>OX411767.1:7226339-7836476 GCA_948252205.1 Orthosia incerta
ACACCTACCCTACACCTACCCTACACCTACCCTACACCTACCCTACACCTACCCTACACCTACCCTACTCCTACCATACACCTACCCTACGCCTACCCTACGCCTACCCTACGCCTACCCTACGCCTACCCTACGCCTACCCTACGCCTACCCTACTCCTACCCTACACCTACCCTACACCTACCCTTTTGTTCCAAAAAACATAACCCTAATGTTTGCTTGTCGTCGCCAGGCACTGAGTTTCGCTTCACCCACTCAACTTTCGTTACGCTACGGAGGTCGCCGGCTCGCTTCGCTCGCCACCTCCCCCCTGCGCTGCACTCGGTCTCGTAGGTTCGCTCCGCTCGGGATCCCTACGCTGCCTGGTCAGGGGAGGTTGGGGAGAGGAGGGGTGAAGAGAGGGGTGAAGGGGGGGCGAGTGGGGAGTTTTGAAAAATGATTCCAACTAAAGCATTGCCCCTTTATATGAATCTGAAAAAAGAAATGTTCCAAGTCTCTCAACTTCCGAGATCCGCTTAAAGGGGGGGAAAAGGGGGGCGAGGGGGTCAACTTTGAAAAATGGCTTTTACTTTTCCGAGCCTCCTCTAAACGAATCCGTAAAAAAATCTGAAAAAAAAAAAGATTCGCCAAAACGGGAGGGGGGGGGAGAAGGGGGCAAGGGGGTCAACTTTGAAAAATGGTTTGTTTGTGACTATAGCATTGCCCCTTTATATGAATCTGAAAAAAGAAATGTTCCAAGTCTCTCAACTTCCGAGATCCGCTTAAAGGGGGGGAAAAGGGGGGCGAGGGGGTCATTTTTGAAAAATGGTTTTTACTTTTCCGAGCCTCCTCTAAACGAATCCGTAAAAAAAACACGAAAAATAGATTCGCCAAAACGGGGGGGGGAGGGGGAGAAGGGGGGCAAGGGGGTCAACTTTGAAAAATGGTTTGTTTGTGACTATAGCATTGCCCATTCATATGAATCTGAAAAAAGAAATGTTCCAAGTCTCTCAACTTCCGAGATCCGCTTAAAGGGGGGGAAAAGGGGGGCGAGGGGGTCATTTTTGAAAAATGGTTTTTACTTTTCCGAGCCTCCTCTAAACGAATCCGTAAAAAAAAAAAAATACGGGTACCTTAGTTTCCGAGATACGATAGAGGGGGGGAGGAGGGGGGGGGGAAAGGGGAGGTTTGGGACTTTTCCCATACTCGCGAGAGTTACTTGTTTACGAATCTGTCAAAATATACCTACCTCCCCCTCCACCATCTGGGAGAACAATTATGTCAATGAGTCAGTGAGTCAGTGAGTCAGTGAGTGGTAATGCAGTTTTATATAATATAATATAACTAGTATTTGCTTGGTGCGCGAGCTGCAAGCAGCTCGCGTGTTGTTGTCCCTACACCCGCGTGTTGTTGTCCCTACACCTACCCTACACCTACCCTACACCTACCCTACACCTACCCTACACCTACCCTACACCTACCCTACACCTACCCTACACCTACCCTACACCTACCCTACACCTACCCTACACCTACCCTACACCTACCCTACACCTACCCTACACCTACCCTACACCTACCCTACACCTACCCTACACCTACCCTACACCTACCCTACACCTACCCTACACCTACCCTACACCTACCCTACACCTACCCTACACCTACCCTACACCTACCCTACACCTACCCTACACCTACCCTACACCTACCCTACACCTACCCTACACCTACCCTACACCTACCCTACACCTACCCTACACCTACCCTACACCTACCCTACACCTACCCTACACCTACCCTACACCTACCCTACACCTACCCTACACCTACCCTACACCTACCCTACACCTACCCTACACCTACCCTACACCTACCCTACACCTACCCTACACCTACCCTACACCTACCCTACACCTACCCTACACTTTGTTCCAAAAAACATAACCCTAATGTTTGCATTCGTCGCCAGGCACTGAGTTTCGCTTCACCCACTCAACCTTCGTTACGCTACGGAGGTCGCCGGCTCGCTTCGCTCGCCACCTCCCCCCTGCGCTGCACTCGGTCTCGTAGGTTCGCTCCACTCGGGATCCCTACGCTGAATCCGTAAAAAAAAACAAAAAAAAAGATAATCCAAAACGGGGAGGGAGGGGGGAGAAGGGGGGCAAGGGGGTCAACTTTGAAAAATGGTTTACATGTGACTAAAGCATTGCCCCTTTATATGAATCTGAAAAAAGAAATGTTCCAAGTCTCTCAACTTCCGAGATCCGCTTAAAGGGGGGAGAAGGGGGGCGAGGGGGTCAACTTTGAAAAATGGTTTTTACTTTTCCGAGCCTCCTCTAAACGAATCCGTAAAAAAAACAAAAAAAAAAAGATTCGCCAAAACGGGGGGGGAGAGGGGAGAAGGGGGGCAAGGGGGTCAACTTTGAAAAATGGTTTGTTTGTGACTATAGCATTGCCCCTTTATATGAATCTGAAAACAGAAATGTTCCAAATTTCGAGATCCGCTTAAAGGGGGGGAGAAGGGGGGGCGAGGGGGTCAACTTTGAAAAATGGTTTTTACTTTTCCGAGCCTCCTCTAAACGAATCCGTAAAAAAAACACGAAAAAAAGATTCGCCGAAAGGGGGGGGGGAGGGGGAGAAGGGGGGCAAGGGGGTCAACTATGAAAAATGGTTTGTTTGTGACTAAAGCATTGCCCCTTTATATGAATCTGAAAAAAGAAATGTTCCAAATGTTCCAACTTTCGAGATCCGCTTAAAGGGGGGGAGAAGGGGGGCGAGGGGGTCAACTTTGAAAAATGGTTTTTACTTTTCCGAGCCTCCTCTAAACGATTCCGTAAAAAAAACAAAAAAAAAAGATTTGCCAAAACGGGGGGGGAGGGGGGAGAAGGGGGGCAAGGGGGACAACTTTGAAAAATGGTTTGTTTGTGACTATAGCATTGCCCCTTTATATGAATCTGAAAAAAGAAATGTTCCTTATGTTCCAACTTTCGAGATCCGCTTAAAGGGGGGGAGAAGGGGGGCGAGGGGGTCAACTTTGAAAAATGGTTTTTACTTTTGCGAGCCTCCTCTAAACGAATCCGTAAAAAACAAAAAATACGGGTATCTTAGTTTCCGAGATACGATAGAGGGGGGGAGGAGGGGGGGGGAAAAGGGGAGGTTTGGGACTTTTCCCATACTCACGGGAGTTACTTGTTTACGAATCTGTCAAAATATACCCACCTCCCCATCCACCATCTGGGAGAACAATTATGTCAATGAGTCAGTCAGTGAGTCAGTGAGTCAGTGGTAATGCAGTTTTATATAGTATAACTAGTATTTGCTTGGTGCGCGAGCTGCAAGCAGCTCGCGGCTTTGTACCCTACACCTACCCTACACCTACCCTACACCTACCCTACACCTACCCTACACCTACCCTACACCTACCCTACACCTACCCTACACCTACCCTACACCTACCCTACACCTACCCTACACCTACCCTACACCTACCCTACACCTACCCTACACCTACCCTACACCTACCCTACACCTACCCTACACCTACCCTACACCTACCCTACACCTACCCTACACCTACCCTACACCTACCCTACACCTACCCTACACCTACCCTACACCTACCCTACACCTACCCTACACCTACCCTACACCTACCCTACACCTACCCTACACCTACCCTACACCTACCCTACACCTACCCTACACCTACCCTACACCTACCCTACACCTACCCTACACCTACCCTACACCTACCCTACACCTACCCTACACCTACCCTACACCTACCCTACACCTACCCTACACCTACCCTACACCTACCCTACACCTACCCTACACCTACCCTACACCTACCCTACACCTACCCTACACCTACCCTACACCTACCCTACACCTACCCTACACCTACCCTACACCTACCCTACACCTACCCTACACCTACCCTACACCTACCCTACACCTACCCTACACCTACCCTACACCTACCCTACACCTACCCTACACCTACCCTACACCTACCCTACACCTACCCTACACCTACCCTACACCTACCCTACACCTACCCTACACCTACCCTACACCTACCCTACACCTACCCTACACCTACCCTACACCTACCCTACACCTACCCTACACCTACCCTACACCTACCCTACACCTACCCTACACCTACCCTACACCTACCCTACACCTACCCTACACCTACCCTACACCTACCCTACACCTACCCTACACCTACCCTACACCTACCCTACACCTACCCTACACCTACCCTACACCTACCCTACACCTACCCTACACCTACCCTACACCTACCCTACACCTACCCTACACCTACCCTACACCTACCCTACACCTACCCTACACCTACCCTACACCTACCCTACACCTACCCTACACCTACCCTACACCTACCCTACACCTACCCTACACCTACCCTACACCTACCCTACACCTACCCTACACCTACCCTACACCTACCCTACACCTACCCTACACCTACCCTACACCTACCCTACACCTACCCTACACCTACCCTACACCTACCCTACACCTACCCTACACCTACCCTACACCTACCCTACACCTACCCTACACCTACCCTACACCTACCCTACACCTACCCTACACCTACCCTACACCTACCCTACACCTACCCTACACCTACCCTACACCTACCCTACACCTACCCTACACCTACCCTACACCTACCCTACACCTACCCTACACCTACCCTACACCTACCCTACACCTACCCTACACCTACCCTACACCTACCCTACACCTACCCTACACCTACCCTACACCTACCCTACACCTACCCTACACCTACCCTACACCTACCCTACACCTACCCTACACCTACCCTACACCTACCCTACACCTACCCTACACCTACCCTACACCTACCCTACACCTACCCTACACCTACCCTACACCTACCCTACACCTACCCTACACCTACCCTACACCTACCCTACACCTACCCTACACCTACCCTACACCTACCCTACACCTACCCTACACCTACCCTACACCTACCCTACACCTACCCTACACCTACCCTACACCTACCCTACACCTACCCTACACCTACCCTACACCTACCCTACACCTACCCTACACCTACCCTACACCTACCCTACACCTACCCTACACCTACCCTACACCTACCCTACACCTACCCTACACCTACCCTACACCTACCCTACACCTACCCTACACCTACCCTACACCTACCCTACACCTACCCTACACCTACCCTACACCTACCCTACACCTACCCTACACCTACCCTACACCTACCCTACACCTACCCTACACCTACCCTACACCTACCCTACACCTACCCTACACCTACCCTACACCTACCCTACACCTACCCTACACCTACCCTACACCTACCCTACACCTACCCTACACCTACCCTACACCTACCCTACACCTACCCTACACCTACCCTACACCTACCCTACACCTACCCTACACCTACCCTACACCTACCCTACACCTACCCTACACCTACCCTACACCTACCCTACACCTACCCTACACCTACCCTACACCTACCCTACACCTACCCTACACCTACCCTACACCTACCCTACACCTACCCTACACCTACCCTACACCTACCCTACACCTACCCTACACCTACCCTACACCTACCCTACACCTACCCTACACCCACCCTACACCTACCCTACACCTACCCTACACCTACCCTACACCTACCCTACACCTACCCTACACCTACCCTACACCTACCGTACACCTACCCTACACCTACCCTACACCTACCCTACACCTACCCCATATGGGGAAAGGGGGGAAAGGGGGGCAAGGGGGTCAACTTTGAAAAATGGTTTGTTTGTGACTATAGCATTGCCCCTTTATATGAATTTGAAAAAAGAAATGTTCCAAGTCTCTCAACTTCCGAGATCCGCTTAAAGGGGGGGAGAAGGGGGGCGAGGGGGTCAACGTTGAAAAATGGTTTTTACTTTTCCGAGCCTACTCTAAACGAATCCGTAAAAAAAAACAAAAAAAAAGATTAGCCAAAACGGGGGGGGAGGGGGGAGAAGGGGGGCAAGGGGGTCAACTTTGAAAACTGGTTCGTTTGTGACTATAGCATTGCCCCTTTATATGAATCTGAAAAAAGAAATGTTCCAATTGTTCCAACTTTCGAGATCCGCTTAAAGGGGGGGAGAAGGGGGGCGAGGGGGTCAACTTTGAAAAATGCTTTTTACTTTTCCGAGCCTCCTCTAAACGAATCCGTAAAAAAAACATTCTACGGGTACCTTAGTTTCCGAGATACGATAGAGGGGGGGAGGAGGGGGGAGGAAAAGGGGAGGTTTGGGACTTTTCCCATACTCACGGGAGTTACTTGTTTACGAATCTGTCAAAATATACCCACCTCCCCCTCCACCATCTGGGAGAACAATTATGTCAATGAGTCAGTGAGTGAGTGGTAATGCAGTTTTATATATTATAATAACTAGTAATTGCTTGGTGCGCGAGCTGCAAGCAGCTCGCGTGTTGTTGTCCCTACACCTACCCTACACCTACCCTACACCTACCCTACACCTACCCTACACCTACCCTACACCTACCCTACACCTACCCTACACCTACACCTACCCTACACCTACCCTACACCTACCCTACACCTACCCTACACCTACCCTACACCTACCCTACACCTACCCTACACCTACCCTACACCTACCCTACACCTACCCTACACCTACCCTACACCTACCCTACACCTACCCTACACCTACCCTACACCTACCCTACACCTACCCTACACCTACCCTACACCTACCCTACACCTACCCTACACCTACCCTACACCTACCCTACACCTACCCTACACCTACCCTAAACTTTGTTCCAAAAAACATAACCCTAATGTTTGCTTGTCGTCGCCAGGCACTGAGTTTCGCTTCACCCACTCAACCTTCGTTACGCTACGGAGGTCGCCGGCTCGCTTCGCTCGCCACCTCCCCCCTGCGCTGCACTCGGTCTCGTAGGTTCGCTCCATTCGGGATCCCTACGCTGAATCCGTAAAAAAAAACAAAAAAAAAAGATTCGACAAAACGGGGGGGGGGAGGGGGGAGAAGGGGGGGCAAGGGGGTCAACTTTGAAAACTGGTTCGTTTGTGACTATAGCATTGCCCCTTTATATGAATCTGAAAAAAGAAATGTTCCAAGTCTCTCAACTTCCGAGATCCGCTTAAAGGGGGGGAGGAGGGGGGCGAGGGGGTCAACTTTGAAAAATGGTTTTTACTTTTCCGAGCCTCCTCTAAACGAATCCGTAAAAAAAACAAAAGAAAATGATTCGCCAAAACGGGGGGGGTAGGGGGGAGAAGGGGGGCAAGGGGGTCAACTTTAAAAAATGGTTTGTTTGTGACTATAGCATTGCCCCTTTATATGAATCTGAAAAAAGAAATGTTCCAAGTCTCTCAACTGCCGAGATCCGCTTAAAGGGGGGGAGAAGGGGGGCGAGGGGGTCATTTTTGAAAAATGGTCTTTACTTTTTCGAGCCTCCTCTAAACGAATCCGTAAAAAACAAAAAATACGGGTATCTTAGTTTCCGAGAAACGATAGAGGGGGGGAGGAGGGGGGAGGAAAAGGGGAGGTTTGGGACTTTTCCCATACTCGCGGGAGTTACTTGTTTACGAATCTGTCAAAATATACCCACCTCCCCCTCCACCATCTGGGAGAACAATTATGTCAATGAGTCAGTGAGTGAGTGAGTGAGTCAGTGGTAATGCAGTTTTATATAGTATAATAACTAGTAATTGCTTGGTGCGCGAGCTGCAAGCAGCTCGCGTGTTGTTGTCCCTACACCTACCCTACACCTACCCTACACCTACCCTACACCTACCCTACACCTACCCTACACCTACCCTACACCTACCCTACACCTACCCTACACCTACCCTACACCTACCCTACACCTACCCTACACCTACCCTACACCTACCCTACACCTACCCTACACCTACCCTACACCTACCCTACACCTACCCTACACCTACCCTACACCTACCCTACACCTACCCTACACCTACCCTACACCTACCCTACACCTACCCTACACCTACCCTACACCTACCCTACACCTACCCTACACCTACCCTACACCTACCCTACACCTACCCTACACCTACCCTACACCTACCCTACACCTACCCTACACCTACCCTAAACTTTGTTCCAAAAAACATAACCCTAATGTTTGCTTGTCGTCGCCAGGCACTGAGTTTCGCTTCACCCACTCAACCTTCGTTACGCTACGGAGGTCGCCGGCTCGCTTCGCTCGCCACCTCCCCCCTGCGCTGCACTCGGTCTCGTAGGTTCGCTCCATTCGGGATCCCTACGCTGAATCCGTAAAAAAAACAAAAAAAGATTCGCCAAAACGGGGGCGGGGAGGGGGGAGAAGGGGGTCAAGGGGGTCAACTTTGAAAACTGGTTCGTTTGTGACTATAGCATTGCCCCTTTATATGAATCTGAAAAAATAAATGTTCCAAGTCTCTCAACTTCCGAGATCCGCTTAAAGGGGGGGAGAAGGGGGGCGAGGGGGTCAACTTTGAAAAATGGTTTTTACTTTTCCGAGCCTCCTCTAAACGAATCCGTAAAAAAAACACGAAAAAAAGATTAGCCAAAACGGGGTGGTAGGGGGGAGAAGGGGGGCAAGGGGGTCAACTTTGAAAAATGGTTTGTTCGTGACTATAGCATTGCCCCTTTATATGAATCTGAAAAAAGAAATGTTCCAAGTCTCTCAACTTCCGAGATCCGCTTAAAGGGGGGGAGAAGGGGGGCAAGGGGGTCAAATTTGAAAAATGGTTTTTACTTTTCCGAGCCTCCTCTAAACGAATCCGTAAAAAAAACACGATTAAAAGATTAGCCAAAACGGGGTGGTAGGGGGGAGAAGGGGGGCAAGGGGGTCAACTTTGAAAAATGGTTTGTTCGTGACTATAGCATTGCCCCTTTATATGAATCTGAAAAAAGAAATGTTCCAAGTCTCTCAACTTCCGAGATTCGCTTAAAGGGGGGGAGAAGGGGGGCGAGGGGGTCATTTTTGAAAAATGGTTTTTACTTTTGCGAGCCTCCTCTAAACGAATCCGTAAAAAACAAAAAATACGGGTACCTTAGTTTCCGAGATACGATAGAGGGGGGGAGGAGGGGGGAGGAAAAGGGGAGGTTTGGGACTTTTCCCATACTCACGGGAGTTACTTGTTTACGAATCTGTCAAAATATACCCACCTCCCCCTCCACCATCTGGGAGAACAATTATGTCAATGAGTCAGTGAGTCAGTGAGTCAGTGAGTGGTAATGCAGTTTTATATAATATAATAACTAGTATTTGCTTGGTGCGCGAGCTGCAAGCAGCTCGCGTGTTGTTGTCCCTACACCTACTCTACACCTACCCTACACCTACCCTACACCTACCCTACACCTACCCTACACCTACCCAACACCAACCCTACACCTACCCTACACCTACCCTACACCTACCCTACACCTACCCAACACCTACCCTACACCTACCCTACACCTACCCTACACCTACCCTACACCTACCCTACACCTACCCTACACCTACCCTACACCTACCCTACACCTACCCTACACCTACCCTACACCTACCCTACACCTACCCTACACCTACCCTACACCTACCCTACACCTACCCTACACCTACCCTACACCTACCCTACACCTACCCTACACCTACCCTACACCTACCCTACACCTACCCTACACCTACCCTACACCTACCCTACACCTACCCTACACCTACCCTACACCTACCCTACACCTACCCTACACCTACCCTACACCTACCCTACACCTACCCTACACCTACCCTACACCTACCCTACACCTACCCTACACCTACCCTACACCTACCCTACACCTACCCTACACCTACCCTACACCTACCCTACACCTACCCTACACCTACCCTACACCTACTCTACACCTACCCTACACCTACCCTACACCTACCCTACACCTACCCTACACCTACCCTACACCTACCCTACACCTACCCTACACCTACCCTACACCTACCCTACACCTACCCTACACCTACCCTACACCTACCCTACACCTACCCTACACCTACCCTACACCTACCCTACACCTACCCTACACCTACCCTACACCTACCCTACACCTACCCTACACCTACCCTACACCTACCCTACACCTACCCTACACCTACCCTACACCTACCCTACACCTACCCTACACCTACCCTACACCTACCCTACACCTACCCTACACCTACCCTACACCTACCCTACACCTACCCTACACCTACCCTACACCTACCCTACACCTACCCTACACCTACCCTACACCTACCCTACACCTACCCTACACCTACCCTACACCTACCCTACACCTACCCTACACCTACCCTACACCTACCCTACACCTACCCTACACCTACCCTACACCTACCCTACACCTACCCTACACCTACCCTACACCTACCCTACACCTTGTTCCAAAAAACATAACCCTAATGTTTGCATTCGTCGCCAGGCACTGAGTTTCGCTTCACCCACTCAACCTTCGTTACGCTACGGAGGTCGCCGGCTCGCTTCGCTCGCCACCTCCCCCCTGCGCTGCACTCGGTCTCGTAGGTTCGCTCCATTCGGGGTCCCTACGCTGCCTGGTCCACTCCCACCGGACAGGTTTCGACGACCGATATTAGGTAGGGGATGTTGGGGAGAGGAGAGATGAAGGGAGGGAGAGTGGGGAGTTTTGAAAAATGATTCCGACTCAAGCCTTGCCCCTTTATATGAATCTGAAAAAAGAAATGTTCCAAGTCTCTCAACTTCCGAGATCCGCTTAAAGGGGGGGAGAAGGGGGGCGAGGGGGTAAACTTTGAAAAATGGTTTTTACTTTTCCGAGCCTCCTCTAAACGATTATGTAAAAAAAAACAAAAAAAAAAGATAAGCCAAAACGGGGGGGGAGGGGGGAGAAGGGGGGCAAGGGGGTCAACTTTGAAAAATGGTTTGTTTGTGACTATAGCATTGCCCCTTTATATGAATCTGAAAAAAGAAATGTTCCAAGTCTCTCAACTTCCGAGATCCGCTTAAAGGGGGGGAGAAGGGGGGCGAGGGTGTCAACTTTGAAAAATGGTTTTTACTTTACCGAGCCTCCTCTAAACGATTCCGTAAAAAAAACAAAAACAAAAGATTTGCCAAAACGGGGGGGGAGGGGGGAGAAGGGGGGCAAGGGGGTCAACTTTGAAAAATGGTTCGTTTGTGACTATAGCATTGCCCCTTTCTATGAATCTGAAAAAATAAATGTTCCAAATGTTCCAACTTTCGAGATCCGCTTAAAGGGGGGGAGAAGGGGGGCGAGGGGGTCAACTTAAAAAAATGGTCTTTACTTTTCCGAGCCTCCTCTAAACGAATCCGTAAAAAACAAAAAATACGGGTACCTTAGTTTCCGAGATACGATAGAGGGGGGGAGGAGGGGGGAGGAAAAGGGGAGGTTTGGGACTTTTCCCATACTCACGGGAGTTACTTGTTTACGAATCTGTCAAAATATACCCACCTCCCCATCCACCATCTGGGAGAACAATTATGTCAATGAGTCAGTCAGTGAGTCAGTGAGTGGTAATGCAGTTTTATATAGTATAATTTCCTCCATAAAAACCATAGGCAATAGGGATTTTTCTGGGCAGAAAAAGGATAACATTGAACCCGTATTTTTTTGCTTTATTAAATAAATAAAAATTGACAAAGATCGCATCAAAGTTCAGGAGTGGGGGCTTGTGACGTCACTTTGTCAGTATACAGTGTAGCACACCGTGACGTCACACGATATTTCAACGCACTGTATCGTCGTATTTTTTTGTTTACGTGACAAAAGAAAAATACGAACCGAACAATTTTAGGTTATCTAACTAACAAAAAAGACGTCGGTCAATAGTTTTCGGTAAAATGAAATTCGAACAAAAAAAATCGGAATAGTGATCGGTTCCCGAGCTAAGTTCCTTCGAACCTAACCTATCCGTGTCGGGGTTCTCTAAGCTCCCTAGCTCGCTTCGCTCGCTCTTGGACTAATTCATTAAAAACACGAATACACCCGAACGCCCGCGCTGCACACCGTGTAGCCTCGTTGATTGTTCAGCTATTTTCAAAAGAATAATATGCTAAAATAGAAAAAATGGAACCCTATAAATACAATTAAAGTAATTTACAATATAATTACCGCAGCTCACAAAAACTTCTTAAAAGGTATTACTCAAACCAGATAAATAGTTGCTTACTTAGTTTAATAGTCGCCTATTCAGTATATTTTCGCCCAGTTAATAATTTCCTTAAAATAACCCACATATCGATCTAAAGAAACGCAGCAGTTTACTTTAGCCCGCACTTAAGGTTACACTAGTCGAAAGTTCTTCCATAAAAACGTAGTCTAGGGATTATTCCACTGTTTGACAATCTACGTTCAAAATAAAAAGGTATATCAATTTGTTTCATCATTATCTAGCCCTGTATGGAAGCGAAAAAGTGAAAAAAGTAAATATTTGAAAGTTATGAGCGTCGAAAGTTCCACATTTCGAAACAAATTTTAACGCATTTTTGGTCGCGAATAAATACCATAAGAAGACGGAAAATTGCAAAACGACCTCCATACAGGGATAGATTAGTAGTTCAACAATGCAAATAATTTTATTTTGAACAGATAGATTTATTCGGTTTTTCATGATATCTAGACTGCCAAAAGTCTGTTTATAAAATTTCGCGCGCTCGGTTTCGTCCTAAATCATTATCCATTTCGCTACAAATTTGCAAAAGTGTGTATTCGTACGCGAAGTAGCTTCCTATTGCTCATCACAGAATCAAAAACTCTTCAAAATCCCGAACGTGTTGTCGGTTGATATAAAATGCATTTTAACCCCGCGCACAAAATGGTTCGTGCCGTTGACTAGTGTAACCTTAAACACTATACTTCATAAAAGATAGCTTGATCTCTGCGACAGCTGTCGGTAACAATACAGTAACAATAGCGCTTGACAGTCTAACAATAATTTATAGCTTTGTATTTGATGTTTATTAACTTATTATTTAATTGTATTTTTTTATTGTTATTTATTGTGTTCTTCTAATTACTTCATTTTTAATGTTTTAACTTTATTTTCTACTTATTTTTTTATTTTATTTAGATATTTAATATTTTTATACTAATATTATGAAGAGGAAAATTTATTTTGTTTATTTGCACCGAATAGGCTCCGAAACTACTGGACCGATTTGAAAAATTCTTTCACCAATAGAAAGCTACATTATTCCTGAGTGACATAGGTTTTTTTCCCGAAATTGGGTCGTGTGGGGTAGTCCACGGGAGTGAAGCCACGGGCAACAGCTAGTTTTTTTTTTATAATTTTAATTGTTGTAGGTTTAAATCGCACGCAATTTTTTTTTGTGTATTCCGTGGGAAATTTGGTTGGTGACACATTTGGTTGTTTTTTTTGTACCATTTTATATAATACTAGCTGTTCCCCGCGGCTTCGCTCCCGTGGGCCACCCCACAGGACCTGTTTCGGGATTAAAAAAATAGCCTATGTCACTCAGGAATAATTTAGCTTTCTATTGGTGAAAGAATTATTGAAATCGGTCCAGTAGTTTCGGAGCTTATTCGGTAAAAAAAAATAAACAAACAAAAAATTATTTCCTCTTTATAATATTACTAGCTGACCTCCGCGGCTTCGCTCCCGTCATCCTACCTATCTACCCTAATTTTTTTATTTCCCATAACTACCCTGCCCACCTACCCTATCTACCCTACCTACTCTACTCTACCTACCCTATCTACCCTACCCTACCTACCCTTACTACTATACGAATGTAACCTGTAAACTTTTGTTTCTACCGGTTGCGGCGATCTAATTAAAATTTAGAACATAAAAGCTGCTATTGTGAGTCAATCTTAAAAGATAGACATATGCTGTCGCGGACTTTTTTTTAGAACTTTTAAAGAAAAACAATTCCATGATACATTATATTTGCGTAACTTAAACCGTTTACGCAGCGCACGCAACAAAAGCTCTCAAAAAGGAATATTTTTGCCCGTTTTTGCAACATTTTTCATTTATGCTCGGCTCCTATTGGTTGTAGCGTGATGTTATATAGCCTATAACCTTCCTCGATAAATGGACTATCCAACACAAAAATAATTTTTCAATTCCAACCAGTAGTTCCTGAGATTAGCGCGTTCAAACGAACAAACAAACAAACTCTTCAGCTTTATAATATTAAATATATATATATATAATATATATAAATAAGTATAGATATATTAAGTATAGATGTAATATGCCACTGTTTGTTTCCCCCTAATAAATAAATAAAATAAATAACGTATACGTCAGTTTGACATAAATGTCGCAGAGATCCAGCTATCTTTTATGAAGTATAATAACACTATCACGAAAACACAAGTTTTCGCTAACATCATTCAAACTTCACTTGTTTCGCCTTCATTTCTTACAACTTAGTGTGGGACCGAAGACGGTGAGAAGAAGGTCAATGCAGATGTACCCTCCACCGTCTATCGATGAACTGCCTGAGGAACAAGAACCTGAGAAGCCTGGTAACAAACCACGGACAAGAAAGAATGGAACTGACAAAGAGGAAGCAGCGTATAAAAAAAAGCTGAGATATATAATGTGGGCTGAGAAATGGCAGGGGTTCAATCCTGAGACGGAAGGGGTGCGCATTGATGAAACCATCGCTAAACTCGGGTTGAACCATAGTGATTTCCTTCCTCAGGAATTGAGGGGTGATTTTTAAATATTCCTTGGAAATTTAATTTTTTTCAAATTATTGTTAAGATTTTATATATGTATTCATGCCTACCCCCAAACATAGGGAAAAAGGCGTGAGTTTATATGTGTATATGTGTTGTTAGTTCATTAAAAGCCTTTTAAATAACAGCAGTAGTTTTTTTCATTTGCAAAATGCCTAGAATTAACCTATTCCCCCTTGACTTAAAGTCGCCTAGGTTGTAGCTATCCAGGAAACACACTTCAACAGAGAATTCCACTCCTTTAGCTGACGGAGGGGGAGCGCATCAACCATAGCGAATTAATTCTTAAGGAATTGGGGGTTTAGTGCGTATGAGTGGGATGCCCATTGACCACCTTATACAGTTCGCCCAAACTTCTGGGCCGCCCTGAAGGCCGTACCCTGACCAAAAAATCAGCATGAGATACGAGCATTCCTATTGGCCTAGCGGCACTGGTGGCGCATGAATTACAGTGGTGAATACGCCCAGATTTTGGAATAAAATCTTTATAAAATCGAATTTTGAAAAAAATAAAACTTACAAAATATTCGTTATCAAATTGTATATCCATTAGTGTTAGTATAAAAAATAATTAATGAACACTTTACGAGGAGATGCATACTATCAATAATTATTTCACATTTTTATGGTTTTGTTAAAAGGAGATTAGTGACACATATAATTCTTTAAAAAAAAAAGTCTACTACCATTTTAGAATCAACGTTATGTTGAAATTTAATGTATTTGTATTAATTGATATTTCTTTTCAAATAAAGAGTAGATAGCTTTTAAAATATGCACAAAATTCGACTAGCGCGGCGTTTTGCTCGGGGAGGCGAACGGTGCTGTTTTTGTATGAGATTTATAACTGCGCAACCATTGTAGCCAACTTCAGGGCAGCCAAGAAGTTTGGCGAGAACTATACCGATGTCATTAACATTAAAAGCGGGATATTTACCATGTTTACTGTTTGTTGCAAGTTCCCGATATTTCGGTGTTGTTGCAAGCACCGTAGCGCTTTTAATGTTAGTGTTAGTGACCATGACAGTTTAAAAACTTATATACCGATGTCATATTGCCGTACGTCTTTATGACGGAAATGTATGCAAAAATTGCGAAGCTGCGGGCAGAGGTGTCTCATCCAATACAAAAAAACCGTGCCGACGTACTGTACTGATTATACTGATTTTTGTTTTGTACATCCATTGCGTTCGGTTTCGTTCCACGGATATAGATGGTAGTGGTGATCTATCTATCGCCGTGGAACGGAACCGAACGCGATCGAGTTGAAATGAAAATAATAATACGGAAGCAACTAAGATTCAACTGTTCAACCATTGACGCCTACAAAAGACTTATGCACATTGTTAGGGAAAACAGAAAGAACCTTCATCCTAAAACTCCACATGCAGCTATTAAAGAAGCAGTAGAGAATACAGAAAATACTTTAAAAGGAGAAATAATAAATGCAAAATATGGTCCCGAAAAAGTTGTCAACATTCTTTGTAAACTTAGAACCGCGGCCAAATAACCATCTAGTAAAAAAGATTACCCATATCTTTCATACCCGAGTATTAAAATTGAAGACCCAATAAACAAGAAAACGATACCACAGTGCAAACGATGTCAACAGTATAGACACACTAAAAACAACTGCTTAAGACCTTACAGATACGTAAAGTGTGCAGAGAATCACAACACTGCCGAATGCACAAAGATAGATTATGAACACACCAGCTAAGTGTGCCCTATGCCTATACCCATCAAACTATAAAGTCTGCCAAGTAGGTATGCCTAGAAATCAACGTAAGAAAGAGCAATATAATCAAAATAAAAAGCGTGACTAAGAATAATGACAGTAAACAAGTAAAAAACGACATGAAACAATTTGACAAAGGCATTACGCCAGCAACAATCAATGACAGAACATACCAAAATATAAATTAAGACAGAATTATACAGCTTACCACTACAAGCCCAGAACAGTAGAATCAACATTGGAATTAATACATATAAAACAAGCTGAGAAGCTAGAAAAACTTATTGAACAAATGGGCACTCCGGCAGGGAATTCCACTCTTTTGCTGTGGGCATAACAAAATATGTGTGCATTATAGAAATATCCTCTCGTTCTCTAAATGTCTTATCACCGTATAAGAATGTTCGTAGGTTGATTAATACAGATGGGGTAAAATAATGTATATTTTTATTAGAAAATAATAGTTTTAATTCTTTATATACTTTCTATAACATATAATTATAACTCGAACATTATTTTGCGAAGTTGTCATTTATCTAAGTTAAAGTTCGGCGAAGATAATAAATAATAAAATAATAGTACATTGTTATCCTAGGGGTGAAAGTAACTTATTTAGTCCCGAGACGGGGTTTGGCGCCCGGAACGAAGTGAAGGCGCCAATAGTTCGAGGGACTAAATAATTCTTTAACCCGAGGTAAACACTGTGCTTTTCATAACAAATACAAGGAAATAAAAATAAAAACATGAATTAGCTAAAGAAAAAATTATTGCCGCTTTCCCGCCTATTTTGTTTGTTTTTTTTTCTGTGGCCGGCCTGCTATTCAGCCATTATTTTTTATTTTCATCATTGAAAAAATGGTAAATATTTTGCCCAAATCTAAGTTATTTTAAAGAAATTGTTGAAACTAAATTATAATAAAGTTATTTAAAAAATATATATTCTTTAATCAATACTTAACTTTAAGTTATTTCAATTTTACTTCGTGGTTGTATAGAAAGTTGGAACATGGTTCAATAGATATGTGAAACGGAACTAGTTTTTTTTTTAAATAATTTGACAGCTGTCAGTTGAAAGCGATTCTCCCTAGGGCTGAAAAGTATTACTTTCAACCCGCTCCTCAAGCAACTTCAGACCTACTTTCCTAGTATGAGTAATGAAAAAAAAAAATTATTTATCTCGACATCAAATCACAGTGACTATCTTACGTAACCATGTATGGAGAAGGGTGTCTGAGATAAGTAAGGTCCTGTGTTACAGATCACCCATTTTACTTAAAGAAATAATTAACCATGCAATAATTTGTGTGTAGTCTTTACAAAATCGAAATTTAAGTATATAGAAGAATACAATTATAAAGATTAAATTCAATTCAAATTATATTTAAAGAGAATTAAAATCAAAGAGAATTGTAAAAAATCTGCAAAAAATATACAAAAGAAGTATCAATCACTGAAAAGTATGTACAAACAAGTTGGCGTTTTGCGTCGTGTTGACATTTTGAGAAGTTAGCATTCTGCGTCAGAACCGGCAAGTTAGAATGTACACAAATCCTACAAATTTATCAGTGAAACGGACGTTTTTGGAACTTACATTTTGAATGGGACGATCGGTTTTTGTTTATTTTTGGTGTAATGGTGACGAACAGCGCCACTCATAATTCACAGTTAAGTTGGTCGAACTACTTTCAGGATTCTACAACTGACAGCGACCATCATGTATGGTCACCCATCCCAGCCTGGTATTTATTTATTTTTTTGACGGAAATACACTTACGTGTCGCTGCGCGGGATGCACCAATCAAACGAGTCCAGCCTACGTCATAATAACACGAGTTTCGTAGCCAATCAACTGCGTCAGAAGGCGCCACGGCATCGGCACATGTAGACCAACCTACGCGACTGTTGTGATTAAGCCACAAGCTCCTCCAGGGAATTCTCCAGTAAAATAAAAAGCCTCGTTAGCGATATAGCTAACCATGAGAACACTTTTATTTTTATCTTGGATTATTGCTCATGCATACTGCGCAATACGGGCAGATAGCACAGTTATGTGGGACTACAACCCACTAAAACTCCACGGTGTCCTGCTGTGCCGCTGACCCGCTTCTGGCGGGAACACTGGCACGCGTTAGCACTCACCGCCAACCACTGTACGCCGTGACCACCCCAGGGACCAAACCAGCACATGGACGCCAGGCAACTCGGTGTATGGCAACCTTGTGTCGGGCCTAGGTCAATGGCCCCGCCACCTACCATTATTCGACCGTAGAGGATAGGGAGAGCGGCCATCGCTATACCGACACTCCTCCACCCCTGCGGCCCCACCGCGTCCGCCATCAGACGGTGGCAACCCCGTCCAGGCCGAGAAAGGTAGGAAGAGCGGCGCACCGCAATACCGGAACTCTTCTCTCGCCGCGGGTTTCAACGCTCAGCCGTGATTTAGTATGGGTATTATGGGAGGTACGACATCGCGGCCCGCCACAGTTGCGATGCCGCGCGTCAGCGCAACCTATTTTCCTCGGGTTCCTCTTCGCTTCACCGTGGGTGACCAAGCCACGGCTACTCAGGCGCCACGACAATGCGGGAATGCACTATTAATGGTGCAAACGAAACTAATTAGTCTCCTCTGCACCATTGATAGTGCAGGTCAATCTCAAATCAAAACTCAAAGTTCCCACCGGGGGCGACAGCCATGAGGTCCTTGGGTTCGATGCCCGATTCGGGCAGTGTTATAGGGTTTTTCCATCTAGAATTTCTTATAGCAGCCCGGTGACTAGTGTAGTTGTGCCCAATTGATGTAACTGGTGAATCGCTTGAAATCAGCTTCTTTGGGCAATACAGGCGTATGTAGTAAAATAAAAACACAACAGACGTTAAAAGCTTTAATATGTACAATATATTATGAAGTCAAATGTTACATTATCATAATTTTGGTCTTAGCTCGAGGCACAATTTGTTTCATCAAAAACGCTACAGCAATTTCGAAGAAAACAAATCTCTCTAACATGACTGTGCAGCAAATTGACGTAACTTTTTTGATAAGTTTAATCTTTAGTTTTCTGTCTCAAATTGGGCCTCTCGACACAAGTATTGAATATTTCCTTTCAAACAGTTTGTAGTATATATTTATACACATATTTAATTTAATTATTATTATTAGAAAAATCGAATACTTTTTTTTAATCCCAAAATCTATATTATATATTATTTAAGAAAAGTCCGATACATCAATCTGATATATAGGCGAATATATAACATTTTTTCATACAATTTACTCCAACAGGACAGATATATACGCAAACGAAAAGTCTTAGCGACAAAAAAATCGCCTTTGTGTATAAAGCCTAATTTTTCTTTTTAATTAAACCACTTATGTCTACTATAAAAATTTCGAACGACCATTTCTGTACATTTTCTATTTACAATTTAACTAAATATTAGAAAAATCGTTTACATTATGTTGGTACAATCAATCATACGACATTTACTTTAATTATTCTGTAATATAATACGAATGTTCACATCTTTCTTTAATTCTACTTATTTCTTTGATAAATTGGCATGAATTGTTAAAAATATATATTTCAACGAATTGAGAACCTCCTCCTACTTTTAAGTCGGTTAAAATCTCTAAGGAGGGAAAATGAGGTTTTTCTAACTATACCGTCGTTCACAAAACCTTTTCATCACTGCTTTGATCTCCTTCTACCCGCAAAAGACAAATTTTATATAAAAAAATATATACTAGAAAAAAACTTTTTTTTATTAAAAATTTCATCGTAACGAGAAACGAACGTATGTGCAAAATTTCAGCTTAATTGAACACCAGAAAGAGAGTCAAAAAGTTTTGATTACTCATAGACACCGGGACATGTGCAACTAATAAAAGCTTGTAAAAAAAATCCTATGGGCTTGAAACTTCGCCATTATCTTAACACCTTAAGGTTGAATGTCGCTTGCACTTCATAAAACAACAAGGTCTATTTGTTAATGTAGAAATTAGATAGTTTCAACCTTAGTGAAGTTTTTAATTACTGGGAATTATTGTGGTCAATTGTGTTTGGTAAGCTGTCCCTATGCCATTTATGATATTAGGGAAGCCTCGTTAATTTTGTACTCACAACAAGTCGATATGAACTAAAAATCAACTGCAAGGGCTGGTTCGAGATGGCTCAGGGAAGATTTACCTGGCAGGATTTAGGTAAGGCCTCTGCCAAGTAGTGGGACAGAGTAGTCTAATATAAAACTTAAAATAAAACAAGTCTATGCACTTTCTTGCTCAGAAAAAGGTGCACAAGTACAAGTGTGGAATAAACATGCCTATAATCCCATGAGTTCCAGAAACGAGGATCCACGCGAGACACAATAGCTTTTGAATTTTTTCGGTAATTACTGGCATTCAACCACTTAAAAAAGGGATGCATCATGTATAGCATGATTATATCATCTCTTTCTCTTGTCCCACATTTGCAAGTCGATTTAATACACTTAAAAACAATCATGCCAATTTTTTTCAGAGGGTAGTCTGAAAATTCGTATTACATACATAGTTATAAATAAGTACTTGAATAGTCAGTACAACTAAATATTTTAGTTGACTATTAGAATTTTAAGACCAATTAGTTGAAATCGATACTCTTATACCAATCACACTTTTGAGGGTAGGCAGAATATAAAAGCTGTCCTCTACTTTTTGTCGAGATATAAAAAAAAACTGAACATTGCTATTTTTTTTAGATTAGATTTTTACATAAATCGTGTCTATGACTAGACAATTCTGGATAGTAATAAAAAAAATGCAGGTGTAAACTTATTACAAAACTGTTTTTTTTGTGTTTACAAGGCCACCCTATTATTTTTACTACATTTTAGTTTTTTACTTTTTTCCTGAAATCAAAATGTAATCACCATCACAAGGATTTATAAAAATAAATGTTTTAGAAAGATCTGTTTAATATTTTCAGTTTTAAACAACACTTCTAAGTGGTGTATTGCCTACTTCTACAGAAACAAAGTTTAGTCAAGATACAGCTTTGCAAATTCACATAATTTACATTTTGGTCAGGTTGAAGAAAATCCACAAAACATCTACTAGTAAATTTGTAAATCAATCAGTAAAACTTTTGTTTGCAGAATTCACTTAAACACAAAATACCATAATTATTTACATGTGAAGAAAAGTAGTTCTCATACATTTGGCTCTTCGATGGTGATTCCATATATCTATACAGGATTATTTGTAAAACGATATGAGAGAGAGAGAATGGTCCACCCAAAGAGCACAGAACCTCGTTGGCCGCTGTTAGAGGCGGCATTGTCAAAAACTTTTCATTCAAGGACCAATTGTGTCACTGTTTACTCACATTGCGATACAAATAAAGTATAGAAACTGTTTTTCAAGGCGGTCCATGATAGAGGATATGTGCTTAAGAGGAAATATGGGCTGAGAGCGCCGACTGAATTTCCTTGGTAAAAACTCATAATTCGAGGTTTCACTCTCGTCTCTTTCCTCCTCCAATATTGGACCAATTTAAGAGATATTCCTTAAACTGGTAAAGTAAGATATATACGAGTAATATGTCCCTATGTTTTCCTTTTTTCATTTATATTTGTCAAATTTGTACACCAAGCCTATGTTGCCAGCGCAATTTTGAGCATTTTATGAGGGTTCTAGTGCTTCAAAAGATAATGCATCATCAAAAAGGAAAACATAGGGACATAGTATATATCTTTAATTTTCAGTTTACGGAATATCTATCTTTTAAATTGGTCCAATATTGGAGGAGGAAAGAGACGAGCCAATTTAGACGGCGCTCTCTGCCCCCGTTTCCCCTTAACGCACTTTCAGCGTCACGAGTTTTATAAGACTCCAAGACGGCCCGTGGCGGTCTCGGGCTATTTGTATGAAAAATGTATTATTTAAACTCATGTTAGCAACTAACTCTGAGTTAAGACTTTGGACCAAGTGCGCGGTGTGTTCTGTGCTCTGTGAAATGGACATTCGAGGTTTCGTTGTATATGTAAGTACATATTGGTTAGGAACCGTTTTCAAGCTTGAGTTACATTTCTTTACATATTAATTAATGTAAAACCTATACAAAGTTATTTGTAAAACACTTAAAACTTATCAGGGTGTGAAGAGACGAGACCAACCCTTATTTCAGGGTTAGTATCTTAGTATAATATGTCAACCTCTGTAAGGTTTTTGTGTTTTACAAATAATTCTACAATTTGGGCCTGGCCACGTTCGCAGCGTGTATATTAATTTATACCTTTTTGTAAAAATCAAACAAACTGCCTGTCTTTTCTCAACTATATTAGGAACGGCTTCTAATATAACCGGATGCAGATTTGACATGCAGACAGCCTATAAAACCTCCACAACCCAATAACTGAGTAATGCTATGCAATGGTATTTTTACTCAAAAGTCTGCCTACCCGCAGTAATAAAAAAAATACAAAATACATTTATAATACTATTCAAGTACAAAATTCGAAATTATATTACAAAAATCGAGTTACATCGAAATTTTCTTTATACATACAATTTTTTTAAGTCAAATTTTCCATTTTGAAGTACAAAAACATTCGTATTTATTTTTTCAGTCCTTGAAAACATTGTCTCATTTAGGTTTTTAAGTTGGATTGTTTTGTTTTGAAAAAGTGTTCAATCTAGTGCCTAACTTTTTCCAATGTTGGAGTCAACTTCCAGTCAAACAGGATGTATCTGAGTATAAGCCGATGCATTAAAGAAGCGAATCTAAAATGGCGGCTTGTACTTGTGTTGACAGATAGTACAGTTAGCAAGTAAAATTTAAGGTCGAAGATTTTTTTCACGTAATTAGTAATATAAGTGGGTCGTATTTATTTCAAATATTACAGCTTCAAAAGGTGAATAAGTAGAACACACATTCATTATATACAACATCTATATACACCCACCTCGGTTACCTGTTTGGAAGATTGCCTACATACCTACTTTCAGGTGCAAATCGGCCGAATACCATTTCTTAGGTACCAAAAAGCTCCCTTGAGATGTTACACTAAACAAGTCGACCTTTACTTTACATTTTTTTATACAACCTTATTTTTTTTACAACAAAAAAAAATCTTATATTCCCAACATTTTATAGAAATTAGCGAACAATTTTTTTTTTTCATTTATCTTTTGTCTCCCTTATTACACGGGACTTAAATATAACTTGCGAATTGTGGGTGTACTATAGGTGCCCCTCTGCCGAACCCTCCCGGGAACACTCGTGTGATCTTATTATGTTTTGCATTAATCGTGTCTTTCATACCCAGTGCTTAAAAAAAATCACGTCGTATAAAAAAAAAGTCTGCTACTCCTCAAACATGTTTTTGTTTGTTAATTATGTACTAGATAGAACACTTCTTTTATACCTCGTACGTGAAGTAATAAAATGTCTTTAGTATGAAAATAAATACATACCCACAAATAGTAGATTATTGCATCGAGCACAAAGTAATTTATTATTGCACCGAGTGCCTGATTTAGAGCCCGAGCGCTAGCGAGGGCTCTAATCTAACAGGCACGAGGGCAATATAAATTACTTAAGGCGAGGTGCATAATCTGCTTTTCTTTCAACCTATAGGAATAGTAGATAAATCACTTTTTTAAATTTCTTTCATTTTGAAATCAGAGTTAGCAGCAATCATTTTTTAAATTTGGAACAAGTAGGATAGAAATGAATAATACGTACGTAAAAAAAAAGTATTGATATCGGCTGGCTGAATAGAGCTAATCCATTGAGATTGGCAACTTTTGGTGCGATTAAAAAAAAACAGTGCAATAATGAAATTTCATACATTTTTATTGCTCTAGAGCATTAAAGACTCGCTTTGTACTGAGTTTTTAGTGTGATTGTGATGCAATTAAAGCATAGTTGGAAGAAAAAGTGATTTTTTACTCCCGTTTTTGGTTTACAGTGGAGCAAAGATAGGGTAGTATTATTTATTCTACCATTGAATACAGATTTTTTTATGATCATGTTTTGGTAGAAGAAAACTCAATGTCATAGATGATAAAGTTCAAATTCCATTGTATCCAAAATTTATTCAGAACACAAAAATAATCAACTGCCTAACATTAAAGTAGATAGCTGAATAACCCCGGTTTCTGGAAAAAAATATGGACGCGTCACAAATTTAACTTCTGTTCTTATTATTCCATGCGATTGTCTATACTATTACTATAACATTAATTTCTAATATAATATTATAAAAAGGAAAGATTTTTTTGTTTGTTTGTACCGAATAGGCTCCGAAACTACTGGACCGATTTGAAAAATTCTTTCACCAATAGAAAGCTACATTATTCCTGAGTGACATAGGCTATTTTTTTATCCCGAAAACGGTTCCTGTGGGGTGACCCACGGGAGCGAAGCCGCGGGGAACAGCTAGTCTACTATAAACTCATTTAACCAATCACAGCAGCTAACAGGCGTGTGACAATTTTTATTCCAAAAGCTGGGTAATTACTGATTTTCAGAATCAGTAATTACCACTCTTGTATAGGTTTTAAGTTTTCAACGGTGTACCCTCTGCCCAACCATTCGAGGTATACCGCCGTGGTGTTATGTTGTAAGTATTTATTTTCATACCAGACATTTTCAACTTCAATATTATTATTTTCTTAAGTCCATATCATCCAAATTTTCCATTTTTTTAAGTGGCCTCAGTATTTCAAACCTGTCATAAATTCCTGACTTTTCTAAAAACGGTGGATAGAGATGGAAGTCAAGATTAAATCGAGTATTCAAATTAGATTTCAGAAATGGTATCATGAGCCTGCATGGATGATCGTAATTTGAACCTTAGGTCAGTGTCGTAAGAGTCAAAATAATTTAAATGAGTCCAATAAGTTATGACTTTATTAGACTACTGTATTATACACTGTGGCATTTTAGTTGTCTTACAAAAGCAGTCGACTTCATCTGCCAATATATAAATAATTTTCTCCATAAAAACCATAGGCAATAGGGATTTTTCTGGGCAGAAAAAGGATAACATTGAACCCGTATTTTTTTGCTTTATTAAATAAATAAAAATTGACAAAGTTAAAGCGCATCAAAGTTCAGGAGTGGGGGCTTGTGACGTCACTTTGTTAGTAAAAAGTGTAGCACACCGTGATGTCACACGATATTTCCACGCACTGTATCGTCGTAATTTTTTGTTTACGTGACATAAGAAAAATACGAACCGAACAATTTTAGGTTATCTAACTAACGGACTAAACTAAATAGATATGTTTTGTCAACTACCCTACACCAAAAAAAGAATTGTCTTTGCATTTCTATCAAAATTTTAATGGGAGTTGCATTTTTTTTGAGATTTGTCTGAGACTTTCATGGTCTTTGAAGTGGGCTACTTTTGTAAGACGAATAAAATGCGACGGTGTATACAGTTTTCACTGGGAGTCAAGACGATAAATAAAAATATTAATTAAATAACTAATTATACACATTCGTGAGTCACTTTCAAAGTCTTCACCTGCCTGCCTTGTACCAACTATGTTGAGGCGGCTTCCAGTCCAACTGGACACAGCTGACTACCAGTATATTACAAAAAGAGACTGCATATCTGACCTTAACAACCCAGTTACTGGGTTACGCGATACCCGTTTGTCAGACACGTTGGGTCAGGGATCACTTCGGGATTTCATAAAAAAAAAAAACTTTTTGTTCTTCTGAACAGCCTGATACCCTATAAACTTCAACATTAAAGATACTTACAACGGCTTTCTCAAAGCCAAATTAATGTGACAAATATTGTTAAGCACGCGTTATTTACTGTGGCTGTTGAAAAAATTCATTCAACCAATCACAGCGGTTAACCGGCGCCGGCGATTATTCAGAAAAACCCTTTTAAAAGAAATTCAGCTTCAAGAAACCTGGCAATGCACATTTTTTTATTTTCAACATAATATAGCGCATACAACTGTCGGTAATATTAACTAATAACCATCGGTTACATATAGAACCCGCATTATATTATTGAACATATAAAAAATTCACTTGTTATCAAAAAACTCAATAAATATACTTTTATTATCAATGTATGCCTTTTGTATAGAAAATCTGTCAAGTCATCAAAATCATTATTTGTCTCGTTTTAAACAGTTTACGCAATATTCATACAATATTGCGTAAACTGTTTAAAACGAGACAAATAATTGTCAACTTTCAAATTAACCTCAAGATTTTCGTGCAAGTGGACCTACAATAACCTTTCTCTAAGAGCTCATGGTAAGGCCCTAGGTCCAGTAGATGCCCACCCCACTACCAAAAATTTAATCTTGACTGCCACCCCTACCGAAAAACAAGCAACAACTGACAACATAATTCCTTAAAAATTAAAAAAATTCTCTATACAATACAATACAAAAAAAAAAACAATTTATTTTTCACTCTCAATTTTTCATCTTGCAGACTTACCAGGCCGATCGCAGTCATCTGTACACTTACAGTCTTCGGAGATTGAATCTAAAGACATTAAGCTTTCTTGCGATTGTCGTAAGCAAGCCCGACATCTTGAATCTACCGAGTTTCCACTTTCTGAAACGGATTCCAAAGATCTCAAACTCTCAACCGAAGTAAGTTTATAAGATCGTCTAAATTCGGCAATTTCTTCCTCGCTCATATTTAACGCTAAAAGAGAATCACGCGCCATTTTCCCTAAAGACGAGACTTTTTTTTTCTTTTTTGTTAAAATAGACTCCATTTTCGTTAACGGGCATGGTTTGTTCAAACTCTCAGGCAAAGATTTCGGGCTCGATCCGCTTCGGGTTCGTAACTTCGATCTCCGTTCCGGTATGTCTCTTGGTGTAGTACTTTCAGGTACTTTGAAAGCTATAGTTTTTGCTTTGGGACTCTTTTCGTCTGATAGTTGCGATAAATCTTCTAAAGAGTTTGATTTTTTGAGTTTAGCGCGTTCGGGAATGATCGGGGATGTTCGTAAGCCGACGATTTCTTTCGCTGTGAATACATTATCTGTCAGACTGTCGTCTACAACTAATTCTGGTGAGAGATCCAGAATTTCTTTGATCTCTGCTTGTTTTAATTCTTCTGCTAGCGATCCTTGTTGGGCTGTAGTTTTGACCATACTCTCGGCCCCAATTTCAAAATCTCTATTTTCATATATTAAGTATGACAACGCATCTTTCCCTAAATCTATATCTTGAGTTCTTTCTTTCTCCTCATCTAGATGAACTCTCGTCGCATCTTCTACTTTTACATCATCTATATACGCTAACTGTAAAGGATTGTCCTCGTCTAGAGTCTCCTCTATAGTTGCTATGGGTGCTAAATCACTTTGGACTTTAACTTCTTCGATTTTGGGTTCATTTTTGACGTCCCAAACGTTTACTGTGGGATTCTTCACTTGTCTTTCTAATTCTACGGCTAGGGCTTTTGTGTTAGTCATGCTTGAAGTCAAAGTGTTTTCCGGGCTGATATTTTCTTTGATACCTCTGATAACTTTGCTGGGAAGTTTATCAACTGACTGCCCGTTATCGGGACTGTTTTGTTTATCTAAGGAGTTTTCAGAGCCTGAGCTCTTCAGAACTGCTGCAAAAGACCTAGGCCTGGCTAACTCCTTTTCTTTTTCCTCCTGTGCTTCTCTCACGAGATCATCACTTCTCCTATCTACATCTCTCTTCGTATTACTAATTACACTTAAGTCTAAATTTTGTACTATTATATCTTCGGTGGTTTTGGTAACTCTATCGTCTGTCGTCTCACTCTCTTGCGTGGGGAACGATTGGAACTCGCTTAGCGTGTTGTCTGTGTCTGTTGAGGGAGTTTTGGAGTCTAACTTCCTCGAGAATGATTCATCGACGAAGGAGACTTGAACTCTTTCGGAGAGAGTCGAGTCTGTGGCTTCTGAGCTGTCTTCTTCTCTGTCTTTCTCTATTGCGCTGCCCCAAGACCAGAAGGAACTGGTTAGGGAAGAATCTTTTCTAGGTGGCGTGTTTGAGGCTGATTTTTTGTCATCATCACTGGTTAAGCTTCTTGAGAATATGCTGCTCGGATGCTGGAATAAGCTTAGGAGTTTTTCCAAGTGAGATGGCTTAGTATCTTTTTCATCTGGTCGGGGAATATGGAAGCTCGAAGACGGTGCTACCCAGGATATCTTCCTCATTCTATCCAATCCTTTATTCTTCATAGCCGGTACATCTAGCAGACTTGACGTTCTTTTTGGCGATGATAAACTATCAACTAGATGGAAGGTCTCAGGTTTTTTGAAGGTCTCCTTCAAACTGGAGTTGTTTGTTAAGGTGCCTTCGTTCGAGGAGTTATCCTCTTTATTTTCTGAGGGATGTTGAAGGGAATATTCAATGCCGGAATCAGCTGATGTGACCATGATCCTATCCTGTTTAGTTGAATCTAAGGAAGAGACGCTGGCTTCTAAGCTTGATAGCGAATCATGGATCAGTTTTGTCTTCCCAAATATCGGAGAGACACTTTCATTAGAACTGAGAGATAGATTCAAGAAATTCCCACTGTTAACTGGAGTAACTTCACTTGTAGATTCCATACTGCCTTCATTAGACAGAATAGTACCGGATTTCCGTCTGTCTAACTCTTGAACTGTCTGTTTCTGTTCGTTTAAACTCTCCATGGAACTGCCAGAGATCTCTAAAGAAGAATTACTATCAAAGACACTGCGTTCCTCTCTCCTATTCTCCATTAGTCTGGACACTTCTAGATCAGGACTATCTAAGCTGGATTCACTTTTATTTTTTTTAAGTATTACACTATCTGCAGGTACATTGTCGTCTAAACTATTTTTATTTTTAACTAAAACTTTTATTTCTTTTATTATATTGCCTAAGTCTTCAACAATGTTGTTCATTGATTCCGTCTTTTGGTCGGTACACACTTTTGTTACTTTCTTATCACTTTTTACAACATCACTGTATGTCAAATCACTTGTCACTATAATCGGTCTAATACTAACATCTATCACATTTAAGTCACTTATATTTTTACTAACGAGATTTGTTGAGTCTGATATCGTTTGAGTTTCAGACTCACGCACAGTTTGAGTACTCAATTCAGCACTCCTTTTAGGCATATTACTTAGTTCAGTTAAGATTCCTGTTACGATTTTTGAGTCTGTGAACTGTATTTGAGGTTTGTCTAAAGTCTTATTAGGGTCATCACTCATTTTTAAGTCCCAGATTGCATACTCAACTATGGTATTTGATTTGGAAGTGGGATCACACTCGAGATTCGATTTAGTTTTACTAGAATCACTTGTAGCGTTATCCGTTGTAAGTTGAGTAATGCTCGACGCGGGTGAGTCACTGAGTTCGATGTCGTCACATTCTGGAAATTCTTCTATAGTAGCTATTGATGTCTTCGGTAAAATTGAATGGGATGGCGAGGTTTTTATTTTACTTGAAGTTTCAATTAAACCTCTAAGTTGAGTCGCCGAGTCTAAATCCGGATGTTTATTTGAACTGGAAGACTCAGTTGATATTGGAAGCTCAATTTTGACTTGTATATCAGGTTTGACGATTTGTATAAGACTCACTGGCTCAGTGTCGATTCTATTTGTAGAGATAACAGGCACGGTTTGCGGATGAGTCCTTGATTCTATTGTGATTGAAGTAGCTTCGATATTCTTTGCTTGAATTACAGGCTCAACTCTAGCAGATTTTGCTTGTTTGATACCAATATCTGCTAGACTTATAGACTCGACCGAGTTTTTAAGTTGAGTAATCAAGTCTTTTTCGAGTTGAGTTTCACTGTTTTGCTGAATTGAAGGGTCCGCTATTAAAGGTTTAGTCTGTTTGTCATCAATATTCGTTTGTCTCGTACTCTCACCCACAATTGGTTCTTGTGAGAATTGACTAACTGTATAATTATTTCTTGCTTGAATTACAGGCTCAACCTTTTGACTTAAAAGCTCATCCTTTTGACTTGCTGGCTCAACCTTCTGACTTACAGTCTCAACTGCTAATTGGCTAAGTTGAGTGGTTAATTCAACGATAGGTTGGGTCGCTCCATTCTTTGCTTGAATTATAGACTCAACACTTGGCGTTTTTGATTGTTTAACATCATCAACATTCGGTCGACAGGTAGACTCAATCTGTGGTTTTCCAAGTTGACCAACTAATTCTGTACTACTCTTAGTTACTGTATCCTTCTTTGCTTGAGTAAAAGGCACAATATTTAGAATTGAGGACACAACCGGCGGATTTCTTAGTTGAGTCGTCGATTCCATTTCTAATTGAGTACCTAAGGTGATTTTATCTAGAATTACAGACTCAATACTTGAATATTTAGCCTGTTTATTTGCGTCTATTTGACTGGTGGAATTAATGTTGGAACTAATTTGGCTACTTGGGTTTTTAATTTGAATTTTAGACTCAACTTTCTCTAACGTAGGTTCCTTATGTAGTTGAGTAGTTACTATATTCTTTACTGGTGTCAAAGGCTCAGTTTTCGTTTCAGTTTTCGCAGGTACATTTTGTAGTTGTGTTTCAGCTTCATTTTTGACGTGAATCACAGGTTCTTTGTGACTCAGGTCATGTTTGAGTTGAGTCGTAACATTATTTTTAGTTGTGTCTGTAGAAAGTTGAGTGTTGGCTTCGATTTTAGCGTCTGGTTTGATTTCTGTTTGAACTGTACTTTCATTTTTGACCTGTATTGAAGGCTCATTTACAACTTGACTTAATGCTTCCATCTTTGACTGTTTCATAGCTTCATTCCGTACTTGAGTTGTTATGACCTTTTTACCTGGACTCTCCTTCTCTACTGGAACAACATTTTTAACATCTGACAGAATCGGCTCACTTTTGACAGCAGTAATTTCATTCTGAACCTGAGTATGTACTTCATTTTTCGGTTGAGTCTCAGTTTTGTCGTTCCCAAGTTGAGCAAACGTTTCATTGGTGACTGAGTCACATTTCACAGCGGAATCATGTCTCAGTTGAGTCACAACTTCGTTCTTAGTCTGAGTAAGAGCGTCATTTTTGTTGAGATTGGCTTCGTATTTGAGTTGAGTGACCACTTCGTTCTGTAATTGAGTGTATATCACTGGTTGAGCGGGACTGTTAGGCGGCGTTGGATTGGGATTGTATACAGAATCGTAGTTTCTAGTTACTGAGAATCTTGAGGGTGATTTTCTTGGCTGACTGGAAGCTGGATGCACTTGGATTTGTGGAGGTTCCATTACCTGAAAAGAGTTTTAATTTTGGGGTTATTCTTTTTTTTTGCCAATATATTGTTTTCTCAACTAATATTATAAAGAAGTATGTTCATATGTGTATCTCTGGAAGTAGTCAGTATACTGATCAGACAACAAACATTATTCCACTGTAAAAGAGCTTCACTACACACTTCACTTCAGTGACATTGGCCCTGTCCTTGAAATAATAACCTACAAACGCGCGGTACGCAAACACGGGATAGGGCTACAATATTTTAATTTCATCTATCTATTGAGTTTTTTCTATCGGGGTGGCCACCTCGACTCGAAAAGAAGAAGATCTATATATTTGAGTTTCTTTCTAATTTTAATACCTACCAATTAAAAAAACGCGTACCGACCGTTTGTATGAAGATAGAATACTGTATAATATCATTACTGTGCCTGTACGTTTTTGCGGGGTAGGTGACGGCAGCGAAGCCGAGCCGAGCGAAGTCGTGTCGTGCTATTTGCATCCGTTTAGACTGGAAGCATCGCCCAACATTGTTGGGACAAGGCTAGGCAGATCACGCACTATGAGTCCTCACTACAGACTAAGTGCGAAAAATAAATCCCTAACGATAAAGGTTTTAAATAAAAGTCGACCAATGTATTCCAATATTTCAAAACGATACTAAAAAAGTCTTAGGGTTCTATCAGACAGAGAGCGGTCACGCGGTCAAGCGTTCAAGAGGTCAGTTTTGCGTTCGTTGTGTTGTATTACGTTACATAGATATACTCACCATTCTGACCGCATCGGTCAATAGGGAACATTACTGCCTATTGCTCCCGCCAGATGGCGCTTGATGGAGTGGAGTAAACATAACAACTTGGCGACTATTACTGTTTATGGTTACCGAACTTTATTTACTGTTTTTAAGAATAATTAGCGTTCAAAATCCAAATAATAATATTGCTAGCTGTTGGTCAACAATGCATCAGGGTTGTGTTTTTGGATGCAGAAATAAAACCGGCCATATGATCCTAAAAAACGCCAACATTCGCAAGCAACGAGAAACTACTGTTCGTCGCCGGAATTTTACAAAAAAAATCAAGGCTGTGTCCTGACCGTTTTAAAGCAGAAGATTTAAAAAAGGAGGATTTTGTTGATTAACATAATATCTGCAAGTTACACTAGACTATCAATGTTCGCAATCGTATTCGTACCTTTCAACTAAATCCGTTTTTTCCTTTCATTATTAGTTATATATTTTGTATGCATATAGTGCGAAATTTTGTCGCTCGACTTTGACAGTTTGGTTTGTTTACTCTGATTCCTGTGGCGCCATCTGAGCGCAGCTTTGCGGATAGTTCTCTATTGGTGCAATGTATTTGAATATTTTTTTTTTCTTCTTTTGAGTGGCCGTGGTATTAGTAAGTTTAATGTCCTACCGGCGTATATTTTTTCCTTCAAAGGTGGTCTGTAGATTGTACACCATATTTTATTCTTAATCCTCTAAAATTAATTTGTTATGGTGGACATCACAGAATAAGCATCTAATGTAATACCTGCACGACTCTAAACCGCGAGGGTGGGCAGTAAGCGAGCCTGGTAGGAGTGGAAGATGTTGATGAGGTAGAACCACTGCTGTCCGTTGAGGAGTCGCGTTCTGGTGTTACTCGGGTCACCTGAAAGCATAGTTACAATTTAGAATAATTATTACAGGGTGTAATTAAACCCGGAAAGGGATCATTGTAGTCACCATTGTGAACAACTTATACTATTGTGTCATGCTCATATTATGCAGCTGAGTGGTGCCGATCCATGCGTCATGTTCGTGAAAGGGCGCCATAAGTTGTGATTGGTCATTACTTAGTTGCCTCGGCCTGTTATTATATATTTTTTAAATTGTTGGTTACTCTAGACGCTTTTACGTGCACACGTTTACATCGTTCTCACATATATGTATTTTTTTTCAACAAAAATGATGTAACCTAATACTTGTATTTAAAACTTAGAAAACAGTGTCTGCGGGGTTTCTGCAAATTCTTCTCCATTGACTGACGCTTACGAATTTACAACTAGAGTAATCTTTTTTTTTTAGGGTTCCGTACCCAAATGGTAAAAACGGAACCCTATAGTCTCAGTAGACTCCGCGATCCGTCAGTCTCATGAACCGTGATAGCTAGACAGTTGAAATTTTCACAGATGATGTATTTCTGTTGCCGCTATAACAACAAATACTAAAAACAGAATAAAATAAATATTTAAGTGGGGCTCCCATACAACAAACGTGATTTTTTGGCCGTTTTTTGCGATAATCGTACGGAACCCTTCGTGCATGAGTCCGACTCGCACTTGGCCGGTTTTTTTGTTTGACAATTCAATAGTACCTCTAAGGTTTATTTGAAATAAACTATTCGATTTTAATTTTGATTATGTCAAACTCGCGAGATCCTTTGATTAGTGATCTACTAAATGTATGGAACATTAATGATTTCTATGACCCCATCTATCATCAGTCAATTACTCTTTGTATGACCGGATGAGTTTGCTTTAGGGATGCCACGAATAGTGATTTTGCCGAATACCGAATATTCGGCTAAGCTCTCGGCCGAAGTGCCGAATATTCGGCGACACTTAGTACATTTCGCGTGTTACAGTTTCCACTAAGCCATGGGGTTATTTGTTTCATTCACGATTAGGTCACAAGTTGTGACACGACCTTAAGCAAAATCTACTATGCGTGGCGTATAGTGACTCACAACAGGCATAGTAGAATTTGCAAAGATTGATTTATGTTTTGTCCCTTTTTCATAGAGTCAGACCCTTTGCTAGGGGGCTCTCACTCCGCAGTTTAGGTACTCACGGCCGGCGCTCCACCCGGGACGTATCCGACGATACCGGGAGTATCGCATTGGGTTGCCGCTTACCGCTCGGCTCGCACGTTAGCCACCTTATTAATTCTATGTCGTAAGCGAAAGCGGCAAGTCGACAACCCTTACGAGCCGAGTCAAACCGCGCCAGACAGCGACGGAGATACGCGTTAGAAGAGAGCGGCAACGTTTAGGTGAATATCACGTTAGGCACTGAGCGCTTATGCGAGCTGAATTGCACTTTGTTGCTTACTAGCAGGAGTCTCTATTTCAATGAATAGGGAACTATCCGCAAAGCTGCGCTCAGATGGCGCCACAGGTTTCAGTGTAAACAAACTAGAGAAGGGCGTTTTCGGTTTTTGCGCAAACGGTTATGTATGTGTTTTCATATCGACATCGAAAACGGTTTTCAGATATCGATATCAGTAGTATAGTTTGCAAAAGTTAAATTGTTATTTAGATGAGCAAACTAACAACAAACGCGAAATAATACTTAGAAAGATAGGTAGCGCATATGGTTCCTAACGTTTGTGAAGTTTGCGTTTTGTTCGTAGTTCGTACGTTTTCGCATTGTTACGCTTTTAAGTTTTGAATTATTCGTTCTAGCAAGCTAGTAAGATTTTTATTAGATACAGCTTTTGTAATATCGGTTATTTTGATATCGATTTCGATATGATATGATATCTAAGACATATCCGATATAAGTTTCGTTTTGATTTATCGGACCTATCCCTAAAAAAACAAACTGTCAAAGTCGAGCGACAAAATTTCGCAGTCTAAGCATACAAAATATAAAACTAAGAGTGAAAGTAAAATGAAGCTAACTACTTCCCCAATGTTATTATTTGGTTTTTGAACACAAGTTATCTTAAAAACAGTAAAAAATAGTTCGGTAACCACAAACAGTAGTAGACGCCATGTTGTTATGTTTTTGTTTACTCCGAGCCGTCAAGCGCCATCTGGCGGGAGCAATTGGCAGTAATGTTCCCTATTGTTGCGCGATGTGACTCTTCTGTACTTGTACTATTATTTATTCTGTGCCTTTGCTCTGCCGAATTCACTTACGCAATTAGGCTACAGTCCCAAGTATAGTCCTCGCCAAACTTCTTGGCCGCCCTGAAGTTGGCTACAATGGCTGCGCAGAAGTAAATCTCATACAAAAACAGCACCGTTTCGTGCCTCGCGCATCCGGTAAACCAACTTCAGGGCGGCCAAGAAGTTTGGCGAGGACTATAAAGGCTCCTTATGTATTACGTATTAAACTCTTTATAAATAAGCTATCCTACAGTATTTGTATATGTTCGTTTTGTGTACAACAAAGAATATGAATATTCTCACCATAAACCTTGAGGTAGGATGCGGTGCGGGCACGGGCGAGCCTGCAGGCGACGGGGCAGGTGATGGTGCAGGTGATGGTGCTGGAGAACGCAGCCGTGTGCGACGCTCCTCTTCACCACCGCCCATGCCTTGCTGTAGGGAGGAAGAGAGCCATGTTACATCAATACATATAATAAATCTGTAGAAAAGTCGTTTTTGTACAACGAAAGTATTTAAAAAAAATTGCCAGGGTGTTAAAGGACAACCAACAGAACTCATTGCCAGCATTTTTGGAATTTCTGTCTGTTTGTTAGTTTATTTGTGCACGCATCACGTAAAATGTACGAAATCAATGTAGATAACTTTTGTACGTAAACATTGTGCGTAACTTGTAATATTACTCAGTGTTTGTTTCATCGCAATCGGTTCACTCTATCAAAAGTTAGATGAATTTAAAGTGTTCAAGAAGTAAAACTATCACAACACACGCAATTTAGATACTCGGACAGTTGAACTACATACTCGATAGATGACGTTGTGCATTTGAAGTCATTTTCTGAATGGCAGTGTTAAGATTCTACGCGAAAGAATGAACCTAAAAAAAATGGTATGTAGGTAAGTAGGGTAGGCAGGAAGGTAAGTAGGGTTGGGTAGGCAATCAGTTGACGGGAGCGAAGCCGCGGCCACAGCTAGTTTGATTTTAAACATCTGCTTCTTCGTCTTCTCGAGCCGATGGAGAATAGGATAGATGGACCCCTTTTCCGAGACTCCCATTTGGTCCGTCGTGCCTCTCTTTTTGAGTGACTTTCGTAAAATTCAAGTAGATTTAACTAGTAACAGTCGTAACTTCATTTCACTTTAGCTTTTACGAAGACAGTTAACGGATGAAGAAAACGCGCGTTTGGACTATTTTAGTTACTTTCACAACATTATATCATACGGTATTTTGCTGTGGGGTCGGGCGAATAACATTGATTCAATATTTATATTGCAAAAAATGTCACCGAGAATCTCTTAGCGAACGATTTAAAAAGATTAATATTATGACAGTTTATTCCCAATTCATATATTCTATCTATACTTATTATTATAAAGAGGTAAAATTTTTAAGTTTGTATGTAGGGGGTAATCTCTGGAACTAATGATCCGATTCTAAAAAATTTTTCACTGGTAGAAAGCTACATTATGCCTGAGTGCTATAGGCTATATAACATCACGCTACGACCAATAGGAGCGGAGCATAAATGAAAAATGTTACAAAAACGGGCAAGAGTATTACTTTTTGAGGGGTAGGGTAGGTGTAGGGTAGGTGTAGGGTAGGTGTAGGGTAGGTGTAGGTTAGGTGTAGGGTAGGTGTAGGGTAGGTGTAGGGTAGGTGTAGGGTAGGTGTAGGGTAGGTGTAGGATAGGTGTAGGGTAGGTGTAGGGTAGGTGTAGGGTATGTGTAGGGAAGGTGTAGGGTATGTGTAGGGTAGGTGTAGCGTAGGTGTAGGGTACGTGTAGCGTAGGTGTAGCGTATGTGTAGGGTAGGTGTAGAGTAGGGTAGGTAGGATAGGGTAGGTACGTAGCCAGTGGACGGGAGCGAAGCCGCGTGGGACAGCTAGTTGTTAGATATATGTCTCCAGGTGGTATACTGCACTTACTCTGAGCAGACAAGCGGTCTGACACGTGAGGCTGATCTTCCTATGTACAGGATGAGCTCCTTCCTCGTCATGTCTGGCGGGAGGCTCGTTTCTCCGACACATGGCCCTTATTTCTCGCGTCAGCCGACGTACGAGTGCCGTTTCTGAGTCTTCCGGTGTTAGGTTTGTTGAGTCCTGTAAATGATAAAAAGTAATGGTAGAATCAACTTTTATAACTTGTAAATTTTAATGTACCTATACCTAACGTTCAAAAGTGCCGCTTGGTGGCCTACTTGAAATAAAATATCTTAGTCTTTGTCTTTGATTAAAAACTTCCCATTTATAATATTAGTAAGTAGTAAGTTAAGGGTACATTAGTCGACGGCACGAACTATTTTGTGCGCGGGGTTAAAATGCATTTTATATCAACCGACAACACGTGCGGAAGAGATAGATGCTGTGATGAGCAGTAGGAAGCTAGTTCGCGTACGAATACACACTTTTGCAAATTTGTAGCGAAATAGATAATGATTTAGGACGAAACCGAGCGCGCGAAATTTTATAAACAGACCTTTGGCAGTCTAGATATCATGAAAAAACTACTAAATCTAACTGTTCAGAATAAAATTATTTGCATTGTTGAACTACTAATCTATCCCTGTATGGAGGCCGTTTTTCAATTTTCTGTCTTCTTATGGTATTTATTCGCGCCCAAAAATGCGTTAAAGTTAGTGTCGAAATGTGTAACTTTCGACGCTCATAACTTTCAAATATATTATTTTTTTACTTTTTTGCTTCCATACAGGGCTAGATAATGATGAGACAAATTGATATCACTTTTTATTTTGAACCTACATCGTTAAACAGTGGAATAATCCCTAGACTACGTTTGTATGGAAGAATTTTCGACTAGTGTAACCTTAAGATTCCTTTGTGGAGGAGAAATAATAGTAAATTTCGTGTCGAGCGATGTACTACATGCGAGTGTTAAAATAAACCCTTTTTATGCGAGTCACGAAAGATTATTTTTCCATTACTTGATTAGCTTACTTAATTAAATGCAAATAAGTTCCAACAACAATTTATTAGAAACATTCAGACTAAAAACCACAGACTATATACACACATTCAACGCGCACTTTTTCGAGAGGTAACAGGTTCAGTATCATTCTGCCAGTTACATAATGATCCATACAAAAGTCATTTCGTAACTGTTATTATGTGTTTTTTTTTTTTATAATTTGTGTCTAAATGTTCATATTTCGAAACGAATTTCTTAAGCAATGTGTTACATAATAGGCAAGGTAGTGGAAATAGTTATTTTAGCTGTCACGTCGACTCGTAACGCAAAAAGCCACGAGCAAAATATTCATTCTGCCAAACATATTTAATGAATATTTAAAATTAGTTTATTGATCAATATCAAAATCTAGAGTAATTAAAAACGCCTAAAACTTTTCTCAAATAATAAAAACTTTAAAAAAATACAGGAAAGTAAAAAGCACTAGTAAAAAAAAGTGGCACTTTCCGCACAGTTTGGCTGCTTGGAAACGCTCTTTTTGAGGACATGCATTGTAAAATTTATACTTACGGGTGAAAGCGGTTCGTCTAAGTCGATCTGTGTGAGCGTAGAGTTGTCCTTCATAGCTGTTAGGATCGCTTGTAGACCAGTGCTACCGAGCCGGTTCTCGCGGAGATCTAGCCTCTGAAAATGACAAATAAAACTGGCTTAATAAAGATAGGTACATGATTCTGGCAACTGTTTATTGTTATCGTCCCACTGCTGGGCGAAATCTTATTAGCGTGAGGCTTAATTAGTGCGGTGCGTTGCGTGTCGGAGCTCCGGTGCAACGACGGACAACGTTTGTGCCGATCCATTGTCAAATCTGAGAGGCTTCACAGCGATGACGTACTTCGCTTACAATGCGTTGATCCGTTTATTTATCCATTTAAACTACATGCAAGATACAGGTACATAGGCGGACTTAATGCCTGAGGCATTCTCTACCAGTCAACCAAGCAACGCAACTCACTAATGAGTAGAGTTGCCGCGAATACTCGCTATTATTCGGTATTCGGCATTAATCGTAATTTTTTTGATATTCGTCGAATACCGAATAATAGCTAGTATTATTCGGCATTCGGCGAATAGTCGTCGAAAATAAAAACAAAAGAACTAGTGAGTTAAAAATAATCATCCTTTTAATTATTTTCCTTAATAAAACAATACACAATATCAATTATTATCTGTAATATGTGCCTGTGCCTAACATATTCATGAAATTAAATTAGTAAGGCTTTTTAATTAATATTTAAAATCCAACAGAGGCAGATTGTGGTGCAAAAAAACATTTTTTTCTGCACGTTCTGGAGCAAGTCGGTTTCGTTTTTCCTCGTAAATTAAACCTGCCTCGGAAAATAGTCTTTCTGAATAAACAGAGCTTGCTGGTGTGATTAAGTATCGTTTAGCAAGCTTACTTAAAATAGGAAATCTATTCTTATTGGTACTCAAAGCCTTTTCAAATATTTTTAATGTGTTTAATGTTTTTTTTATGTTGAATAGTAATGTCGAGTTATTCGACTATTCGCCAAAGTGAATGGCGATTAATCGGTATTCGACTATTCGCTATAAACACTAGTCGCGGCAACTCTACTAATGAGGCCTCAGCCTAACGCAAAGAAGCTAATTTTGGTCTCGTATCCAGCGGATACCTGCAGCCTTTACTAGGTGCACAGTCCACCTAGTGGGAGATCTTCCAACGCTGCGTCTTCCGGTTCGCGGTCGCCACTCCAGAACTTTTCTGAACCATCGGCCATCCATTCTGCGAGCAATGTGGCCTGGCCACTGCCACTTAATTTGCCAAACTTCTCAGTTATCTTGATCTATCTGCAGATACCATCATTACCGATTTGATCACGCAAGGCAACTCTGAGCATACCCCTCTCCTTTTCCCTGTGGTTGACTATAACGCTTCTGATGAGTATCTTACCTGCAACTTAGTATCAGCTTTGATCAGCTCAGCTAGGGCAGTAGCATCAGGTCCCAGCCTGGAGGCCTGCAGCCCTAGAGACACGAGGGCGGAGCCCCGCGCGAGGGCTCGCACTGCGTCGTTACCGAGGGCGTTGCGACCGATGTTCAGCACGCAGAGGGATTGGGATGAGCGCTGAAACCAGAAAATTATACTATAAACACGGGCAACCAACGCGAAATAAGAAAAATTGGTTCAAATAAATTGCACTAGATGGTGTAATAAGCTTCGATTTGTTATTGAGTTTTGTGATATATTAAGATTATCTTTTCATGATTAATTAACTCTCCTAACTTAGGAGAGTTAATTAAACAAGAACATACATATTTAAATTTAAAACCGCGCCATCTATTGGAATCAGTTTTAAATGAGCCGTTCAAATAATCATTGAAATGTAAATTCCTCCTAGCCCGTTTCATCATCGGACTACTAGACGTACGGCGATGCGTCATCGGTACATGGTGGACATCCCACCCACACGCACCAAACGTTTTGGGAGTACTTTCATTATGCGTACAGCTAAGGAGTGGAATTCCCTGCCGGAGTCTGTGTTTCCCGATAGCTACAACCTAGGGGTCTTTAAGTCAAGAGTGAATAGGTTTCTTCTAGGCAAGCGTGCTACATCATCGCTTAACATCAAGCGAGATAGTGGTCAAGAACAAGCATATAAATAATAATAAAAAAAAAGAAATTAGGAGCCCAATATTCAATAATTTTCTGCCTATGAGAGTTGATTAAAAATAACATACAATTTTTATGATCAATTCTAGAAAACGTTAATTCTACCCACAATCCAATAACGAATCGATGCACATCGCGCCATCTAGTGACATTTATTTGAACCGATTTTTTTTTTTAGCGCTGGGACCAAACCCAAACACATTGTAACTTTTACTGTGCATATGATCACAGTCACACAGAACAAAAAGCTGCTATACTTACCAACGCTTTACTAAGATACGGCGCACAATTTCTCGTGAGTTGATTGTTCCATAACACTAAGAATGCCAGCCCCCGCGCCTCGTGACCACCAACTGAAACCAACAAGTAAATGCATCAGAAATATTCATTACATATATAAAAAGTCAGCTTTTTAACAGTTTCCCTGTCCAATAATAATAATAAACCTCGAGAAACTCCTGAAGGCGGAGAGAGATAAGAATAGTAAGTATGTTGATCTGGCTCGCGAGGTTGTCGACATGTGGGATGTGAATACAGCGATCATTGTGCCGATAGTCGTGACGGCCAATGGCGTAATAGCCAAGAGCCTCGACGAACATCTGAGGAGGCTCTCGTTGGGCAGCTGGATCAAGGGCTTGATCCAGAAAGCGGTACTCCTGGACACGGCGCGTATCGTTAGGTTCTTCTCTCTGGAGCCCTGACCACCGGTAGCTTGGACCCTGTTCCCGATACCGGTGGGCTACTATTTTTTATATTTTTTTATGTTTTTCTTTTTTGTATGTATTTTGTAAAAATATTTGAAAATTGTAAGAAATAAGAAAAAAAATTAAATAAAGGACATAATAATAAGATTATTTAAAAAAAAAACATTAGGTAAAACAATAATTAAAATTTTTGCTTAAGGCGCCTCCCCGAGCAAAACGCCGCGCTAGTCGTTTTTGTGCAGTTTTTAAGAGCTATCTACTCTTTATTTAAAAATAAATATCAATTTATAAAAATACATTAAATTTCTACATAGTGTTGATTCTAAAATTGTAGTACAATTTTTTTTTTAAAGAGGTATATGTTTCACTAATCTCCTTCCAACAAAACCATAAAAATGTGCAATAATTATTGATAGCATGCATCTCCTCGTAAAGTGTTCATTAATTATTTTTTATACTAACACTAATGGATAGACAATTTGATAACGAACATTTTGTAAGTTTATTTTTTTTCAAAAGACCAATATTCGATTTTTTAAAGATTTTATTCTAAAATCTGGGTGTATTCACCACCGTAATTCATGCGCCAACAGTACCGCTAGGCCAATAGGAATGCTCATATCTCATGCTGATTTTTTGGTCAGGGTACGGCCTTAAATCCATTTCAAGTTCATATGTGTTATGTGCCTGATCTAGGTAATCCTGTGTTTCAGGCGAAACGAGTGCATTTTTTAAAAAATAATCACTGTAAATCAAATATAAGATAGACTTAGGTAATTTTTTTTAAGGGTGTAAATAATACAATATTTTTTTTATTTTCTAACATCTTAGATTACTTTTCTAACATCTTAGATTAATACCTATTTTAGTACAAGTCATAACTTCTCTGTTTCTTCATAGGACATATTTTGTAGAGGTTCTTTGAGAATTATCTTACAGTTACAATAATTTAGGGAATAAGTGTTTGCTGTTACGTTTAGTCTATTGTCGAGTAGTGGTCCGAGGGACACGTAAAATTTGTCTGTGAATGCATGTTTTGTACTTTTTTGAAGGCAAACTACATATCTCCGTCTTTTTTTTAGTATATTCAATGCGACAGGGGAGGGCTGCGTGTTGTTTCAATGAATCATTATACGATTCATTCTATTATTAACGTTCCCACTGCTGGGACACAGGTCTCCTCTCTGTGAAAGGGAATGGACTATAATCTACCACGCGGGCCCAGTGCGGGTTGGTGGATGTTGCATGTCTTCGAATTCTTGGTTCTAGGACATACCGTATTCCTCGCGAATTTTTCCTTCACCGTTTTGAGAGAAGTGGGTTGTACCCATTTTTATCCGACTGCCGAAGGAGGGTAATGTATGTTTAGTTAATTTTTAGGGTTCTGTACCCAAAGGGTAAAAACGGGACCCTATTACTAAGACTCCGCGATCCGTCTGTCACCAGGCTGTATCTCATGAACCGTGATAGCTAGACAGTTGAAATTTTCACAGATGATGTATTTCTGTTGCCGCTATAACAACAAATACTAAAAACAGAATAAAAATTAATATTTAAGTGGGACTGGGTTTTTTCTGAACCATATACTAGAGGTTAGTTACATTTTTTGGTAATATGTTTTTTTTGTTAGTAACGCCCCTTATTTTTTTCTGAACCAGAGGTTAGTAAATTTTTTGGTAAATATGTTTTTTTTTTGTTAGTAACTCCCCTTATTATTCTGTACAGGTTAGTTACATTTTTTGGTAATATGTTTTTTTTGTTAGTAACGCCCCTTATTTTTTCAAAACCAGTGGTTAGTAATATTTTTGTTAAATATGGTTTTTTTTTGTTAGTAACTCCCCTTTATGTACAGATTAGTTACATTTTTTTGGTAATATGTTTTTTTTGTTAGTAATGCCTCTTATTTTTTCAAAACCAGTGGTTAGTAACATTTTTGTTAAATATGGTTTTTTTTTGTTAGTAACTCCCCTTTATGTACAGATTAGTTACATTTTTTGGTAATATGTTTTTTTTGTTAGTAACGCCCCTTATTTTTTCTGAACCAGTGGTTAGTAACATTTTTGGTAAATATGGTTTTTTTTTGTTAGTAACTCCCCTTTATGTACAGATTAGTTACATTTTTTGTAATATGTTTTTTTTGTTATTAACTTCCCTTATTATTCTGTACAGGTTAGTTAATTTTTTTGGTATATGTTGTTTGTTTAGTAACGCAAGGGGCGTTATATATTTTTTATTTTTTCTGGACCGTATACCGAAGTTAGTTACATTTTTGGTTAATATGTTTTTTATTTATTTTTTATTAGTAACGCCCTTCATCTTTTGTGAACTTTCTACTAACCTCCTCGAGGGGTAATGTTCGTCCATTTTGAGAAATACTCGTGTATACCTTGACAGCGGTGCGGCGATAGGGGGGAGGCGGCTGCTGAGGGGGGAGACTGCGACGCTTGCTCGGCTAACGCGTCTGCTAAGTGTGCTGTGCCTGCGTCCTGGAACATTCAGTTATAAGTTGTTAGTAACTTCATCGTCATAATTTTAGCCGTAAGACGTCCACTGCTGGACTTAGGCCCACAAGCGTCGTCACAACCCCACTAATCGGTCCTGTGCGTTTCGCATCCACCTACAGGGAGGCCTTTCGAACGCAGGACCAGTCTAACCAACGATCCAGGAAGAAATACCTGTGTGGGGCAAGGATTTAAAAAAGCTTTTCCCACTACTCTGTCTATTGTAACACATTGCCTAAAGGCGAATACAGACATTTGCGCAGCGCACGGCGCTCATCGCATGCTTCGCAATGTGTGGACGTTCATATTCGTCGTGAGGCAAGTGCTACGGCAACTCAAATCAAAGCAAAAGGAGTGCATGCAGCATGTCTGTATCCGCCTTAAGAAATTCGTTTCCAAATATGAACATATAGACACAAAATTACATAATAACAGTTACGAAATAACTTTTGTATGGAGTTTTGATATCATTATGTAACTGGCAGAATGATACTGAACCTGTTACCTCTCGAAAAAGCGCGCGTTGATTGTGTGTACATACTCTGTGATTTTTAGTCTGAACGTTTCTAATAAATTGTTGCTGGCACTTATTTGCATTTAATTAAGTAAGCTCATCAGGTAGTGGAAAAACAATCGTTCGTGTCTCGCATATAAAGGCTTTATTTTAACACTCGCATGTAGCTTTCGAAAAATTGGCTACATCGCTCGTGTTAAAATCTCGACTTTTTATGCTCGACACGAACTATCCCAGGTCCAATTTACCTGTATCATATTGTTGGAGAGGTCCAGCAGCTGTATGCGCGAGTTGTATCTGAGCAGCGAGGCGAGTTGTGAAGCGTCCGATACGGACAGTCGGTTGTCGCAGAGCCGGAGCTCTCGAATTGAACTATTTGATTTGAGGGCTATCACTGGGAAGGAAAGAAAAATATTGCATTAGTTATATAGAAGAATAAACCTTATTCATAAAATAAGTGTTAAGGTTGCCCTAGTCGGCAGCACGAACTATTTTGTGGCCGAGGTTAAAATGCTTGCTATCTCATCCGACAACATGTACAAAAGGGAAAGGCGCTGTGATGAGCAGTAAGAAGACAGTGCGCGTACGAATACACACTCATGGTATAAAAATAAAATAAAATGTAGAGAATTTAAACAAACACATTTAGTAGTCCTGAATGTATTTGATTAAAATAAAACTATTTACATTTTTTTACTGCTAATCTTATCCCTTTATGGTGACTGTTTTGCAATTTTCCTTCTTTTTATGGAATTTATTTCCGCCCCAAGATGCGTTGAAATTATTTCTTAATTATTACTTTTTTGTTTCCATACAGGGCTAGATAATGATGAGACAAATTCATATAATATTTTATTTTGAGCGTACACCGTCAAACATTGGAGTAATCGCCATACTACGTTTGTATGTAAGAATGACTGACTAGGGCAACCTTAAATAAAACAGGATGTGTTTTTAAAAATAAATAATAAAACTACATGGAACCCGTCGAATTTGGAAAAAAAACACCTACTCCATTCGATAGTGTCGCTAATAAAGATCAAATTATGGGAAGTAACAATAGTAAGTAGACATACGACAAACTTAAGGTTACACTAGTCGAAAATTATTCCATACAAACGTAGTCTCGGGATTATTCCACTGTTTGACGATGTACGTTCAAAATAAAAAGTGATATCAATTTGTCTCATCATTATCTAGCCCTGTATGGAAGCAAAAAAGTGAAAAAATAAAATATTTGAAAGTTATGAGCGTCGACAGTTCCACATTTCGACACTAATTTTAACGCAGTTTTGGGCGCGAATAAATACCATAAGAAGGCAGAAAATTACAAAACGGCCTCCATACAGGGATAGATTAGTAGTTCAACAATGCAAATAATTTTATTTTGAAAATATACATTTAGTCGTTTTGCCATGATATCTAGACTGCCAAAGGTCTGTTTATAAAATTTGGCGCGCTCGGTTTCGTCCTAAATCATTATCCATTTCGCTACAAATTTGCAAAAGTGTGTATTCGTACGCGTACTAGCTTCCTACTGCTCATCACAGCATCTATCTCTTCCGCACGTGTTGTCGGTTGATATAAAATGCATTTTAACCCCGCGCACAAAATAGTTCGTGCTGTCGACTAGTGTACCCTTAAGAAACGGGGCTATTTTTTTTTTACAAATAACATATTTAAGTAGGAAATCTACGATGATTTGTATAATGCAATTGATGACATGAAGGCTGTTTGTAACTCCTACGACGAAGAGGAGAAATCCTGCGGCCAATAAGTACTCACCTAGACATAACAAAGGTTCTCCACACAAGCTCACTCGCTGCAGACACAGCGCTCTTAGAGTGCATGTGTGTGCTCTCAATGACCGCGCTAACACGGGCGCGTGAGATGCTTCTAGCGGTGCATCAGAAACTTCTAATTCTGAGAGGTCTGCGCTCTGGAAATTAGGAGAAACAGTCTGTTAGAATCATCATACAATACAAGCATAGTGAATAACTAAATATCAAAGCGTCTTCCCTCAGTCATCAATCATCATCATCAATACATATAATATCCAACTACTAATGCTGTAACATGGAAATATTGTAAACAAAACAATTTAAAAGAGTAACCATGGAGTTTCTTGCCGGTTCTTCTCCATAGGAAACGACTAACCCGAACCGTGCACCTTTTGTCGACGTTTTATAAGTGCCCATGTAGGCCTATGTAAAATAAAAATATTTGATTTTGATTTTGATTTTTAATAAATCTGTAGAAAAGTAATTTTTGTACATCGAAAATATTTCCAAAAAAAAATAACCAGGGTGTTAAAGGATAACCAACAGAACCCATTGCCGGCATTTTTGGAATTTTTGTCTGTTTGTTTATTTATGCACGCATCACGTGAAATGTACCAAACCAATGTAAATAACTTTTATTCATAAAAATTGTGCGTAACTTGAAAAATTACTTAGTTTTTGTTTCATCGCAATCGGGTCACTCTATCAAAAGTTAGATGAAATTAAAGTGTTCAAGAAGTAAAATTATCACAACACACGTAATTTAGATACTCGGACAGTTGAACTCGATATTCGATAGATGGCGTTGTACATTTGAAGTCATTTTCTGAATGGCGGTGTTAAGATTCTCCGCGATAGAATGATGACTATAGAAACAAAAAACCGACTTCCAAACAAAAACACTACAAAGTGAAAAATAACTTCAATTTCGGAAGTCGGTGTTCCTGTTTTCATTTCTTCGTTTTTTGACACCGACTTCAGAAATTGAAGTTATTTTTCACTTTGTAGTGTTTTTGTTTGGAAGTCGGTTTTAATTTTTGTAAAAAATATTTTTATTTTTCACTTTTTAGTTGTGGTACATAATGGACCAGTTCTATAGGCTAGGTACCTATAACGCCCAAAGTGAAGCCAGAATAGATTAACCACACATGAAACTTAAATAAACAAAACCGGTGGAATTAGAGTATACCAGGGTGAACTGTTCACACCTGCGTACCCCTTTAAAGCGTACCAGTGTGATGTTATGTTATGAAATGGTGTAAACAATAAACAGACATGCGATTGCAACTATCCCGAGTGATTTGCCGTCATTTATTGAAGAGTTCCGATGTATATCTCCGAAGTTCTTCATCAAATTTTAATGAAAATTAAATGGGACCACATGACAAACACCAGCTTTCGAATAAAAAAAGAATCATCAAAATCGGATCACCCAATAAAGAGTTCTGAGGTAACACACATAAAAAAAAAAAATACAATCGAATTGAGAACCTCCTCCTTTTTGCGAAGTCGGTTAAAAATGGTAGGTAGGTAAGTAGGGTAGGGTAGGGTTGGGTTGGCAGACAGACCAGATGACGGGAGCAAAGCCGCGGGCACAGCTAGTTTAAAATAAGAATTTTCTAATTAGTGTCCGACCGAAAGTTCGGTTTCAGTCAGGTTTCAGCTAAAAAACGAGTTTCGGTTTCGGCGGCAAACCTGACGAAACTACGACCGAAACCGAAACTGCATTCGGGAGTTCTCGCGCTATGATCGGTCATGTTCCATCCAAGCGAGTATTTTTCTCTTAATTAAGGGGTTGTTATGTTCATTATCATACCAATAAGTGAAAAAGTCGAAGACTGCATAGCTATGTGATTTAGTGATAAAAAATAAAGACAGACTGATTATAATAAAGTTTTCTTTATTATTCCCTCAAAACATAATCCTTGTAATGAAGTTTCGGTTTCGGCCGAAACTGAGATTATTGCCGAAATTCGGTTTCGGTTGTAAAAACCAGATTACCGGAAACCGGACACTACTTCTAAATCCTTAGTTTCAATCAATTGCAATTAAATTACAGAGGCTAAAGGCATGTCGGAACTCGGAGTCTTAGGGTGCCTTGCCACTTGGCGCGGAGCAGAGTAAAGACGAGCGGCGTTTTTATATAATTGCCGTTTTATGTGTTAATAGCGCCAAGTGAGCAGGCAGCCTTACTGACAAAATCAATAACCAGTGGTCCGCTCGTGGCTCGTGGTCCTCCATTGATTCACCTGTCCTTTTTGAAATGCCTTTGGCTTCCCATCATCATCAATTCAACCCGGAATTACTTTCGCTGGGAAGAGGCCTCTCCCTCTGTTATATTTTCCAGTTCCGTTTACTTCTCAAGTATTTCCCTAAACATTGACGATATCGTAAACCCAATGATCCTTTGGCTTTCCATAACAAGAGACTCTAGGTGGCTTTAAAAGATTTAAACCGCAACTGTAGGCAAGTCACTCCTAAAAAGTAGCTGCCAACTGCCCTATGAATACCATATTACCTTTTTGATCATCCTCGAGGCAGCTTGCCACCCTCTGATGCCGAACTGCCGCGGCCCAGCTATAGACAATACTGTCGCACTTTCGTAGTACTCGATCATGTCGAATATCGCCTCCTGAAATACCAAATAAACAAAGTTAGGGCGTTAGCTGGTTAAAAAGGTTTTGGGAGGAATGTCCCGGCAGTGGAACATTACTGGCATATAGAATTAGGAATGTACTGTATCTGTCTTCAGTATTTATTAAAAAAAAAAAAAATAACTTCCTTTTCGGCATCCGGTGTCAAGAAACGAAGAAAAGAAAACAGGAACAACAACTTCCGAAAAACAAGTTATTTACAAAAAATACAACCAACTTCCAAATAAAAAAACTTCAACGTGAAAAATAACTTCTTTTTCGGAAGTCGGTGTCAAAAACCGACAAAAAGAAAACAGGGAACACCGCCTTCCGAAAAAGAAGTTATTTGTCACTTTGTTGTGTTTTTATTTGGAAGTCGGTGGTATTTTTTTGTAAAAAAAAAAACTCAACTATTTTTGGGTCGGCATCCTATCTAACCGGATACAGCTGAGTAACAGTAATTTACATGGAGCGACTGCCAGTCTACCTCCACAACCCAGTACCTGGGTGACATGATAGCCCTTAGCAAGACTGGTGTCAGATTCCAGGCTTCTGACTATTTATAACTATCAAGTAAGTACAAATGTGAGCCGGGACCAACGGCTTAACTCAGGGGTATGTTCTCTCTGTAACTCTTTTCCTGCTGCACATCAATGACCTACTTCAGCCTGATATTGTTGGGTACGCAGATGACAGTACTGTTTCAAAGAGATACTAGTCCAACGCAAAAAACAACGGGCATGAAGTTCGTTCCTTGAGAGAGGCTATGGTAGAGCAGACAGATTTGACCGCATTGTCTCCCAATGGGGTGCTGACAATCTGGTCTCTTTTAACGCCACCAAAACACAGGCGTGTCTTTTTACCGCTAAAAGGAGTCGTTTCGAACAAACTTTTCACTTTTCGGGGTGCGTCTGTTCCTGTAACTGATCAGCTCGAGCTCCTAGGCATGGAGTTGACATCCAGTCTCAACTTTGGCGCCTCCATTGAGTACAAAGCCCAAATTGCGGCCAAAAAACTGGGCCGTAACCATCCTTACCTGGTTGCCATTCCACCAATTCGCACCAAGCGCTTTCAATCATCCTTCATAATGCGCACAGCGAATGAGTAGAACTCATTACCTGCGTCTGTGTTCCGAACGCATTCAACCCGAATGTCTTCTAAGGTAAGAGTGAACAGGCTTCTTCTGGGTAAGCTCACTCCATCGTCGACTCTGTCTCTGTCACCTCTGACCTAGACTAGAGTCAAGAGCAAACCCATCTCAAATAAAAATAAAATAAAATAAACCTGATTTCCAAGCCACGGAGGAATCTTGGTATGTTAAAATGGTATCGTTGCCTTTAATATTCTCGCAAAACTGCAATAAAACACCAGCATTAATTAGGAAATGTTGCCAAAAATGTGCGCGTGATCAACAACAACACTTTTATCGGTTGTTGACTCAGCCAAAGATTGCTTATGGTTGCAGAGAATACCCGAAAGGCATCTATCACTAGTCCTTCATCTTGAATCGTGGCATGTTCTATCTACACTCTTCTGAACTGGACCTTGCGTATGACCAATTCCAAAGCGTCGCCGGCCCTGCCAGCGAATATTCTCCGACAACAGCCGAGAATAGCCGAAGTGTGTTAATAAGAACCAGACGTTGAGAACCATGGCTCCTTCAGAAGCTTCTTCGTCTATGTTTGAACGGACCGTTCCTGGTTTATTGAATTAAACTTTCGAGTTATAGTACCTCCAAGGCGAAGGCAACCGAAGATTGCCGAAGACAAAGAGGTGCTCGTTACCCCATGTCGCTTTGTCTATCAATACTCCCTCATCATCTATCGTGGCATGTTCTATCTCCACTCTTCTGAACTGGACCGCATGACCACCTCCAGAGCGTCTGATGGCGAGCACTCTTCGACAAGAAGAAGAGTGTTAGTAGAGAACGGGACGTTGAGAGCCTTGGCTCCTAAGGGCGTGTCCAGAAAAGCCTAATGTACCCGAAGATTGCTGGGGTCAGTCTTGGTGCTGCTACTCCTCCACAGATTACTAAATAGTTACTAACGTCGCCTGCATCGAGTCCTCTAGCTTAGAATTAGAATACTGAAACCTTAGAATACTGCCCGAGATCGACCGGAGATTGCCAGAAACTAACAAATATTACTCACCGCTCCTTCATCATCTATCACGGCATGTTCTATCTCCAGTCTTCTAAACTGGACCTTCCGCATGACCGCCTCCAGTGCGTCAGCCGGCGCGGGCCCTGATAACGAGCATTCGGCGAGCGTGAGTCTGGGGGCTCGCGCGGCGCCGCCGATCGAAATGTCTGGTAACTCCTGGAAAGCAGACATGGATGGAATAAATAGTATGATGTCACCACAGAGCATTGCATCAGAAATATGGTCTGGTAAGGGATTTATCAACAAGTGCGAGTCGGGCTCGCGCACCGAGGGTTCCGTATAAAAATAAAATCACCAATATAAACAGCTACATTCACCAAAATAATTAGGAAACATTACTGACGTTCATAAACAATGAAAGAACCGGACATTGCTCTAACGAAGGGACAATAACTTAGCCGTTCGAAACTGTTGTCCCCATAAAGCAGTTGAAAAATAGGAAAAGTCGAATAAGTTAATAATATTTTTTAGGGTTCCGTACCCAAAGGGTAAAAACGGGACCCTATTACTAAGACTTCGCGGTCCGTCTGTCTGTCTGTCTGTCACCAGGCTGTATCTCATGAACCATGATAGCTAGACAGTTGAAATTTTCACAGATGATGTATTTCTGTTGTCGCTATAACAACAAATACTAAAAACAGAATAAAATAAATATTTAAGTGGGGCCCATACAACAAACGTATGCCGATAATGGTACGGAACCCTTAGTGCGCGAGTCCCACACGAGACATATTCGCGAGCTGGCGGACCAAAGCCAGATGTATCGTCCGACTGCACAGAATGATTTTCTTCTTTTTAGTTCGCTTTTTAAGCAGTCGGGTTATTTGTTTTTTTTTGTTAAGTTTTTTTTTGTATGAGTTTTACTATTGCGCAGCAATTGTAGCCAACTTCAGGCCGGCCAAGAAGTTTGGCGACAACTATACTTCGCGAGTAAAAGTACGAGTAATGATCGTACTTTGAGCTGTTTCGTTTAGCATTATCGGCACCGGACATCCACCTAAATCTAGAAAAATGCTTAATTATGCCATATTTAGCTGTATAAAGTTGGCTGAGGCATTGGAAACATTTTCTTTCATTGGTAAGTAAATTTGTTTTTAAATTGTTTGTGAAAAGTGGTTTTCATACAGATAGAGGGACTTGCGTTATCTAGTTAGATTCATGTCTGTGGGTACAGACAGGTCTCCTGTGCGGATCACAAATAAATATGTTTTCTTTCTTTCCTTACAGCCTATAGATCCAAGAATCCAGCGCTGCCCGCAAACACCGATTAATTACTCAAATGAAGATATTAGACGTGTTCTTACCCGTATCTGCTGCAGCACAGAATCGATGCATGGCGTGTTATGTCGTCGGCAGGCCTCCAAATACTCGGCCGCGACTTGCGACTTCGTCGTCGATGGTACTGCGGACAAACAGACAAGAACTTGTTAATTATTGCTTGTTTAAAATAATTTTCTTAGTAAACAGTTCTTCTTAAATTTAGCCGTTTCTAAAAAATGTGAATACCGAAAAATGCAAAGAAAGTTATAACTATGAGTATTTTAAACTGATATTGTATAAAACTGCTAGGTATATTTTCAGGTCATGTCAGCCAGTTGGGTCATTCGCAAAGAGGATAAATGGGCTTCGGGTGATAGAATAGGAAAGTCTGTCATCAGGACACATAGGCTCAAAGCGATGGCGGTGCGTCATATTCCATGTGCACCTTTCAAGAGGAATTGGTGACGGGAAACGTACGTATGAACGAGCAGCTCAAGTCTACCAGGAAGAATTCAAAAAAGTTACACATTATGATCTAGGACCAAGTATTTATTCTGCTTATACCACAAAGAAGGTATAAAGATAAGGTTTTCATTTCCGCATTTATTCGCAAAATCACATAGTACAATCGCGGTTTTGTAACTGGGGATGTGTAGGTCAGTGTGAGGAATGACGTCACCGCTATTTATGCCAAGTGTTTGCTGTACTACAGTGTGTGTCAAAGTTATTGATACTTATGATAAAGTGGGCAGTTTTCTTATTCTTCACTAAAGTCACCGCAGATAACAAAAAAATAAAAGTCGGTAACACCTGTCTGCCAATATATTCCAATATATCAAAACGATACGAAGAAAATGTAAAGGCAGTGTCGCTAACACGATCAAAACAAACATATCGAAGTAAGGGGCGTCCTTGACCGTTTCACTTGGCATTCAGTAATAATGATTTAATATCTCATAAACGCGTGGACCGATTTCCATGATTTAAACGGATATAATGGTTCTACGCATATACCTTTCATTTGAGACCAAAATTATCAAAATATCCATAAACAAAAAAACATGTTTTCAGGTTATGTAAGGTACAAGGCGGATCATCCCCGGTGGATTCCTGCATTGTCGAGGCGGGGGGCTCAGTAGCCGTGGCTTGGAAACCCACGGTAATGCGAAGAGGAACCCGAGGAGGGGCCACTCGTCAGGGCTTTTGCCAATAAGCCGACGACGTAGCTGCCAACAAGTACGTTTCGGTGCCGCTTGGGCGATATTGCAACTGAGGCGGGCCGCGATTTCGTATGGGGCCTCCCATACCTATACGATATCGCGGCTGTGGGTCGGAGGCCGCAGCGGAAGAGGAGTGCCGGTATTGCGGTGCGCCGCACTCCCTTTTTTTTTTTTGTTCCAGGGTGGAAAATTCTCATTGGATGTCCTCCGCCCTGGGGAGGACAGAGGGGTCTGTCAGACTCGTACTGACTAAAAACCACCCCGGTGTTCCATCTCACACCTACGCTGGGGATCGCGGGAATAACGATACTTCCGCAACCCCCAGCTAGTGCCGGCCCGCCTCTGCGGGCCTCGATCTCGGGTTGGAGGGGAGTGAGGTGTTTGCCTCCACCCGCAACGTTTAAGAGGGGCGCGCGTGGAACACTACGCGCCACCACCTCGGGTCCAGATGTGTGGGGGACGACGGACGTCCCCCAGTCCGCTCTCCCTATCCTAAGCCGCGCCATCTAGTGACATTTATTTAAACCAAATTTTCTTTGTTAGCGCTGGGACCCCGTGCCGATACACAAACGTGCCTCGTATAGCATGTCAAGCCTTTGGTTGCGACTGTCAATTATAGATTATTGACAGTCGTTACAGATAATCAGAAACCAGAAAATTTTACATTTTTTTAAGGAGTATCGTGTTGCCCAATTACTAAGTTGTGGCGATAAGACAGGAAGACGCTCCATGTAAATACTGGTATTCAATTGCATCCGCTTGGACGCAGCTTGAAAAATATAGGTCAACGACCGTTATTGTCACACTAAATCGTAATAACTATATCACCAAAGCACTTTAACAAAACTTTCCATAAAATCTCTACATGGCACTTATAAAACAGTGACGCCATCTTTAGCTTCAAGATATCGTTAATTCAGACATAAACCCGGATATCTTTACTGTATTCACCAGGAGTGACGTCACACCGCCCCCGTGATGCAATCTGAAGGGGGATATAAACCCACTTGGTGAAGTATGAGTCATTGAGAGGATAGTAAGTAGGATATAATGTAAATAGGTCAAGTTTTATTTTATTTAAATTCATTTGAGTGTGCATATTTTTAATGTTCGACGAAAAAAGAGGGATGTTATAAGTTTGAAGTGTGTACCTGTGTGTTTGTCTATCTGTCTGTGAGATTATAGCTTCTAAACAGATGAACCTATTTTGATATCGTTTTTAGGGTTCCGTACCCAAAGGGTAAAAACGGGACCCTATTACTAAGACTCCGCGATCCGTGTGTCTGACTGTCCGCCTGTCACTAGGCTGTATCTCATAAACCGTGATAGTTAGACAGTTGAAATTTTCACAGATGATGTATTTCTGTTGCCGCTATAACAACGAATACTAAGAACAGAATAAAATAAACATTTAAGTGGGGCTCCCATACAACAAACGTGATTTTTTTGCCGTTTTTTGCGATAATGGTACGGAACCCTTCGTGCGCGAGTCCGACTCGCACTTGACCGGTGTTTTTTTGTTATAAATGTTATCGAGAGTGTTCTTAGCTATGTTTGATAAAAATCGGTTCAGCCGTTCTAAATTTATAGGCGTTTTACTGAAAATCCCCGACATATTATGTTATTTCATACTAACTAATTTATCTAATAGTAGATTCACTTCGATCTGCAATCTATATTGAATACGTAATTATGACACGGTATCTTGCGGAAACAGCCCGATTCAAACACTAAAACCCCCGTAACAATTCAAAAGCTGAACCGATATTCATAAAACATAGCTAAGAACACTCTCGATAAAGTCACCTATCAAACAAAACAAATCCGGTTCATCCGTTTAGGAGCTATGATGCTACAGACAGATACATATAAACACAAAACAATAAAACAACTTTTTTACAAAACGGTGTCTTTCGTAGGTACCAATTATTTGCGTTATGGACACCGACTTCCAAAAATAAAGTTATTTTTCACTTTGTAGTTTTTATTTGGAAGTCGGTAGTATTTTTTTTCAAAAATGTTTTTTATTTTCACTGTTTAGTTGTACCTACCTAAGTTGTTTAGTAAGGTACCTATAACGCCAGAATAGACTACCCGAATATCATGAAACTTGAACATAACCGGTGAAATGAGAGACCTGCGTACCCCTTAAGAGCGTACTGGCGTGATGTTATGTTATGAAATGGTATAAACAATGAACAGACATGCGATTGCAACAATCCCGAGAGGTTTGCCTTTATTTATTGAAGAGTTCTGTTGTATCTTCGAAATCCTTCATCAGATCTTCACCAAATTAAAATGGTACCAATTTGGGAATATACTCTTTCAAACAAAAAAAAATATTTTCAAAATCGGTCCCTAAATGACGGAGATATCGGTGAAAATACATAAAAAAAAAAAACATACATGAAGTCGAACATAGAACATCCTCCTTTTTGGTAAGTCGTTAAAATACACAAACACACAGGAGTACACACATCAAACTTATAACACCTCACCGTCGGGGGTTTAAAAATGAGATTGTCCGGGAAAGACGAGGATTCATAGAAAGACTCAGAAGATTGATTTCTGAATTAAGAAGAGAGTATTTGTCAACCCCTACTCTTTTCTGAAAACCAAGCAAACTTTGGCATTAAACTAGGTTTTGACAAGTTCTCAACACTTCATTCTCAATAACTCAGACGCAGGAGTGACTGAGTTCACTCAAGCTGGTCAGCTTGTGTTTGTATTGCCACGCAGACGTCGATAAAACGTATCTACCTCAGTGTTCATTAGGGCTCTTACAAATTAGACGTTTTAAAACGTCTAAATTGAAAGAGCCCATAGGCGCCGGTAAAACATATCCCAGGTAGCTTTTTTGCATAAACCTCGCGTTTATACTGTGATTCTCGAATAGAATAAAAGTTTGACGATCACAGCATGGGAGTGTTTACCAAGCATGGTGTTTGAGTATGACTCACACCCAGAAATAAGCACAAATAATAATATTATGTAGGTCAATTGTTATTTTTATAGGTAGGTAGAGGTACCTAATACAAATATATTCACAATATTTGCGTTGGAAACGATAACTTTGTGGTTTGTGAGGTAACGCGTAGGATTGGAATCCGGTTCTTGGTTTCTATTCTTTGTTCCTTTCAATACTTAAGATTTCATAAAGAAAATAAATAGTTTGATCCAATCCATGTATTCAGAGTTAGAGAACTTGAAAACAACCCAATTTGGACCCTAAGTTATCCGAGTCTAGATCATTGCAAGTTGATAGTTATCGCCTACAATTGCTGTGCAGTAGTAAATCTCATGCAAAAACAGCACCATTTCGTGCCTTGCGCTTTGGCAAGCCAACTTCAGGGCGGCCCAGAAGTTTGGTGAGCACTATAGCTTGAATAGAACCAACCAATTTCAATAAATGCACCGACCGAATTACTGTCACCCTGTACCAATAAATGAGCGACCACACAGCCCCGGCATTGTTTCAAACTATAGGTATACAAAAAATATCGATACCTTCCTGGTTTTATTTAAACCTGTCGCACCCTTACTGAGGCGTATGACCTTGGTAAGGGACCAATCAGAGCGCAGTCGTCCCGTACCTCATACCTCAGCTAGTTGACAGAATTGTTTTGATGTATTAGATCAAGCATTAGGCGTCTAGTGGTTATGTGGTCGATGCAATAAATCAATTGCCGCATGTATAAAATATCATCACATGAGAACTGCGCTTAAAATTTGTGTTAGTAAGTGTACAAGGCAAAGACAATTTTTTTTTGAAAATCTTTCGAAAATTAAATTGCACCCAGAAACCATGTCCATTATTTTTAATATCGTTGCACATGCTGAGATAGGAGCCTTTTTGGTCTCGCACGCTCCTTTGTTTCTTTTTAGGGTTCCGTACCTAAAGGGTAAAAACGGGACCCTATTACTAAGACTACGCGATCCGTCTGTCTGTCTGTCCGTCTGTCACCAGGCTGTATCTCATGAACCGTGATAGCTAGACTGTTGAAATTTTCACAGATGATGTATTTCTGTTGCCGCTATAACAACAAATACTAAAAACAGAATATAATAAATATTTAAGTGGGGCTCCCATACAACAACGTGATTTTTTGCCGTTTTTGCGATAATGGTACGGAACCCTTCATGCGCGAATCCGACTCGCACTTGGCCGGTTTTTTTTTTCTACCCAGGAAACATCCCTTTTAAGTATGGTGGTAGAACTAGGATCCCAGATGAAATAAGGAGATCTGTCAAGAGCGTCAAGGTTTTGTATATCTTATTACTGTCTTTGATTTCGGGTACCGAAGCCATAGAAAGGAAAATCGATATTATTAAGGGAGTATACATTAATTGACGCTACGCACAAGTATTCGTCAGTCAAGTCAATGTTGTTTCCAAAGTTATTTATGCAGTCAAATATATATAACACTAGCTTCTGCTAGCGACTTCACCCGCGGGATAGTCGAAAAAAAAACGTAGTATATGTGCTATTTCAAACTATAATCTATGTCTGTTCCAATTTTTATCTAGATCCGTTCAGCCGTTCTGCCGTGAGAGAGTAACAAACAAACAAACATCCAACCATCCTCACAAACTTTCGCGTTTATAATAGTCGTAGGCTGTGCCAAATTTCATCCAGATCCGTTCAGCCGTTCTTGCGTGAAAGATTAACAGACATCCATCCATTCACACAAACTTTCACGTTTATAATAAGTAGTAGGCTCTTTTCTCACTGAACCCGCAGCCTTATTGCGTAATGAATTTGCAAAAGGCAAAGGGCAAAGAGTATAAAAATCGACCATACACACGGAAATCCACATCGCGTCATTCAGCTCGCTTGTGATTGTCGATTTTTCATACTCTTTGCCATTTGCCTTTTGCGAATTCATTACGCAATAGGGCTGCCGGAGGGTTGCGCCAAGCCTTCTCATCATCAATTTGCTTAGCCTATTCTCAACAATGTTTGAGTCGTCTTATCTTATCGTATGAAGATCTCAACTATATTTGAGTCGTCTTGTCTTATCGGATGAAGATCTCAACTATCTTTGAGTCGTCTTATCTCATCGGATGAAGATCTCAACTATGTTTGAGTCGTCTTGTCTTATCGGATGAAGATCTCAACTATGTTTGATTAGTCTTGTCTGATGAAGATCTCAACTATGCTTGATTAGTCTTGTCTTATCGGATGAATTTATCAACTATGTTTGAGTCGTCTTGTCTTATCGGATGAAGATCTCAACTATGTTTGAGTCGTCTTGTCTTATCGGATGAAGATCTCAACTATGTTTGAGTCATCTTGTCATATCGGATGAAGATCTCAACTATGTTTGAGTCGTCTTGTCTTATCGGATGAAGATCTCAACTATGTTTGAGTCGTCTTGTCTTATCGGATGAAGATCTCAACTATGTTTGAGTCGTCTTGTCATATCGGATGAAGATCTCAACTATGTTTGAGTCGTCTTGTCTTATCGGATGAAGATCTCAACTATGTTTGAGTCGTCTTGTCTTATCGGATGAAGATCTCAACTATGTTTGAGTCGTCTTGTCTTATCGGATGAAGATCTCAACTATGTTTGAGTCGTCTTGTCATATCGGATGAAGATCTCAACTATGTTTGAGTCGTCTTGTCTTATCGGATGAAGATCTCAACTATGTTTGAGTCGTCTTGTTGTCTTATCGGATGAAGATCTCAACTATGTTTGAGTCGTCTTGTCTTATCGGATGAATTTATCAACTATGTTTGAGTCGTCTTGTCTTATCGGATGAAGATCTCAACTATGTTTGAGTCGTCTTGTCTTATCGGATGAAGATCTCAACTATGTTTGAGTCATCTTGTCATATCGGATGAAGATCTCAACTATGTTTGAGTCGTCTTGTCTTATCGGATGAAGATCTCAACTATGTTTGAGTCGTCTTGTTGTCTTATCGGATGAAGATCTCAACTATCTTTGAGTCATCTTGTCTTATCGGATGAAGATCTCAACTATCTTTGTTTCGTCTTGTCTTATCGGATGAAGATCTCAACTATGTTTGAGTCGTCTTGTCTTATCGGATGAAGATCTCAACTATCTTTGAGTCGTCTACTCCCTAAGCACGAAGTCCGTAGTTTCAGCCTTCGTTACGGGCATTTCCTACTCCGTATCACATACGGACGCATGATTTGTTTGGGGCACGAACTACTAATGAATGGCAACACAATTTGACAGTTGTACCTGCTCCCGATGTGTTTTTACCCGTCCGAAAAATTGTATCATTACGGAGTAGGGTTTACTCCAAAGTTCCGGAGTACTTTCGGACAAGTCCGTAACTTCGTTGTCGGAGTTAGGGAGTAGATCAGTAGACCCCTGGTCGTGGCGATTCTTGTCCGTTCTTCTCCACAAGCTACTATTCCGAATGGACGGTAGAATCAATTATTATTACTTTTAAATTTAAACTGTTGACGTTCGAAAGTGCCTAATTGAAATAAAGAAATTCGACTTTTTTGAAAGTTATACTACCGCTTAAGGTATTTACACACTGCATCCGATCTTTTTCCGATCTGAGATTCGAGTTCCTTCTGAATAGGGAACATTACTGCCAATTGCTCCCGCCAGATGGCGCTTGACGGCTCAGAGTAAACAAAAACATAACAACATGGCATCTACTACTGTTATAATAATATTGGGGAAGTATTTAGCTTCATTTTACTTTCACTATTAGTTTTATATTTTGTATGCTTAGACTACGAAATTTTGTCGCTCGACTTTGACAGTTTGTTTTTTTTTAGGGATGGGTCCGATAAATCAAAACGTAACTTATATCGGATATGTCTTAGATATCATATCATATCGATATCAACATAACCGATATTAAAAAGCTGTATTTAATAAAAACCTTACTAGCGTGCGAGAACGAATAATTTAAAACTTAAAAAAACCGTGACAATGCGAAAACGTACGAACTACGAACAAAACGCAAACTTCACAAACGTTAGGAACCATATGCGCTACCTATCTTTCTAAGCATTATTTCGCGTTCGTTGTTAGTTTGCTCATCTAAATAACATTTCAACTTTTGCAAACTGTACTACTGATAACGATATCTGTACGTTTTCGATATCGATATGAAAACACATACATAACTGTTTGCGCAAAAAACCGAAAACGCCCTTCTCTAGTTTGTTTACGCTGAAACCTGTGGCGCCATCTGAGCGCAGCTTTGCGGATAGTTCCCTATTGGAAATGTGCTGATTTCAGACGGACGAAGTTCGTATGTGCATAACCTCCCCTACAAGAAGTACTACGGCTACTTCGGACCGAAATTTCTCGGCTTCGGATCGGATGCAGTACGTAACCGCTCTTAGTGTTTACCTATTTTTCAATCTGCCTAGCCTTTTCCCAACTATATTGGGGTCGGTTTCCAGTCTAACCGGATTCAGCTGAGTACCAGTGTTTTACATGGAGCGACTGCCTATCTGACCTCCACAACCCAGTAACTAGGTAACACGATGCCTCTTGACAAGACTGGTGTCAGATCTCAAGCTTCTGACTACCCGTAACGACTGTCAAAGATCTTCAAATGACAGCCGGGACCAAAGACTTAACGTGCCTTCCGAGGCACGGAGGAAACTCGGTATGTTGAAATGGTCACCCATCCACGGACCGACCTCGTCAAGCGTTGCTTAACCTTGATGATCGACCCGTGCGGCTGTTATTATGTAGCCACGAGCTACCCTCATTATTAGTATTAGTGTATTCCTATTTTTGTTCCGAAAAATAGGTAATTTCTGTGGCTGCATAAAACAGCTTGTCGTACAATATACTGGTAAAGGAGTCTTGACTTCGTGACTCCTGACCACAATATTTACAATATTATTGCATATTGCCATTCCCCTCCTAAACCTAATTCTTTCTCACGGGTTCTCATTGCTAAGAAAGAAAATTTGCTTCAAATAAATCTCACTAGATGGCGCGACATGTACACACAATTCAATAGAATTGTGTGTAAAATTAACATTATCTGGCATTGAACATAAAAATTGTATGTTCTTGTTTAATCAACTCTCCTAAGTATAAAATTATGGAATATAGGGCTCTCAATTCATATTTCTAAGATTACTTGAACGGATCATTTAAAATTGATGCCAATAGATGGCGTATTTTAAAATTTCTGAGGCATTCCATTCGATTGTTAAAATTTGCATTGTAACACATTTTGGTGCAAATACTATTAAATGACCTTCACTGTATTTAAAGAAAAAAATATTCACGAACCTAGTAAACCCTTTTACTTGCAAGTCGCTGCTAACACCATCTATTGCCGTGAAACGGGATCGAACGCGATTGGTGTACTTACAACGGCGGCACGGTTTCTTTGTATGGGATGAGGCATCTGTATGCTGGTATTATATTATATGTGTTCTTTCTATATCAACCTAAAGTGCTACAAATACAATATCTCTTCAAATCAGTGGTTAATCAGTTACTAAGTATCACATAGTAACAATCCTGCTGACTGCACAAAGCGAGTAGCGTGATAGAACACAATTGCAGATAATTAACAATAAAACAAACGGAGTGGGAGATCTGTTATCGGCATACATTGCAAACGTGGTAAGGCTGATTGCACAGTGTGTTGTAGAGTTTACGATATTTTATTCAATTCATTTTTCTGGCCTTATGCAGAAGTGTTTCTCGTCAGCTACAACCTAGGGGGGTCTTTCAATCAAGAGTGAATAGGTTGCTTCCTGACCTTCGTCCCGCGATTTGTTTTTTTTTTGGCGCGATTTGGAAGTTGAATATTCGCCGGAGATAACGGAAAAGCCGGCCAAGTGCGAGTCAGACTCGCGCACGAAGGGTTCCGTATCATTATCGCAAAAAACGGCCAAAAAATCACGTTTGTTGTATAGGAGCCCCACTTAAATATTTATTTTATTCTGTTTTTAGTATTTGTCGTTATAGCGGCAACAGAAATACATTATCTGTGAAAATTTCAACTGCCTAGCTATCAAGGTTTACGAGATACAGCTTGGTGACAGACGAACAGGCAGACAGACGGATCGCGGAGTCTTAGTAATAGGGTCCCGTTTTTACCCTTTGGGTACGGAACCATAAAAAGCGTAGCAAAAACTGGTCCTAATGATCTGCAAACACCACAAAAAGACTGCAAATGCATTAAGCAAATGTGGTAATGCAGTCAACAAGAGTTGTGATCACAATTAATTCCTCCCCTATAAACCGACTTCAAAAAGGAAGGGGCCTCAATTCGACTGCATTTTTTTTAATGTGTTGAACCTCAAAACTCTTTACTAGGTAAACCGATTTTGATGATTATTTTTTATTTGAAAGTCGGTGCTTCTCGTATAGTCTTTTAATTTGGTGAAGATCTGATGAAGAACTTCGGCGATATACAACAGGACTCTTCAATAAATGACGACAAATCTCTCGGGATTGCTGCAATCGCATATCTGTTTATTGTTCTCGCTCTAAAGATACTCAGATGTGTACGGTTCAACCAGGTACACTCTCATTTCACCGGTTATGTTCAAATTTTAAGTTATTCGTGTCATCTATTCTGACATAACTTTGTGCATTGTAGGTTTATAGGTGCATTATAAGACAACTTACTAATTATTTACTACAACAAAAAAGTGTAAAACAAAATCATGTCTACCAATTTAAAAAAAAACCCGACTGCTTAAAAAGCGAACTAAAAAGACGTAAACAAGAAGAAAATCATGAAGTGAAGTTTGAAGATACAAATATTCGCGAGCTGGCTGACCAAAACCAGATGTATCCTCCGACTACACAGCAAGATTTTCTTCTTGCTTACTTCTTTTTAGTTCGCTTTTTAAGCAGTCGGGTTTATTGATTTTTTTAATTAACCTTTTTATTTTCAAGTTTATAGTTATTTTTTTTTTTAGAATTAGTTACATTTAAACATATACGTGGTATATATTTTTGAAACCCCTTCTTAAAACCCTTTATTTTGATACCCCACTCGATGAGTTTGTAAGAAAAATAATTGTTGTTTCCCCAACAAAATGGCGCCCAAAATCCGCCATTTTTTTCCAATTTTAATGTAGTCAGTGACACTAGCAGGGTTAAGACGAATCGATTGACGTAAGAATCATCAAAATCGGCCAACGCGTTTGGTCTCTAAAACGCCACATAGGAACATACATACAATGACTGATAAACCATTTACCCTTCTTCGGTAGTCGGGTAAAAAACTCAACCGACTCCCAAAAAAAAAACACTACAAAGTGAAATATAACTTCAATTTCGGAAGTCGCTCTCAAAAAACGAAGAAACCAAAACTGGAACACTGACTTCCGAAATTGAAGTAATTTTTTCCCATTGTAGTGTTTTTTTTGGAAGTCGGTTGTATTTTATTGTAAAAAAGATTTCCTTTCATACCTTACCAACCCATTATAATTTGAATACTTTGCTAGTAACCGCAACAACAATAAACTCCGCTGGTCACGTAAACTCGTCCTAACAAAAGCTATCAACGTTTGCTCGGTATGACTTCACCGCGAGTGACCTTGTGCGTTCAGTGTCAAGGACATCAATGCAAGGGGTAAATTAAACTGGCATGCAAATTAAGTATAACACTCATGTAGCTGAATTCATTAAGAGGAAATGCGGACAGAGAGCTCCGACTGAATTTCCTTAGTAAAAAGTTATAATTCGACGTTTGGCTCACGCCTATTTCCTCCTCCAGTATTGAACACATTTAAAAGATATTCTATAAATAAAATAAAAACGAAGTTATGCTTCTATGTTTTTCTTTTTTAATTTATAGTTTTCAAATTTGTACACTAGGCCTCTGTTGACAGCGCAATTTTTGATCGTTGATCAAGGAGGCGATGTTGGAGGAGGTTATCAATCGACTGTATTTTTTAGGGTTCCATACCCAAAGGGTATAAACTAGCCAAGTGCGAGTCGGACTCGCGCACGAAGGGTTCCGTACCCTTATCACAAAAAAATCACGTTTGTTGTATGGGAGCCGCCCCACCCACACGGATCGTGGAGTCTTAGTAATAGGGTCCCATTTTAACCATTTGGGTACGGAACCCTAAAAACGGGACCCTATTACTTAGACTTTAACTTCCTAAATAAACTTAAACTTCCTAATTATCTAATATTAATTAAATGAACTTATTGTTTTACTCAATTGCTGTGCCCGACAGGCTCCATGTGAACTATACTACTATTTATAAGACCTTGTTAAACACATGTGTTATGCAATAAAGATTTGAATTTGAATTTAGACTCCACTGTCCGTCTGTCTGTCTGTCACCAGGCTGTATCTCATGAACCGTGATAGATAAACAGTTGAATATTTACAGATGTTCTATCTATTGTCGCTAACAACAAATACTAAAAACAGAATAAAATACACATTTAAGTTGGGCTCCCAAACAAAAAACGTGTTTTTTTTTTCCGTTTTCCGCGATAATGGTAATGGAACCCTTCGTGCGCGAGTCCGACTCGCACTTGGCCGGTTTTTCTTTAGTTCGTCTTTCGATTATTTTAGCTTCTAGGCACGATACATGATAACTCGGATATCTACGATGATAACAATAACGGAGGTGCACCGGTTTTAACACAAAAATAGCAAAAAAAAACGTTTTGTAAACAATGCCAAAACGATTGACAGGGGCCATCGCGCCGCTAGCGACATCTGCACTGAGTTTTGCGCGTGGATCCCCATTGCTATGACTTCACCGCAAGTCGCGACGCGTGTCAAGGACATTAAATGCAAAGGGGTGACTTACACTTGTACGCAAATGAAGTATACAACCCGATGCCAGCTCTGTTGATTACTCATGACTAGTCTGTCTGGGGTGCAGTAAAATGGTTTCTAGGAGACGATACTTAAGGCGATATATACGCCCCAATGTTAACGCAGTACTGGCCGTGCGCCCGCTCGATGCCAAAATATCAATATTGAACCTCCTTGTGAACAGTTTTGTTTGCAAAATATTATTTGATTTACATATGCTATGTTAGTTATGAAGAAATTCCAGCGATCAATTTTTCTGTGTATTTTTTTTTTTAATCCAAGTCGTTTTGGAGGAGTTTCCAAAAGTTGCGAAAAAATATCTTGTTGTTAATTATTTTTTTAAAGCAAAACTATTAGTAACACGAAAAAACCTTGTGTTAAAAATAATATACATGAATCAGTCATAAATATATTTTTTTTTCAAACCTTTTAACCTAGCCGTTACGAAGGAGTATGCTTTAGAAAGTAACCGTTTTACGACACCAAAGCGGATGTAGGCCCTTAAATGCACGTTCAGTGTACCGTGGGCGGACAATTGGTCAGCCTTTGGTGACTAGCTAATTTATTTATACCAAGCCACTCATCTAGTTTCGTACTGAGACTAAGAGGTGCATTTATAGGCACATGATACATTCAGCTTTTTGAATGGGATAAGCGATGGCATAACGACCACATAGCGACGCATCTGCAATGGTGTCACAGATTTTTGACATTTTCATAAGCGGCGGGTGTTTGGCGCCTCAAAAAGCTAGACTAAAAGTTTTTTTACCCGACAGCCGAAGGGTAATGTGCTTATCAATCTATGTATGTACGTATTTTATGTTTTGCTTTTCAGTTCGTTATTCCATCGGTTATTTTTTTTGTTAAAAAGGTTTTTTTTGAGTTTTTGGTTTACTTAATTTAAACAGAGTCAGTTCACAATTGAAAATTCAGTGGTAAAAAAATATCACATCATCCAAGGTCACTACGATGAGTTCACTACAGTGGAACCCCATAGAAAGTGTAGGCAGTATGTTTACTATACGATGTGGACGCAAACAAATACAAAAACTGCATACGTGTCCCCATTGGTAATTTACACGTGGCACTCACCACCCCTACAGCTACTTACACCACTGAACATGACATCATCCAAGGTCACTACGATGAGTTCACTACAGTGGAACCCCATGAAAGTGTAGGCAGTATATTTACTATACGATGTGGACGCAAACAAATACAAAAACTGCATACGTGTCCCCATTGGGAATTTACACGTGGCACTCACCACCCCTACAGCTACTTATACGACTGAACATGACATCATCCAAGGTCACTACGATGAGTTCACCACAGTGGAACCCCATGAAAGTGTAGGCAGTATATTTACTATACGATGTGGACGCAAACAAATACAAAAACTGCATACGTGTCCCCATTGGTAATTTACACGTGGCACTCACCACCCCTACAGCTACTTACACGACTGAACATGACATCATCCAAGGTCACTACGATGAGTTCACCACAGTGGAACCCCATGAAAGTGTAGGCAGTATATTTACTATACGATGTGGACGCAAACAAATACAAAAACTGCATACGTGTCCCCATTGGTAATTTACACGTGGCACTCACCACCCCTACAGCTACTTACACGACTGGACATGACATCATACAAGGTCACTACGATGAGTTCACTACAGTAAAAGCCCTTGAAAGTGTGTTTACTACTCGATGTTGTGGACGCCTATAGTATGGATGAGTAGAACGGATTTTGTGTGAGGGACGATGTTGCCATTTTTGTGGCACTTATTTACATGAAATCACGTGTGTTTTCCTTTATAGATTAGCCAGAGGCACAGATAATGTAATACTAGCATACAGATGCCTCATCCTATACAAAGAAACCGTGCCGATGTAACTAGCGTTTTTCATCTGATTGACGACTAACGCCAACGACCTTGAGGGAACAAAACGCGCACTCGTTTCACACCCGCGCGACCCAAAATTTTGTAGTTTTTTGTACTTTCCTTATTATTTTATGGCTTTAGAAAAAAAAGCCTCAGATCAAAATGTAGATAATTAAATTCTCTTTGAGATGGTGTCGATTTCATTAAAATACGCCCAGCGGTTTTGGTGTGATTGTCGTGTTTTTGTCCGTTTTAGACATAACTTTACAAATTAATTACACTATGTTATGCGAATAAAACTCAAAATTTGCTCAGATCAAATTATTAAGAAAATAGTCTAATACAACATATATTTTTTTCAAAAAATTACGACTAGCCATTTAGACGTGATTCTCATTTTAAAATCAGCTACTCAAGGGAATCGGCGCCTTCGGCAATATATGGTGTTAGCAGCGACTTGCAAGTAAAAGGGTTTACTACTAGGTTCGTGAAATTTTTTTTCTTTAAATACAGTGAAGGTTCGTTTTATAGTATTTTTTTGCACGTTTTTACAGTTTTTGTGCATCAAAATGTGTTACAATGCAAATTTTAACAATCGAGTGGAATGCCTCAGAAATTTAAAAATTTTTGAATCGGACAGATAGCCCTTGCAGTACGTTATATACAGAGTAATTAATGTTTTGTCCTCTGCGGACAAAAGTCCCTTGTCTGCGCAGGCCTTTAGCGTTATCGGCACCGGACTAGAAACCGAAGTCTAGCAAAATGCCAAATTGTTCCGAATTGAGACAATGGAAACATTTATAAGTAGTAGTATTTTTTAGTTAGTTTTATGTCTGCGGTAAAAACACATTTGTTGCTCTCGATGCGTCGCTTGTCGTATTTTAAAGAATCCCTAAATAGCGGATTTCTTGATTTTTTTAATTAAGGTTACACTAGTCGAGAATTCTGCCATACAAACGTAGTCTAGGGATTACTCCACTGTTTGACGATGTACGTTCAAAATAAAAAAAATATATCAATATGTCTTATCATTATCTAGCCCTATATGGAGCCAAAAAATTAAAAAAATATATATTTGAAAGATATGAGCGTCGAAAGTTCTACATTTCGACACTAATTCTAACGCATTTTTGGGCGCAAATAAATACTATAAGAAGTCGGAAAATTGCAAAACGGCCACCATACAGGGATAGATTATTAGTTCAACAATGAAAATAATTTTATTTTGAACAGATACGTTTACTCGTTTTTAAAATTAAAGGTCTGTTTATAAAATTTCGCGCGCTCGGTTTCGTCGCTTCCGCACGTGTTGTCGGTTGATATAAAATGCATTTTAACCCCGCGCACAAAATAGTTCGTGCCGTTGACTAGTGTAACCTTAACTTTACATTTTATAACTTTTTCACATCACATCATCAACCTATTAATGTTCCCACTGCTGGGACACAGGCTTCCTATCTGTGAAAGGGACGATGTCATGTATAACTTTTTAGTAAACATATATTTTTCAAATTATTAACCTTTAAACATATAAGTGTTATATATTTTTGAAATCACTCCTTTCCCACCTTCTAAAACCCTTTATTTTGAAGAACGGGTTTGGAAGAAATAAAATATTGGACGCCCACAATATGGCACACAAAACCCGCCGATTTCCCATTTTAATGTAGCCAGTGACACTCGCAAGGTTAAGACGAATCGATTGACGTAAAAATCATCAAAATCGGACAACGCGTTTGGTCTTTGGAACGCCACATAGGAACGGAACAATCAAACAAACATAGATAGACTTATAAACCCATTAATCTCCTTCGGCAGTCGGGTAAAAAAACAAAGTCAATGTCTGCCTGTTGACACCCCTAGTACAAAGCCCTTAAATTACACGATAATTACTGAATCCATATAACGGTCAGTCCTAATAAGTACTCCAAGGTCAAGGGCAATAATGTCAACAAAGTAATATTACGACGTTAGGTTATTCACCTAAATAACTAACATGGTGAATCACAACACAACAGCATCGGTGGCCCAGTGGTAACAGCCGCGACTTACAAGTTGTAGGTCGTGGGTTCAAACCTTGGCAGGCACTTAGTGTAAATTATTGCATCACCACTGCTGTAAAAACGGTGAAGGAAAACATCGTGAGGAAACCGTCATGTCCTATAACCGAAAATTCGAAGACATGTGACATTCATCAACCCGCAATGGGCCAGCGTGGTGGATTACGGCCCATTCCCTCTCACAGAGATGAGGCCTGTGTCCCAGCAGTGGGAACATTAATTGGCTGATGATGTGATGTGATATATATTTAGGGTTTTGTACCCAAAGGGTAAAAACGGGATCCTATTTCTATGACTTCGCGGTCCGTCTGTCACCTGGCTCTATCTCATGAATCGTGATAGCTAGACAGCTTTTCACAGATGATGTATTTCTGTTGCCGCTATAACAACAAATACTAAAAACAGAATAAAATAAATATTTAAGTGGGGATCCCACACAACAAACGCGTTTTTATTGCCGTTTTTTTTAGGATAACGGTACGGAACCCTTCGTGCGCGAGTCCGACTCGCACTTGGCCGGTTTTTTAACAACAATAATGTAACCTCGTTAACTGCGCTGCTGCTGGTGAGCATTTAGTTCTGGTATACTGCTTAGTACCGCAAAGTGTATCCTCCCTATCTGCCTCAAACTTAGTTGACGTTTAGGAAACTGATAAATGTCCACTTTGGCATTACATTTTTAACCGACTTTCCAAAAAAGAGAAGGTTCTATGTTCGATTTTATGTTTTTTTTGTACGTTCACCGATTTCTCCGTCAATTGTGGACCAAAATTGAAAATTTTTGTTTGAAAGTGTATGTGCCCAAATTGGTTCCATTTTAATTTGGTGAAGATCTGATGAAGAACTTCGAAGATATACAACAGAACTCTTTGTTCCCTGATAGCTACCACCTTGGGATCTTTAAGTCAAGAGTGAATAGGTTACTTCTAGGCAAGCGTGTTTTACCGTCGACCACATCATCGCTTACCATCAGGCGAGATATTGGTCAAAGAACTCTTCAATAAATGACGGCAAATCTCTCGGGCTGCAATCGCATGTCTGTTTATTATTTATACCATTTCATTACATAACATCACGCCAGTACGCTCTAAAGGTGTACGCAGATGTGTACGTTTCACCTTGGTACATTCTCATTTCACCAGTTATGTTCAAGTTTCATGATATTCGGGTAATCTATTCTAGCATTATAGGTACCTTTCTAAAGAACTTGCTTATTAGGTACAACAATAAATTGTAGTTCTAAAAACTAAAAAAAAACACGCTGTAATGGTAAATTGAATTAAAATGTCGCTAATCCTGAAGATCTTGGTAAGTACCAAACTAACTATTTAAACGCGCACGGTAGAATAACTTTTATTACATGTAAATTTTAATTTATGTTTGACGTTCAAAAGTGCCGCCTATTGGCCTAGTTAAATAAATATATTTGACTTTGACTAAATTATTGCATTGTCATCGGTCCTTGATAAGTGTGCAAAGTTTCAAATCAATCCGACGTTTTTTTTGAAGGGGGTGAAAATCACGTTCAAAGATTCTGTTACATTGATAAATAGATACATAGGTACATACCAGGCTAATAAAAGCGTGTTAAAAAAGAGAAGAATAAAAATAAAATACAACTGACTACCCTACAAAAACACTGCAGTGAAAAATAACTTATTTTTTGGAAGTCGGTGTCCATTACGAAAAAAATTGTTACCTACCAAAGACACCGACTTCCAAAAATAATGTTATGTTTCACTTTGTACTGTTTTTATATGGAAGTCGGTAGTACTTTTTGTTAAAAAGTATTTTCATAAAACTAGTTTCAACGTAGATCCGCCACAATCCTTTAGCTCTTAACACATCAAAAACTAGATTTCATACATCTGTTTGATAACAGAGGTGTTGATACCCTCATAACTCATCTTCTAATACGAGAGTCTTGGAACGGATCCAAATACTCGGTTAGTGGCTCCCCGAGACAAGAAGTTATGAGAAAAACATTAGCAGATTGATGCTTGTAAAAGGTAAATGCGACATCTTTAGGTACTGTCGTATGTGAACTGCGATTGACGTATTCTATATCGCGATATCAGAGTCGACCCGAGTGGTGCCGATCCACGCGTCATGTTCGTGAACGGGCTCCATCAGTTGGGATTGGTCATAACTTAGCTGCCTCGGCCTGTTATTGTATTTAGACTATACAATTTTGATTTTAGCATCAACAACAACCATGGGGCAGACAAATCACCCGATTATAGGATCTTCTCCATGACCGGGGTTATACGGATCCGTCTGATACCAGATGCGAGTGCAGTGCTACTGTCCAGAGCATGAACCATTTTTGGAGTGCTCCAGGTGCCTATACACCTGCGCTATGGAGGACTTGATGAAAAAGTATCCAATGTGCTATTCCAGACTATAATCTATCTCTGTGCCAAATTTCATCCAGATCCGTTCAGTAATGTTTGCTTGAAAGAGTAACAAACATACACATCTACATCCATCCATCCTCACAAACTTTCGCATTTATAATATTAGTAGGAAGGATAGGATAGTAGGATAGGATTAGGAGCATTCCACGAAAGATTCAACCTCATTCTACAACATTAACTGTACGGTGAAACCATACACTAATAATAATGCACTAATGCTTATTCGTGCATTTTACCTCATTTCACTAACTAATATTAGTAGAGCATTCAGTACTTAATTAGCGGTCATCGCGTGTGCTATCTCGCTCCTTTGTATTACTAAACCTTTTGTCCGGCGAATATATTTAATTTGACTTTATTAGCAGCAGTATCATTTAGCCATCTTCCTAAGTTTCACATTGGTCCTTCGAGCCGGATACAATATCTATGAGAAAGAAAAGCGCGAGCCTATCATCAATACATATAATAAATCTGTAGAAAAATAATTTTTGTACATCGAAAAATTTTCAAAAAAAAATAGCCAGGGTGTTAAAGGATAACCAACAGAACCCATTTCCAGCATTTTTGGAATTTTTGTCTGTTTGTCTGTTTATTTGTGCACGCATCACGTGAAATGTACGAAACCAATGTAGATAAATTTTATACATAAAAATTGTGCGTAACTTGAAGAATTACTTAGTTTTTGTTTCATCGCAATCGGTTCACTCTATCAAAAGTTAGGTGAATTTAAAGTGTTCAAGAAGTAAAATTATCACAGCACACGCAATCCAGTTACTCGGACAGTTGAACTCGCTGTTCGATAGATGGCGTTGTGCATTTAAAGTCATTTTCTGAATCGCGGTGTTAAGATTTTACGCGAAAGAATGACACTAGACAAAAAATTGGTATGTAGTATATTGGTATTTAGGGTAGGCAGGAAGGTAAGTAGGGTAGGGTGGGCAGATGACGGGAGCGAAGCCGCGGGCTCAGCTAGTCTTTAATAATAATAAAAAAAAACGTCAATTAGTAGTCAAACTTGCGACTCTGTAGTTCAACATAGTGTTTAAAAATAAAGAAAGAAAAAAAAAATTATGGTTTGGTGTAGTGCTAGTATTGTTTTAGCAGACAGGAGGACGCTACACACTTGGCATGCATCATATTGACGTAAGCCCATAACCGGTCACCCACGGCACATTTTTGTCACATTCACATTTGTCACATGCACAAATATTTGAATGAAGCTTTAACAACCAATTCATACCTATCTAATATATATATATATAATATAATAGGGCTTCAAATAAGTATGTTACACCTGTATTTTGTGTCAATAAACAATTTTATTATTATTATTATTTCCTTTATTTAACAGTTTTCTTATTATTTACATTTTTAAATATTTTTATAAAATAAATTAAAAAACAAAAACATTTAAAAATATAAAAAATAGAGGCCCACCGGTATCGGGAACAGGGTCCAAGCTACCGGCGGTCAGGGCTCCAGAGAGAGGAACCTCCTAACTATACGAGCCGTGTCCAGCAGTACTGCTTTCTGGATCAGGCCCTTGACCCAGCTGCCTAACGAGAGCCTTCTAAGATGTTGGTCGAGGCTCGTGGCTATTAAGCCATTGGCTGACACGACTATCGGTACAATGATCGCTGTGTCCACATCCCACATGTCGACAACCTCGCGAGCCAAGTCAAGATACTTGATTTGTTTATCTTTCTCGGCTTTCACGAGGTTCCCGTCATGCGGGACAGTTATGTCAACAATCATTGCACGCCTCTCGATTCGGTCCACCACCACTATATCAGGCTTGTTAGCGATAATAGTCCTGTCAGTGATGATGGACCGATCCCAGTACAATGTGATATTGCCATTTTCGAGAACTGGGTCGGGCACATACCTGTAGTACGGTACCTCCGATGCCACAAGAGTGTATTTCAGAGCAAGTTGCTGGTGGATGATCCTGGCTACAAGATTGTGCCTATGCAAATACTCTTCGTTAGCTAGACGAGAACATCCAGAGATAATGTGGCGGATCGATTCACCCGGGCGGTGACATGCCCGACAGATGTCAACCGTGCCATCCTTCACAATAAATCTCCGGTAGTTATTCGTCATGATAACTTCGTCCATAATTGCACAGACAAAACCTTCGGTTTCCCCAAAGAGGTCACCGAAACGCAGCCAGGCTACGGACGCTGCTTGGTCTACATCAGACCCATGTAGGGCCCGGAAAAAGCGTCCGTGAAGCTCCTTACTCTGCCATACTTCTCTACGGTCGTTAGTTTCAAGCACTACAGGCTTGCGCCAGTTCTCATTCGCCATGGAGAGCGGGGTGAGTCCCTTGTCCACTGCTACTACATCTCGATGCATACCTACGTCGGTGTTTAGAAAATATTCCCTGAGATTGCATATCTCGCGGTTGTGGAGGTTTTTGGCATTTAAAAAGCCTCGGCCTCCACACTTCCGCGGGATATACAATCTCATGACTGACGATCGTGGGTGATGCATTCGATTTGCAGTCAGCAGTGTACGGACCCGCCTATCCAGCGCGTCGAGTTCCGTTTGAGTCCATTTGAGTACGCCGAAAGAGTACATCAATACCGGCATGACCCAACCGTTGAAGGCGCGCACCTTGTTTCCGCCTGAAAGAAGGCTATTGAATACCTTTTTCAGGCGGCCAAAGAAGCGTTCCCTCAACGATTGCTTCATGTCAGTAGTGCTGATACCTAACGCTTCCGACATACCCAAATACTTATAGGTTTCGTTTGGAGAGAGGGATCTCAGGTTTATGGAATCCGCGAGTTGAATTCCTACGGATTCCACAATCTCCCCTCGCTTTACATGCATGACCGCACATTTGTCCACACCAAACTCCATCCTGATGGCGTTACTAAAAGTTTCAGTTACTTTCAGTAGCTCCATCAGCTGAAGATTGCTGGGGGCAAAGAGCTTCAGATCATCCATGTAAAGAAGGTGAGATATAACCTGACCACCTCTCTTCAACCGATAGCCTAGCCCTGAATTCTCCAGCAGCATGCTTAGAGGATTCAGGGCTAGGCAAAACCAAAGTGGACTCAAACTATCGCCCTGGAATATACCTCGCTCGATCCTTACAGGTTCGCTATTCCTCTGGATATTTCGACATCCTGGATAGCGAAGGACTGTGCTCCATTGCCCCATACACGACATCAGGAAGGTGCGTAGAGTTGTATCTATTTTATACAATTCTAGCACCCTCATGAGCCATGTATGAGGCACCGAGTCATAGGCCTTCTTATAATCTATCCAACATGTCGACAGATCCTTTCGGGAACGCCGAACCTGTTGGCTAATGGCCATATCAATAAGGAGTAGCTCCTTAGTACCGCGGGACCCGTTCCTACATCCATTTTGAGAGACCGACATGATCGAATTATCGTCGACGTGTTTATTAATTTTAACTCTCAAAATGGATGTAAGAACCTTATAGACCGTTGGTAAACATGTAATAGGTCTATAATTTTTGGGTTCCGCGGTACTACCAGCCTTGTGGAGCAGGTGGGTTATTCCTGTTGTAAGGAACTTGGGTAGCGAACCAGACTCTAAGGCTGCCTGGTACTGAGATGCCAAACGAGCGTGCGACCTTTGTAGCCACTTAATCCAGAAGTTGTGCAGCCCGTCCGGCCCTGGAGATTTCCAGTTCGGCAACGGACGGACTGCACGGGCTACATCTTGGGGGCTGATCGTGATAGCCCCCATTTCTTGTATTGGATCGCACGCTCGTTCGACCTCCCGAGTCCATTCACCTTCCGTGTGACTGACAGGCACCGACCAGATGCTGCGCCAGAATGTACACATAGCGTCATCATCCGGCAGGCGCGTATCAGTCACACCTTGGTCGGGTCGCTCCCAAGCCCGATAAACCCACCTTTCATTACTTTGGAATGTACGGTTCTGGGTATATCGCTCCACTCTCCGCCTGTACCTACGAATACGGTTTGCCCATGCTAACACTTTTTGTTTCAGGAAGTCGATGCGCTCTGTGACACGGGATATATAGTCTTGGGGGCTGACATCAGTCCCCGAAAATGCACGTCTCACAAAGCGCATCACTCTTGGGCGATTATTGCCCTCCCTGAAACAAATTAGTTTGCCAATGAGTGTTCTGGCCCCACCAATACGACGTTCGATCCTGCACTGCCAAGCCGGTACGGCTGGTTTCGGTCGTGTAGCCCTGTCATCTGCAAATCTGACGTGGGCTACACGACATGCCGCTACAGCCGCGCAGTACATGATCGAATGTGTATCAGTGAGGTCTTCGCAGTCATCAAAATAGTTTGACAACTGCGAATCCAGAACAGCCACCAGCGCCCTATTTTTGTTATGCATGGGCAAACGAGGTAATCGTGGCCTAAGTTCGGGTGGCATGTAGCGATATTCCCGAATAGCACACTCCAAAGCACTCCTCAATTGCTCATTGCACTGGGTACTTACGTTTGTAACCCTGTCACTACTCTCCTCGTCAGCGTGGATGGGAATATGGTTGGGCTGTGGTGGCACCACAGCCTGCGACGATGGGGCAGTGACACGGTTACTCATTTCCGTTCGGAGGCGATCAAGTACAGTATCATCCAACATACGATTACGCTGGATGACCCGCACCTGATCCGAAAGTCGTTGGGCCGAAACGTTGACGGCTGGCTCAAGCACCTGAAACAAAGAGAGCATCCGGACACGGTACGCGGTCAGGTTGTTTCCTCCCTCTGTAGCCCCAAAGTATGCGCGCATGACATTTTCATTAATGGATTGTGTCCATTTCATGCGCTGCACACTTCCGCCGGGTGCTGGGACCCTATCAGAGACCGGTAAGCCTCGAGGTCCTAAGCGGTCCGGCGGCCGGCATCCTCCCCGTCGACGCGCAGGTGGTGGTGTCGTCGGCGGCGAGAAGTACTCGTCGCTCGAGCTCGACGCAACTGCCACGGCCGGCGTCACAGCACTCACGATGGGGCTGGGTTCCGGTGGCGGCGAGGCGGAGCTGGGCGACGAGGCCGGAGGTGTTAGGCGTGTGTTTTTGGCTCGGGCCTGGCTTCTTGTCAACATTTCCATACAAACGTAGTCTACCACTGTTTGACGATGTACGTTCAAAACAAAAAGTGATATCAATTTGTCTCATCATTATCTAGTCCTGTATGGAAGCGAAAAAGTAAAAAAAGAAAATATTTGAAAGTTATGAGCGTCGAAAGTTCCACATTTCGACACTAATTTTAACGCATCTTTGGGCGGCAATAAATACCATTAGAAGAAGGAAAATTGCAAAACGGCCTCCATACAGGGGTAGATTAGTAGTTCAACAATCCAATTTTCATTAAGTTTATACATGGATCGATTTTATCATTTTTGCTTTTATTATCGTCTTTCAATTTATTTTAGTCCAACGACCTGCCCCCGTTTTAATGATGTAATACAATTCTTACTTTATTTGTTCTCTTTTGTCAATGGGCACATACAACTCTTATTTTTGTTATGTTTAAGTAAGTAAGTAAGTAAGTAAATATTTATTTCTCAGTATATGGTACATTAAGATCTTACATTTAAAATTGTTTCACACATACTACCATTGCTGGTGTAGAAATATTAAATTATAAGCTAGGTACATGCAAATCAAAACTAGTAACATTTTATGATTATTATATAAATTTAAGAAATATTGCAGTATAATGTCGAAATATAAATCATAATGTCACAAAAAAAAAAAAAAAAAACTTGTAATGTCAAACAAATTAATCAAAAATGTCAAAAAAAAAAAAAAAAAAAAATTATTCATCATGTCAAAATATAAATCGTAACGTCAAAAATAATAACAAAATACAAAAAAAAGAAATCATTTGCAAAGTACTAATTACAATATTAAATAAATATTATTTATTTCTCCACAAAATTGTACAATCAAAACGTATGATTTAAAAATTCATTGACGGAATAAAAACACATGTCTAAGAGCCAAGCAAACATTTTACATTTAAATTTATTAATTGGTAGCATTCTCAGGGCAGGTGGTAATTTATTATAAATTTTAATTGTCATGCAACTGGCATTTCTACTGTACAACTGCAATCTCTGAGCAGGCACTTGTAATTTTCCGGCATGTTTTTTGTTCAGTCTTTCGGAGACTTGTTCATTCAATGGAAATAAATAATGGTTTTTTTTTACAAATAGACAAACTTCAAAAATATACAGTTACATAATATATTACATAAATATACAATGTTATATTTAAGAGTCGCAAAAATTTTATCTTTACTTTAAATTCAGTATGGTATAAACATGTGTTGGTGTTTTCGAGCGTATTATGGCACTCGTGGGCTGCAGCTGAAAATCAGCGTCAGGTAGTATACTCTGTATTACCATTTGACATTATGCTGAGCTGAGGCCCTTTTGGCATTAATAGTTTTATTTATTTATTTTGTTCAACTTTAAGGTGTTTTTGTTTTGAATGCCAATAAACACAATTTTCTTCCTTTCTTTTATTTCTTTCTTAAATAATTTTATTTTGAAAATATACATTTAGTCGTTTGTCCATGAGAGTCCCAAAGGTCTGTTTATAAAATTTCGCGCGCTAGTTTTCGTCCTAAATCATCATCCATTTCGCTACAAACTTGCAAAAGTGCTAATTCGTACGCGAACTAGCTTCTACCTACTGCTTATCACACCATCTACCTCTTTCGCACGAGTTGTCGGATGAGATAGCAGGCATTTTAACCCCGCGCACAAAATAGTTCGTGCCGTCGACTAGTGTAACCTTAAAGCCAGAATCAACAGTGGCGACCCCCAGAAAAGGGCCGAGGCAATAAAGCTCGACGAAGACCCGGAGAAAAAATTTAACTGTCTTGGATCCCGCATCGAAATTAATCAGAAAAGAATAACGGAGAAGTAGGAAAAATAAAAGATTGCCAATTTCCTCCATATAAAGCAGAAGACAGAACCAACCTGGCCAATAGGCACAAAGGGTCGTTTACAACTAGGATAAAAGAAAGAAAGAAAGAAGAAAGAAAATAAATTTATAAAGAGATAAGCCCTGTTGCTTAACAACTAACTAAAACACTAAAAGATATCTCCAACACCAGTGGAATTTTTGATGCCTATCTTCAAAGCTAACATCTGTAAAATTCTTAAATGACAGACAACCTGCTTAAACCGCTGGATCTAGAAGTACGAAATTTTACTCAAGAGTCCCTTCGAGCTAACAAAGGTCATCATCATCATCAGCCTATTAATGTTCCCACTGCTGGGACACATACCTCCTCTCTGTGAGAGGGAATGGGCCGTAATCCACCAACGCGGGCCCAGTGCGGGTTGGTTGGATGTCACATGTCTTTGAATTTTGGTTCTAGGACATGTCGGTTTTCTCATGATGTTTTCCTTCACATTTTTAAAGTAACTAACAAAGAAAGATTATTGAAAAAACCGGCCAAGTGCGAGTCGGACTCGCGCACGAAGGGTTCCGTACCATTATCGCAAAAAACGGCAAAAAATCACGTTTGTTGTATGGGAGCCCCACTTTATTATATTTATTTTATTCTGTTTTTAGTATTTGTTGTTACAGCGGCAACTGAAATGATTTCAACTGCCTAGCTATCACGGTTCATGAGATACAGCCTGGTAACAGACGGACACACAGACGGACCGCGGAGTCTTAGTAATAGGGTCCCGTTTTTACCCTTTGGGTACGGAACCCTAAAAATCATGCCCTAAAATGTAAAATTTTTGGCACAGGCAATGTCTTGTCCATTCAATAAACTTTAGCCTTTCATTCATCCATCCATCTTTCACAAATGTGCATTCTATAATGTTCAAGCAAGCAAAATTTTATGATCTGAAAATATACATGAATTGTGCAACCTTGGCATACAATTTCCATACGAGGGGGTAGTAAACAGAACCTGGAAAATATGGCATCGTAAAAAAAATTGTATCGCATGTAATGTCTTATTTGTACTTCCGGAATGAAGGCGCCCTTGAAATATATATTTACGGAATAAAACAAAGGCGACGGTTATTCGTCTTCTATGACTGCTAAAGTGAAGGAGAAATGATCACTACAGAAGTAGCCAAGACTTCGCAGATTATCTTTACATTTCCATATTTTATTACAGCAGTATTATACTTTGGTATCGCATTCTCCTACAGTTCTGCTGAATCCTTATCGGCTGTCTAATATTTCGACCACAATATATGCTATTCTTCTTCGGTATATCGCAACCACGAAGGAGATGGCAAGAAGAAGTATATTTAGCCAAGTATGAAAGGAGATAGCGCGGGCTCGCGGCAGTTAGACATAGGGACTCCTTTACCCAGGGCTCCGAATAGACTTGGAATAAAACTCGGCATAAAGCATTGTTCAATGAGTCATTGTCAATTATAGTCAATGCCGACAAAATTGCAAAAAAAGGGCTGCAGTTTAGTCATTTTGAAGAACAGAAACTGCATTAGCCATGATAGGTACCAGGAGGTCTACTCCCTAACTCCGCCAACGAAATTACGGGCCGTCCGAAAGTTCTCCGGAACATCGGAGTGAACCCTACTCCATAATGATTAAATTTTTCGTAGGGGTGAAAACATATCGGGTGTAGATACAACTGTCAAGTTGTGTTGTCATTAATTAGTAGTTCGGGCCCCGAAAAAATCATGCGTCCGTATGTGATACAGAGTAGGAAACGCACGTAATGAAGGCCGAAACTAAGGACTTCGTGCTTAGGGAGTAGAACCTCTGATAAGGCTGTATGAGATAACGAACCTTTGCAGCTACAAGCTGGCAGAAAAATACTTCTGGCTGCGATTGAAGTATCATCGTTATTCGCTAGAATAGAACAGACAGACGGCTAACAGGCCTGAGGCACGTTTTAAAACAATGTGAAGTCATTATTTACTCCGATGCCGTTGCCACAGTACCAAAGCCATTCATATTTTACCATTTACTTGCTATGGAAATAATCTGTAATTATACGGTATTAAATATGACGTCAATTTGAAATCGGCTTCTGTTTCACAATTACGTAAATTTTACAATCGATAATGGTATTCCCGTGCGTTATTATAAACGTGTCGTCCGGCGCGGCGGCAAGATGAGCAGACGACATTGTTGCCACCATCGCGGGTAGAACCTGGGTGGCACAGGAACGTGGGCATTGACACAAGAAAAGAGAAACCATGCTCAGCAGTAGACCAAGTCGGGCTGTGGATGAAGATGATGGCACAAAGAACATGTCCCGTCAATAACCTAAGGCTTATGTTAATTTTCACATACGCTTAGGTCGGTTGTCCACGAGGCACTGCACGACACGATTTGCGGTCACGATTTTTAACACACTGCAGACGATCTGTCGTCCGTTCGTTTGCTCACTAGACACGATTCTGCAACGACACTGCAGTGCACTTGTGCTATAAGGCTTAGCACCCATTTCGATTTCTAGCCGCGCGGATTATATTCGCGCGAATTTTTGTCCGCGTACTGAATCATACTAGCACGCACTGCGGATAAAATGCCGCGCAATTTTTGTCTCTTTCTACCTAAATAAATCGTTTATTTTGGACCAAACCCTTTTGCACATTTAATTATACCCACTAAACTGCGTAACAGTTTGTCGGCGGGAAAACCTGTTGATAGAACACAAGATATTAGCGCGAATTTAATCCGCATCGCGGTGCGGTGGATTCTGTAGCAAAACATGGATTACTTGCGGTGTTATTTCCGCGCAATATTTTTACCGCAATGCGTGCAGTTCATACAATTCCATGTATCCCAGAAAGATCGAAAAAAAAAACGCGCGAATAAAAACCGCAGTGCATGTTAAGCCTAAGCGCGTGAGTGACAAAATACGCGTGAGCCGTGCGGTGCGTTGTGTCGTGTCGTCAACAAGCTTATACTTGTTTTGTACAGCCGCTAAATCGTCACAGCAAAAATGTCGCGACGACATAGCGGTATCCACGCCGAAAAATCGCCTCGCGTGTAGTGCGATGTCGTGCAATGATCAAACGGTTCATACAAATATATGGAGCTCTGAATCGTGACCATATTTTGTCATGTCGTGTGTCGCGTCGTGAACAAACGGCCGTTTCAAAGCGGGAAAACATTCGGGCACAAAATCATCATTTTTCAAAAGTTGTTACAAAGGTTGTCTAGTAGATATCGATGTTAGCTGATATACCGCCATTGTACCCATAGAATTAAGATTTTTGCAAGAGATGTTACTTTTTTTGTTTAAAATTAAGTACATTCCATTCTATTTTTCGGGCCTAATACATTCATTAAACTGCTTCAAGAATTAATTAACAATTTCCTCTATAATTCCCAGCCCCCACCTCACGTGACAAGTGGGTGTGAAGATGGCCACGTATGCCAGTAATGCCAGCGTTGGCACGTAACATGGCAGCCGGCCATCTCAGGTGGCAAGACGTCGCGTTGTGCCGACTTGTGAACTTGACTCATGCGTAATTGTGTTCGGTAATGAATTAGGAGAAAATTGGGTATTAACCTTTGGACGTATATTCAATATCTACGCTTTTGTAAAGAAGTCATGTTTGTAAGATTGTAAGAGATCTCTGATTATTTTCTTTGATTGTCAGATCGTTACACTGACCGACAGACTGGAGTGTTGTTTTTTTTTTTGGGATTGTCCCAAAAACAAAAGCCAACACTCCAGTCAGTCGCAGTCCACCGCAATATTCCCAAACCACTACAACTAGGGGCGGCCTTAAGGGTACACTAGTCAACGGCACGAACTATTTTGTGCGCGGGGATAAAATGCATTTTATATCAACCAACAACACGTGCGGAAGAGATAGATGCTGTGATGGGCAGTAGGAAGCTAGTTCGCGTACGAAAACACACTTTTGCAAATTTGTAGCGAAATGGATAATGATTTAGGACGAAACCGAGCGCGCGAAATTTTATAAACAGACCTTTGGCAGTCTAGATATCATGAAAAAACTACTAAATCTATCTGTTCAAAATAAAATTATTTGCATTGTTGAACTACTAATCTATCCCTGTATGGAGGCCGTTTTGCAATTTCCATCTTCTTATGGTATTTATTAGCGCCCAAAAATGCGTTAAAATTAGTGTCGAAATGTGGAACTTTCGATGCTCATAACTTTCAAATATTTTCTTATTTTACTTTTTTGCTTCCATACAGGGCTTGATAATGATGAGACAAATTGATATCACTTTTTATTTTGAACGTACATGGTCAAACAGTGGAATAATCCCTAGACTACGTTTATATGGAAGAATTTTCGACTAGTGTACCCTTAAGGCCGTACCCTGACTAAAAAATCAGCATGAGATATGAGCATTCCTATTGGCCTAGCGGCACTGGTGGCGTATGAATTACAGTAGTGAATACGCCCAGATTTTTGAATAAAATCTTTATAAAATCGAATATTGGTTTTTTGAAAAAAATAAAACCAAAATGTTCGTTATCAAATTGTCTATCCATTACTGTTAGTATAAAAAATTATTAATGAACACTTTACGAGGAGATGCATGCTATCAAAAATTATTTCACATTTTTATGGTTTTGTTGGAAGGAGATTAGTGAAACATATACCTCTTTAAAAAACAAAGTGTACTACCATTTTAGAATCAACATTATGTAGAAATTTTATGTATTTTTATTAATTGATATTTCCTTTTAAATAAAGAGTAGATAGCTTTTAAAACTGCACAAAAAACGCCAAGCGCGGCGTTTTGCTCGGGGAGGTGCCTTAAAGGCTCCGGGCTTATAATTGCACAGGCCTTATCCTTTTCGCAATTTATGTGATGAAGTGATGATAGGCGAGAAATGCAAATCTAGGCACTTATTATTATTATTACTACTATTATTACTATGAAATACTGTACCAACTTTACATTATTGTTACGATTACGAAAAACTGTTTGGTAACGATAAAATAAAAAAACTGGCCAAGTGCTAGTAGGACTCGCGCACGAAGGGTTCCGTACCACTATCGCAAAAAACGGCAAAAAAATTACGTTTGTTGTATTGGGAGCCCCACTTAAATATTTATTTTATGCTGTTTTTAGTATTTGTTGTTATAGCGGCAATAGAAATACATCATCTGTGAACATTTCAACTGTCTAGCTATCACGGTTCATGAGATACAGCCTGGTGATAGACGGACAGACAGACAGACGGATCGTGGAGTTTCAGTTATAAGTTTTGGGGTTGTCGCGCGAGGCCCCTGCAACATCGAGGCCCCGGGCGATTGCCCTGCTCGCCACCCCCTAAAGCCGCCACTGTCTACAAATCCTGAAAGCCAGAATCAAAAGTGGCGACCACCAGAAAAGCGCAGAGGCAATGAAGCTCGACGAAGTCCCGGAGAATGAATTTAACTGTCTTGTATCCCGCATTGAAATTAATCAGAAAAAAATAATGGAGGAGTAGGATAAAATACAAATTTCCACTTCCCTCCATACCAAGAAGGAGACAGAACAAACAAGGTCAATAGGCACAAAGGGTCGTTTACAACTGGGATAAGCCCAGTTGCCTAGCACCACGAATAAAAATTTGCATTACCGAACCGAAACAGAATACTTGTTCTCCGATTTTGGCGGTCTCTCCAGTTCCGTGCTTCAGCTCTCGCTGGAACACCCAAACCGATCTGCTCCGAGTGCCGGTACCTAGAGTCGCATGTCCAAGGGGATGGCGAGGTAGACCGAGACGTAACGTGCCGAATTAACTCGGGATGGATATAATAGCGACATGTAGTGACCTAATAGAACAACAACTTGGACTTTGGAACAACTTAAAAATAAAATAAAAATAAAAAACGTTTATTTTGGATCAAACAATTTTACACATTTAATTATACCCACCAAACTGCGTAACAGTTTGTCGGCGGGACTTGCGTCCCACGGATGCCCCTCAAGTTAAAGATGAAAATTTACAAGTCCGTGATTAAACCTGTCGTACTGTATGAATCAGAATGTTGGGCTGTGATAAATATGGATGAAAAGAGACTGCATGTAGCAGAGATGACAATGTTGAGATGGATGTGCGGCGTGACGAGAATGGATAAAGTGAGAGATTAGTATATTAGAGGAAATTTTAAAGTGGCGACAGTGAAAGAAAGAAAGAAGAAGAAAGAAAAATATTTATTTGTGAACCGCACAGGAGACTTTTTTATCCCAGGCATTAATTCCCTTGGGATAATTTTCGAAATTCACGCGGACGAAGCCGAAGTTTGTGAGTCTGTGTGTGTTTGTATGTTGTTACTTCTTCACGCTCAAACGGCTGGACGGATCTAGATGAAATTTGGCTCAGAGATAGATTATAGTCTGGAATAGCACATAGGATACTGTTTATCACGGGCATATGTTCTCTTGGGATAACTTTCGACATTCACGCGGACGAATCCGCTTACAGAAGCTAGTATGGATGTATGTTTGTAACTCAATCACGCCAGAACGGCTGAACCGATCTGGATAAAATTTTAATTAGATTATAATCTGGAATAACATATTATCCCAGTATAATGTTGCCTTGGGATGATACAAAAACTTTTCATGCGGGCGAAGCCCCTTGCAGAAGCTTGTACGGCAATATTTTCCCCATTACAATTCATAGTTATGTCACGGGATCCCAGCGCTAAGACAGAAAATTTGGTTCAAATAAATCTCACTAGATGGCGCGATGTGCACCGATTTGCTATTGAATTGTGTGTAAAATTAACATTTTCTGGAATTGAACATAAAAACTCACATTTCAAAGATTATTTGAACACACGTTCGTTTACATTTAAAATTGGTTCCAATAGATGGCGCGGTTTTAAATCTCTGAGGCATTGCATTCGATTGTTTAAATTTGTATTGTAACACATTTTGGTGCAATGAAACTTTATAATTTGTTAAAAAATACTATAAAACAATTCGTCAAGAAAACAATTTTCACGAATCGCAAATTGCTAACACCATCTATCAATCGCCGTGGAACGGAACCGAACGCGATCGACGTACACAAAATAATCAGTTTAATGAGACGAAAAACGCTAGTTACGTCGGCACGGTTTCTTTGTATGGGATGAGGCATCTGTGTGCTAGTATTATATTATCTGTGACTATGTTGATTTCCACAGCTTCTCGCTCCGTCGTATTGTGAGTACCTAGTAAACTATTTTAGTACGTTACTCATAGTCCACGAATATGTTTAGTATTTGTCCCAATGTCAATATCGCAAGGGCCAACGTACTTGAAGACTGATTGTAATTGTATGGGTTGAGATATTTTTTTGAAGGTTGATTTGGACGTATGATTAGTCCCATACTAATACGATAAAGACGTTTTTTGAAGGTCGTGTTGTCCATTACCGCGGTTTTTAAGGGTCAGAATTCAAATGAGGTTTAAAATTCTTGTTAGTGTTAAGTTCAAATACCTTTGTTGAGGGACAAAAATGCCTTTAAGGTACTTTATCATGTAGCATTAGGTATTTATATAAACCCATTTGTTGAGTATCCATATGTCACCTTGCCATATATAATACCACTAGCTGACCCCCGCGGCTTCGCTCCCGTCGACTGGCTACCTACCTACTTACCCTACCCTACTTGCCGGCCCAGCCTGCCCTGCTTACCCTGCCTACACTACCTACCTAATAATTTTTATCTATCATCAATAGTTTTCTCAGCGCACGCCAAATAATGAATTTTATAGGCAACATTTTGCTACCTTGGGTTACATTATTACAATTTGCATAAGTATCTCTATTTTTTTTTTAAATATATTATGCCTATGACACTCAGGAATAATGTAGCTTTATACTGGTGAAAGAATTTTCAAAATCGGTTCAGAAGATCCAGAGATTACCCCTTACAACGTCACAAACACACAAACTTTACCTCTTTATAATAAAAAAAAAGTATAGATTACCACTCATGTGTAATCTGTGTTGATTGTATGCTCGTTTCAAATTTGATTAAGAGCATAATTTAAGGCTTACTTCAAAACTGTGTTTTCGTTTCTTTCAAGCACTGCTGACATTATTTACCCTAGCCTGATATGAAAAAAGTTAGCCAGATTGAAGATTGATTGTTCTAAACCCCATTTCTGAATTAAGCATTTGAAGTCGAGTATTTGTCAAACTCGAAAGCAGTGGTGGCCCATCGGTAACGGCCCCGACTAACGAGTACGTTACGTAGGTCGTGGGTTCGAATCCAGGCAGGTGCCTTACTTTGTGAAAATTATTTCATCACTACTGCTCTTCAAACAGTGAAGGAAAACACCGTGAGGAAACCGGTGTATCCTAGAACCACAAAATCGACGACATGTGACATCCACCAATCCACACTGGGCCACTGGGTAGGAACATTAAAAGGCTGATGATGATAACGATTTGTCGAACTCTAAGCCTGAAAACCTGTCTTGTTTTGGCAGAAATCGGCCCTTATTCTGCCTTTCTTATTTCCCTTCCGCCCCCTCTCTGTAGCAAAGTACAGAGAGGGGGCGGAAGGGAAATTTGGGTAGAGAGTTCTTTGGAGTTTTTGCCGACCTCTATCGGAAAGAGGATTGAGTTTGTATGTATGTTATTAAGCAATTAAAATCAAGCAACTACATGAGATAATTCAACCTTTACAAAAAACAGCAAAGTTATTATTATTACACACGCACAGGTCATAATAATGTACAGCAATAATTAACCTAAATTGAACTAAATAACAATTAGTGGGGCAATAATTCTTGTACCGACATGAGTATATAATAGCAACGAGCAAAAAAAAGCTTCTTCCCGCGACTTCATTCGCATGCAAACTTTTTTATTGTTATAGTCTCCGCCAGATAACAACAAAATAAAAGTCATTGATCCGAATTGTACCAAAAACTATAATTATTATTAATTACGTAACTTGAAAACATGTGTTTTTGTTTATGGAGTTATTTTGATAATCTCGCGTAGAAATATTTTATCCGTTAAAGTCATGTAAATCAGTCCACGCGTTAATGAGATATTAACTCATTACTGAATGCCAAGGAAATAGTCAAGAACGCCCCTTACCGCGATACATTTGTTTGATCGTTTTTTTTTATCTTATATAGGCTCGCGCTTGACCACCATCTCACCTGATGGTAAGCGATGATGTGGTCGATGATGGAGCACGCTTGCCTAGAAGTAACCTATTCACTCTTGACTTAAAGACCCCTAGGTTGTAGCTATCGGGAAACACAGACTCCGGCAGGGAATTCCACTCCTTAGCTGTACGCATAATAAAAGTATTCTGAAAACGTTTAGTGCGTATGGGTGGGATGTCCACCATGTACCGATGGCGCATCGCCGTACGTCTGGTAGTCCGATGATGAAACGGGCTGGGCGGAATTAGATTATGAAATTCCATCGCACACTCCCCGAAATGTAACCGATAAAAAAACCGACAAGCTGGCAACTCGGCGACGATGTTCAAGGCTCTGGAGCTTTGACTTAACCAATGCCTCATCGCCGATGAGCCTCTTGGCCCGCTTTTCAATCGACTCTAGTGCATCAAGTTGGTATTTGGCAGATCCGTCCCAGAGATGAGAACAGTACTCCATGCATGATCGAACTTGCGCTTGATACAAGCTGAGCAGCTGTTCTGGCGTGAAGTTCCTTCTCACCTTTGCAAGGATCCCCAGCTTCTTGGCAGCCAGCTGAGCCTTCTGTTTGATCGTGTTAGCGACATCTCGATCGTGGTCGGAAGGCATGACAGAGGCCTTTACATTTTTTTGTATCGTTTTGCAATATAGGAATACATTAGTAGACATGTATTAACGACTATCTGACGCTGACTTTTTATGGGTATCGGGCTATCGGCACACATCATGAGTAAAAATGGACTTAGCATTTTCCCGTGACTTTGCTCCCGTAGTTTATGCCAAGGGATATTGACCAAAAATAACACCTTTACACGTCAAATTTTAGTATAATTTAGGTACGTAGATGCGAGTCCTTTCAAACTGACCCGAAGCTCAACGATCCGATGAACAGTACCAAAACTAAGGACATTGGATAGGAAGGTAGGTGGCATAACGTACTCAACCTACAAAATAAATAGCTTTAATACTCTCTGACCGCATGTAACATAAAACCCGACACACAGACAATGCCACGGTCATCAGCTAGTAGTAGCATTATTAAATGGCATAACATGATACGCCTACAGCTCGTAGGCCTCTATTAAAAGACCTTGGGTTCACTGATGAGGTCATTAGCCCTTGTTTGGCAGACTAATTGGCGACTCATGGCAAATTCTATCAGAGAACGATATGGATGAGCCGATGAGTGACTCCAAATTCACGCGAGAAGTTCGGGAGAAGGGGAGAACTGGACAAGAAGCTTGAATGTGGAGCGAATTTACACATTTTTCATGCCTTTTTGAGCTGTTCTCATCTGGTTCTCTATTTGCTGTCGGTTTTTTGACCGTAATCGAAGAAGCGAGAACTATTCTGAGAATGAAGAGTGAAACACTGCTTGGATGATTCAAGACAGTCCTCGCTGCGATTCTCGGCGAAAATCACGCCGAGATATCTCGGTGTGAATGTGGTACGGCCTTTACACTTTAGCAGCAAAAAAAAATATGTTGGTAATACTTCACCGGACGAGTTACCACTAACAGCTCTACTACTCTCTTGAGTATTGAACCCTGCAATGCCTTCAAAGCTCCCGGAAGCTTCTGGACGGAGCTAGTCTGAATATGTTAGCCCAGGATTCGCACAACGGCCTGAATGTGAGTCTAATTGTGGAAAATAATACGCCTACAGCACATAGGCCTCTATTAAAAGACCTTGTCTTCATGATGAGGTCATTAGCCCTCGCTTGGCAGACTAGTTGGCGACTCGTGGGAGATTTTATCTGAGACCGATGTTATCTTTATGAAGATCAGACACTTGGATCTGGCTAATGAGTTGTGGCATTTACTCGGAAATGTGCAAGTGTTATTTTTAGTCGTTTTGAATAACATTCGTTTGAAACGGTGGTTATTGATTTGCGTTTTTTTTTAAGACAACATTGGCATACGGTGAAGTGAAGATAAGAGGAGGTGAAGTTGTATGTTTATTTGTTTGTAAAGGATAATCTCTTAAAGTGCTGGTCCGATAACGAACGATTATATTATTACAGAAAGCAAGTTTTTGTTACGAGAAAATGAAAGGTTCTTGTGGAATAGGCGGTAGGCCACGGTTATTTGTATACAATCATCAGTAAAATTAACTAATAAAACTACGGAAGGGAGGCCATCCTCCACAGTTGCCAATGTCTTAAGAGTCTAGACAGACGAGCTGCATTTAAACTGCATGGCAGCTGCAAAACTGCAGTTTGGATGCAATTTCTGTGCAGTTGACATACATAACACATCCGAACAACTGCATCGAAACCCACCCATACGCACAAAACGTTTTGGGGACACTTTTATTATGCGTACAGCTAAGGAGTGGAATACCCTGCCGGTGTCTGTGTTTCCCGATAGCTACAATCTAGGGGTGTTTAAATAAAGAGTGAATAGGTTACTTTTAGGCAAGCATGCTTCACCGTCGACCATATCATCGCTTACCAACAGGTGAGATAGTGTTCAAGCGCAAGCCTACAGACGATAAAAAAAACCTGCTAACCGACTGTGCAGTCCACTCTAATACAGTCCGTCTGTTTAGAGCCTAAATTACTTTTACAACCACAGTGAAGGCCTCTTCTGAGCTCGTGGCTAAATAATAACAGCCACACGGGTCGATCATCAAGGTTAAGCAACGCTTGACGAGGTCGGTCCGTGGATGGGTGACCATTTCAACATACCGAGTTTCCTCCGTGCCTCGGAAAGCACGTTAAGCCGTTGGTCCCGGCTGTTATTCGAAGATCTTTGACAGTGGTTACGGGTAGTCAGAAGCTTCAGATCTGACACCAGTCTTGCCAAGGGGTACCGTGTTACCCAGTTACTGGGTTGTGGAGATCAGATAGGCAGTCGCTCCATGTAAAACACTGGCACTTAGCTGAATCCGGTAAGACTGGAAGCCGACCCCAATATAGTTGGGAAAAGGCTAGGCAGATGATGAGTGAAGGCCTCTTCTATAACAGTGATGCTTCAGTGATATGATTCATACTTGTTGCTGTCACCGCAACAGTTCGATATTTGTCGACGAACCAAGTTTAAAATCATCGCCGCAATGAGTTTCAATAACATACCTACTCATAAGTATTAATCACCCACGGAAAATTATTTCTAACTAAGAAGTCACAACAAAACCGGCCACATTGTTCAACTATGTACTTACAAAAGCCGACCAGATTCAAGTACCTACAATGACAAAAAAACTGACGGAAAAACTATCAATGAACGAACACTCATAAGTACTCATAAAACCTAACCTTGTTATTGGTCTCACCACATATGGTCAGACACACCATCTGTCCATGAGGCAATATCTATATGTAATCGCCATCACACGTCTCTATATCTTAGAAAAGATAATCACAAAAGATAAAGAGGAAAAATATTTAAAAAAATGATAAATTTACATGCACTGACGCCACGCTGTCTGTTCGACGCTCGCACACAGATACAAGCAGCCAATTAGAATCACGCACACTGATGCAGCGTCCAATGAGATTCACGCACACTGATGCAGCAGCCAATGACAAACACGCACACAGAGCAGAAGTAGTGATAGTGCAGAAGTACTGTTTTTTGTTGTAGTTAAGTAATTCGTTGAAGATGAGCTCCTTGAGGGATTAATTCTGAGAAGTACTTAGTATAATCATCATCAGCATTTTTAATGTTCCCACTGCTGGGACACAGGCATCCTCTCTGTGAGAGGGAATGTGCTGTAACTGTAATCCACCGCGAGGGCCCAGTGCGGTTTGGTGAATGCCGTGGATGTCACATGTCTTAGAATTTTTGGTTCTAATAAAATTAGTTTAAAAAACCGGCCGATTGAGAGTCGGACCCGCGCACGAAGGGTTCCGTACCATGATTGCAAAAAACGGCAAGAAAATCACGTTTGTTGTATGGGTGCCCCACTTAAATATTTATTTTATTCTGTTTTTAGTATTTGTTGCTATAGCGGCAACAGAAATACATCATCTGTGAAAATTTCAGCTGTCTAGCTATCACGGTTCATGAGATAGCCTGGTGATAGACGGACAGACAGACAGACAGCCAGAGGGATCGCGGAGTCTTAGTAATAGGGTCCCGTTTTTACCCTTTGGGTACGGAACCCTAAAAATCTAAAAACCCAACTGCTTAAGAAGTGAGTGAGTATACAAATTCGCGAGCAGGCTGACCATAACCAGATAATTATATCCTTCCGACTGCACAGTATGATTTTCTTCTTGTTTACGTCTTTTTAGTTCAGTCGGGTTATTTTTATTAAACTTTAATTATTTTTTAGTTAACATTTTTTTCGAATTAAATACATTTAAAAATTTAAATGTTATATATTTTTGAAATCACCTCTTAAAACCCTTTATTTTGATACCCCACACGATGGGTTTGGAGAAAAAAAAATTGGATTCCCACAAAATGGCGCCCAAAATCCAGTGAAGCTGCAATTTTACAGCTCTATATATTTCACACGGAAATCAAAACAAAACAACAATAAAGTACTTAGTTCTGAATTCAAATTATTATACACGATAAATCTAATAATTGATGAACATGGAAGTTAGCATTCGTTTGCATTCGGTAATGCGATATTGCCGAGAGATATTAAGAAAATAGTTGTATTGTAAACATTTTAGACACTGTCTTTTGTTTGATAGTGGTCCTTCAGAGAAGAAAAATAAATCCAAAGGTCAGGTCAGGGTTTATTTTAAACCTTGTTCAGGGTCAACCTATTTCAGGCGACAAGCATTGGCGTCATGTCTGAGTCGAACGCTTGTCTACCTCTAAATGGGAAGGCTTTTCGGAACTCCTATCAGTTGTATAGTCAAAATGAAATTGAAATGGAATGAATGACGGAAAACGGGGCAAACAAAATCCGAGTTTTCTGGAAGCATGCTTGCTTTCAGAACTGGAGTTTTAAGGGAAGGAGTGATTTGAGTAACCATCATCAGCCTAGCCTTTTTCCCAACTATATTGGGGTCGGCTTCCAGTCTTACCGGATTCAGCTGAGTACCAGTGTTTTACATGGAGCGACTGCCTACCTGACCTCAACAACCCAGTAACTGGGTAACACGGTACCCCTTGGCAAGACTGGTGTCAGATCTCATGCTTCTGACTACCCGTAACGACTGTCAAAGATCTTCAAATAACAGCCGGGACCAACGGCTTAGCGTACTTTCCGAGGCACGGAGGAAACTCGGTATGTTGAAATGGTCATCCATCCACGGACCGACCTCGTCAAGCGTTGCTTAACCTTGATGATCGACCCGTACGGCTGTTATTTACCAGCCACGAGTTATATACCATTATTATTACACATCATTATTATAATCATCCGAAGCCCGACTCAATTATTTTTTTACAACCTCATCCAGTAACTGATAAAGGGCTGTAATAGGGTAGTTGACCAAAAAATATCTATTTAGTCCGTCAGTTCGATGACCTAAAAATAATGGACATGTATTTTTTCGTTTGCCACGTAAACAAAAAATAAAAGAACACGCTTTAATGGTAAATTGAACTAAAAAGTCACTAATCCTGAAGATCTTGGTAAGGCATTAGCATATTTAAACGCGCACGGTAGAATCAACTTGTATTACATGTAAATTTTAATTTTTGTTTGACGTTCAAAAGTGCCGCTTACTGGCCTAGTTGAATGAATATATTTGACTTTGACTTTGGCTAAATTATTGCATTGTCATCGGTCCTTGATAAGTGTGCAAAGTTTCAAATCAATCCGACGTTTTGAAGTGGGTGAAAATCACGTAATAAGATTATGTTACATTGATACATAGATTCATAGATACATACATTTACATACCAAGCTAATAAAAGCGTGTTAATAGGGAACTATCCGCAAAGCTGCGCTCAGATGGCGCCACAGGTTTCTGCGTAAACAAACTAGAGAAGGGCGTTTTCGGTTTTTTGCGCAAACGGTTATGTATGTGTTTTCATATCGATATCGAAAACGGTTTTCAGATATCGATATCAGTAGTACAGTTTGCAAAAGTTAAAATTTTATTTAGATGAGCAAACTAACAACGAACACGAAATAATAATAAGAAAGATAGGTAGCGCATATTGTTCCTAACGTTTGTGAAGTTTGCGTTCGTAGTCCGTACGTTTTCGCATTGTTACGGTTTTAAATTTTGAATTATTCGTTCTCACACGCTAGTAAGGTCTTTATTAGATACAGCCTTTGTAATATCGGTGATTTTGATATTGATATCGATATGATATGATATCTAACACATATCCGATATAAGTTACGTTTAGATATATCGGACACATCCCTAAAAAAAACCAAACTGTCAAAGTCCAGCGACAAAATTTCGCAGTCTATGTATACAAAATATAAAACAAATAGTGAAAGAAAAATGAAGCTAACTAACTTCCCCAATATTATTATTTGATTTTTGAATACAATTTATCTTAAAAACAGTAAAAAAGAGTTCGGTAACCACAAACAGTAGTAGACGCCATGTTGTTATGTTTTTGTTTACTCCGAGCCGTCAAGCGCCATCTGGCGGGAGCAATTGGCAGTAATGTTTCCTATTACGACGATACAGTGCGTTGAAATATCGTGTGACATCACGGTGTGCTACACTTTATACTGACAAAAGTGGCGTCACAAGCCCTCACTCCTGAACTTTGATGCGCTTTATCTTTATCTATGTGTAATTTTTAATTCTTTCAGGTTTTTTATTTTTTTTATTTATCAATATTCATTAACATATATTATACTAGCTGTTGCCCGCGGCTTCGCTCCCGTGGACCACCCCACAGGACCCATTTTCGGGATTAAAAAATATGCCTATGTCACTCAGGAATAATGTAGCTTTCTATTGCCGAAAGAATTTTTCAAATCGGTCCAGTAGTTTCGGAGCCTATTCGGTACAAACAAACAAACAAAAAAATCTTTCCTCTTTTTAATATTTTAGTATAGACAATAGAAGATTCTTAAAAAAAAACAAACCTAACGATAGATTGTCGATTGAAGCGTGTTTACTACTAGGTATATTATATATAGTAGTTTAAAAAGCAAGAAATTAAAATTTAATTATAAATTGAACAAAACCCCAAAAAAAAAAACTCTAAAAAAATAAATAAAAAAATTACTCTCTTACTTGCCTTTTATGTCGGGGGATTTTTAAATGTAATTTATTTTCGAGATAATTTTGCACAAAGTATAACTTCTACAATACCTCCTTTGTCTGACCCGCTCCCACACATACACACAATTCACATCTGTATTCAACTAAGTGCATGGCATGACACAACACAACATCAAAAGGTACGCACGCAACTCTGTACGAAGTCGATCAGTCATTGGCTGCAACCTCAACAAGGGAGCTTGCCAACTAATTACCTATATGCAGCAACGATTCTGAGAAACAAGAGTGTTTAAAAATTATGCTGAAAAAATAATTCAATTCCTTTGTTGTTCGTTTCAGGAAAAATCTTGTTGTGTACTTCTATAGCGACTCAAAATCAAAGAATTTATTTCAATTATACCATTTACAGGCACTTTTGTATTGTTAAGGTTACACTAGTCGATAATTCTTCCATACAAACGTAGTCTATGGATTACTCCACTGTTTGACGATGTAAGTTCAAAATAAAAAATGATATCAATTTGTCTCATCATGATCTAGCCATATATTTCAAAGTTATGACCGTCGAAAGTTTCACATGTCGATACCAATTTTAACGCATCTTTGGGCGGAAAAAAATATCATAAGAAAAAGGAAAATTGCAAAACTGCCACCATACAGGGATAGATTAGTAGTACAAGAATGCAAATAATTTTATTTTGAAAATATTCATTTAGTCGTTTTATCATGATATCTAGACTCCCAAAGGTCTGTTTATAAAATTTCGGGCGCTCTTTTTCGTCCTAAATCATTATCCATTTCGCTATAAATTTGCAAAAGTGTGTATTCGTACGCGAACTAGCTTCTTACTGCTCATCACAGCATCTATCTATTCCGCACGTGTTGTCGGTTGATATAGCATGCATTTTAACCCCGCGCACAAAATAGTTCGTGCCGACGATCTATCTGTTCAAAATAAAATTATATGCATTGTTAAACTACTAATCTATCCCTGTATGGAGGCCGTTTTGCAATTTTCCGTCTTCTTATGGTATTTATTTGCGCCCAAAAATGCGTTAAAATTAGTGTCGAAATGTGGAACTTTCGACGCTCATAACTTTCAAATGTTTTCTTTTTTTACTTTTTCGCTTCCATACAGGACTAGATAATGATGAGACAAATTGATATCAATTTTTATTTTGAATGTACATCGTCAAACAGTGGAATAATCCCTAGACTACGATTGTATGGAATTTTTTTCGACTAGTATAACCTTAACAGACGAGGAACCAGCACGACGGTCTGTGGACCCGACCCGCTACAGGAATTCACTCAAACACAGGCAGAAAACTGATGGACCTCGACACCGGCCTGTAGGCAGTCCAAAGAAGCTCTGCCATCATTGGATAGTAGGCTAACCAGGCGTTAATACGCCTGTACAGGAACGGCCTGCACTTGGTAACGGGGACCATCTCGGGACACTGCTCGCTAAACAATCACTTCCACACAATAGGCATAACGGACAGCCATCTGTGCAGGACGTGCATGGAGGCTGAGGAAACCGTCGCCGTCGCGCACGTACACTTTGATTGCACAGGCCTCACCCAGCCCTCGAGTCATCCAGATCTTACACGAATGCCCTGAGCAAACCAGGAGCTTAAATTAACTTCTGTAGGGAGGTGGCCTGGTTGGAATAACCACCAAGCGGCCGCCACGGCCCACGCATAATGGTCCATCTGAGTGTCCCAAATACTGCGAAGGCGTATGTCCACCAATCAAAAGCAAAGATCTAGTTGGTAGGACCTACTAATATGAACCCAGAAAGCTAATAGCTAAACTTACAACAAGTAAAATTTGGGGTTCCATACTGATTTTTAGGGTTCCGTACCCAAAGGGTAAAAACGGGACCCTATTACTAAGACTCCGCGGTCCGTCTGTCTGTCTGTCCGTCTGTCACCAGGCTGTATCTCATGAACCGTGATAGCTAAACAGTTGAAATTTTCACAGATGATGTATTTCTGTTGCCACTATAACAACAGATACTTAAAAACAGAATAAAATAAATATTGAAGTGGGGCTCGAATACAAAAAACGTGTTTTTTTACCGTTTTTTGCGATAATGGTACGGAACCCTTCGTGCGCGAGTCCGACTCGCACTTGGCCGGTTATATTTCATGCTACCTTTATCTAGTAGTAGACACGCTTCGATCGACAATCTATTGAACACGTAATTATGACACGATATCTTGCGAAAACACACCGACTCAAACGGTAAAACGCCAATAACTTTTGAACCAAAACCGATTTTCATCAAACATGACACCGACTTTACGTATTGCATATTGATACGAAAAGTCGTTTTTGGGAAGGAATCGATTCTTTTGCTTTGGATAATATACTTACGCAATTCGGCTGCTGTTGTTTGCTCACAATTTTTAAAATAAACTCTCCGTTTATCAGCTCAACGAAGCGATCTATATATCAGATACACACTATACATACTATACCTAGCGAATCACTTACGAGCAGGCCATTCATTTAATATCGCCCGTCCTCTTCTTTCTAATTCTATCACTCAAACCACTTCCTGACACCTCCTGGCTATTTGAATCCGGGCGAAAACCACCGATTTTCATACATAATTTGCACTTATGTCAAAATAATCTGGTTTGGAGATCTCATTGTTGACTGTTACCAATGCTATGTTGCCATCACTGACCAACACATTCAAAGCATCCCACATAATGTGTCTTTTTATTGAAATTGTAATCAGTTTACTCTGAATGTTCGTAATCAAATATCGTGCAACTTAAAATTTCGGATGAATTTCGTTTATTTTAAATTCCTTCCAGGAGCCGGGCGGCTTTTTTTGTGCTCAATGCCGGGGAAGTGTAAGCAGCTTGCCTTGCAGCAGCTAAATAAAATTCTATATTGTATTGCCATGTCGTGTCGCGTCTCGGTGTGAGCTGACCCTAACATCATGATATCGTGCAAGCACAAACTAATTAAAACGATGAGTATACTCGTAGATGAGTTTCTTGGAAGATGTTAACTATTATGTGTATAAGTGCTTTGTCGGGTTTGTAAATAGATGACACAGTATAAGAAAAGGGGTAGACAGATATTGTATTGACGGTATGTACAGCGCGTTCAAAAGTATTGGAGAAACGGCATTACAGTGGAGTAGAAAATCTGTTCTATTCCTGGATAGGAACATAGATTTTTCAAAAATCCAATGGTTTATTTATAGTTTTCATTAAAATATGGGCTCGTGACTACTTTGATTGTTTTTCGCTATTTCTCAAAGTTTCGGCTTTGACCATCCACGCCCACTTGAAAAACTCATCCTGTAAATTGTTTTAAGATAGTTTATTAACAAACTATGTTTAACTTGTAAATATAATGAAAAAGATCAAAAAACACGACTTCTTCAAAAGCTGAACTAAATAGATGTAAACAAGAAGAAAATCATGCTGTGCAGTCGGAGGATACATGTTCGCGAGCTGGTTGACTAAAACCAGATGTATCCTCCGACTTTTGGGGGTCTCAGGTCATTTGCTTTTTTCATATTTTTTTTTATTTATAACTTTTTAGTGATTTCTTTTTTAGAATTAGGTACATTTAAACATATAAGTGTTATATATTTTTGAAATTTGAAATTCATCTCTTAAATCCCTTTATTTTGGCTCTCACAATGTGGCGCCCAAAAGCCAGCCATTTTTCTATTTTCCAATTTTAATGTAGCCAGTGATACTCGCGTGGTTAAGACGAATCGATTGACGTAAGAATCATCCAAATCGGCCAACGAGTTTTGTCTTTAGAACGCCACATAGGAACAAACATACATCCACTGCTAGACATAGGCCTCCCCCAAGCGTCGCCACATTGACCGGTCCCGTGCGTCCCGCAACCAGCGGATTCCTGCAACCTAACAAACATACATACATACATAAACACATTACCCTCCTTCGGTAGTCGGGTAAAAATTAAGATAGAAAATCGAACCGCAAATCATTGTTGCTGTACCAACAATATCTTAACAATTTATCAACACGTTTTATCGGCCACCACTGACATTGACACATATATACCGTAGATTAAAGGCAAAGCACACTAAACTCACAGCAATGTTATCGAATATCACGTGAGATTTGTAAGATTAAGTCGTAAATAACGGAATATTTTGTGAGTAGTGTTTGTTTGTTACATCGAAATGAACGAAGTATTCTGGGACTGGCTCGTTGGTTCCGTAGGTTTCTGGGTTCGATTTCCGGGTCGGGGAAAAGTGTTATTCGTTTTTTCCATCTGTAATTTCTCAGTACCAGTCTGGGTTTTGGATTTGTGCTCGGTTGCTATCAGTAGGCTCCAACCCCTGAGACATATGGGACTTACAATGTCGCAATTCGAGGCTAAAGTCACCGCCAGTTAACAAGAAAAATAAAAGTCTACCAATGTATTCCAATATTTCAAAACGATACGAAAAATGTAAAGTCAGTGTCGCTAACGCTTTCGAAACAAACGTATCGCGGTAAGGGGCGTCCTTGACCCTTTCACTTGGCATTCAGTGTGCTTATTCCGATTTTTTTAACGCACTCGATCGTGATAACGTAAACGATCTCTTAAGTCAATTTGTATACCAAAAAAGAGGTTTATTCTTACTGTCACCAGATGGCGCTTATCCAGTTTCAAAACAAATTGACGTTTACGTTTACGCGAATGAGCGTGAGTTAAAACTCACACTAATCCCAGTGTAATGAGTTAATATCTCATAAACGCGTGGATCGATTTAGGTACATTAGTACAACTTTAATTTCAGAACACAATTATCAAAGTCTAAGAAAAAACAAAAAAAAACTACTTTTTGGTACAAGTCGGATCAATGACTTTAATTTTTTTGTTATCTTGCGGAGACTATATCGCGGTCATTCCTCGCTACGCAAATATTCCCAGTAGAAACGTTCTGTAAGGTAAAACCACGAGCGCAAGAGGAGCATACGTTCGGCACACACAGGGCAGCAGACAGTCGGGTAAGCCGAACATAATTTTCAGTATCATCATCATCATCCCACACTAGTCCACTGCTGGGCACAGATATGCTTATCAATAGCGGAGGCTATTTGAATGCAAAATGGAAAATGCAAAAAAAAAAAAAAACTTTGATTCTAATCTGCCTGGTCCCATCTTACTGAAGGGTAAATACCTCTTTCTTTTTGTATTGTCTATAGGCTCACGCTTGACCACTATCTCACCTGACGGTAAGCGATGATGTGGTCGACGGTGAAAAAGGCTTGCCTAATAACCTATTCACTCTTGACTTAAAGATCCCTAAGAGATTGTAGCTATCCGGAAACAGACTCCGGCAGGGAATTCCCAAAACGTTTAGTACGTATTATAAGTGGGATGTCCACAATGTACCGATGTCGCATCACCGGACGTCTGGTAGAAGAGATGAAACACTGTCCTGTTCCCACACAATTCTGCCTTCTGTTAGTGCGGGCCAATCCTTTCGATAAGAGTGAAACTCCGCCCGCCATTTTGCCCTTGGTCTGCTGCGGTATCGAGTAGCGTTTTAGCCTCCTAAGTGATTATTTTAGACTAGCTGTGCCTGCGGCTTCGCTCCCATCATCTGTCTGCCTACCCTACTTACCTTCCTGCCTACCCTATTTACCAATTTTCGTCATTCTTTCGCGGAGAATTTTAACATCTCCATTCAGAAAATGACTTCAAGTGCACAACGCCATCTATCGAATACCGTATACAACTGTCCGAGTATCTGAATTGCGTGTGTATAATTTTACTTCTTGAACACTTTAAATTCATCTAAATTTTGATAGAGTGAACCGATTGCGATGAAACAAAAACTAAGTAATTCTTCAAGTTACGCACAATTTTCATGTATAAAAATAAATTACATTGGTTTCGTACATTTCACGTGGTGCGTACACAAATAAACAGACAAACAGACAAAAAATCCAAAAATGCCGGCAATAGGTTCTATTTTTTATGGAAATATTTTCGATGCACAAAAATTACTTTTCTACAGATTTATTATATGTATTGATTGATGATGATAGACTTCTCCATAGCGGAGCCTATTTTAATGCAAAACTGAACTTGAAAAATATCTTGAAAACCACCAAATAATGGCAGTCGTCTAAGTGTAAGCAATACTCGCCCCCCTACATGGGATCACAGAACGTGCATTTAGCACTGCAGTTGGAAAATAAACAAACATTGATTTAAAGGGGATATTAAATAATAAAACACATAAACGGATAGCAGCGTTATCGATCCGTTAATGGCCAGTTAGCTTCACTGTTCCGCATTGATAAAGGATGGTAAACAACTTGGATATAGTTGATGTTTGTGAAAAACGAGTGGGTATAACCACAGTATTAATATTGCCCAATGAGGTAGGAAAACTATGGAGACGGCATATTCTACTATGTGAAGAATAGTTATACAAATATCTATAATATCGACACACGCATGTCAAAAAGCGTTTTGTCTCTTTTTAACTAACCAAGAGCTGCATATGAAAAGAGAGACATCTAAATGTTTGTCAAGAACTAAACTTGGTAACACTTTTGAGTGACGTCAAAATCATGTCTATGCGTGACCGGTCGCCATGTTGATTGCCGAGTAAAATTGGTAGTTGTGTGCTGTATATGTACGTTTATCTGTGTAGTTGTGCTGTCAAACAGTTGCAAATGGCCTACCTCATTGGCCAATGGGCAGCCATCTTAAATTCCCGATTTATGTAGGTATGCACGCTAATTTCGTAGGTATGGTAAGTCCATAGGTTTATAAGTCAGTGATATTGCCGAACAGTATGAAAACTACCTACAAACGCTCGAAACGGCACACTCAAACAAACATGCGCATCGACGAGACCCCTAAGCGGTTGTCGCGATGCTGTCAGTACCTAGTGCGAGCCGCTTAGGGTTTTTTATGTAGTTTCCGTACTGTTTATCCATATTTATACTGTGACTATAGTCTCCGCCAGATAAAAAAAACACCGGCCAACTACGAGTCGGAATTGCGCACAAAAGGCTCCGTACCACTATCGCATAAAACGGCAAAATAATCACGTTTGTTGTATGGGCGCCCCACTTAAATATTTATTTTATTCTGTTTTTAGGGTTCCGTACCCAAAGGGTAAAAACGGGACCCTATTACTAAGACTCCGCGATCCGTCTGTCTGTCCGTCAGTCACCAGGCTGTATCTCGTGAACCGTGATAGCTAGACAGTTGAAATTTTTAGGGATGATGTATTTCTGTTGCCGCAAACACACACTAAAAACTGATCTATTTCTGTTTCAACATTAATAACTTTTTTGGCTCGATATTAATAACGGCAACAGGTAGACGCTTGAAATATACACGGAATATTTAGTTGTATATTCACTTCAAAAAATAATCATTATTAAATTAAAATAAAATAAATTGAGGGGGGCTCCCATACAACAAACGTGTTCTTTTTTGCTGTTTTTTGCTCGATATTAATAACGGAAACAGGTAGACGCTTGAAATATTCACAGAATATTTAGTTGTATATTCACTTCAAAAAATAGTAATGATTAAATTAAAATAAAATTAATTAAGGGGGGCGCCAATACAGTAAACGTTATTTTTTTGCCGTTTTTCGCGATAATGGTACGGAACCCTTCGTGCGCGAGTCCGACTCGCACTTGGCCGGTTTTTTTGTATTTGTTGTTATAGCGGCAACAGAAATACATCATCTGTGAAAATGTCAACTGTGTAGCTATCACAGTTCATGAGATACAGCCCGGTGACAGACAGACAGACGGACCGTGAAGTCTTAACAATAGGGTCCCGTTTTTACCCTACGGGTACGGCACCCTAAAAATAAGTCACTGATCCGACTCGTACCAAAAAGTATACTTACGTAACTTGAAAACATGTACTTTTGTTTATGGAGATATTTTTATAATAATGATATCAAATGAATGGTATAGAACGTAGAACCATTTTATTCCCTTAAATCATGAAAATCGGTCCACGCGTTTGTGAGATATTAACTCATTACTGAATGCCAAGTGAAACGGTCAAGGACGCCCCTTACCCCGATACGTTTGTTTTGATCGCGTTAGCGACACTGCCTTTACATTTTTTTCGTATCGTTTTGAAATATTGGAATACATTGGTAGACAGGTGTTAACGACTTCTTTTTTATAGATGCATGATCGTAAAGGAAACAAAAGGAGTATGTAAGGATCGTAGCAGGTGTGGTTCTGTAGATTTTGCTTACCCCCATGGCAAAAAGGCGGTAGTTTATGTATGAAAGGCCTACGCTTTTCCTAAAACATATCATGAATATGCACAGATATAAATCTAACTAGATGACGCGATTGTATTGCGTGTCAAAACACGGAGTAAAATTACGATCAATGATCGTACTTTGAGCTTTTCATTTACCATTATCGGCACCGGAAATTCAACGAAATCTAGAGTAAATTGTAGTTCTAAAAACTAAAAAACACGCTTTAATGGTAATTTGAACTAAAAAGTCGCTAATCCTGAAGATCTTGGTAAGGCCACAGATAATATAATACTAGCATACAGATGCCTCATCCCATACAAAGAAACCGTGCCGACGTAACTAGCGTTCTTCATCTGATTATACCGATTATTTTTTGTAAATCGATCGCCTTCGGTTCCGTTCCACGGCGATAGTTAGATCACCATATATGTCAGTGGAACAGTATGGAACGGAACCGAACGCGATCGATGTACAATAAATAATCAGAATAATCAGTATAGAACGTCGGCACGGTTTCTTTGTATGGGATGAGACACCACTGGTAAGGCTAATGGGACAAACAATTTAAACGCGCACGGTAGAATCAACTTTTATTACTTGTAAATTTTAATTTTTGTTTGACTTTCAAAAGTGCCGCTTATTGGCCTAGTTGAATAAATATATTTGACTTTGACTAAATTATTGCATTGTCATCGGTCCTTGATAGGTGTGCAAAGTTTCAAATCAATCCGACGTTTTCAAGGGGGTGAAAATCACGTTCAAAGATCCCGTTACATTGATACATAGATACATACCAAGCTAATAAAAGCGTGTTAAAAATGCCTTATTATGCCATATTGAGCTGTAAAGACTGTATAGAAAAAGTTGGCCGAGGCATTGGAAATGTTTTCTTTCATTGGTAAGTAAATTTGTTCTTGTTTGGGATGAATATCCGAACAGAATTATATCACGTTGTCGTAAGCCAATCATACCACAGCAAAATGACGCGATAGCCTGCTGTGATTGGCCCATTTTGTTCCCGTCCCTTTTCCCTCGATAGATGTATACTTAAATATATGAATACATTCGCTAACTACCATTTGTAACGACAACTTGTTTTTTATTTAATCTCACTAAACCCAATCAAAACGCCAAAGTAATAGCTAAGCAAGCAGTTCGATTCACCACTGGAACACATCTAAACAGTTCTTAAATTGTGTGTGAAAAAGTGCACGCTTGGTTTTCATACAGATGGAGAGACTTGCGTTGCGTTATCTAGTTAGATTCATGTCTGTGTCGAAATGAGTAATCAACACAAATTACTAAATGTTTACAGCATAACTATAAGAAATGCTGATCTATGCTATGACTCGCTACATCACTGATAAGGAATAGTAAACAAGTGTAGACGATATTATACAAATAGGCATAGACTTGTCTATATAAAACAGGTCTTAATTAAACAACGAGGAGCTCGTGGCTAAATAATAACAGCCGCACGGGTCGATCATCAAGGTTAAGCAACGCTTGACGAGGTCGGACCGTGGATGGGTGACCATTCAACATACCGAGTTTCCTCCGTGCCTCGGGAAGCACGTTAAGCCGTTGGTCCCGGCTGTTATTAGAAGATCTTTGACAGTCGTTACGGGTAGTCAGAAGCTTGAGACCTGACACCAGTCTTGCCAAGGGATATCGTGTTACCCAGTTACTGAGTTGTGGAGGTCAGATAGGCAGTCGCTCCATGTAAAACAGTGGCACTTAGCTGAATCCGGTAAGACTGGAAGCCGACCCCAATATAGTTGGGAAAAGGCTAGGCAGATTGATTGAATTAACTAACGACGGAAAAGGGGGGTGGTGTTATAAGTTTCACGTGTGTACCTGTGTGTTAGTTATGTCTCTGGTTTCATAGCTGCTAAACGGATGAACCGATTTCGATTTATTTTTATTTTGTTTGAAAAGTGACTTTATCGAGAGTGCTTAGTTATGTTTGATGAAAATCGGTTCAGCTGTTCAAAAGTTATTGGCGTTTTACTGTTTGAATCGGGGTGTTTTTACCCGGCTGCTAGGAAAGGGTTATGTTTTTCGCGCGTATCTTGTATGTATTTAATATTCTTTATTAACTCGTATCTTTCAAAGCACTTGACGGATTTTTATAATTATACATTAAATAGGTCTTGGCCGCCCAAGTGTTCTTAGATAAGTACCGTTGAAAAAAAAGAAACATGGCGGCTTTTGGGCGCCATATTGTAGGGGTTGCAATATTTTTTTCCTTCGAAATCCATCGAGACATTCGAAAAAAAAAGGTAAAACTAAAAAGTTGTAAATAAAAAAAGTTAATAAAATCAAAAACCCGACTGCTTAAGAAGCGAACTAAAAAGATGGAAACAAGAAGAAAATCTTGCTGTGCAGTCGGAGGATACATATTCGCGAGCTGGCTGACCAAAACCAGATGTATCCTCCGACTGCACAGCAAGATTTTCTTCTTGTTTCCATCTTTTTAGTTCGCTTCTGAAGCAGTCGGGTTTTTGATTTTATTAACTTTTTTTATTTACAACTTTTTAGTAATACTTTTTTTCAATTTATTTTATTTTAATTTAATAATTATTATTTTTTGAAGTGAATATACAACTAAATATTCCGTGAAAATTTCAAGCGTCTACCTGTTGCCGTTATTAGTATCGAGCAAAAAAAACGGCTAAAACATCACGTTTGTTGTATGGGAGCCCCCCTTAAATATCTTAGTATCTATTTTTGTAGTTTGGTTTTAGTACCTAATTGTACTTAGTAATAATATTTGAAAAGAGATTGCCCATACACAGGCCCCTTATGAGGTATCGTGTCTGCGATTTCAATATTATCCAATAATAGGATTTATATTTTGTGTTTTTTTCCATCCGTGTCCTTTACTCTTTATGTACAGACAACAACAGATCAGGTTTCTTCACTTGGACATTTGTATGCACCTTATTGCATTGTAAGAAGGGTTCATTCCAAGAACAGAAACATCGTTATTTCTCGTGAACCCCGCAAAATAAATAAAAAATGTTTTCTAATTATGAATATAACGTGTTTTTTCTACAATATACAACCAAATTCATCAAGATACAACCATTTTTTCAAAGGGGCCCAAGTTCCCTTACAAAATGGGCATTTCCCTTTGCACCAAGTGCAACTCCATGTCGTGTCCAGGATATCTCTATCCATTCAAGGTTGCCTGGAAGAGATCGCAGAACGCGATAAGGCCGCCTGTTGTATGTTTGTTTTAATTTTAATGTTTCTTTTTGTATTTTTTATTCTTGGTGTACAATAAAGCATATATAAATAAATAATAAAAAACTTTTTTACAAAAAAAACTACTAATTTCCAAATAAGAAAACTACAAAATGAAAAATAACTTTATTTTAGTATTTTTTTGTAAAAAAGTTTTTTATTTTTCACTTTTTAGTTGTACCTACCTAACCTAATAGGCGAGTAGTTTAGTAAGTTTCTTATAACGCCAGAATAGGTTACCCGAATATCATGAAACTTGAACAAAACCGATCAAATGAGAGATCTGCTTACACCTTAAGAGCGTACTGGCGTGATGTTATGTTATGAAATGGTATAAACAACAAACAGACATGCAATTGCAGCAGTCCCTAAAGATTTGCCGTTATTTATTGAAGAGTTCTGTTGTATATCTTCGAAGTTCTTCATCAGATCTTCACCAAATTAAAATGGGACCAATTTCGGAACATACTCTTTCAAACAAAAAAAGAATTTTCAACATCGGTCCACATTTGACAGAGATATCGGTGAATATACACAAAAAAAAAAAAAAACATACAAGAAGTCGAACATAGAACCTCCTCCTTTTTCGAAAGTCGGTTAAAAACAGTAGACATGTCTGGCTTTGATGAGACATTCAAAACTTATATATTTCTTGCAGACAATTTGCCCCATCGTCTACTAAGTCAGTTCGCACCTAGTCAAACCAAACAGGAACCATACGTTTTCCACATTTAGATCATGAATAACCCATCTAATGTGTTATATATTTAGCCCACGCAAACTCGGGATTTTCCTATGTTTTCTCACCTAGTCGTGTTTTTGGCAACAGCTGCTGCTTGCCGGTAATTAATTCGTCTGGTCGGCTTAGAGTGTATTGGCGGATTATGAAAGTGTAATGTTAGTATTTAGAGTAGGACAAAGACCTCTTCTTATGTAGAGAAGAAACGTGTATTGATAATTCATCATCACCTCATAGATGTACTGGGTGTTAGTGGTTTTATAAGTTAAGGTTGCCCTAGTCGACGGCACGAACTATTTTGTGCGCAGGTTAAAATGCATGCTATCTCAACCAACAACACGTGCGAAAGAGATTGATGCTGTGATGAGCAGTAAGAAGCTAGTTCGCGTACGAATACACACTTTTGCAAATTTGTAGCGAAATGGATGATGATTTAGGACGGAAACAAGCAAGCGACATTTTATAAACAGACCTTTGGGAGTCTAGATATCATGAAAAACCGGCTACATGTTAATTTTCAAAATAAAATTATTTGCATTGTTGAACTGCTAATCTATCCCTGTATTGTGGCAGTTTTGCGATTTTCCTTCTTCTTATGGTATTTATTGCCGCCCAAAGATACGTTAAAATTAGTGTTGAAATTTGGAACTTTCGACGCTCATAAATTTCAAATATTAACTTTTTTCACTTTTTTGTTTCCATACAGGGCTAGATAATGATGAGACAAATTGATAACCCTTTTTATTTTGAACGTACATCGTCAAACAGTGGAATAATTCCTAGACTACGTTTGTATGGAAGAATTTTCGACTGGTGTAACCTTAACAGTCAACACCATTGCTGAGAAGAGAAGCCCAATTTATTTATTTATTTAATACCAACTTTATTCACACAAAGGTTTTATGGCAATTATCTTACTTAAAAAAGGGTTGCATAATCAGAATCGTAAATACTGGTTAAACTACTACAGTCTTGAATAGAGAAATTTATCTCAGGAAAATCAATGTTAAAAACTTATCAAAAAATTAAGGCAAATTATAACAGATTGAGAAAAAGATTAGAGTGTGAACTTTCCCTATAAGAATAGCCCCCTCATTGTTTCATTAAATAATCTCAAACTATCTATCTGCCTAGCCTTTTCCCAACTATATTGGGGTCAGCTTCCAGTCTAACCGGATTCAGCGGCGTACCAGTGTTTTACATGGAGCGACTGCCTATCTGACCTCCACAACCCAGTAACTAGGTAACACGGTACCCCTTGGCAAGACTGGTGTCAGATCTCAAGCTTCTGACTACTCGTAACGACTGTCAAAGACCTTCAAATGACAGCCGGGACCAACGGCTTAACGTGCTTTCCGAGGCACGGAAGAAACTCGGAATGTTGAAATGGTCACCCATCCACGGACCGACCTCGTCAAGCGTTGCTTAACCTTGATGATCGACCAGTGCGGCTGTTATTATTTAGCCACGAGCTCATTAAATAATCTCAATATAAAACAAAAAAATAATGATCGTAATATTATAATTTAAAAACAAACGCGGGCGTAGGCAGCACAATATTATCGGTCTGCTGATAAAACTCCGATAATACATATTTCTGGCTTTGCTAATCGAAATTTTATCGCATCATGAATGAAAATACTACTAACGACCACATGGACGAAATTTTTAGACATTAAGTTTTTATCTGATGCCCAAATCATCAGATAAAAACTTAATGAAAGCGAAGAAATTTAAAATACCACGTGCTGCAACGAACATCAATCTGTCTTATTATATCTATGGTCTAACCCAGGGGTCGGCAACCTTTTGAGTTGGAAGAGTCAAAAATTACAATTTCCTAAATTTCAAAGTTTTTAAAGAGCACAATTTTTTTTCTATCCAACAATAAATAGTACTTCCATAAATTAAGTTTTTTGATAAAAAAATCTAATCTATTTATTCATAAGAAAAATATCTATTCAGTCATATATAAGTAGTGTTTTTTCACAACAAATTAGATAATATATATATGGTATTATTAGATTATTCACTTATTATTTAAGTAAAAAATTAAAACAATTAAACATTTACTTACAACACTAACTTGTACTTTAATAAAAAACAATTGAGCAACCAAATTCAATGGGAGCCATGGCTTTGCATGGTTATTCAAGTAGAAAATTTAAACTTTACAAGACAATGTAACAATTCCGCAACCGTTCTTCTAAGATTTGCCATTGGACTGTTTAAAACAAAAAAAAAACAATAACGTATATTTGAAGGACACACACGGGGGAGGGGTGCGGTGAAAAGCGAATACAAGTAACTGACAGATAGAAATGGTGCCTTCATCCTCGTTAATCGATTCAGAACTTTTTTTTTACGGTTCCGTACCCAAAGGGTAAAAACGGGACCCTATAACTAAGACAACGCGATCCGTCTGTCTGTCCGTCTGTCACCAGGCTGTATCTCATGAACGGTGATAGCTAGACAGTTGAAATTTTCACAGATAATGTATTTCTGTTGCCGCTATAACAACAAATACTAAAAACAGAATAAAATAAATATTTAAGTGGGGCTCCCATACAACAAACGTGATTTTTTGCCGTTTTTGCGATAATGGTACGGAACCCTTCGTGCACAAGTCCGGCTCGCAATTGGTCGGTTTTTTTTAAATAAAATAAGTGATATTTGCGTATGGAGCTAAGCAGCCGCAGCTTCACATCAAAAGAGCCGCAGGTTGCCGACCCCTGGTCTAACCTTTTCGGTTCTAATCTAACAGAATACGGCTGTCATCATCATCATCATTTCAGCCGCAAGACGTCCACTGCTGGACATAGGCCTCCCCCAAGCGTCGCCACATGCGTCCATGTGCCATGCGTCTGGCACCCACATGATGCCCGCAACTTTAATCAAGTCATCGGCCCACGAAATACTGTTGAAACTAGCTAAATATGAGTGCACTAGGTCACGGGATCCCAGCGCTAACAAAGAAAATTTGGTTCAAATAAATGTCAACAGATGGCGCGATATGCAACGATTTGTTATTGAATTGTGTGTAAAATTAACATTTTCTGGCATTGATCATATAAATTGTATGTTCTTTTTTAATCAACTCTCCTAAGCACATAATTATGGAATATCAGGCTCTTAATTAACATTTCAAAGATTATTTAAACGGATCATTTAAAATTGATTTCAATAGATGGCGCAGTTTCAAATTTCTGAGACATGCCACTGGATTTTTTTAATTTGTATTGTAACACATTTTGGTACAGTGAAATTGTAAAAACGTGCAAAAAAATACTATGAAACAAATCGTCACTGTATTTAAAGAAAAATAGTCACGAATCGAGAAAATTCTTTTACTTGCAAGTCGCTGCTAACACCATGTATAGCCGTGTGGAACGGCACCGATCGCGATCAACTTACAAAAATAATCAGTATAATCAGACGAAAAACGCTAGTTACGTCGCCACGGTTTCTTTGTATGGGATGAGGCATCTGTATGCTAGTATTATATTATCTGTGCTCCCAACTGAGAAATCCCAGATGGATTAACCCAATAACACTTCACCCGACCCAGGAATCGAATCTAGGTCCTCAAGCTCAGCAGTAGCACTTACCACCACTAAACCAACGGCCACGAGGCAATCAAATGGAAATATTTTAAGACTAGCTGTGCCCGCGGCTTCGCTCCCGTCTACCATACCCTACTTACCTTCCTGCCTACCCTACCTACCTACCAACCAGTTTTTTTCTAGGGTCATTCTTTCGCGGAGAATATAACACCGCCATTCAGAAAATTACTTCAAATGCACAACAACGCCATCTATCGAATATCGAGTTCAACTTTCCGAGTATCTGAATTGCGTGTGTTGTGATAATTTTACTTCTTGAACACTTTAAATTCATCTAACTTTTGATAGAGTGAACCGATTGCGATGAAACAAAAACTAAGTAATACTTCAAATTACCCACAATTTTTATATGTAAAAGTTATCTAAATTGGTTACGTACATTTTACGTGATGCGTGCACAAATAAACAGACAAAATTTACAAAAATGCTGGAAATGGGTTCTGTTGGTTATCCTGGCATTTATTTTTAATATTTTCGATGTACAAAAACGACTTTTCTACCGATTTATTATATGTAATATAGATAGATAAAATCGCAATAACATAATATCTTTTTATATCACAAACGAACTGGTATTTTCCTGTTGTAAGCCGATAGTGTTTTTGGCAAGCGATCTAATGTTGTTTTTATTATCGCACGAGTCTGTGAATTGGTCGTTTTAATAAAATATTCGAGCCCGAAAGTTTTTTCGTGTAGTGTTTATAGTTTGGAGTGTCTGCCATGTGGTCGATGGCTATTAAAAAGCTGAAGCTTAAGCTTGGAAGTATGATACAGGTTTTAATACATTGTTAATAGTTTCAGGTGTTTTGCAGATTTGATTGTTGAAAGAAAGAAAGAAAGAAAAATATTTATTTGTGACCCGCACAGGAGACACGAGATAAGAAAAACACAAACAATAATAAAAAATAAAAATAAATTCTCAGCATGTGCAACGATATCAAAAAGAAAATAACGCTGCGCTGATATTCTGATAAGGCCCACTGTTGATGCCACGGACACATTTACGGGAACGGATCATATTATCATATTTAAGAAATAAAAATAGAACAAGATATATAATATCAAAATAGTATAAATAAACACAGTAGGTGAGTCGCTGTATGTAAGTGTATACGTATAAAATAAATATCTAAATAAAACACAATAAAATAAATATACGACCAAAATCTCAACGGCTTCATGATCATTTGTCAAAACCGTAGACAAACGACAGAGCGCGTGTCAATCTGTGGTCGGCGTCGCGTCAGCTGTCAAAATGAAAATATCAAAATATAGTCATAATGAAAATAATGAAAATTGATTGCTAGTATTCGATAAAACAGAATTGTGTGAATTGTTGCTGATAGGTTGAAACGAACGAGAGCAGTGTGTGAGAGCAGTGGTGGCCCAGTGGTATCGGCCGCGACTTATAAGTTGTAGGTCGTAGGTTCGAGCCCAGGCAGGCGCTTTACTTTGTGTAAACTATTTCATCACCACTGCTCTCATAACGGTGAAGGAAAACATCGTGAGGAAACCGGCATGTCCTAGAACCAAGACATGTACTGACATCCACCAACCCGCACTGGGCCCGCGTGGTGGATTACGGCCTATTCCCTCTCACAGAGAGGAGGCCTGTGTCCCAGCAGTGGGAACATTAATTGGCTGATGATGAGATGTGATGTGAAACAAGAAGAAAGTCATGTTGTGCAGTCGGAGAATACATCTGGTTTTGGTCAACCAGCTCGCGAATATGTATCCTCTGACTGCACATCATGACTTTCATCTTGTTTACGTTCTTTTTAGTTCGTTTTTATGCAGCCGGGATTTTTGATATTTTAATGAACTTTTTAAGGGTTCCGTACCTAAAGGGTAAAAACGGGACCCTATTACTAAGACTCCGCGGTCCGTCTGTCTATCTGTCTGTCCGTCTGTCACCAGGCTGTATCTCATGAAACGTGATAGCTAGACAGTTGAAATTTTCACAGATGATGTATTTCTGTTGCCGCTATAATAAAAAATACAAAAAACAGAATAAAATAAATATTTAAGTGGGGCTTCCATACAGCAAACGAGATTTTTTTGCCGTTTTTTACGATAATGACACGGATCCCTTCGTGCGCGAGTCCGACTCGCACTTGGCCGATTTTTTCACGCTAGCTTTTAGCGTGGCTCCTATGACCTATCACACTGAATTCGTTTTTGTTTGATTAAAAGTAGCTCATAGCTTTTTTTTTTATTGTGGCATTCGGCAGCTCTCATCAGCTTGAGATTTTTCGTATCTATTGAAATCTCTTTTAAATATTTGTTTACTAGCTGTCCCACGCGGCTTCGCTCCCGTCAACTGGCTACGTTAGGCACGTAGCCAGTTGACGGGAGCGAAGCCGCGTGCCCTATCCTACCTACCCTACTCTACACCTACGCTACACCTACCCTACATCTACCCTACACCTAGCCTACACCTAGCCTACATCTACCCTACACCTAGCCTACACCTACCCTACACCTAGCCTACACCTAGCCTACACCTACCCTACACCTACCCTACATACATGATTGCATAACTGAAAAAGTAATATTCTTTCCCGTTTTTGTAACATTTTTCATTTATGCTCCGCTCCTATTGGTCGTAGCGTGATGTTATATAGCCTATAGCACTCAGGAATAATGTAGCTTTCTACCAGTGAAAAAAATTTTTGAATTGGGTCATTAGTTCCAGAGATTAACCCCCTACATACAAACTTACAAATTTTACCTCTTTATAATATTAGTATAGATAAAATTTGATTAAGGTACGTTTAAACCGAAAAACGCTAAATTGTATTGAACACTTTTTTTACAGCAAAAAAATGCACTCATGAGTCATAAGATACAAGCCTCATAAATCTATCTCACAAATGCAAAATTATTTAAATAAATGCATGACCTATTCCCAAACACATAATTACCGAAATAATAAATAATTGTGATGCATTACATCCTGCTAACAAAATCTTTGGCATGCAACTCCTACATGATACCAACCATAGAGTACTGAGTAGCCTCTGCGGGCAACGCATTGCAAAACTTTCCATACAAAAACCAAGCGCGTCACTTTACCAGACTGTTCTGTCCTATTCCCATCTCACTGCAGGGCAAAAGGCAATTCCGCCCGGTTTTGGGGAATAATGGACCAATCCTGTCGTTTGACATCTCGTCATCTTCGTCTAGGTCTAATGTGAATATTGAATGTCCCAGAGGGTATTGTCAAAACTTTCTATACAAACGAATCGCGTCACTTTACCGTTTATTTATTTCATGTTTTATTTTCAGCCTATTCTGTCCAATCCCACTACAGGGCAAAAGCCTCTCTTCCTTCCATTCCGCCCGGTTTTGGGAAATAATGGACCAATCCTGCCGATTGGCATCTCGCCATCTTCGCCTGTATATAACGCGAATATTAAGGGTACACTAGTCGACGGCACGAACTATTTGGTGCGCGAGGTTAAAATGCATTTTATATCAACCGACAACACGTGCGGAAGAGATAGATGCTGTGATGAGCAGTAGGAAGCTAGTTCGCGTACGAATACATACTTTTACAAATTTGTAGCGAAATGGATAATGATTTAGGACGAAACCTTAGAAACAGACCTTTGGCAGTCTAGATTTCATGAAAAAACGACTAAATCTATCTGTTCAAAATAAAATTATTTGCATTGTTGAAATACTAATCTATCCCTGTATGGAGGCCGTTTTGCAATTTGCCGTCTTCTTATGGTATTTATTGCCGCCCAAAGATGCTTTAAAATTAGTGTCGAAATGTGGAACTTGCGACGCTCATAACTTTCAAATATTTTATTTTTATACTTTTTTGCTTCCATACAGGGCTAGATAATGATGAGACAAATTGATATCACTATTTATTTTGAACGTATATCGTCAAACAGTGGAATAATCCCTAGACTACGTTTGTATGGAAGAATTTTATTATTATGTGGCTATCTGAACTCCACAACCCAGTAACTGGTCACACGATATCCCTTGGCAAGACTGGTATCACATTTCAAGCATTTGACTACCCGTAAGATAGGATAGATGGTCCCCCTTTTCTGCACTTAAGACTCCCATGACTCCCTACACGCACAAGGCACAACGGACCAACCGTTGTGCCTTGTGCGTGCAGGCCAGCTCTTTTTGAGAGGGAATGGGCTGTAATCCACTGAGGCTGGCCCAGTGCAGGTTTGTGGATGTCTCATGTTTGATTCTAAGACATGCCGGTTTACTCACGATGTGTTCCTTCATCGTTTTGAGAGCAGTGGTGATGAAGTAATTTACACAAAGTAAAGCGCCTGCCTGGCCCACCCACGGCCTTCAACTTGTAAGTCACGGCCGATACCACTGGCCTGGGCCACCACTGCCCTGACTACCCGTAACGCCTGTCAAAAATCTAAAAAAGGCAACTTGGACCAACGGTTTACGAGCACGCTTGCCGAGGCACGGAGGATTCTCGGTATAAATGGTAAGCCAGCTACAAAAGGACGTCGACAAACCTTGCTTACTATCGGCAGTGAATACGTATCACATAGGTCGCTGGTTCATATCCGGCTCGAAGGACCAAATGTAGGGGCGCTACCTAAGTGGTACCTGATGAGGTTCGCTACGCTACTAAGTTAAACACTAAAAGAACTATTAAAGGTTTATTGTTGACAACACCCGCTTGCTGTCCGTAATGCACTGAGATCGCGGCGCATTTAGTGCAACCGTATTGTATTGCTAGGTCAGCAAAACGTGGTCGATTGCAATAATCTTAGCTTCGAACACTTATTCTCATGGTTGAACCAGTGTGGCTATTATAATTTAGCCACGAGCTCCGCATGCCGTGTTCTATGACAAAAATAATTCAAAAAAATTGACGCAGTGGCCAATCTCCGTCATACCGAGCATGCGTAATTAATTCTCAAAGATGAAAAGAGTCTAGCTCGACGTACTTATCGCTCGTGGTACAGATCATTAATATTATCACTTAATTACGTGTTTGTTTGTTTGTGGTGAGAGAGAGACTGTATCAATAAGCAATTTTTATTTTTTTATTTAAAGGCTCGCGTTTGACCACTATCTCGCCTGATGGTAAGCGATGATGTGGTCGACGGTGAAGCACGCTTGCCTATAAGTAACCTATTCACTCTTGACTTGAAGACCCCAAGGTTGTAGCTATCAGGAAACAAAGACTCCAGCAGGGAATTCCACTCCTTAGCTGTGCGTACAATGAAAGTATTCGCAAAACGCTTTGTACGTATGGGTGGGATGTCCACCATGTACCGGTGGCGCATTGCCGTGCGTCTTGTTGTCCGGTGATGGAAAGGGCTAGGCGGAATCAAATTATTATTTTTATTTATTGTTATTGATAACACTTGCGCTTGACCACTATCTCACCTGATGGTAAGCGATGATGTGGTCGACGATGAAGTACGCTTGCCTAGAAGAAACCTATTCACTCTTGACTTAAAGACTCCCAGGTTGTAGCCAACAGGAAATACAGACTCCGGCAGGGAATTCCACCCCTTTGCTTTACTTTCGGGGAGAAGTAAAGGGATTATAGGCTTTTACCTGACTACAAGTAAAAATTAAAAATTTCCAAAACTCCCGGCTATGTTTTTTTATTTCATACTTTTCAAACTACATAATTTATCAAGTAGCAGACACACTTCGATCAACAATCTATCGAACACGTAATTACGACACGATATCTTGCGAAAATACTCCATTTCAAACAGAAAACAACCCATAACTTTTGAACGGCTAAACCGATTTTCACCAAACATAGCTAAGAACACTCACGACAAAGTCACCTTTCAAACAAAACAAAATCGGTTCATCCGTTTAGGCGCTATGATGCCACAGACAGACACACAGATACACAGCAACACACGTCAAACTTAAAACTCCACTCAATCCCATCAGCAAGTGGAAGGGACCCTGTTACCTCCCAAAAGACCACCCCGGAAACGCCTCTGTGCAACGCCTGTTAGGGCATATACAAAAGACTTAAAAGCGTCTCCCCTGAACTTCGCTGTGCACGGCAGCACGTGATCACTGTTTGTCAATAAACTTACCGAGCCCTCTCGACTACGCTGCCTCCGCCTGAGTATTTTAAGAGGAGAGCTTGCCTATCTCCACCAGTAACTATCGATTCTATTTGAATTCAGACCATATAGATAGTCGTTTCCTTACTGAATGTTAGCGCAGTACCACTTAGTGAAAGAATATATGAAATAATAATAATAATTGTTGACAGACGAGTCTAGCTCGACGTATTTATATTTAATTTATTTAATTATAAAGCTGAAGAGTTTGTTTGTTTGTTTGAACGCGCTAATCTCAGGAACTACTGGTTGGAATTGAAAAATTCCTTTTGTGTTGGATAGTCCATTTATTGAGGAAGGTTATAGGCTATGTAACACCACGCTACGACCAATAGGAGCGGAGCATAAAAGAAAAATGTTGCATAAACGGGACAAAAACACCTTTTTGAGAGCTTCCGTTGCGTGCGTTGCGTAAGTGGTTAAAGTTACGCAAAATTCATGTATGTAAGGTAGGTAGGTAGCCAGTTGACGGGAGCGAAGCAGCGTGGGATAGCTAGTCGTTAATATACTTAATTACATGTTTGTTTGTTTATGGTGACAGAGAGTAAACTGTCGATCAACTTGCCGACCCTTTTCCCAAGCAGTAGACTCTCTTTTCCGCATTCAGACTACCATTCGCTCCCTTGTGGGTGAGGGTTCTGGGTAACACAGCCAGCCTAGCTCCACCCAAAAGCTTCTGAAGGCTTCACAGACCTCAAGGTTCCGAATATTTCGCTCGACATAAAGGAGCACAACATATATCCTTTTCATTCAATAGGGAACATTACTGCCAATTGCTCCCGCCAGATGGCGCTTGACGGCTTTGAGTAAACAAAAACATAACAACATGGCGTCTACTACTGTTTGTGGTCACCGAACTCTTTTTTACAGTTTTTAAGATAACTTGTGTTCAAAAACCAAATAATAATATTGGGGAAGTTAGTTAGCTTCATTTTTCTTTCACTATTTGTTTTATATTTTGTATACATAAACTGCGAAATTTTGTCGCTGGACTTTGACAGTTTGGTTTTTTTTAGGGATGTGTCCGATATATCTAAACGTAACTTTTATCGGATATGTGTTAGATATCATATCATATCGATATCGATATCAAAATAACCGATATTACAAAAGCTGTATCTAATAAAAACCTTACTAGCGTGTGAGAACGAATAATTCAAAACTTAAAACCGTAACAATGCGAAAACGTACGAACTACGAACAAAATGCAAACTTCACAAACGTTAGGAACCATATGCGCTACCTATCTTTCTATGTATTATTTCGTGTTCGTTGTTAGTTTGCTCCTCTAAGTAACATTTTAACTTTTGCAATCTGTACTACTGATATCGATATCTGAAAACCGTTTTCGATATCGATATGAAAACACATACATAACCGTTTGCGCAAAAAACCGAAAACGCCCTTCTCTAGTTTGTTTACGCAGCTTTGCGGATAGTTCCCTATTTATGGAATATCTTTTAAATTTGTCCAATACTGGAGGAGGAAATAAGCGAGATCGAAACCTCGAATTATGACTTTTTTCTAAGGAAATTCAGTCTGAGCTCTCTGCCCGCATTTACTCTTAATATTATCACTTAATTAGGTGTGTTTAATTTGTTTACGGTGAGATAATGACTATATAAATTATATTACTATGTCGGTGTAGTAAACAGTTCTGTCTACTGATTTTAGGTAATACATGCGTGATATTTTTTATGTTTATGACTAAGCAATAAAGGACAATAGCAGAAACACATACATTGTTTTAGCTGAGATTAAATTCCTACGACTCTAAATGAAAAATATCTGGTTTAATTCAGGGTCATCTTCTGAATTAGTTTGTGCAAGATTTATTTTTCAAGGTTGTCGAAAATAATAGATATTCAGTCATGAACTTTTGTAGGTTATGTCTGGGTAACTTTTAATAATGTGTTTAATAGGTAATATTATTACAATTTCGAGGCAGTAAAAGGGCAATATCGCATTAGTATTCCTTTTCCTAGTTATTTTATTTCAGCATGAAATGTGAAATATACTCTTGTGAAAGAGTATATTTATTTATTAAGCGACTTTGACGTGTCGTATCAAAAGGTAGTCGTCAACAACCAAGGCAATTTTTTTTTTGAGATGGATACTAGTCTTTTTGCCTATCATTAATTTAAGTAAGTAATTCATTTATTTCTACTACACTGCAGTATTCTTACCTACCTGCAAGGACACCTACACTTAGACATAGACTATATTGTTAATTTATTTACTCTAAAAGACAATAATGATATACTTTCTACAGTCACTACTTGTCACTTAGCAGAATAAGTGTAAAATGGCAACACTAAGCTAATGAGAGTTAACGAAAAAGTCAAATAGCTTTCATTTAGAATATCTTTTTTTATCCGTGATTAATCAGTTAATGTTATACTTTGAAAAAACGTAGTCAGTTAATGGAATTTATTTCGTATATAACTCACTTTCAGACGCTCAAATTTAATTCAGCTAAGATTTCGCCATTGTTCTTTAATGATTTTGATTTGTAGTCCTAGAGGCAGATGGACAGATATTAGTGCACAAAGGTGACATCATAACTTGCAAAGTTTTCCGACACACATGTCATCATGTCACATGTCACTGATAATCTAAAGCGTATTGTATAACGATGACATGTGCTCGGGCGGTCATTCAAGAAAAATGTTAGTTGTTAGCTTGTAACACTAATTCGCAGTTAATTTAAGGATAGTAATGGGTATATTTATCTCTGTTTCTGCGATTGCTTTAGACTGATTATATTATGATTATGGCCGTCATTCCAGCATCCAGACATGCATGCCCGTGAGTGGGCCACAGGGCCCGATTTAGTAATTTCGTCGCTCCGGGCATAGACAACATTTGCCGCCCTTGGCGGCGTTTAAAATGACGCCTTATGTAGAGGTAAATGTTTCATGATATTATCTTTTGATGAAAAATGCGGCTTTTAACCGTCGGATCAGATAAAGCCGTTTTTTAGGGTTCCGTACCCAAAGGGTTAAAACGGGACTCTATTACTAAGACTCCGCGGTCCGTCTGTTTTACTTTCTGTCTGTCTATCACCTGGCTGTATCTCATGAACCGTTATAGCTAGACAGTTGAAATTTTCACAGATGATATATTTCTATTGCCGCTATAACTACAAATACTAAAAACAGAATAAAATAAATATTTCTGTGGGGCTCCCATACAACAAACTTGATTTTTTTGCCGTTTTTTGCGATAATGGTACGGAACCCTTCGTGCGCGAGTACGACACGCACTTGGCCGGTTTTTTGACAACTTCGAGCGTAGTGAACACGAAGTGAGCTTGAAAATTTCACTTGAGAATCTTCGCAACATTATGAATGTTAAGTTATTTAACGATGGGTTTACAACAAGAACCAATAACATTCAACAGCGAAGCGAGCATGAAAATTTGAGCACCACACCACGAATAAGTTAGGTTTTCTGATGACATAAATAGGCTGTTAGTTCAGTTTGGCCGCCCCTCATTTATTTATTTTATTTATTTATTTATTTATGTACACACAAAACACTTTAATGAGACAGTACATATCAAGACAGAATAGCACAAAGGTGCTGCTTATTTCTAAAGAAATTTCTTCCAGCAGACCTACGACAGGAAAATTAAATAAGAAACATAGACACAGTGTGTATAAGTAAAAGGAAAGATAATATAACTATACTAATACAAATATATATATAATATTACAATAAGTACCTCAACATATATATATAAAAAATATACATAACTACTATAAAATTAATAAATACCTATAATATATAAGATCACGGGATAGAAGAAAGATAGTGTTCTTTGACTTGTTTTTTAAATATAGCGATAGTTTTAGCGTCACGGATCTTAGGTGGAAGCGAGTTCCACAATCGAACTGCATGAACAGAGAAGGAGTGGGAATAGAAACGAGTTTTATGGGATGGGAAATTGAGATGGAATTTTAGGCGCGATCTACACAGGACGTTAGCAGGGCGGGTAAATGAAAAACGGTCACGCAGGTAGCCAGGGTATGCAGGGTTAAAGAGGATGTTGAACAGGAGACATAATATGCGAGTGTTCCTGCGAAGACGGATAGGGAGACACTTGAGATCCTTGCGGAACTGAGAGACATGATCGTATTTCCTAAGACCAAAAACAAATCGAATACACAGGTTTTGCAAGCGCTCAAGCTTATTTAAGAGCTCCTCAGTAGCATCCAGATAGCAGGCATCGGCGTAGTCTATGATCGGCTGAATTAAGGTTTGGGCTAGATAAATTTTAGTTTTAAATGGCAGGAAACTTTGAAGAGTTTTTAAAGAGTGGAAGGAGAAATGCACCTTACGACTAACTTCGTTTACTTGCGCTCGCCAAGTAAGATTGCTATCAATTAAGACACCGAGATTCTTTGCCGTATCGGTGTAAGCTATGGTCGAGCCATCAAGGGATAGTGGCGTCAAGGTAGAAGGGTCAAGCGCAGTGCGATAACATCGACTGCCTATGATCATGGCCTGGGACTTGGAAGGGTTAATCTGTAAGCCACAAGTAATATTTTAGTATGATTTAAGGTAATTTCAAGGAAAAGGAATTCTGCCGACCCTGAGTACTGAGATGGAGACGCACTCACAATTTTGTGCGGTATATCAGCACGTATGTAAATCGCAACACCACCACCACCCTTGCCAGTCCTGTCATTTCTGACTAGAACAAAGCCAGGAAGTGCATAGTGCGTAGAAAGGAGAGAGGGCTTTAGAAAAGATTCTGATATGAGGAGTACATCAAGATGAGCACTGCTAAAGGATGCCAGAAGATCGGAGTAGTGGCCAGGAACACTCTGAGCATTTATATGGGCTACATTTAAATTGTTGGGATATTTAGAAAAAAGAGTGGAAATGTTGTCACGCAAGGTTAGAAGCGGAGACTCACTTCCCGCACTAACAAAACTACAAGTCGAAGAAGCACAAGAGAAAAAACTGTCATTTAAGTCGACAGGATCAGGATCAAGCATATATATATAAATACGTACACAATATAAATATAATAAAATGAAAAGAATAAAACTATTTTACGCAAAACTAAACAAATTAAAACTAAACTTATAGGCTGGTTAACTTTAAAATAAAATAACCACCCTAACTCACTGAGTGAGTTGGATAAAATTGTACAAGTCATCCACAATCAGCGTACAACGAAACACAATATGACAGTACCAATAAACATCAGCGTACTGCGTACAACGAAACACACCATGACAGGACGTGAAACGTCAAGGCCGCTGTCAAGCTGACAATGACAAAGACAGTAAGACAGTTCAGTTAGGATCTTGGATGACTTGTCGTAAATTAAAATTTATTTACTATCACTAAAATATTAACTATGTAATTATACCGACATCTTAATGATCAAAAGAGAGTGGTAGAATGAAGGTGATGCGGCAAGTTACAAATATTTAAGTACCGGCACAAAAACAACTAAAAGTGATCGTACACACCGGCTCAATTAAGAAGTAGATTGGCGAACGGACAAAACAATAACAATATTAATTACGCCGGCGCGCCTTCCTTTGATCTCTAGAAGGTGTAGCAGCAGTCGCAATCGTGTTCACATTCGTTGATGAAGAATGTTCCCCAGCCTGTGTAGCGTTACTAGATCCGCTAGTAGCCTTGGGGAACCGTGACACCAGAGCTTGAAGTTCCCCCGGAGTTTCAATCTTGTGGCGCTTGGAATCAGATGTGATGATCACGATCTTGCCCTCCACCGACCAGCAACTCTGGACCCCAAAATGCTTGCGCGCATCCATAAAAGTGCGGTGCCTTGTGTGTGTCAGGAATTCTGAGATAGTGGTGCCCGTGCCTTTTAGAGACTTCTTGTTTTCCCAGATCATATGTCTGTGCTCCGTGGTATAAAGCCTGACTAGTATAGGCCTAGCTTTGCCTCGTGCAAAACCCAACCTATGGCAGATATGGATGCTGTCCTTCCTAATTTCGGGCAAGTTCATTTGGTTGGATATCACTTTGTGAACCACTTCAGGCAACTTTTCTCCGGGATGCTCAGTGATACCATGGAATAGGAGTACCTTCCTCCGCATAAAGGTTTCATGTCTGTCCAGTCCTAGAGACAACATCTCAATTTGGTTCTTAAATTTTGAGAGTGCCTGCCATACAAACAATTTAAATTCAGTGAACTCACTTGCTAATGCTGTTATATCCACTGTAGGCCGGGTTTCAGAGGATGCTTTCTTAAGCTTTTTCTCATAGTCTGCCATCCGTGAATTGAACAACTCTTCAAGATCTGCCAAACTAGTTGCCAATTTGGAGTCCATGGTATGTGTGAAAAAAAAAATAGAAGTATAAGATACCCGAAAGACTTGAAAATAGTAAGTAGTGAGCGTAGGGTGGTAAGTATTGATAAAATATTATTAAAACATTAAAAATTCTATTAAAAATTAATTAAAATAATTTAAAACTGGGAGCTGTCGAAAAGTCGTGTTTACCCTGCGTCTACCCTCAACTTGTATTTATTTCGCTCTGGGCATTTACCCGGCTCGCCCCTCCCTAGATCCGGCCCTGGTAGGTCATAATCTACCACGCAGGCCCAGTGCGGGTTGGTGAATGCCACATTTAGCACATCTTATTTTGTCTAGGACATGCCGGTTTCCTCACGATGTTTTCCTTCACCGTTTTGAGAGCAGTGGTTATGAAATAATTTACACAAAGTAAAGCTTCTGCCAGGGTTCGAACCCACGACCTACAACTTGCAAGTCGCGGCCGTTACCATTGTGCCTGTACTGTTCTCACCCACTTATTAGCACGTACTTTTTCAGCTGTGAACATGCTAATTGCTGCTTCAAACTAAATATCGTTGCAACCATATCAAATTGACATAGACTAACAGAAATTAACATGGTGATTTTTATCTTAAACGCGTGATGTAATGTCAGTGAAGCGATGACTAAAATTTATGTATATTTTGGGATGCAGGAAGTGGATGAGTAAGCTGGAGGAGTGATATCATTAAGTATGTTGCGGCACATGATTCTGAATAATGTGGTCATAGAACATGTGGTAGAATGTGATATTCTTGAACCATCGTGTGTGATCACAGGATATACAGAAGCTCCTTTTCTGCCCGGGATGGACAAATCCCTACCGTGACGTGTCAAAACCATCATAATTCGACTGTAAAAAGGACAGATGTATACAAGTCATATACATATGTCCCTTACGCACACTCAAAATAATCTTACTCTAAGAGCTTACACCCCCTGCACATGCCGCGACTTGATCGAAGCCAAAATTTTAGTTGAATAAACACTTATTATATCTATGATTAAACACGACCAAAAATAAAAAAAATAGAATACTTACCATAGTGAAGACTTATATCATTTGTTTACTTTTTATGATATATGACTTTAGCAAATATTTCTTTTTTATTTTAACCCTAAAACTTCATTCTAAATGACTAACGCTACATTTTGCAAAAGAGACATTCTGCGAAAGAGGCATTGTGAGAAATCGACCTTTTGAGAAAGAGACATTTTACGACCTGGAGGTGACCATAAGCTTTAAGAGTAAGGTTATTCTAAGTGTATACAAGTCATTATACATATCTGCCCCTTACACACACTGAAAATAACTTTACTCTAAGAGCTTATGGTCACACCCAGTAGACATTTTGCGAAAGAGACGTTTTGCGACTATGCCGTAAGGAAGAAGCAGGACATGTTAGAGTTGTTGACAGGGGTATGCTTAGGGAAACTAACCTGACGTATTTCTTTTTTAACAGTCCTGATGCCCGTTTCCACTAACGTCAAACAGAGCAAGCGAAAATATTGTCAGATGTCCAAAATCTTTGGGATTGACCACATAATATTCCGCAAGGCCCACTTGTAGAAACTTTGTCTAGTCCTTGTAATCTGAAATGTATAACCAAGTCTAGGCTTGAAGTACTGGGCTTGCAATATAGCCTATATCTGCCGCACTGCTGGGACACAGGCTGTCTGTGACGACACGAACTTAGAACCCGTAAGTTGGGGCTGTTGCCAATGGGCCATCAATAATGATGTCGCTACTGTACGGCCTAAATCTAAGGATACGGTTATCTTACGCCTTCAACAAAAGCTTCTGAAAGATCGCTAAATGCAAGAATAATACAGATCGTACGTCGACTTAAACAAATATCAACGTTTCCCTAAGCGAATTACGTTCATATTTGTGCGTTTATGCCTAATATGAACTTTAAATCCAGAAGCCCATTTTAAAGGCAAGCGCACTCTTTGACTTCAACGGCTCAGGGCGGAGAGTTAAAACCCAACAGGACAGGAAGGGCAGGAAGATGTTGATCTTTATGATCAACATCTTCCTGCCCTTGTCCCATCTTACTTGGTGTCGGCGCAACACGTTTTCTTCTTCCATACCGTCCTGTCCCGTCACGCTATCACTGACTCCCTTTTCTTTCATATCACTCCTCACGCAGTCCATCCTTCTTTTCATTGGCTTTCCCCTCCCTCTCCATCCATCCACATTTATATTTCACCTCCATCCATATTATACAACAGGAGATAAAGATGATATTCGTAATACGTATGCAAGTCTTAATGAATCTTGAGTATATCCGAAATCCTAGTTGCCTGAGTTTATCATTCTTATAGATAATGATTTAAAAACACTATTTCATAAAATGATACAGCGTTAAGTGGACAGTCCGCCATCAGAGACACATGATGGAATGCGGACGTTCCGTCTTATACAAGGCTGAATAATCAGGAAAACTAAATTGACTGCATGGAAACATAATATATACCTAGAATGCTAGGCATTCTGGCTACCATGTTCTTGGATTTAAAAACTAAAGGTAACAAAAAGTTAATTCAATAAATAAATTGTAGTTCTAAAAACTAAAAAACACGCTTTAATGGTAAATTGAACTAAAAAGTCGCTAATCCTGAAGATCTTGGTAAGGCATTTGGGACAAACAATTTAAACGCGCTCGGTAGAATCAACTTTTATTACTTGCAAATTTTAATTTTTGTTTGACTTTCAAAAGTACTTTGACTTTGACTAAATTATTGCATTGTCATCGGTCCTTGATAGGTGTGCAAAGTTTCAAATCAATCTGACGTTTTGAAGTGGGTGAAAATCACGTTCAAAGATTCCGTTACATTGATACATAGATACATACCAAGCTAATAATCCCGACTGCTTAAAAAGCGAACTAAAGAGACGTAACATATTCGCGAGCTGGCTGACCAAAACCAGATGTATCCTCCAACCGTACAGCATGATTTTCTTGTTGTTTACGTCTCTTTACTACTGCGCAGCCATTGTAGCCAACTTCAGGGCGTCCAAGAAGTTTGGCGAGAATATAGTTCTGGGTGTTCACCATCTACGGGTCGACCTTGACGGACAACACGAAGGTGTCGGCTGTCAAGGATGTTCAAATGACCATTCAACAAATTTGTGGAATGTAGATTATGATGACGACCTATAATACTATTTTGTTGCATGAGTTGTTGAAACTCGATCGATATGTTCTTTAGTGTACAATAAATAGGTACTTGAAAAAGTAAACATCACAAATGTCTTTGTTATTTATTTACTAAGTTTTTATTATTTTATCCTTATTCAATTGCTGATTCGTTTTTAATAATACCTTTTGCGTAGGTAGGTGGATAATTATATTAATGAATGGGATTATAGGTTTTTCGTAAGTTCCGCCTCAAGAAGACTGGCTTTAGTCATTGAATGAAAATGGCTGCGAAAAGCTGTAGTCAACATTATCAATGAGAATACTTTCTTCATTGTGCGACATACAGCTAAGGAGTGGCATTCCCTGCCGGAGTCTGTGTTCCCTGATAGCTAAAATCTAGGAATCTTTAAGTCAAGAGTGAACAGGTGGTTACGTCTAGGCAAGCGTGCTTCACCGTGGACCACATCATCGCTTACCATCAGGTGAGCCGTGAGATACGCAAACGAAGCGAATTAAAAAGACGTAAACCAGAAAAAAATCATGCTATGCAGTCGGAGGATACATATTCGCGAGCTGGCTGACCAAAACCAGATGTACATATCTGTTTCAGACATCTAATAACCTGCGCCTGTCTAGATGTTATATACATAAAATCACGCCTTTTCTCAACAGGGGTAGGCAGAATTTATAGAACGCCAAATGCGACGATACAGACTTCACTTGTTTCGTTTAAAAACGTTCATACACCTGCTCATAAGCGCATGCCCTTTGTAAGTAGGTACTACACACCTGGCCAAGAATATGATCAAGAAGGTCTGTGTTACAAGTCCTTCAAAGGCGTCCCGTCCTCCGTTTCCACCTACATCTGCCTGGTAACCTAGTATAGTAGTTTATGCAATGGTCATATAATAGGGGTTATTAAAACACGAGCGTGGGTTTATCACATGAGGCGAATGTGATAATAATAACACGCGAGAATTTTAATACCTAATTATATGCCGTTGCATACACTATTTTATCTTCACTCATACAGTTGGAATACAACAAATGTGGAAACAGAAAAAATATGTCGTATAGCGGGCAATTTAGATTATCATTGCGCAACTACATCTGTAACCCTGTAGCCTGGTAACCTAGTATAGTAGTTTATGCAATGGTCATATAATAGGGGTTATTAAAACACGAGCGTGGGTTTATCACATGAGGCGAATGTGATAATAATAACACGCGAGTGTTTTAATACCTAATTATATGCCGTTGCATACACTATTTTATCTTCACTCATCATCAGCCTATTAATGTTCCCACTGCTGGGACACAGGCCTCCTCTCTGTGAGAGGGAATGGGCCGTAATCCACCACGCGGGCCCAGTGCGGATTGGTGGATGTCACATGTCTTCGAATTTTTGGTTCTAGGACATGCCGGTTTATTCACGAGGTTTTCCTTCACCGTTTTGAGAGCAGTGGTGATGAAATAATTTACACAAAGTAAAGCGCCTGTCTGGGCTCGCGCCCACGACCTACAACCTGTAAGTCGCGGCCGATACCACTGGGCCACCGCTGCTCTCTATCTTCACTCATACAGTTGGAATATAACAAATGTGGAAACGGAAAAAATATGTCGTACAGCGGGCAATTTAGATTCTCATTGCGCATGACAGCGCAGCGCACGCATCCATAGACAATGACACTACTTTTCTACATTAAGTCAATGAACCCATAAGCGCCAATAAAATAAAAAGTAGAAGTGTGCTATAAAAATTAAAAAGTTATTTTATGATGCAGCTGTTTGAAAATCGAAGGAAAATGTTGCAATGTAATGGTTTTTTTTAATTTTACTTGTCCACGTATATAAAGTAGGTGTTTATACAATATTTTTTGAATTCATATTTGGAACATTACGTTATGAGTGTAGATAATAGTAGTTTATGCAATGGTCATATAATAGGGGTTATTAAAACACGAGCGTGGGTTTATCACATGAGGCGAAGCCGAATGTGATAATATTAACAAGCGAGTGTTTTAATACTTAATTATATGCCGTTGCATACACTATTTTATCTTCACTCATACAGTTGAAATATAACAAAAGTGGAAACGGAAAAATATGTGGTATGGCGGGCAATTTAGATTCTCATTGCGCATGACAGCGCGCGCATCCGTAGACAATGACACTACTTTTCTACAATAATTGAGCCCATAAGTGCCAATAAATTAAAAAGTAAAAGTGTGCTATAAAAATTTATTGATGCAGATGTTTTAAAACCGAAGGTTTAGGGTTCCGTGCCCAAAGGGTAAAAACGGGACCCTATTACTAAGAAACCGCGATCCGTCTGTCTGTCCGTCTGTCACCAAGCTGTATCTCATGAACCGTGATAGCTAGACAGCTAAAATTTTCACAGATGATGTATTTCTGTTGCCGCTATAACAACAAATACTAAAAACTGAATAAAATAATACTCACGTATGGCTCCCATACAAAAATCGTGATTTTTTTGCCGTTTTTGCGATAATTGTACGGAACCCGTCGTGTTTGAGTCTGACTCGCACTTGGCCGGTTTTTTTTTAATGTTACCTATCCACAAATATAAAGTACGCGTTTATACAATATTTTTTGAATTCATATCATATTTGGAACATTACGTTGTGAGTGTAGATAAAATACTTAATGATTGTCGCCTTTCATTCATCCTCTCAACATGACGGAACTATCTAAGCATAGCCAACCTAGATCTTTGTTCTTAGTCATAAAATTATCAAAGTAAGCAAGTATAAACAATGCAGTGTCCATTAAAGGATCACAATATGACCTTGCCGTCTATCAGCTGTTTGTTTGTGGAACAGACAGACAGACATCATGTAACATGTAGATAAACTAAATAATGATATTATGTAATGTTTTGATAAAACGGAAAATTGTATGTCATTATTTGAAGAATTTTAAGTGCACACTTGCATCCTAAATTCTTGTGAGTATAAAATGTAATCATAAATTTATTGTTAATGGTATGGGCATGTGATGCTGAATTTTGAGGAACATAATGATGAGCCAACTAGAAGTTAAGGGCAGCCGGGCGAGCACGGCCTCTGTGATAGGCTTGCGTCACGCATTTTATCACGGTTTTTGCTACCTGTGGGCTATTTATCTAAGGCTTTTTTTTAATCGCGAAGACGGGTCCTGTAGGGTGGGCGACGGGAGCGAAGCCGCGGGGAACAGCTAGTTATAAATAAATTAAACAAAATGTGATAATCAAGATCATTTTAATCGTAATCAGTTTGGAAATCTTGGTATTCAATCACTTCATATTATACTAGCTGTCCCACGCGGCTTCGCTCCCGTCAACTGGCTACGTACCCTACCCTACACCGACCCTGCACCTACCCTACACCAGCTACCCTACAGCTACCCTACACCTACTCTACATCTACCCTACACCTACTCTACACCTACCCTACACCTACTCTACACCTACTCTACAACTACCCTACACCTACCCTACACCTCTACTCTACACCAACCCTACACTTACCCAACACCTACCCTACACCTACCCTACACCTACCCTACACCTACTCTACAACTACCCTACACCTACCCTTCACCTACCCTACAGCTACCCTACAGCTACCCTACAGCTACCCTACACCTACCCTACACCTACCCTACACCTACCCTACACCTACCCTACACCTACCCTACACCTACCCTACACCTACCCTACACCTACCCTACACCGACCCTACACCTACCCTACACCTACCCTACACCTACCCTACACCTACCCTACACTTACCCTACACCTACCCTACACCTACCCTACACCTACCCTACACCTACGCTACACCTACCCTACACCTACCCTACACCTACCCTACACCTACCCTACACCTACCCTACACCTACCCTACACCTACCCTACACCTACCCTACACCTACCCTACACCTACCCTACACCTACCCTACACCTACCCTACGCCGCAGCGCACGCAACGGAATATTCTTTAGTATATTAGTAGTATTAGTATAGAAAACAAAGTTCCCCGCCGCGTCTGTACGCGATAAACTCAAAAACTACCGAACGGATTTTCATGCGGTTTTCACCAATAGAAAGAGTAAGAAACGAGAAAGGTTTTTGTATATAATTTATCACCGGGGCGGGTCGCTAGTCAATAATAATATTATACAAAGTGTTTTGCCATTTCTATCTTTTGTTTCGTAGCATAAAACAGTAGTTTGTCTGTTCAGTTCGGAGAACCATTAGAGCTATACTTTTAATTAATTGTGTCCACATAATTAACTAACTAGTTTATTTAGCACTAGCTGACCCCCGCGGCTTCGCTCCTGTCAACTGGCAACCTACCTACTTACCCTACCTGCCTGCTCTGCCTATCCTACCTACCTAGGCAACATTTTGCTACCTTGGGTTACATTCTTGCAATTTTCATAAGGATCTCTAATTTTTTTGAAAATATGTTATAGCCTATGACACTCAGGAATAATGTAGCTTTCTACTGGTGAAAGAATTTTCAAAATCGGTTCAGTAGATTAAGAGATTAGCCCCTACAACGTCACAAACTTTACCTCTTTATAATATTACTAGTATTTGCTTGGTGCGCGAGCTGCAAGCAGCTCGCGTGTTGTTGTCCCTACGCCTACCCTACACCTACCCTACACCTACCCTACACCTACCCTACACCTACCCTACACCTACCCTACACCTACCCTACACCTACCCTACACCTACCCTACACCTACCCTACACCTACCCTACACCTACCCTACACCTACCCTACACCTACCCTACACCTACCCTACACCTACCCTACACCTACCCTACACCTACCCTACACCTACCCTACACCTACCCTACACCTACCCTACACCTACCCTACACCTACCCTACACCTACCCTACACCTACCCTACACCTACCCTACACCTACCCTACACCTACCCTACACTCGGTCTCGAAGGTTCGCTCCACTCGGAATCCCTACGCTGAATCCGTAAAAAAAACTGAAAAAAAAAAAGATTTGCCTAAACGGGGTGGGGGGGGGGGAGATGGGGGGCGAGGGGGTCAACTTTGAAAAATGATTTGTTTGTGACTATAGCATTGCCCCTTTATATGAATCTGAAAAAAGAAATGTACCAAGTCTCTCAACTTCCGAGATCCACTTAAAGGGGGGGAGAAGGGGGGCGAGGAGGACAACTTTGAAAAATGGTCTTTACTTATCCGAGCCTCCTCTAAACGAATCCGTAAAAAAAACTGAAATAAAAAGATTCGCCAAAACGGGGGGGGGGGGGGGGAGAAGGGGGACAAGGGGGTCAACTTTGAAAAATGATTTGTTTGTGACTATAGCATTGCCCCTTTATATGAATCTGAAAAAAGAAATGTTCCAAGTCTCTCAACTTCCGAGATCCGCTTAAAGGGGGGGAGAAGGGGGGCGAGGAGGACAACTTTGAAAAATGGTCTTTACTTATCCGAGCCTCCTCTAAACGAATCCGTAAAAAACAAAAAATACGGGTACCTTAGTTTCCGAGATACGATAGAGGGGAGGAGGAGGGGGGGGGAAAGGGGAGGTTTGGCACTTTTCCCATACTCACGGGAGTTACTTGTTTACGAATCTGTCAAAATATACCCACCTCCCCCTCCACCATCTGGGAGAACAATTATGTCAATGAGTCAGTGAGTGAGTCAGTGAGTCAGTGGTAATGCAGTTTTATATAATATAACTAGTATTTGCTTGGTGCGCGAGCTGCAAGCAGCTCGCGTGTTGTTGACCCTACACCTACCCTACACCTACCCTACTCCTACCCTACACCTACCCTACACCTACCCTACACCTACCCTACACCTACCCTACACCTACTCTACACCTACCCTACACCTACCCTACACCTACCCTACACCTACCCTACACCTACCCTACACCTACCCTACACCTACCCTACACCTACCCTACACCTACCCTACACCTACCCTACACCTACCCTACACATACCCTACACCTACCCTACACCTACCCTACACCTATCCTACACCTGCCCTACACCTACCCTACACCTACCCTACACCTACCCTACACCTACCCTACACCTACCCTACACCTACCCTACACCTACCCTACACCTACCCTACAATTTGTTCCAAAAAACATAACCCTAATGTTTGCTTGTCGTCGCCAGGCATTGAGTTTCGCTTCACCCACTCAACCTTCGTTACGCTACGGAGGTCGCCGGCTCGCTTCGCTCGCCACCTCCCCCCTGCGCTGCACTCGGTCTCGTAGATTCGCTCCACTCGGGATCCCTACGCTGAATCCGTAAAAAAAACCAAAAAAAAAGATTCGCCAAAACGGGGGGGGAGGGGGGAGAAGGGGGGCAAGGGGGTAAACTTTGAAAAATGGTTTGTTTGTGACTATAGCGTTGCCCCTTTATATGAATCTGAAAAAAGAAATGTTCCAAGTCTCTCAACATCCGAGATCCGCTTAAAGGGGGGGAGAAGGGGGGCGAGGGGGTCAACTTTGAAAAATGGTTTTTACTTTTCCGAGCCTCCTCTAAACGAATCCGTAAAAAAAACAAGAAAAAAAGATTCGCCAAAACGGGGGGGGAGGGGGGAGAAGGGGGGCAAGGGGGTCAACTTTGAAAACAGGTTCGTTTGTGACTATAGCATTGCCCCTTTATATGAATCTGAAAAAAGAAATGTTCCACGTCTCTCAACTTTCGAGATCCGCTTAAAGGGGGGAGAAGGGGGGCGAGGGGGTCAACTTTGAAAAATCCTTTTTACTTTTCCGAGCCTCCTCTAAACGAATCCGTAAAAAAAACATTCTACGGGTACCCTAGTTTCCGAGATACGATAGAGGGGGGGAGGAGGGGGGAGGAAAAGGGGAGGTTTGGGACTTTTCCCATACTCACGGGAGTTACTTGTTTACGAATCTGTCAAAATATACCCACCTCCCCATCCACCATCTGGGAGAACAATTATGTCAATGAGTGAGTCAGTGAGTGAGTGAGTGGTAATGCAGTTTTATATAGTATAATTATTAGTATAGATCTAGGTAATTTGCAACAGCAGAAATGACACCAACTCCAACATTTATTTAAATACTTAAACATAAAACTGTAAATAATTAGGTACTATGATTGCTGTTAGAGAACCCAATTATGAGTTAAGCTCACCTTTGTACTTACATAACCTGTCCATTGTATTTGTATCTTCATGTGTTTTGTGTGCAATAAAGAATAAGAATTGCTGTAATAATTTCTGGTTGCAAATAAAGAACTGATTAATTAATAGCCATATTGTTTTATTGTTTGTCACAAAATCAAAATTCTTTGGCGTTACGTCATTGACACATTAAAAAAACTGGCCCAAGTGCGAGTCGGACTCGCACACGAAGGGTTCCGTACCATTATCGCAAAAAACGGCAAAAAATTATGTTTGTTGTATGGGAGCCTCCCTTAATTTATTTTAATTTAATAATTATTATTTTTTGAAGTGAATATACAACTAAATATTCTGTGAATATTTCAAGCGTCTACCGTTATTAATATCGAGCTAAAAACGGCAAAAATATCACGTTTGTTGTATGGGAGCGCACCTTAAATATTAATTTTATTCTGTTTTTAGTATTTGTTGTTATAGCGGCAATAGAAATACATCATCTGTGAAAATTTCAACTGTCTAGCTATCACGGTTCATGAGATACAGCCTGGTGACAGACGGACAGACAGACAGATGGATCGTGAAGTCTTAGTAATAGGAACCCTAAAAATATATACTGTAATGGCACGTTTTCTAATAAAGGTTCGCCATCCCTGGTCTAGTGGTTGCAAGCTCTATTACAGATACAGACTACACCAGGGGTCACCAATAACTTTCATTTGGTGCCTGTTTCATAAAAATAATATGACCGCTGTGGTTGATTATGTTTAAAACCACCCCGGGGGGTAGTGGTAAACCCGAGGGTGTACATCATCAGGTGTTTATCAAAATATGTAATCATCAAAATTAAATACCAAGATTTTTTTCAAATATTAATGTGAAAATGTAATATTTTGCCTTGAACTATCCATCCGAAGTTTGGACTAAGGTTAGTGTAACTATTGCCATGCCATATGCCATTAAAACTTGGCGATGTTCATAGGTAAGTCTACTCCCTACCACAAAGGCTGACGATGACGACCTTGCGCTCCGCGTTAGTCTGTTGGCCAATCAACAGCAGAAAGGATAAAGCGTGGGAGATAAATGATTAAATTACATACACAAGTAAATTATATTGTACTATTTACACAAAAAAGGTCCAAACAAAATAGGTCCGGATCCGGACCACGGTCCGTCATTTGGTGACCCTGGACCACACTAAACAACAGATTAAGTTAGGCCCAGTTTCTGGCACAAATAGAATGTGGCAAAATTACTCAAAAAGTGCATCAGTTATTGGGACTAGCAGCAGCCAACCGCAAAAATTTACTGCATTTAATCTTACTCCTAACTAATATTATAAATGGGAAAATTTGGATGTGTGTAAGTTTGTTACTCAATCACGCCAGAACAACTGAACGGTTCTGGATGAAATTTGGCACAGAGATAGCTTATAGTCAGGAATAGCACATAGGATACTTTTTATCCTGGGAATATGTTCCCTCGGGATAATTTTCGGTGAAGCTGGTAGAAGCTAGTTTATTATATTACCATTTAACGTGTTGGCTTTTCCATCATTAATTTCGTAATTGATGGTAGACTTGCACACCCTGATACATACCTGCCTATCATTTTGGGACAGACAGGTGTGATATTATGTTTTGTTAAACCTTGGCTTAGTGTCAACAGGTTACATCCACCTATATCATATATATCTACATGTGTAATCACACTAATATTATAACAATGAATGTTCGTGAGTGCGTGTGTGTGTGTATGTTTGTTACTTCTGCATGCTCAACGGCTGGACGGATCTGGATGAAATTTGCCACAGAGATAGATTATAGTCTGGAATAGCACATAGGATACTTTTTCGTCTGGGAATATGACTCTCACGCGGACTAAGCCGCTGGCAGACGCTAGTAACCAAATAAATTTGCAAGTGTGGTGATTTGTTATGACATTTTCTTTTGGTTATATAATTATCACTACAGCATTGATAGACAAGAGAGGAGTATTCTAGTTACTTATTTATGGAGGTCAGATAAGCAATCGCTCCAAGTACTTTATCCCGTGAGTGCTCAAAGGGATCCACGTGAGACACAGTGGCTTTATAATTGTTTCGGTAATTAAGGCATTAAACCGGTTATTAGCACACAGTTTTCTTTGGTTAGACTGGAAGATTAACTTAAACCCTAATGTTGTTGAGTAAATATTAAGCAGAAATTGATGTCAGTAACGTTACTGTACTGTTCCCCATTCTTCTGTAATTCATCAATAATGTAACCCAACCAAACAACTACCTGACCCCCGCGGCTTTGCTCCCGTCAACTGGCTACCTACCTACTTACCCTACCATCCCTGCCTACCGTGCCTGCTCTGCCTACCCTGCCTATCCTACCTCCCTAATAATTTTTATCTATCATCAATAGTTTTCTCAGTGCATGCCAAAGAATGAATTTTATAGGCAATATTTTGCTACCTTGGCTTACATTATTGCAATTTTCATAAGGATCTCAATTTTTTTTTTAAATAATTTATAGCCTATGACACTCAAGAATAATGTAGCTTTCTACTGGTGAAGGAATTTTCAAAATTGGTTCAGTATATCCACTTACAACGTCACAAACTCACAAACCCAGAAACTTAACCTCTTTATAACATTAGTATAGAATACTTAACTAAGGCCCACTTGCACGAAATATTAAAATCAGAGTTAGTTGCTAACACGAGGCTAAATTGACAGTTTGTCAAACAATATTGTCAATTTAACCTCATGTTAGCTAACTCAGAGTTTAGTTTTTCGTGTGTTACTCAGAGTTAATATTTTGGTGTAGTTTTTAGTGGAAGTGGACATACCTATACATATAATAAATCAATGTTAGCTACTAACTAAGTTAGTCAGGTAAAACAGAGTGAACAAGCAGGCCTTACTTTTTAGTCAAAACTCAAGTAAATTTTAATGGTTTCTTTTCAACCAATCACAATGGCTAAAATGACATTTGTGTTATTTACTGTTTGGTGTCTTATTGAATTTTAGGTTTTTTAGTCTGGAGGTTACTAAGTATGAGCAAATTATTAGTGGCAGTGTATTTGGTTTATTATTAATTATGACAACAAGTAAGCTGTCACCTGCAGGGCAAAAGTCCAAATGCAGAAAATTAGATTTGCTATGAAGTAAACAGCTGATCTATAGTATAGTAAGTGTTCTTATTAGGCTATAACAAACTGTTACACGAAGGGAAACTGGGTTTAAGGCTAAGTAGGTAACGTTGGTAGATAAATTACAAATTTTTGTTATAATTTTCGATTTAGTAATTATCAGCTGTAGGCACAAAATATTGTGTTTAATCGCGTTGGTTGACGTGCTAAACACGTTTAGAAGATCATTCATCGTCTAAACAATAAAATATGAGTAGGAATTCGACAAAAATATATTTTTATTGTTGTTTCGCGAGATGTTGGTTAGAAGAGTGGTCTCTTACCATCTTGCCAGGGGTTTGCTGGTTCGAAGTACTGTGTAACTATGAGATCCTCATCAGGAAAGCGCACTGAGCGAGGTATCTTCTTTTTTTCTTTGCACTCATCACTTAGTTCACTAATATTGTCACCACACTCTGTAAGCTCCGTATTAACACTTTTATCACTCTCAATCGGACATCCCGTAGCTTTATCAGGGTCGGTAGACATATCTAGCGTGTAATCTATCACATATTACTGTAAGCGAACACATTAGCGGACACAAATCCTTATATCAAAAAAAATAATATTCAATTCATAAACACATCAGTTTCAACACAACTAGCTTCGAGATCGATTATTTAATATTAACAACACGAGAACCACGTTAATTCACCGGCCATTGCGTATTTTTTTCACGTTTCGTTGAGTTTTTTTTTCATACAATTTTTTTATTGTTCGTTTCGAATCAAAACATTCCGCACCTTTCATACACCGTTTGCCGCCATATTGGATTGAACGAGACAAAAGGAGAGTATTCTTTATTGACTGGAAGAGGGCGCCAGCTGATGCCAATGTTGCCATTTTCATCACGCTTTTGTTCGCAAACGCAAAGAAACTCTGTTTAGTGTCACCTAGCGTCAAATAGCTAAACTAGTTAGGAAAATGTTATTTTCTTATGTAGTTCAGCTACTCGACGCTGTTATTTCAGGGTCCTGTTCAAAGAAAATTTTTACTCTAACGAGGTCCTGTCACTCCAGTCGCCAGCATCGGGCGCACATACTTCGTATATCAGGCGAGACGATACCTACCTGTCTGTGCCAGGTCTTTGCTCGGAGTGACAGAAATCTGGAGGAAAATTATCTCTTTTTGTGAGAACGTTATGGTCTAGGAGGCTGCTGAGGGGGTTCATGAGAAGACCTATTACATCCGGAGGAGAAGGCCTCGTGGTGGCATCCGCCTCGACGCCTAGGATGCCAAAACCCCACCTGAATCATTAAACCAGCCGGGAACCCGGGGCGGCGGGCGCATAAAGTTGGTACTCTGATGCGCAACGATTGGTTCCAGGAAAGACGGTGGCACTGTTACTCCGTGATGCCGTGCATAGCGAGGCTCAAGTGAGATCTCTTTACAGTCTCCCCAGAGTACAGCCCTGACAGGCGTTGCACAAAAGGGGTTCCGGGGAGGTCTTAGAGGTCACGCACGGGAACGGGATCCCTTCTAGGTGCTGATGGTGATCACCGCACCGGGGTAGTTTTAGTGAGTAAAAATCTGACTTTCCCTAGTATTTTTCACCAAAAGTAAAGGTGGGCAAGAGAATGACGATGACAAACCACTAAATAAGTAATTATTTTAGCCGGAAAACGTCCACAGTTGGACATAGGCCTTCCCCAAGTGCCATCAAATTGATCGGTCCTGTGCGGCCGTGCATCTCGCATCCAGTGGATTTCCGCAATCTTGATCTGGACATCCGTCCACCTACAGGGAGGCCTTCCAAAACTGCTGTACACGGTCGCCATGCCAGTATTTTTAGAACCATCCGTCCTGCGAGCAATGTGCCCTGCCATCTGCCATCGTTTGGCTTTTCTTAGGGCTGTGTTGGTAAACCTGCAGCCGAATTGCGTAAGTATATTATCCAAAGCAAAAGAATCGATTCTTTCCCAAAACCGACTTTACGTAGTGCATATTGATACGAAAAGTCGTTTTTGGGAAGGAATCGATTATTCGATTAATCACGCAAGGAAACTGAGTACAGCTCCATTGCTATTATAAAAATATAAAATAAAACAACGCTTGGGTAACTAAAATTATTTATTCAAACTCAACATCACATAATCATTTACACACGCGACTTCGCTTAAAAACTAAACATATAACTATTCGTTTACAGAAAAAAACGCTTTTTTTTTTCAGCGCAATATTTTACCAACCTGGATTATAGTGTGTAGTTCGCGCCAAACTTCTTGGCCGCCCTGAACTTGGCTGCAATGGCTGCGCAGTTGTAAATCTCACACAAAAACAGCACTGTTTCGTGCCTTGCGCATTGGAAAGCCATCTTCAGGGTGCCCCAGAAGTTTGGCGAGCACTATACATGGGACTTTATTATAATTATGAAATGTGAACGACGGCGACGTGTGTGGTGTGTGGACGATGTGTGTGTGTGTGTGTGTGTGTGTGTGTGTGTGGACAATGTGTGTGTGTGTGTGTGTGTGGTGTGAGTGAAATCAAATTAGTTAACAAAACGCCTCAGATGTCGATAATTGACTACTTTTTTATTTTCTTCTTTAATTTAATTCTGTAAACATTTCTACTTAAACATTTGGGGCTTATAGGCATGATATTGTTTAACTATTATTTAAAAAGATTTGTAACAGGAAAGCAGTTCAATCAGTTCAATACATGTCTTCACGGATAAAAACTTTTTGTTCGATGAAAAAAAAATCTTTGAACTTTCATGAAAAGATAAATATTTGGACATTTTATAATTTCCGTTGGTAAAATTTTGCGCTATAAAAAAATTACTTATCCTATGCAGTATAACAGTTCTTGTCATGAACTACACGATTTGCGTAACAATATATAATTCTTTTAGATTGCCATTTTTTTTGTAAAACTTTTTTTAAATTGCACTTTGTAGTAAACCATAAAATATAAAAAAAGACGTATTTTTACGTTAAGCATGGGCAATGTTCCTTTTAGGTGTAGAGCTGCCAAAAAACGGATATTTTTCATACGGAATTATTATTAAAAAAAAAAAAAGCAAAATTCAAAATTGTTTTATGTATTAAATGGTCGTCGCGTTATCACGCATGTCGCACAATATGTGTATTAATATTTATTAATATTTTGGCGACTTCAAATATTAAAATTATTTAATTATCTTTGAGCTCGTGGCTATATAATAACAGCCGCACGGGTCGATCATCAAGGATAAGCAACGCTTGACGAGGTCGGTCCGTGGATGGGTGACCATTTCAACATACCGAGTTTCCTCCGTGCCTCGGAAAGCACGTTAAGCCGTTGGTCCCGGCTGTTATTTGAAGATCTTTGACAGTCGTTACGGGTAGTCAGAAGCTTGAGATCTGACACCAGTCTTGCCAAGGGGTACCGTGTTACCCAGTTACTGGGTTGTGGAGGTCAGATAGGCAGTCGCTCCATGTAAAACACTGGTACTTAGCTGAATCCGGTAAGACTGGAAGCCGACCCCAATATAGTTGGGAAAAGGCTAGGCAGATGATGATTTAATTATCTTTGAAACTTTTTAAGCTGTTAGCTGAATAAATGTTGTGGATGAATTTGATGTTTTCGTATATATTAGACGGACGTTCAGACAAGGTCTTAGACGATAGGTCTAAGATTTAGATCTTTTCATAAAGAATTAAATTTTGTAAAAAAAAAAACGTTATAACAATAAAAAAAACAGGGCATATTTTTCGCCGTATTGGCGTTTTCTACAGTAGGTACTACTGATGATAAGGCACAAAAAAATTACAATCAAGCTGTTAAACATACAAGATTTGTTTTACCCGACTGCATCAGTGTTGTATGTTTTATTTTTATGTGGTAATATAGGTACTTGAATATTTTTTTTTCGTAAAAAGTTCTTCAAATATAACAAAGCATTTCCAATGTACACACAATTTTCTCACATATCAACATAGTGTATAATTTTAAATAGATATACATGTGGTCCTTATTTTTTTTTCTGTTGCAATATTATATTTTTTTATAAAAAAATATTAGTATTTTTTTATCAAATTTTGGACGAATTTATATTTAACGTTACCATAGAATTATATAGTAAGGACAGGGCAGACCACGCGTCTTTCTGAGGCCACAATTTGGTGATACATAATATGTCATATTAGATCGAAGCGAGCTTGCCACGCGGTCGGCTATCTTCGGGAGCGTTCGTGTGCGCAAGACATTACAAATGCCGTGTATAAGCAAAATGTCGAATTGCCGCATCTTTACTATTAACATCTTTGACCGTAACTACCTATATATTTTTATATCTAACAAATACATGTTTAACATTAAATTTTAATAGTTTTTCTATATAAATTGGATTGACTATTTTCGACTATATTATATACATACAATTTATAAAAGGCATATTGGTATGAGGCTACTTGAATTTAGTCGTTTCTCCAAAGGATTAAAAGCTGCGTACTCGTCGTACTTAAAAATTATGCAAAATTTTTAGGTTAAGTGGAAACATGTTGCTGGCAACATTGCATGCGGTGTCTGAGTGTGCGTAACCTGTTGCGAGCATCACGAATATGTTGCTGCAACAATCATGTAACTTTTATTTATGATGAATAAGAGGCTGTAAAATTACTTTTCATTGTGTAGTACCTGGGCGACCGAGCTCTGCTCGGGTGTGAATAGAGAAACAGACGTTTTCTAAAAATGAAACCTTGCTAGAACGATTTATCACCCCCGAAACCCCTTGCATACTCATAAAAATCGTTCGAGCTGTTGCCGAGATTCAGATTATATATATACATAATTATATACAAGAATTGCTCGTTTAAAGGTATTATACTTCATTTAAAATAACATTAGACACGTTTCCACCTGTTTTTATAGTCCGTTCAACCGATTTTGAGTTCTATTCCGTAAACATAAGGATGACATAAAAAGCATAAGCCTGTTACCAAAACCAACTGTTTACTACAGCTACCATTTGTCGTATCACCAACGCAATAGAAGTCAAAATCGGTTGATCGGACTGTAAAATGGGCTAATTTAAACGTCTATTGTTATCGCAAATGGAGTTAAGATTTTACTATGACAAAAAATTGAAGCATAGGATTTAGCAAACTTTTAACTCGAATGCACTGCAGCCCATACGAAATAACATTAGACAGCTTTACAACCCTTTTTTTTACAGTCAATTGAATCGATTTTGAGTTCTATTCCGTTAACATAAGGATGGTATAAAACGCATAAACCTGTTACCAATACCAACTGTTTATTACAGCTGCCATTTTTCATGTCATCAACGCAATAGTATAAAAAAGGGATTATTTAAATGTTATTGTTATTGAATGTTATTTCAAATGGAGTCAATTTGAAATTGGTTGGTTTATGCTTTTTATGCCATCCTTATGTTCACGGAATATAACTCAAAATTGATTGAACAGGCTGCAGAAAAGGATTATTTAAATATGTTTGTTATTTAAGGGTACACTAGTCGACGGCACGAACTATTTTGTACGCGGGGTTAAAATGCATTTTATATCAACCGACAACACGTGCGGAAGAGATAGATGCTGTGATGAGCAGTAGGAAGCTAGTTCGCGTACGAATACACACTTTTGCAAATTTGTAGCGAAATGGATAATGATTTAGGACGAAACCGAGCGCGCGAAATTTTATAAACAGACCTTTGGCAGTCTAGATATCATGAAAAAACTACTAAATCTAACTGTCCAAAATAAAATTATTTGCATTGTTGAACTATTAATTCAATCTATCCCTGTATGGAGGCCGTTTTGCAATTTTCCATCTTCTTATGGTATTTATTTGCGCCCAAAAATGCGTTAAAATTAGTGTCGAAATGTGGAACTTTCGACGCTCATAACTTTCAAATATTTAATTTTTTTACTTTTTTGCTTCCATACAGGGCTAGATAATGATGAGACAAATTGATACCACTTTTTATTTTAAACGTACATCGTCAAACAGTGGAATAATCTTTAGACTACGTTTGTATGGAAGAATTTTCGGCTAGTGTAACCTTAAAATGGAATATAGAAGGTGATTAATGATTTTCGAGTACACGTATTTCTGTGGTAATCACATTTTTTTTTTCATTCTTTCTCTCAATGTTGCATGTATAATAAATTTGTATAACAATAATTAATATAAAGTGTGATGCGTTTGTTTTGCGATTTCTTATAAAGGTAGGTACAAAGTCGTATATGTAGGGTGAATTTTAACAATTATATTTTTGTATGGTAAAATTAGAAACTGAAATAGCTAGAAATGTTATCGGAATACAAATGATTTTAGAAAATATGTCAGTCTGTTTTATTGTAATATAATGGATCTACCTGATGCGCACGCATTTTCTAAGAAAATTACAAATGCGGTGGAATCGCATCCAAGGGCGTATTTAAGTCAGTAAGGGGGGGGGGGGGGGGGGGGGGGGGCACGGGGGCACGTGCCTCCCCAGACGGTATTTTTGTGTACGGTGGAGATTCCATCACAGTACATGCTTAGAAGCAAATCAAATTAAATTATCAAGAGTTGTTAAAATATATGAATAAAATAACAGAAAGAACATGAGTGAAACTATTGTCTATTTCTGGCTGGAATTACGAATTTTGTTCCCATTGACTACTAGCACTGCCGAGCGATCTTTCTTCACCTTACGCCGATTAAAGTCATATCTTCGCAACAGGATGACAGAAGAGCGTTTGAATGGATTGGCTATCCATCTGCATATCCATCAAGACGTTGCGGCAAAAATGGACACTAATGAAGTGCTGGATATCTTTAGCAGGAAACATAAAATAAAACTGTCTTTATTAAACATTTAATTTTTCTATTGTTTTGACACTTTCGTAAACCTTCCTAAACATACTTGAACTTGTAAATATAAACTTGAAGTATGATACTTCAAGTTTATTTCTAACAGTTATCGTTCGCCCCTTGATCGTATCGCAATTGCGTCCATGTGGTCGTAATTGAAATTCTGCTTAGTAAAAATCGCTTGTCGTGTGATATAAATCAAATCGCGCCATCAGAAAGGTCGTTAAGAGTCGCCAACAAAGCCTTAAGGCGCAGATACCGCTCAGTAGCTGATTTTAAAATGAGAATCACGTCTAAACGGCTAGTCTTAATATTTTAGAAAAAATATATTTTATATTAGACTATTTTCTTAGTCATTTGATCTAAGAATATTTTAAGTATAATTCATACATCATAGAGTAATTAATTTGTTATGTCTAACACGGACAAAAACACGTCAACCGCACCAAACCGCTGGGCGTATTTTAATGAAATTTAAAAACCTACACTTTGATCGAAACTTTGTTTTTAAGTCATAGAATAATAAGGAAAGTACAAAAAAATACTGCATTTTAGGTCGCGCGGGTGTGAAACGAATGCGCGTTTTGTTCCCTCAAGGTCGTTGGCGACTGTCGTCGTCTTAACAATATTATGCTATTGAAAGGTGTAATAATATAATAATAAATAATATTTATGAATAAGTATTCGATATTTTTTTTCTCTCTTTCTCATACTTTCTTTCCTGTCCATACAAATTACGTTTAAAAAATTCACCCTACATATTTCCTAGAATTAATATTTTACTTATATATAACCGTTTACCCAGCTTCTACCTAGGCCGTCATTTACTATCGAAATGAGCAAATAAAGAGAATAAATATGTTACAATTTTTATTATAAAAATAATTTCAGTATTAGAACACAAAGTTCAATTGGAACGAAGGATTAGAAAAGATTTTAAATCCATCTAGACAAAAATATGGAAAAAGAACCGGCCAAGTGCGAGTCGGACTCGCGCACGAAGGGTTACGTACCATTATCACAAAAAAATGCCAAAAAAATCACGTTTGTTGTATTGGAGTCCCACTTAAATATTAATTTTATTCTGTTTATAGTATTTGTTGCAACGGCAACAGAAACACATCATCTGTGAAAATTTTAACTGTCTAGCTGTCACGGTATATGTAATAGGGTCCCATTTTTATCCGTGTACGGAACCCTAATAACATCTCGCAAGCTTTTCCCCTTTTACGAACATTTTTAATAAAAATATAACTATATCGGTCCAGCCGTTCTCAAGTAATGCGCTGACCAACAAACAGCATTTATATGGATAGATTATAAATAACCTAACCACCTTACTTATCTATGTTCTGTTATCAACTTTAGTTCTTAGGACACAAAGTTCATTTTGCACTACAACTTTAATCATTTTTTATGAGTTTTTCCTGGTAAGTCATTCTAAAACCAACCTTATTTCAACTACTATAAAGTTGATATTCCCTTACTTACGCGTTGCCAAAGTAAATAACGGCATAGGTGACACTAGGACACTTATACATACTGTTCCCATGATTAACAACTATATTTTTGGTCTGTATATAAGTGTATATATGAAACTTAACTATCGTTTTGTATGTTGGTGCGTGTCACTGATTCTCCTTCTTTATTTTTAGGTCGAGGACGCCATCTGGAAAATGAGAAAATATTGTTGAAATAAACATAATAATAGTTATGTTAAAACTGAAGGCTGAGAGAGATAAGAAAAGTAAGTATCTTGATATGGTTTGCGAGGTTGTCGACATGTGGGATGTGAATACAGCGATCATTGTGCCGATAGTCGTGACGGCCAATGGCATAATAGCCAAGAGCCTCGACGAACATCTGAGGAGGCTCTCGTTGGGCAGCTGGATCAAGGGCTTCGTTCAGAAAGCGGTACTCATGGACACGGCGCGTATCGTTAGGAGATGCCTCTCTTAAGAGTCCTGACCACCGGTGGCTTGGACCATGTACCCGATACCGGTGAGCTACATTTTTTTTTATATATAAAAATATTTAAAAATGTAGACAATAAGAAGAGAAATTAAATAAAGGACATATAATATCTATACTATATATAATATACTACCTATACTATATATTATTATTAATTAATATTATAAAGCTGAAGAGTTTGTTTGTTTGAACGCGATAATCTCAGGAACTACTGGTTGGTATTGAAAAATTTATTTTTGTGTTGGATAGCCCATTTATCGAGGAAGGCTATAGGCTATATAACATCACGCTACGACTAATAGGAGCGGAACTTAAATGATAAATGTAGCAAAAACGGGCAAAATATTCCTTTTTGAGAGCTTCCGTTGCGTGCGCTGCGTAAACGGTAGGGTAGGATAGATAGGATAGATAGGATAGGTAGGGTAGTGTAGGGTAGGGTAGGGTAGGGTAGGGTAGGTAGGGTAGGGTAGGGTAGGTAGGGTAGAAGATGGGTAGGTAAGTAGCCAGTTGACGGGAGCGAAGCCGCGTGGGATAGCTAGTTATGTTATATAAATTTACTTTTATTAAGGAATGGGACAACTAAGTTTAAGTCCCATGTCGGCGCAAGGCCATTAAACTGTATATTTTACTAGGATTTATAAATAAGCAATACGTATGCAGTGGAAATAATGTAAAATCATTTTAATATATTATTTTACAAACACATGACATGTATGTTTCTCAACAGATAAGACAGAGACAGCGCTGACAGAGAGTACTTAATTCAAAAGAAAACCTTCATAAAATTGCCCAGCGTTATACTCCCAACAGTACAATCTCAGATTTCAGACATCCCTAGCGTAAAATCACGATAACAGTTTGCACAAACCCCCAAACAAGTAACACTAACAGGCATTTATGTTTCGGGATTGACCGTTAAGGGTACACTAGTCGACGGCACGAACTAATTTGTGCGCGGGGTTAAAATGCATTTTACATCAACCGAAAACATGTGCGGAAGAGATAGATGCTCTGATGAGCAGTAGGAAGCTAGTTCGCGTACGAATACACACTTTTGCAAATTTGTAGCGAAATGGATAATGATTTAGGACGAAACCGAGCGCGGAAAATTTTATAAACAGACCTTTGGCAGTTTAGATATCATGAAAAAACGACTAAATCTATCTATTCAAAATAAAACTATTTGCATTGTTGAACTACTAATCTATCCCTGCATGGAGGCCGTTTTGCAACTTTTCGTCTTCGTATGGTATTTATTTGCGCCCAAAAATGCGTTAAAATTTGTGTCGAAATGTGGAACTATAGACGCTCATAACTTTCAAATATTTTCTTTTTTTACTTTTTTGCTTCCATACAGGGCTAGATAATGATGAGACAAATTGATATCACTTTTTACTTTGAACGTACATCGTCAAACAGTGGAATAATCCCTAGACTACGTTTGTATGGAAGAATTTTCGATTAGTGTAACCTTAAGGCCGTACCCTGACCAAAAAATCAGCATGAGATATGAGCATTCCTATTGGCCTAGCGGCACTGGTGACGCATGAATTACGGTAGTGAATACGCCCAGATTTTAGAATAAAATCTTTATAAAATCGAATATAGGTCTTTTGAAAAAAATTAAACTTACAAAATGACCGTTATCAAATTGTCTATCCATTAGTGTTAGTATAAAAAATAATTAATGAACACTTTACAAGAAGATGCATGCTATCAATAATTATTACACATTTTTATGGTTTTGTTGGAAGGAGATTAGTGACACATATAACTCTTTAAAAAAAAAGGGTACTACAATTTTAGAATCAACATTATGTAGAAATTTAATGTATTTTTATTAATTGATATTTCTTTTTAAATAAAGAGTAGATAGCTCTTAAAAACTGCACAAAATTCGACTATCACGGTGTTTTGCTCGGGGAGGCGCCTTAAGTTTCGGGCCAAAACGAAGCCCTTATTCGTGAGCTATTCTTTCGGACAAATTAAGACTAAAATGAGCCCCTGTTTTAATCAAATTCGTTTCCACGTTAAAATTAAGTATGGTAGCATCACAACCAATTTCGTAGAGCAATTCAATCATATATCTCCAAACAATTTCTAGGCGTGATCAGAGGCCTTAGTGCGAGTTTTTATTCCTGCTCAATCGCGTTAACGTAAACGTCAATTTGTAATGAAACCGGATAAGCGCCACCTGGTGACGGTAAGGAGAAACCTATTTTTTTTAATATCTTTTGTCATAAAAGATCGTTTATCTACACTCACAACGTAATGTTCCAAATATGAATTCAAAAAATATTGCATAAACACGTACTTTATATTCGTGGATAGGTAAAATTTAAAAAAAATAACCATTACAGTGCAACATTTTCCTTCGATTTTCAAACAACTGCATCATAATAGTATATTATGCAACTAGTGAATAAAGTACGGTTTTAAAGCGAGGGCCATAGATGAACCACGAGCAAGTGAAGGATTCTAACAACTGAATCACGACCGTAGGGAGTGATTCATGATGATGGAATCACGAGCATAGCGAGTGATTCAAGTGTTAGAATCCTGAGCGACGCGAGTGATTCATGGCCCTCGATATAAATCCGTTTTATTCAAGAGTTGCATACTATATTTTATACCATGACTACGAGAAAAAGAAAGATTTAAGCGAAAATCACAAGGAAAAATACTAAATAAAAATTTTATCACCTTCAAAATTTTGAAAAAATGTGAAAACTCAGGGTTACACATTTTTTCTAAATTAAAGCAGAGCTAGGTAACAGCAACCGTGTTTCAGGGGCCAGTGACCACCTCCGTTACGTTACATAATTATAATTAATTAACACCAATGCAATTAATATTACAATTACAATCCAAATAAGTATTCACTAAACATCCCAGACTAAAATCAAAATCATTATTAAAATCCTAAACATTAACAAACTGAAAATTAAATCATTAAAGGAGTTTGAAAGTCAAATATTCTTTGCACAAGGAGTTTGTATCGAGTATTTTATGCGCAAGGAGTTTGTATAGCATTGAGATGGACGTCGAATATATATTGGTGTGTTCTAAATTCAAACACCAAAACAGTGAGTAAAAGTGCTTTTTATTCACTGTTTTCAGTGAATAAAATAAGCTTTTTAGAGGGGGAATGGTATAAAATAACTTTTTTTCTATTATGATACAGGACAAATCCAAGAAATTAATCACTAAGGAGATTCCATCAATTATTTAAATTTTTTGAAATGCCATTTTTATAGTACATAATAAAAAAAATTGTTTCCAATTTTAACTTGTCTGTGACAATGTCCGCTTTAGGCTTGTTACGCACTGCAATTTTTATTTGCGCGAACTTTTGTCTCTATTCACCTGTACATAGAGCTCAAAATATTCGCGCGAATTAAATTCGCGCTGCGGTGCGGTGGATTCTGTTGCAAAACACGAATTGCAAAATGCGGTATTATTGCCGCACGATTTTTTTACCGCAATGCGAGCAGCATAGGTCGCAGAATGGACGGAAAAATTCGCCCGAATAAATATCGCAGTGCGTGTGCACATGCGCGGATAATGCGGTGATGTGCTGGGTTTTGGCGCCATTCATACGTTTTGCAGTTTTCGCTGTACTGAATTTCATGACTTTTTTAAATTCTCGCTTAAAATGTCTGATATTAGTGAATGTGAAGAAAAATTGACGCCGCCATATATTTTATATGCGGCGAAGGAAATTACTCATAATCTCTTACCAGCAAAGTCGAGATTATTATATGATGCATTTATCACGACTTTATGGCATAGGAAATACAAAAAAAATAAATAAATAGGTTCAATCCCGAAATGTATGAGTGTAGATAAAGTAGTGTATGAAACTGCACATAACTAGGTATTAAAACATTCGTGTGAATACTATTAAAAACCTCGCCTACGGCTCGGTTTTTAAACTCACACTCATGTTTGAATATACCCCTTATTATGCAACAGTATCATAAACTACTATTACGTTATCACGAGTGATTACTTTAAACAACTCGGAGTAAACACACTGAGGCCTAAGTGCGAGTTTTTACTCACGCTCAATCGCGTTAACGTAAATGTCAATTTGTATTGAAATTATATAAGCGCCGTCTGGGGACGGTAAGCAGAAACTTCTTTTTTTTGTATACGTTTTGGCATAAGAGATCGTTTACGTTATCACGAGTGAGTACGTTAAAAAACTCGGCATAAGCACACAGATCGGAACCATTTGTATAAGTTACTTTATTTTTCAATTATTTATTTATTGCAATTACACTCTGCACTCACTTCAATTCAATATCATCATCATCAGCCTATTAATGTTCCCACTGCTGGGACACAGTCCTCCTCTCTGTTAGAGGCAATGGGCCTTAATCCACCAACGCGGGCCCAGTGCGGGTTGGTGGATGTCACATGTCTTCCAATCTTTGTTTCTAGGACATGCCGGTTTCCTCACGATGTTTTCCTTCACCTTTTTAGAGCAGTGGTGATGAAATGATTTAGTAAAGCGCCTGCCTGGGTTCGAACCCACGACCTACGACACGTAAGTCGTCACCACTGAGCCACAATTGCTCTCAAGTCTGAGACACTAATTAAATATGTGTGTGGTGATCCTCAAATAAATAAATTTGTAAGGAAGTTCATAAAATAAAAAAAGCTTTTTTGCAAAAAAATGCTACCGACTTCCAAATAAAAAACTACAAAGTGAAAAATAACTTTATTTTTGGAAGTCGGTGTCTATATCGCAAAAAATGGTACCTACGATAGACACCGACTTCCAAATAAAAAACTACAAAGTGAAAAATTACTTTATTTTTGGAAGTCGGTGTCTATATCGAAAAAAAATGGTACCTACGAAAGACGATGACCGACTTCCTTTTTCCCTTTTTAGTTGTACCTATAACCTAACTAATAGGCAAGTTGTTTAGTAAGTACCTATAACGCCAGAATATATTACCCGAATAACATGAAACTTGAACATAACTGGTGAAATAAGAGATCTGCGTACCCTTTTCGAGCTTACTGGCGTGATGTTATGTTATGAAATGGTATAAACAATAAACAGACATGCGATTGCAGCAGTCCCGAGAGATTTGCCGTTATTTATTGAAGAGTTCTGTTGTATATCGCCGAAATTCTTCATCAGATCTTCACCAAGTTAAAATGGGACCAATTTCGGCACATGCTCTTTCAAACAAAAAAAGAATTTTCAAAATCGGTCCAAAATTGACGGAGATATCGGTGAACATACACAAAAAAAAACTTACATAATGTCGAACATAGAACCTCCTCCTTTTTTGGTAAGTCGGTTAAAAATGCAAACACACAGTCCAGAGCTTCGTTTACAGCTTATTTACACCAAACTTGCTAGGACTTGCCACTTAAAAATAAAGTATTTTGAATACTCACCATTATTATCAGTATACACATAAGCGATCCTCCGAGGCGCCAACTGCTTCCTCCCATGACTTTTTCGCCTCCCCTCTTTCAAAGACAAATTTAAAACTCCATCATCACTCTCTAGAATCTTCAGTCCATCATCCTCAGATAAAACCATAGATTTTATATTCGAACTCAACTTATCATTCGATATAAAAACTGTTTTCGCAAATACTTTTTTCTTTTCGGCCACTTCGTTTTTAAAAATGTGATTGACACTTTGCTGTACGAGTTTGTCTATGCGACATTCGAATATGTTTTTGTCTACGGTTTTTTCGAAACACTCTGGTAATAGAGGAGTTTTAGTCTCTGTTACGGAGACCTTTTTGACTGGGAGTTTTCGTTGAGATTCTTTTTTTGTTTCTAAATCTAAGATTGGCACTTCTGTCGAGTCTTGTCGCTCTTGTAGGACCTGAAACAAGAAATACATAATCAAAAATCAAAATCATTTATTTATATTTTACACTAGCTGTGCCCGCGGCTTCGCTCCCGTCATCTGTCTGCCAACTCTACCCTACTTACCTACTTACCATTTTTGTTTCTATAGTCATCATTCTTTCGCGGAAAATCTTAACACCGCCATTCAGAAAATGACTTCAAATGCACAATGCCATCTATCGAATATCGAGTTCATTGTCCGAATAACTAAATTGCGTCTGCTGTGATAATTTTACTTCTTGAACACTTTAAATTCATCTAACTTTTGATAGAGTGAACCGATTGCGATGAAACAAAAACTAAGTAATTCTTCAAGTTACGCACAATTTTCATGTATAAAAGTTATTTACATTGGTTTCGTACATTTCACGTGATGCGTGCACAAATAAACAGACAAACATATAAACAGACAAAAATGCCAAAAATGCCGGAAATAGGTTCTGTTGGTTATCCTTTAACAACCGGGATATTTTTTTGGAAATATTTTCGATGTACAAAAATTACTTTTCTACAGATTTATTATATGTATTGATTGATGATGATGATATTGATAGGCCTACATGGGCACTTATAAAACGTCGACAAAAGGTGCACGGTTCGGGTTAGTCGTTTCCTATGGAGAAGAACCGGCAAGAAACTCCATTGTTACTTTTTTATTTCAAAGATGATAAAAAGTTGTCATTTGTTTTCAATTATGGACATCTGCAATGCAAGACACATCAAAGATGCTTTTTCAAATGGCAAATATGACTTTATTATCACAAAATATCACATTCCAAAAAATTTTTTTTACCTATAAAAATAATAATTAAATAATAATTTATTTTTTACTTCCAAAAAAAAACACTTATTACAAAAGTCTTTGGTACCTACTCTTTTTTAACCGACTTTCGAAAAAGGAGGAGGTTCTATGTTCGACTTCTTGTATGTTTTTTTTTTTTTTTTTTTTTTTTTTTTTATGTATGTTCACCGATATCTCCGTCAATTGTGGACCGATTTTGAAAATTCTTTTTTTGTTTGAAAGAGTATGTTCCGAAATTGGTCCCATTTTAATTTAGTGAAGATCTGATGAAGAACTTCGAAGATATACAACAGAACTCTTCAATAAATAACGGCAAATCTCTCGGGACTGCTGCAATCGCATGACTGTTTATTGTTTATACCATTTCATAACATAACATCACGCCAGTACGCTATTAAGTGGTATGCAGATCTGTCATTTCACTGATTATGTTTTGAGTTTCATGTTATTCGGGTAATCTATTCTGCCGTTACAGGTACTTACTACATAACTTGCCTATCGGTACAACTAAAAAGGGTAAAATAAAAAAACTTTTTTGCAAAAAAATACTACCGACTTCCAAATAAAAAACTACAAAGTGAAAAATAACTTTATTTTTGGAAGTCGGTGTCAATATCGCAATGAATTGGTACCTACAAAAGACACCGACTTCCAAAAATAAAGTTATTTTTCACTTTGTAGTTTTTTATTTGGAAGTCGGTAGTATTTTTTTGCAAAAAAGTTTTTTCGTTTTAGTCACCCACTTCCGAAAAGAAAGTTATTTTTTGCATTGTAGTGTTTTATTTTGGCGGTCGTTTTTTTTTCAAGTTTTTTATTTTTCTCTTTTAGTTTTGACACCATGAAAATACGCATTATTAAGGATAACTCAAAAACTTGATCAAATTTACACCATATAGCTTTCAAATAAAAAAGAATAATCAAAATCGGTTTACCTAGTAAACTTTTGTTGTAACAACACACATAAAAAAAATACAGTCGAATTGAGAAACTCCTCCATTATGAAGTATGTTCAATAATCAATTTCGACTACATAACGCTAAATGGGGTGATTATCTCAGACTTTAAATTCAAGAAAAATAAAGGTGAATTTTCATGATTTCATCTAATTAAAAATCAATTTCGACTACATAACTCAAAAGGATGATTATCTCAGACTTTGAATTCAAGTAAAAATAATGCTTAATTTTGAGAATTAAGATGTTCACTACTGAATACAGGCCTTCGCAAAGGTTGCTGTATTAACCGATCTTGTTGTACTTCTAACATCCAGGGGACTTCTGCGACCCCAACCAGGATTCTCCTGTGTTTAGAGAATGCTTACCTGCACAATATACCTGTACAGTCTCAGGCAGCTGGCTCGTACGCTGTCTCGCTGTGTCACTAACGCCCTCCTCTCTGACAGAGCGTCATCGCGACATGCTCGGACGGCTCGTAATTCTCGGGCTAGACGACGGAGGTGCTCGACGCTACGGCGTCTACTGTTTTGTGAGGCCAGCTGGAAGAAATGGAGAAGTAAATAAATTACTATGTACGGCGACGCGCCATCGGTACATGGCGGACATCCCACCCATACGCACTAAACGTTTTGAGAATACTTTTATTATGCGTACAGCTAAGGAGTGGAATTCCCTGCCGGAGTCTGTGTTTCCCGATAGTTACAATCTAGGGGTCTTTAAGTCAAGAGTGAATAGGTTACTTCTAGGCAAGCGTGCTTCATCGTCGACCACATCATCGCTTACAATCAGGTGAGATGGTGGTCAAGCGCGAGCCTATGATAGATTAAAAAAAAAATGTATGACATCAAAGTGCTACAAAAAGGACGGACGGACAATTATTCATGATATTTATATCATTATCTTCTACTGATAGACCAGAAAAATTTGAGACGAGATATGCCTTGTCTTGGTAGTTTGCCGTTACAAATGATCTCGTTAGAGACTGTGGTCTGTGTAAGTCGTAGTCGAAAAAACAAAGTTATTTCACTTTGCAACACTCAATATAAAATACATAGTTATATACAACACATCAGCTAGATGTCGCAAACATTACGAGATAGAAATGCAGGAAACATAAGTGATAAATCGTTTTCAGGCGGGGGCTTACTGTGACGTATCAAAACTGTCATGGTTCCACTGTGAGGAGAGAGACGGCGCTTTAAGGGACGAAGAGCAATATTCATTTTTCACAGCGGAATCAAGATGGCGTTGACACATACGTTCTAGTACGGCCCCTGGACCCGAAATCATCAACATTATTATCTATAGTCTGACATCAATCAGTGGTGGGCAAAGGTTTCTAATTTTTAGGGTTCCGTACCCAAAGGGTCCGAACGGCGCCCTATTGCTGTCACTCACGTATACGTCTGTCTGTCCGTCGTCTGTCACACAGGTTATACAGCCAAACGGTTGGAGCTACAGTCTTCAAATGTTCACAGTATATGCATCTTGTTGACCCTAAGCCAAACAAAATGTCAAAAAATATTTTTATGGGGGGTACCCCCCTTAAAAATCAATACGTATAATAAATCTGTAGAAAAGTAATTTTTGTACATCGAAAATATTTCCAAAAAAAATAGCCAGTGTGTTAAAGGATAACCAACAGAACCTATAGCCGGCATTTTTGTCTGTTTGTCTGTTTATTTGTGCACGCATCACGTGAAATGCACGAAACTAATGTAAATAACTTTTATACATAAAAATTGTGCGTAGCTTGAAGAATTACTTAGTTTTTGTTTCATCGCAATCGGTTCACTCTATCAAAAGTTTGATGAATTTAAAGTGTTCAAGAAGTAAAATTATCACAGCGCACGCAAATCAGATACTCGGACAGTTGAACTCGATATTTGATAGATGGCGTTGTGCATTCGATGTCATTTTCTGAATGGTGATGTTAAAATTCTCCGCGAAAGAATGATGACTAGAGAAAAAATATTGGTAAGGAGGTAAGTAGGGTAGGGTTGGTAGACAGATGACGGGAGCGAAGCCGCGGGCACAGCTAGTCTAAAATAAATATTAGGATAGATATTTTTGTGTACACAAAGTTCATTACATCGACGGAGTGTCGAGAATGGATAAAGTGAAAAATAAGTATATTAGTGGAAGTTTGAAAATGGCGCCAGTGATAGAAAAACTGAAATCACATACAGCAAAAGGGGGGAGGGGCAACGAAAATTGATTTGACCCTGGAGCATCGTTGTTTAGAGCTCGTTGATTAGATAAATACTGTATTTTTTGTTTTAAAAAGTATTATAAAACAAAGGAATGAGAAGTCACCAAAGTTAGCTTTTTTTTTCAAAATTTTGTTACGAAGAATTTTTTAACTTTCCATTGACCTATGAACCTCAAATTTAAGGAACCCTAAACGTGCGAAGTCCGGCACTGGGCCGGTTTATACGCCAATAACCACATGCCTTCCCTGCCAGCCTCATGCAGTTACTGCGTACTGCCCTTATTACTGCGTATATATTTCCCAATGTTAACGCAGTACTGGCCGTGCGCCCGCTCGGAGCCAGAATATCAAAGACAAAGATATTTTATTTCAAGTAGGCCACCAAGCGGCACTTTTGGACGTTAGGTACATTAAAATTTACAAGTTATAAAAGTTGATTCTACCGTGCCCAAAAGGTGCTTCAATATTGAAGCACCTTTTGGGCAGTCAAAATATTATTTTATTTACATGTGCTATTTCAGTTATGAAGAAATTCCAGCCATCGATTTTTCTGTGTAAAAATATTTTTAAACATCCAAGTCGTTTTGGAGGAGTATCCAAAAATAGCAAAAAAATATTGTGTTGTTAATAAATTTTTTTAAACAAAACTATAAGTTACACGAAAAAACCATGTTTCACAAATAATGTACATGAATCAATATAAATATATATTTTTTTCAAACCTAGCCGTTACTAAGGAGTAGAAAGCGGTGGTAGGACCTTAAGGTTACACTAGTCGAAAATTCTTCCATACAAACGTAATCTAGGGATTATTCCACTGTTTGACAATGTACGTTCAAAATAAAAAGTGATATCAATTTGTCTCATCATCAGCCCTGTATGGAAACAAAAAAGTGAAAAAAGTAAACATTTGAAAGTTCCACATTTCGACACAAATTTTAACGCATTACGCATTTTTGGGCGCGAATAAATACCATAAGAAGACGGAAAATTGCAAAACGGCCTCCATACAGGGATAGATTAGTAGTTCAACAATGCAAATAATTTTATTTTGAACAGATACGTTTAGTCATTTTTTCATGATATCCAGACTCCCAAAGGTCTGTTTATAAAATTTCGCGCGCTCGGTTTCGTCCTAATTCATTATCCATTTCGCTACAAATTTGCAAAAGTGTGTATTCGTACGCGAACTAGCTTCCTACTGCTCATCACAGCATCTATCTCTGCCGCACATGTTGATGTAAAATGCATTTTAACCCCGCGCACAAAATAGTTCGTGCCGTTGACTAGTGTAACCTTAACAAATACAATTTATTCTACAATCTCAGCGAGTCAGCTAATGCAAACACAAGTAAAAGTTATGAAGCCACATGAGAAATGAGCGTAATCAACCGCAGAGTGTATCAGGTTACGTTAGCCTGACCACAGACACCAGTAGTCATCTATCTTGATTTACTATTGTTTTATAGTTATTTGATTATCCTGGTTCCTACATCTGACTGTCGCGGCCTGTAAGGTTTAAAAGGCCACTAACCCAACCTCCCTTAGTCATAGATAAAATATTAATGTAGTCAAATTAGATGATTATATTCAAGATAAGAATGCTTGGAAACTTGCTGGTCCTGCTCCATAGGGCAATCTTTAGTGTAGACAAACTCAAATTTATTAATTAATATTCATAGTTACAGTATTTTTTTTTTAAGAAATTGTCTCGCACACTGTTCCGTTGTTGTTGAATTAGGTATTTTACCTATGTTTGCAGTATTTGTAAGTATGTGAGAACCATGTTCCTATTTATCAAATTAAAGAATTTACCTGTTAATGCTTTTAATACTTTACGTAGTATGGTGTGTGCTATTCTAGGTGAATCGTCCTCACATATATGAATTTAATAATGTAAATATTGTAAAACACCTATTATTTTATAAAGAGTAAGTATGGAGTTTCTTGTGCATTCTTTTCCATAACAAGCTACTTTTCCGAATGCACGGTAGAATCAACTTGTATTACTTGTAAATTTTAATTTTTGTTTGACGTTCAAAAGTGCCGCTTATTGGCCTAGTTGAATAAATATATTTGATTTTGACTTTGACAGTGAAGATTTTGATGAGATAATTCGTCCGTTGTCGAATCGATGGCAGTAAAAACAAACCGCAGGATAAATTATTAAGGGTACACTAGTCGACGGCACGAACTATTTTGTGCGAGGGGTTAAAATGTATTTTATATCAACCGACAACACGTGCGGAAGAGATAGATGCTGTGATGAGCAGTAGGAAGCTAGTTCGCGTAATACACACTTTTGCAAATTTGTAGCGAAATGGACAATGATTTAGGACGAAACCGAGCGCGCGAAATTTTATAAACAGACCTTTGGCAGTCTAGATATCAAAAAACTACTAAATCTATCTGTTCAAAATAAAATTATTTGCATTGTCGAACTACTAATCTATCCCTGTACGGAAGCCGTTTTGCCATTTTCCGTCTTCTTATGGTATTTATTCGCGCCCAAAAATGCGTCAAAATTAGTGTCGAAATGTGGAACTTTCGACGCTCATAACTTTGAAATAGTTTCTTTTTTTACTTTTTCGCTTCCATACAGGGCTAGATAATGATGAGACAAATTGATATCACTTTTTATTTTGAACGTACATCGTCAAACAGTGGAATAATCCCTAGACTACGTTAGTATGGAAGAATTTTCGACTAGTGTAACCTTAAATGATGTACTCAAGTAACACAAGTCAAATTGTACTGTTTACACAAAATAGGTCGGCGGTACGGAACCGGACCCCGGTCCGCCCTGTCCTAGAGCTTAGCGAATCACCTGGTGCCGCGACTCACAAGTTGTGGGCCGTGGGTTCGAGCCCAGGCAGGCGCTTTACTTTGTGTCAATTATTTCATTACCACTGCTCTCTAAACGGTGAAGGAAAACATCGTAAGGAAACCGGCATGTCCTAGAACCAAGACATGTACTGACATCCACCAACTCGCACTGGGCCCGCGTGGTGGATTACGGCCCATTCACTCTCACAGAGAGGAGGCCTCTGTCCCAGCAGTGGGAACATTAATAGGCTGAGCATGATGATGACACACCTTAACGTGATTTTTGGCCACGAGAGGGATCACTTTGTCCAGAAAAATCTTTCGATAGGGAGCAAAATCGCGGTTAAAAACCAAACGAGCTAATAAATATATCTAAAGCTTACTATATCCATCATCCTTCTATTCTTGATCCGTCTCTTCGGCCCCTACCAAGCCATGCCCTCGAGGTTCAGCTTGAGAAACTGCACTGCAATCTCTCCGAGTACCTACTTGCACGTCGAGAGGCAGACTACGTCTTCTACCGTCATGCTGATTCAATGGTATTTCGTCTTCATCATCATCAGCCGAAAGACGTAGACTGAACGTAGACCTTCTCCAAGTGTTGCCACATCGACCGGTCCTGTGCGTCTCGCATCCAGCTGATTCTCGCAACCTTAACCAGGTGCACGCTCAGGCCTTCAAACGCGTCTTCCGATACGCGGTCGCCACTCCAGAACTTTTCAGCTCCATCGTATCCATCATTGGTATTTACGCTCGACCATAACGGGTCTCCCTCTTTTGGTCGGTCCCTCATGTCGGAGGATCGTGGTCAGCATCAGATGATCTGCCTCCACCTCTCCTGCGCGGCCCTTACGACCGTGTAATATTTGGAGAACGTCGAGTATTTCTCTTGATAGGTCCATCTTGTTGGTGAATGACCGCGCGATCTATAGCCTTCGGTGTTCCCAACCACAATCAGCTTTTCCAAATTTTCGTCGCCTCTGTGCACTCATCATCATCATCATATCAGCCGAAAAACGTCCACTGCTGGACTTAGGCCTCCCCCAAGCGTCACCAAAGTGATCGGTTTCGTGCGTCTCGCATCCAGCGGATCCCCGTAACCTTCACCAGGTCATCGGTCCACCTGGTGGGACGTCTTCCGGTTCGCGGTCGCCACTCCAGAACCTTTCTGCCCCATCGGCCATCCGTTCTGCGAGCAATGTGCTCTGCCAACTGCCACTTAAGTTTGGCAATTTTTTGAGCTATGTCAGTAACCCTGGTTCTCTTGCGGATTTCTGATTCGATTACGCAAGGAAACGGCGAGATTAGCCCTCTCCATTGCCCTTTGGGTGACGGTAAGCTTTCTGATGAGGCCCATTGTGAGCGACCACGTCTCAAAGTCATATGTCATCACTGGCAAGTTGGCAACAGACACTGGTATATAGACTTTCGTCTTGAGACACTGTGGTAAGTTGGACGAGAAGATACCGCGCAACTTCCTGAACGCTGCCCAGCCGAGTCGGATTCGACGGTTGCGCACTGTGTGGCCGTTATATGAAATAATGCGTTGCTGGTATTTGATGGAAGAGTTTTTATTCAAAACTGAGTTTGGTCGATGGTATAATGGGCCTAGTCGTAGTCAATAAATAAGAATAAATACTTACTCTATTCTTAATCCGTCTCCGCAGTCCCTTTAAGAAAGCCAAGTCTTCCAGGTTCAGTTTGAGAGACTGCACCCTCTCCGAGTACTTGCATGTCGAGAGGCCGGCTACCTCTTCTACCGTCATGCTGATACCGCGTGCTAGAATGGATGGAAACGGCCATATTATTCCTTTGATGAACAAAATATAACAAACAAAACATTGCATACCACTTTTAATCCGTTGTAGGTTTAGCGACTTTAGCTGATGGCTCGACGCGATTCGATTTATATCACATCGATAGCGATTTTTATGGTTCCGTACCCAAAGGGTAAAAACGGGATATTACTAACCCTATTACTAAGACTCCACGGTTCATCAAAGTCAAAAGTCAAAGCAAAGTCAAAGCACTTTATTTCAAGTAGGCCAGTTACAGGCACTTTTGAATTGTCAAAAGACAAAATAAAATATTACAAAATTATGGTGCTACAGTCCCAGTCACAAGACATAATAACTGTGAAAGTACCGTAGATGCCCATTCCAAGGCGTAGATCTCTATGGAGAAGAACGGGCAAGAAACTCCATGGACACTCTTTTTCAATTAGGTAATTATTACAAATCATTTGTTACATCATTCATGTTGAGATTACACATTATGTGAGAACGATGTAGCAAGTTAAAAGTGTCCATAGTAAATATAAAAAGACAATTCAGAAATAAAATTAGAATCAATTAAAATAAACCATGGCAGCTAAGAGATGACCAGTCCCAACCGACAGAGCCCGTTCACGAACATGACACATGTATCAGCACCATTCAGCTCAACCATTTTGAAGGGAGCTAAATGATCCGACACACGCGCCACCATCGGCGAGACATTTGAGTGGGCATGACATACTCTCAACCACCGGAGTCATTCAAGTCAATAGAAGACGTAGGTATCTAGACAATGATAGCTCTGAAGTACATGGTACTCACACAATGCTGGCTATGCTGCTATATAATACTAGAAAGATTAACTCTATATAATGCAAAGATAGTAGCAATCCTCATCAGCTCTGACAATAACAGTAAACGATACCTACGACAGTCTTACCAAAAAATAAAATTTAGAAAATACACATAAAAACGAAATTAAAAAATAATAATATTTAACCTGACAGCAAGCTAATTTTGGTAAAAGAACACGAACATTGTCTTGAGTTCAACACAGCGACCAACTATGCTTATCATCTAAATAATCATTAATAGAATAGTATGCCTTAGAACAGAGATTAGCTTTTACCTTTGCTTTAAACGCGTTAAATGGCAAATCTAGAAAAGAAGACGGTAACTTGTTGTAAAAAGTTATACCAACCCCAACGAATGAACTATGCACCTTATGAAGTCGATGAAAGGGAGCTCGTAATTTGTCCTTATAATCATCTGTCTGTCTGTCTGTCACCACGCTGTATCTTATGAACCGTGATAGCTGAACAGGTGAAATTTTCACAGATGATGTAATTTTGTGGCCTCTATAACAATAAATACTAAAAACAGAATAAAATAAATATTTAAGTGGGACTTCCATAAAACAAAGGTGATTTTTTGTCGTTTTTTGCGATAATGGTACAGAATCCTTCGTGCGCGAGTCCGACTCGCACTTGGCAGGTTTTTTTACTAAGCGAAATAGCAAATACGTTCACATGGATGCAGCGCGTTGCAATTGGACCGATTTGCACTTGAAATTTCTTAGAAAAAACGTGCGTGATATCGCCTATCGCCACCAGGATGGTCCCTTAGGCCAGTCACGATTTAAAAGAAAAGCCTATTGTTACGCTAGGCTTTGCCTGTATTAAAACTAGGACCAAAATGAGGCCCAGAAATTGTTTCAGCGACCTCCAACCAGAAAACAAACAAAATTGTTAAACGGATAATGGGCAATAATGTTTGGAAGTTGGTCCAAGAGCCTCCGCCCTCCACTGATGAGACTTGTGGGAAATGAAAGTACATACTTGTCACATAATTGTGACCAGGGTTGATATAAAATCAACCAAATCAGGGTTAAATCGTGATGAAATCAATAAATAAATCAATACTTTTTTACTGCGACCAAATCAGCCAAAATGTGTCAAGTCATACAGAAAGCTACCTACCCTTTTTTAATATTATGTATCAGTAGGGGTACTGATACATAATATTAAAAAAGGGTAGCAATACATAATATTAAAAAATGTATAACCGCCGAAGAATTGGATATAATCAAGCAACTGCTATGTATAGTAGCTTCTTCCGCTGGGTTCGAAGAATATTTTCGGCTATCAATTAGGTGCACCTCAAAATCAATACATATAATAAATCTGTAGAACAAAATTTTTTGTACATCGAAAAAAATTCCAAATAAAATAGCCAGGGTGTTAAAGGATAACCAACAGAACCCATTTCTAGCATTTTTGGAATTTTTGTCTGTTTATTTGTGCACGCATCACGTGAAATGTACGAAACCAATGTAGATAACTTTTATACATAAAAATTGTGCGTATCTTGAAGAATTACTTAGTTTTTGTTTCATCGCAATCGGTTCACTCTATCAAAAGTTAGATGAAATTAAAGTGTTCAAGAAGTAAAATTATCACAGCTCACGCAATTCAGTTACTCGGACAGTTGAACTCGCTATTCGATAGATGGCGTTGTGCATTTAAAGTCATTTTCTGAATCGCGGTGTTAAGATTTTACGCGAAAGAATGACCCTAGAAAAAAATATTGGTATGTACCGACTTCCCAAAAAAGGAGGAGGTTCTATGTTCGACATTAGGTATGTTTTTTTTTTATTTTTGTGTATGTTCACCGATATCTCCGTCAATTGTGGACCGAGTTCTATAAATCTTTTTTTGTTTGAAAGAGTATGTTCCGAAATTGGACCCATTTTAATTGGGTGTAGGACTGACGAAGCAATTCGAAGATATACAACAGAACTCTTAAATAAATAACGGCAAATCTCTCGGGATTGCTGCAATCGCATGTCTGTTTGTTGTTTATACCATTTCATAACATAACATCACGCCAGTACGCTCTTAAGGGGTACGCAGATCTCTCATTTCACCGGTTATGTTCAAGTTTCATGATATTTGGGTAATATATTCTGGCGTTATACGAGTAGGTAACTTACTAAAAAACTTGCCTATTAGGTAGGTACAACTAAAAAGTGAAAATAAAAAACTTTTTACAAAAAAATACTACCGACTTCCAAATAAAACTACAAAGTGAAAAATAACTTTATTTTTGGAAGTCGGTGTCCATAACGCAATAAATTAGTACCTACGAAAGACACCGACTTCCAAAAATAAAGTTATTTTTCACTTTATAGTTTTATTTGGAAGTCGGTAGTATTTTTTTGTAAAAAGTTTTTTTGAGTATGTGGAGTAGGCAGGCAGGCTGGTAAGTATGGTAGGGTTGGCAGGCAGATGACGGGAGCGAAGCCGCGGGCACAGCTAGTAAGAAATAAATTACGCACCGAGAAGGCAGCCAAATTAATCTTCCTTTTGAAAAAACTAAACTAATTATTTGCCTTGTTCATTAAACTGACAGTGTGTATTTTAAAAAGTGATTTATTTTAGAAGAACTTTTCGATAAAAATTTTATTTTTGTTACATATGCCAAATACGAGGTGGAACTGTTCTGTTTTTTTTTTTAAAGTTAATCACTGTCTTCCAAATTAAAAAAGACCAGAATGTAAAAAAAAAAACAAAAATAGCCGATTTAAATCAAATAAATCCGATTCTTTTGGTTAAAAAAAATACATGATTCTTACAACCCTGATTCTGACTGACTAAAAAGTTCTTCTAAACATCGATAAAAAATATTAAAAATAAAAATGTCTTTTCATATTCCACAAGACTCATCAGTGGAGGCTCTTGGACCACTTCTTTCCATTGTTCTTTAAAAGCTCTATAAAGACACATGTGTTGTCCGGTAGTAGGTACCGTGCTGCCAATTATAATCACAGCTAAAAGACAAACTTCAAAAAAAAAAATGTTGTGCAAAATGTGCTGATTCTCAGCCTAATTTGTCCAAAAGAATTTTAATTTTGAAAATAAAACACAAAAAGATATGATTCCGGCCAGGATCGAACTGGCGGCCTTCTGCGTGTAAAGCAGATGTGATAACCACTACACCACGGAACCAGTTGATATATACGCTGAAATTTATAATTAGGTATTTCTATTTTGTCTACCTCTGCGCAAATGATGGAACAAAAGAAAGTGCTGTAGTATTAATTTATGAAAATCGTCCCTCAGGGAGTTCTCAGTCGGCTCTTGAGGTTGGATTCATATGATTGTTAGGGTTCCGTACCCAAAGGGTAAAAACGGCATCCAATTACTAAGACTCCGCGATCCGTCTGTATGTCTGTCCGTCTGTCACCAGGCTGTATCTCATGAACGGTGACAGCTAGACAGTTGAAATTTTCATAGATGATGTATTTCTAGTTGCCACTATAACAATAAATACTAAAAACAGAATAAAATAAATATTTAAGTGGGTCTCCGTTACAACAAACGTGATTTAATTGCCGTTTTGCGATAGTGGTACGGAACCCTACGTGCGCGAGTCCGACTCGCACTTGGCCGGTTTTTTTTAAATTGTCCTAGGGCCTAGGCTGATAAATTCGTTTTCCTAAATTCATTCTACGCTAGCTTCTGCCCGCGGCTTTGCTGGCAGATAATAAATGTGAAAGTTTGTATAGATGTGTGTTGATGTATGTTTGTTACTCAATAACGCCAGAACGGCTGAACGGATCTGGATGAAATTTGGTACAGGAATAGATTAAAGTCTTGAATAGCACATAGGATACTTTTTATCCCGAAAATATGTTCCCTCGGGATAATTTTCGACTCTCATGCGGGCGAAGTCGCTGGCAGAGGCTAGTCTTGCTAATATCATAAATGCGAAATTTTTGATGGATGTATGTTTGTTACTCAATCACGCCAGAGCGGCTGTTTGGATCTGGATGAAATGTAGCACAGAGGTATATTATAGTCTGCAATAGCACATAGGCTACTTGTCATCCCAGTATAATGTGCCCTTGGGATAAAATAGTACATTACTGCAGCGGCCAGCAAATGAGGCATTGATGGCCGAACGTGTAAATGTGGACCAAGGCGAAGCCGAGGCACACATACGTAAGTCCATCAATGCCCAGTTGTGGCCAAGGCTTGTATAATACTTTTCTCAAAATGCGCGGCAATTTAATTTAAGTACATAGAACTCATTTTGTCAAATACGATTACTTTTCAAAATCAATGACGAACAACCATATATTTTTCCGTTCATTCCACGGAACAGACAAAACAGGTTCATTCCGTCCGTGTTCATTTGTTTTTTTCAATAAACAGCTCCATCTTTGATAAGTTACCTCCTTGGTTGCTCCATGTTTCGGAGTAAAAGATCGTTCCATTTTTAAATTACACGACAGATATGAGTTTACTATGAAATTAATTTGGCCGCTACACGACAGATATGGATATTCATACAACTTTTGCCGGCCGCTGCGCGCTTGTATTTGGCCGGGTACAGCAATTTCGATTTATCTCGAGGAAGGTTGTCAAAATAATGCTCAAATTTTTAAGCATGTTTGAGAAATAACACTTTTCACGCGGGCGATGCCGCTGCTGGCAGAAAGGCTGGTAGTAAATATTATAATTATTGTTAGCTATACAATGTGTTAAGTAATCTGTTACTGTCTGTATGGACAATAGTACCTCAAGTAACACATTTTATTTATTTAATCAATTGTAGTTCTATAAACTAAAAGACACGCTTTTATGGTAAATTTAACTAAAAAGTCGCTAATCTTGAAGATCCTGGTAAAGATAATGGGACAAACTATTTAAATTATTGCATTGTCATCGGTCCTTGATAAGTGTGCAAAGTATCAAATCAATCCAACGTTTTAAAAGGGATGAAAATCACGTTCAAAGATTCTGTTACATTGATACATACATACCAAGCTAATAAAAGCGTGTAAAAAATGCCAGCCTGTTCCACTGCAGAGCAAATGTCTTTATAGGACGTAACATTAGGAACTGCAGTGGCCAATCAGGAAATCTCTGAAACGATTGTTGTCCCAGGTTAGTCGCTGCAGAGATAACCTGGATTGGAGATAAAATGGAGTATTCTTGACCCATTCCAAACATGTTGCCAATGTCGAACCCCTTCACAGGATACGCAGATGCACCACATCCTTTCCTTCCCTGCATGCGCAACCACCTGCACTTTCCTGATTGAAAATTCATTGAACCAATCACAGCGGTTAACCGGCGATAATTCGTTGATTACGTTAACATCTCAATAATCGAGCTTCGACATTACCAGCATTAGTCACAATAAACCTTGATTGGAATCTATAGAAGTCATGAGGTGTGGTGGCCTATGCCCAGCAGTATGATGTAAATAAACCAGTAAACCAGGAGCAGTGATGGGCCAGTGGTATCGGCCGCATTGTAGGTTGTGGGTTTGAGCCCAGGCAGGCGCTTTACTTTGTGTAAATTATTTCATCACCACTGCTCTCAAAACGGTGAAGGAAAACATCGTGAGGAAACCGGCATGTCCTACAACCAAAAATTCGAAGACATGTGACATCCACCAACCCGCACTGGGCCTGCATGGTGGATTACGGCCCATTCCCTCTCACAGAGAGGAGGCCTGTGTCCCAGCAGTGGGAAGATTAATAGGCTGATGATGTGATGTGAAACCAGTATAATTCATAAGAGCCTTGTCCAACTATGGCAAAGCCAAAAGGAAGGGTTATGATTTTAGCAGTCTATGTGTTTGTATTTACGTATGTTCTTCCGTAGCGCCTAAACTATTCATCTGATTTAGATGAATAAGGTGTCAATCGATTTGTTATTATCGTCCGGCTAAAAGAGGCAAAAAAAAATTGCCCTATTCGGGTTACAGTTTTTTTAGTAATGCCTATTAGTGATGTTATCTTGTGTAGTTTATTTATTGATCCAAAGAGATAACTGAGGTGCTTACATTCTGCTATAAAACCTATGAGGTTTTGCAATGTTTGTTGTGTTGAGATGGTTTTTATTTAGTGTATCAGTTGTATGTTTTTAGAGTCATAGTAATGTAGGTTTTTTATATAAAGGGTATTGTTTTAACAATGAATAAATAAGTGTGTGAATGATTTTGAAAAACTTTTAATTATGGATCCCGATCATTATATTTAACTGAAGGGCCTACATCTATAAAAGATTATGGGCCCAGCACGCTATGTTAGCAACAATATGTTGAAATGGATTAGCCCTGAATTAAAATGATCTCTATCACTCAAAGGTTTGCTGGAAGAAAACTCCATTTTGGAGTTAAGCTCGCCTTTGTACATGAAAATTGATTTCACTTTGTATAAATGTATTGTTTTGGTGTACAGTAAAGAATTAAGAATTGAAAATAAATAATGTTATTTACATTAAAAGTTAATTCCACCAATAAAAAAAAACATGAAAGTGAAACTTATCAAGATTGATGTTCTAATTTCAAATCAGTATTACTTATGTACATGTCACAACATTTTATGTTGCATGAATCATGCTTACTATGAACCTAAATTATACTGTTATCAAAAATTTCACACTCTTCTCATCTAATGGAATAAAGTTACTTATTAGTATTACATATATTATATTCTAATAAGTTACTTATTGAGTAAACACAATAAAAGTTACTCCATACCTAAATAAGCAAAGAGCAATGTTACAAACACAGTACTTATTCTTTTTCTAAATTGATTCATAATGGAATATTCATGTCTTTTTTTTCACATCAGTGCAGACAGCCAAATTGGTTTACATTGTCAAATAAGATTCTTCTTTAAAGTATTTCCGATATACTTATATTATGTATACAAAATGAAATATTTCTGCGTCATATTGTCATAACACATTAGACGTCTACCTGTTGATTTATCCGTACTAGAATTTCAACATAAAAATTTATTAAAGAACTTGCCATCCAATATTTCCTGGTCCAATTGGTACGAGGACGTGTGCTTCCCATTATCGTCCATTCTTCATATTTAATAGTTTGTTTGAATTATTTATTTATAACAATATCTTTTACGATAATAGAAAATAGTTCGGTAGGTTAGGATTATGAGAGCTGTCAGTGTCAAACTCATTTCATTCATCCAAATAGTGCTGGGACATTGACGATTTTTTCCTATCACGTGTTAACCGTAAACAAGGGTCCGAGTGCTTGTGATGTTTTCGGGATCTATACCCCTTCTACACAGTCGGAACAACCGCCCGACCAAGGTGCCCAACTAGATCGTGTAGACGGTGTTTGGTCAACCAAATAGAGTTGACCTTCGAACAACCTTGGTTGGGAGGGGAGGTATGCACTTGCCACTAGGGGCAAGAGGATGTTGAGTCAGCATGCATTTATTTTTCTTTATCTTCGCTTGCACATGAGGAGTGTGCGTTGGAATTGCATGAACTAATTGCTCCTAGCCCGTTTCATCATCGGACTACAAGACGTACGGCCATGCGCCATCGGTATATGGTGGACATCCCTCCCATACGCACAAAGCGTTTTGCTAATACTTTCATTGTGCGCACAGCTAAGGAGTGGAATTCCCTTCCGGAGTCTTTGTTCCTTGATAGCTACAACCTTGGGGTCTTTAAGTCAAGAGTGAATAGATTTCTTTAGAAGCGTGCTTCACCGTAGACCACGTCATCGTTTACCATCAGGTGAGATAGTGGTCAAGCGCGAGCCAATCAATAATAAAAAGAAGATAAAAACATAAGAGCTACAGCCATTTCATTTTTTTGATATTTTAAAAGTCTATGAGACGCCATCTCTTGCTAGTATGACAGCCAGCGAATAAAAAAATTACTAAAGTTGTGTCAATCACTCAACCGTGTAGTACAAACATGTCAGGTGGTTAGCCCAACCAAGGGCAACTTGGTTGACGGTATTCATGACTGTCAAAGATCTTCAAATGACAACCGGGACCAACGGCATAACGTGCTTTCTAAGGCATGGAAGAAACTCGCTATGTAAAGATGGTCACCCATACCCGGACCGACCTCGGCAAGCGTTACTTAACCTTGAAGATCGACCCGTTTGGCTGTTAGGCTTAACACGCACTGCGATTTTTATTCACGCGAATTTTTTAGTACTATTTGAGCGCGATTATTTTTCCGCAGTGCGTGCAGCTTCAGACATTGCCATAGGTCACAGAATGGGCGGAAAAAAATTCTTGCGAATCAAAATCGCAGTGCGTGCTATGCCTTATTATTTATATATTTAAATTACATTAAAAAGTTTTCAAGGAAACTGAAAAAAATCTTTGAGTTTGTTAAGTACATTCAACTAATTTATATAATTTAATTCAAATAATATTTGGGTGCATAACAAAACAGAAAATCACATCTCTATTTTCTAGGATGAAATATCGATTCAGTGAATCGATTCAGTATTCGATATCAATTAAAATCGTTTTTTTTCCCTATAAATCGATATGTCGATTAGTCGATTTCAGATCGCCACAGAGTACATTATATTATCAGATCGCCATCCCTATCCCTATTCATTCCCTACCCTACTGTCAATACACATTTTGTCTAAGCATTTTCAGAATCAGTACTTTGTTTTTAGCCGGCGTTGGAGTGTTTTCTCTATTTAACACAAAATAAATGGTAAGATTTGGATATATTTTCGTATTAATTTGCTAAGATAAGCTAATAAATGTTTATGTTGAATTATTTTCATCTTATGAAAAATTTAGACAAATTGTGACAGACACGTTGTGTTTTTGTAACGTTTCTATTTTCAAAAACTTAATGTGCGAAATTTTTGATACAACACAACTGAGTTCAGTGCACACAAATATTGAGATTATTTACTAAAATGTTCTTTGAAAGACTCTGAAGCACATAAATAAACATTAAACACGTTGAAACTTACATTACACCAACTGTGTTAGTGATTGCGGTGGTAGGGGTCCCATGCAGATGCCCTTGATCAATATTGTTTCGGGTCCTTGAACTCTTGTCTTCTCGATTTCTGTATTAAACAAACGCAAATTAATTACCCAGACAACCCACTGACCGAATAAATACTGAAATAAATAGACCATTCATAGTATAATATGAAAACAATCTTAAATCACCAACCCGCCTTGAGCAAGTGTGGTGATTTTAGCTCATGTCTTCTCTGTATGAAAAGCCCTTCTGAGAGACAATAATAGGCTGGTATTCAATATTAATAGTTAAAAATTTGTTTGATAGAACAAGTATTTTTGTAGATGGATAAAATAAGAAGAGATATAAGAAATACTGGACAAATACCATGATTTTCGTTGATATTTAGGGGTGAATAACCCCAAATAAACTCAGATAATTCTGTTATAACTGAGATAAGGATAAGGCAGGAAGTAATTGATATATTTCTCTATACTAAAATGCCCTTTATCCGGCACAATCAATACAATTTGTGACCTGTTTGCATACTGCTACTATAAATTTGTACACTTTTACTAAAACACCATGATTGGTATTAACATTTGTTTAAAGATAAGACCAGCTGTATATTTGTTCACTTTTTCCTGTTCTGTTCATCCCGTTAATATACAATAAAAATATTTAGTTACATTAGTCAACACTAAAAAATTTCTGGGAATAATTTGTAGCGTTTTTTTACAATCACATATAGAATAAAAGTAATTGAAATTTTGTTTTTGCCTTGGTGTACAATAAAGTATAAAAATAATTAATCACTCTTAATATTCAAAGAGCTTAACGTAGCTTTAATTTTTTCTCGGCAATGACCCCAAAAATAACTAGAATGGAAAAAAAAAACAGTTGATATTGTGTAAATTTAAAAATTAATAATATTTGATTAAACTTTGTTAGCAAAAGCTTTCTGGATGGACATGATAGCTTTGTAAATCAATTGTGGGATGCCAATAATATATTGCAGTATACCATAATTTAAAGATATGTTTTCTGCACTCTCAACTAGAATTTTTCGAAAGAAATCTAGATGCAGTGACAAACATGACATTGAGCCATGAGCACTTTAATAAAGATATTGCTTCAATGGAAAAGCGTTATCAAAGATAATTGTGTCTATCAAACACAAGAGTTTCAAGAAGGCTTGAGAGTCGTCTTAACCAAGCAGTGGGGACAATTTTTATTTGTTACACACACAATTTGGTTTTGTCCTAAATCATTATCCACTTCGCTACGAATTTGCAAAAGTGTGTATTCGTACGCGAACTAGCTTCCTACTGCTCATCACAGCATCTATCTCTTCCGCACGTGTTTTCTGTTGATATTAAATGCATTTTAACCCCGCGCACAAAATAGTTCGTGCCGGTGATTAGTGTACCCTTAAGAACCACTGGTTGGATTTCGCTAATTTAGGCATAGCGAATTTTTTAGTACTATTTGATCGCGATTTTATTTTCCGCAATGCGTGCAGCTTCATACATTTTCATAGGTCACAGAATGAGCGGGAAAAAATTCGCGCGAATAAAAATCGCAGTTCGTGCTAGGCCTTAGTTTCGACGGGCTGTGTCTGCAACTTCACGACAAAGCGCGTATTTTGCGTACGGGTGGGATTCAATTTCATCATTCGATCCACCCCAGCTCCTCGAGGAAGACCAGCAGCGAACTTGTATTGCCAACTATTTCCACCAGTTGGTTGTCCAGGTGGTTGCCACTATAAACACTATGATACCAGACCAGCCTGTTACTGTCCCTCTGCAGAGGCTGCTGATCATACCTAGAAGGCACGAACGGATTTCTAACTTTTATTTTATTTATTTATTGAACAAGGCACACCAACGACTCATTTACAAATTCATACCAGAAAATAACATTCAGAACAGATCCTGTGTAAGCTAGTCACTTCTTGTATACAACATACATAAAACTATGCTTTGCACTTTTTAAAAAGAGAGTCACCTCCCTTTTTGCGGAGGAACTTTCCACCCTATCCCCCATACTCCTAAAGTAATTTTTGCAAAATATTCAAGTGTCAATTATGTCTTATCCACAGTACAATGGCGAATAGGGGTTACAACCAGAGCACCGACTGGGAATCGCGGGATGAGTACAACAGCTCGGTGTACGACCAACAATATCTCGAAGATAACGCGTAAGTTCTAGAAAAGTTTTTTGTTCCCAAGGGAATAAAAATATTAATTATACTGTAATGAAAAGTAGCCTATGTTCTATTCCAGTAAGTAGTAATTCTATCTATTACCTTTTTCGCTTAAACCACTGAACCGATTTAGATGTAATTTGGTTTGCAGATAGTTTGAGACTCTGGGAAGAAGGATATTGGATAGTTTTAATCCCGTGTATTCACTAGGGAAGATAAAACACTTGCGGGCAGAAGCTGGTATAAGATGTTATTTACTAAATCTAATTTTTTTACAGTGACGATGGCTTGGACCATTGTCGACTCTACATCAGAAACGTACCGAAAGCCTTAAACGAGGAGGGACTGCGGGCAGCCTTCGCTAAGTTTGGGACCCTAATGGAGGTGTTTGTTTCCAAGAACCCAGACAAAAACTTTGCACTGATCAGATATGATTCACCAGGGTGAGTGAAAGACAATCTTTATCATTATCTTCCTGCCCTTGTTCCAGGTTACTTGGGGTCCATGCAACAAGTTTTCTTCTTCCATACCATCATGTTCACCGATACACTATCACTGACTCCCTTTTCTTTCATACCATAGTCCATCTGTCTTGAGTGCAGCAAATATTGAAGCTAATTTAAATTCTTCAAGAGCTCTTGGTCACGGTCACGATCTTCAAGGTTAAGCAACGCTTGCCGAGGTCGGTCCGTGGATGGGTGACCATTCTCACATAGCGAGTTTCCTCCGTGACTCGGAAAGCACGTTAAGCCGTTGATCCCGGCTGGCCGAAGATCTTTGACAGTCGTTACGGGTATTCAGAAGCTTGAGTTCTGACACCAGTCTAGCCAAGGGGTATCGTGTTACACAGTTGCTGGGTTGTGGAGGTCAGATAGGCAGTCGCTCCATATAAAACACTGGTACTCATCCACAGTATAAATATGGACGAACAGTACGGAAACTACCTACAAACGCTCGAAACGGCACACTCACAAAAACATGCGCAACGATGACAATTTTTTTGTACTTATGTTAACAAATCATCGGGGTGACATATTCTGTTAAGAAAAAACCGGCCAAGTGCGAGTCGGACTCGCGCACGGAGGGTTCCGTACCATTATCGCAATAAATTGTAGTTCTAAAAACTAAAAAACACGCTTTAATGGTAAATTGAACTAAAAAGTCGCTAATCCTGAAGATCTTGGTAAGGCTAATGGGACAAACTATTTAAACGCGCACGGTAGAATCAACTTTCATTACTTGTAAATTTGAACCAAGTTGAATAAATATATTTGACTTTGACTAAATTATTGCATTGTCATCGGTCCTTGATAAGTGTGCAAAGTTTCAAATCAATCCCACGTTTTGAAGGGGGTGAAAATCACGTTAAAAGATTCCGTTACATTGATACATAGATACATACCAAGCTAATAAAAGCGTGTTAAATAAACTGTAGTTCTAAAAACTAAAATACACGCTTTAATGGTAAATTGAACTAAAAAGTCGCTAATCCTGATGATCCGTATGGATGGATGTAAGGCTAATGTGACAAACAATTTAAACGCGCACGGTAGAATCAACTATAATTACTTGTAAATTTTAATTTTTGTTTGACTTTCAAAGTACTTTGACTTTGACTAAATTATTGCATTGTCATCGGTCCTTGATAAGTGTGCAAAGTTTCAAATCAATCCGACGTTTTGAAGTGTGTGAAAATCACGTTCAAAGATTCCCTTACATTGATACATAGATACATACTAAGCTAATAAAAGCGTGTTAAAAACGGCAAAAATGTCACGTTTGTTGTATGGGAACGCCACTTAAATATTTATTTTATTCTGTTTTTAGTATTTGTTGTTTTAACGGCAACAGAAATACATCATCTGTGAAAATTTCAACTGCCTAGCTATCACGGTTCATGAGATACAGCCTGGTGACAGACGGACAGACAGACAGACGGATCGCGGAGTCTTAGTAATAGGGTCCCGTTTTTACCCTTTGGGTACGGGACCCTAAAAACCCAAATAAATAAAGATTAAAATAAAAAAAGAATTATTATGACAATTGCTTAGGGGTCTCGTCGATGCGCATGTTTGTGTGAGTGTGCCGTTTCGGGCGTTTGTAGGTAGTTTATTTATACTGTGACCCAGCTAACTTGGTTAGACTGGAAGCCGACCCCAACTTATTTTGAAACAGGTTAGGCAGGTGATTGATTTTAAATTCGTGTTCTAGTGGTTGCAAGGGTTTACAGCTGATCAAGAGGTCCTGTATTCGATTCTCGGGTTGGGCAGTGTTATTGGGTTTTACCATCTGGAATTTCTGAGTAGCAACTCGGGATCTGGCTTTGAGCCTGGTTGGTGGCAATAGGCTGGCTGCCTGTTAGGTTAGGTTAAAACGGGCTGGTTTCCGCAACTCCACGACCAAGCGCGTATTTTGCGTACGTATGGGAATTAACCTACTACTCCTTCCTCACTCAATCTATCCCAACTCCTCGAGGAACGCCAGCAGCGCATTAGTGTTGCTGACTACCTCCTGTACGGTACCTGGTTCACCGAGGTATTTGGCCCTGTAGCCGGCGATTACTGGGCAGCTTCGAAGCAGGTGCGCTGCTGTCTGGTCCTCCTCCATGCATGCTCTGCACAGCGGGCTGTCCGTAATCCCTAAGACAAAAAGGTGCTTATTAAAAGTCCCGTGGCCAGTCGTTACAGCTGTGACTGCTCGCAACTGCTGTTTCGTCAGGCCTTCTGCGTGAAAAGTCCATCCAAAGCGGGAAGTGCCTCTTTGGACTACCTGCACTCACTGTGGTCATTCCACAATTTGTGGTGCTGCTCCTTGGTGAGTTTCCGTACTAGACTACGGAGGTAGCCGAATGGTATTGGCACGATTGGCTGCGGACCAACCACCGCCATACTGGACCCTCTACGGGCGAGCTCATCCGCCGCATCGTTGCCTCGGGAATCACTGTGCCCCTTGATCCATTGAATGGTTACTTTATGGCTTGACCTAACCTGGTTTAGGCGTTGGTGACACTCGTATATCAGCCCTGAGCAGACCGTGTGGCTGCTTATTACATGAGACGTAAATTACATAACTGGTGCCTCTGACCAATCCTTCGAGGAGGACTACATTCATTATTTTATGTTCAGATGATACAAACTCATTGCAGTTACCAAATTTGCATTAAACTTAAACTTGACACAGTTAAAAGTTTGCAGAATCTTCTATGTAAAAACAAAAAAGGCTAAATGTGTTGCTTTTGCTTAGTCCATAGCTCGAAAAGTCTGAACCCATGTTGATAAAAAAAAATTGTATATGTTTGAGTGGATCCCTGGGCGGTTTAGAATGACAATTGGATCCGGTAGGTGGAGCTGCAATCGTGTTCGGGCCCGGCCAGGACAAAGACAGTTGGTTCGCTAGTTTTAAATAATTTTATTTAATACTATTTCTGTTACAGAGAAGCCAAATTGGCTATGATGAAGATGAATCGCACGGAACCATTGAAGATGACAATCAATATTGCTAAAAAAGTAAGTACCCAAAGCCAGAATGCAAAATTACTGTTTTCTAAGAGGCCCCGCAAACTACCGACCTTATATTGGCCTATAGTTTTCCTTTTATTGGCAGGATTGAAAATTCCACAGAAGTGGTGACAGCACCCCACCTTGTGGACAGTCCCTACTCACGATTCCTCGTGTGGTAGTGTTCACAGTGAATTGAATAGCACGGTTTTTTAGCATGTTTTTAATCCATTCTACGAGCGTCGGCGCTGTGTGTGTTGTGAAGTTATGTAGAAAGCACCTTCGAAATCAATGAAGGCGCCTAGAGTTGGATTTTTGTTTTTGAGAGCATTTCCTACGCTGTGGAGCGCTGATTCAGTTGATTTGCCAGCACAGTAGGCGTGTTGGTTGGGATGCAGTGGATTTAGTATTGAAATCTGGTTTCTTTTCTTCCTGTCCACCAGCCTCTCCAGTGTCTTCAAAAAGAACGAGGAGAGGCTTATAGGTCTAAAAGATTTGGGCTGGGTGTAGTCGCTTCTACCTGGTTTTGGAATAAATATTATTTTTACTTCGCGCCATTTCAAGGGGATGTAGCGGTGGGCCAGACAGGCTAAGTTCCATTGAGAGCTTTAAACTATTCCCGCTAATTAGCTAATGACCTCCAGACCTAATGTCGCCACGGGGCCAATCGTGTTTTAGTAATGAAAAATGTATACGCACAAGAAATAAAATAACTATGTTTGTTTTCTGGCCTAACACATTTTAGTGCGATGAAACTGTAAAAACGTGCAAAAAAATACTATAAAACTACTCACACACGTCACACACCACTGTCGACTGTGTCTGTGACTGTGTGTGTGTCGTCTCTCGTCACTGTATTTAAAGAAAAAAGTATTCACGAACCAAGTAAACCATTTTACTTAGTTGCAAGTCGCTACAAACACCATCTATCTATCGCCGTGGAAAGGAATTGAACGCGATCGATGTACAAAAAATAATCAGTTTAATTAGACGAAAAACGCTGGTTACGTCGGCACGGTTTCTTTGTATGGGATGAAGCATCTGTATGCTAGTATTATATTATCTGTGGCATTGTTTTCTAGCCTGCACTTTAATTTTCTCAAAGTATCAGATGCTCGAATGATCTCTATAGAATAAAATATTATGTATTTTCTAATCTTATCTAAGCAGTCATCTATTTGTCTAAATCTTAACCATCTTCACCCATAATTATAAAAATCTCAACACTGCATAGCGTTTGCTTAGCACATTCTATATTTAAAGAGAATTTGAATTTAGAATAGAAGATTCTAAATTCAAATTCTCTTTAAATATAGAAGCAGTTGCTAATCACCTGTTTTTTTTATACAATGTTAACAGATTATCTAAATATAACATTATTTTTTGTCAGGGTAAATCGCGACAAGACAAGAACACTACTAGTAGTACTGTAGGGAGGGGCCAAAGTGACAGGAGCATCAGTGAAGGTAGCATCGCCAGCCGAGAAAGGATGTCACGGTAAGTTTCTGCTTTTTGTATTTAATAAAAATAAACGCAGTCGTAGAAGCCGCAGATGTCAAACCGCAGCAAGCAAATGCCCAGAGCGCCAATAATGAGGGGCGGCCAAACTGAACTAACAGCTTTTCATTTATAAGTTTTTAAACTGTCATGGTCACTAACATTAACATTAAAAGCGGGATATTTACCATGTTTACTGTTTGTTGCGAGTTCCCGATATTTCGGTGCTGTTGCAAGCACCATGATCACGGATAAACCATTGTCACTCACAACTCGATTCTGTTCCCGACACACGAAACTCACTGTGTCCGATCGCGAACTTTTTCCGGCACTTTTTCGGGTTTTACACAGCTGAACGACTGGATTCCAAGCTCTCGACAGTTGAAACCCATCCTCCCGGTTGAAATTTTTATATTTTGTAATTTTGATGGCTTCCCTCACCAGTCTAGGGATATAGTGGCGTTCTGTCGAAATGACCTGAGGGTTATGTAACTCAATCCAGTGTTTCAATCCTGATTCCAAAAGATGTTGAGCTATGGCCGATTTTTGGGTGTCGTTGTTTTTTACCGCCCTGATATGCTCTGAAATTCGACAAGCAACCGTACGCTTCGTCTGACCGATGTATGACTTACCACAACTACAATCTACTTTATAAACACCGGGCTTTTCCAGCGGAAAGTTGTCCTTCGGCGAACGCAGCATCTGTGACACTTTTCTGAAAGGAGTGAAGACAGTCTTTACGGCGTATTTCCGAAGAATGTTAGCAACCTTATCTGTCACTCCCCTCACGTACGGCAAAAATGCTGGCTGCCTCTCAACCTCGCACTTCCGGTGCTTATAACCAGTTTCTTGTTTAGGTTGTGCAGTCTTCCCCGTATATCCGTTTCTCTGTAGGACCCTCTGCACATGTGTTAGTTCAGCACGTAAATGTTCCTCGTCGCATAGATCATATGCGCGGTTTGTAAGTGTAGTCACTACAGAGTTCAGTTGTCGGGGATGGTGGTGAACATGAACGGGAACATGTCATGTTGTGTCTGGTCTAGTTAGCCCGAAAAATAGGGGTACCCTTGCATAATTTCCAAAGAAGCCGAAAATTTACATGAACGTAGGGATAATAACATTTTAATGAAATTGTGAACTCCATGTGTGCAAAAAAAAATGTCAAGGCCAATAGGCACAAACATCAGATTTTAACATATATTTCTCGGTAAGTTATGATTTTACTGAAATTTGTGCTATGGCAAGTTTGTTTAGTGTTCAATTGTGCTCTAAAAAGTCCTGCTTAAGATTCGAGATATGAGCCAAAATATTTTTTTTTGTTTATTTTTTGTACTAAATCTGTGCGTATGGTAATTTGTTTATATGCTCAAGAGAGCCGTATAACATACAAATTGACGTTATCTGGTATGTTTTCATGTTTTGACAGCCAATGTATTGTAAATTTTGGGTAGTTAAAAAAGTAAAATAAGAAATTTAACGGTCTGAAATATACCCCAGTGCATCTCACGGACAAAAACATGTATTTTGGCTCAGTCCTCCCTCCTTTTTTTGAAGTCTGTATTTTTTTTAAATTCTTCTTACAAAGTGACTTCAATCTCGAACATGTATATTTACCGAAATCTTTCGTCAGTTTCGTCCGACTGTTAATGTATAATAAATAAGGCATAGAGTCTGGCAAACGAAAGTAGAGACTGAAAAAGCGCGGCAAATTTAAAAAATATCAGCATAGCAACCCCAAAACTAGTATGAGATACCTGGAATAACCTAATTTGATACTTTAGAATTATTTATTTTATTTCGTCTGAATAAAAATACTATAGGTAATTGAGTTAGGTAATATATTATGTAAGTATAGATATTATGTATCAATCTCAATAAAAAAAACAACAGTATTCTATAATAATTTTGGTTTATTTATTCAACTTATTAGCGTCATTCTAACTTATGAAATCTAACACCACACGTAAACAATCTTGTTTTTGTTTGAATTCGACGTCTTTCTCCTGATGTTTTTCTAGATATTTAGACATCATGCGAAACGACATCTCCCGTAATCCACTTTAAATTGTTTTATTATTTTTTCACTTTATAAATGCTATTATCAAGACCACAACAAATCACCAAAAAATTATGTTGACATTAGTACAGCATTGCCATATAAAAAGTTTGCAAATAATTCGAGTGTCTACTTTCGTTTGCCAGACTCTAGCACGCACAGCGATTTTTTTCCGCCCATTCTGTGACTGTGACCTATCGAAATGTATGAAGCTGCACGCATTGCAGAAAAATAATCGCGCTTGAGCGCGAATTTTTCAGTGCTATTTGAATAGCACTAAAAAATTCGCGCGAATTTGTATTCGCGCGGATAAAAATCGCAGTGCGTGCTATGCCTAACGCATAAAATATTTTTCAATACAGTTGTTAAACATGGCGTACTTTCAGAGGCTATAATTATGATTCGAAAGTTAAATCTTACGCATAGGCATCTTTCTGTTACGCGGTCGTGACTTTTGTTTACGAGCTCGATCATTATGTTTGCAGTTTAGTTTTAAATTTATAAGTCAATTTAAAAAAGTTTAGTAGCAAGGAGTTTTCAAACATAGAATAAAATGGGAAAGATTTTCTAAGAGGAAAAATGAATGATTCCGTACGTTTTAGCATTGAATTCTCAAAAGTCTTATAAATGGTTGTTTAATATATTTAATTACCAGTTTTAATTTAATTATTTTCACATCAACATTTGTCAAAAATCGAATAGGCTGTATAGCTGTATAGGCTGATATCGTTGTAAAAAAATAAGTCCAGTTGCAAAAACGCACCATAAGTCAATTTAAAAAAGTTTAGTAGCAAGGAGTTTTCATACATAGAATAAAATGGGATACGATTTTATACGAGGAAAAATTAATGATTCCGTACGTTTTAGCATTGAATTCACAATTTTTTTTTTTAAAGTTGTTTAATATGTTTAATTAACAGTTTTAAGTTAATTATTTTCACATTAACGTTTGTCAAAAATCTAATAGGCTGTATAGGCTGTTTTCTTTGTAAAAAAATATGTCCAGTTGCAAAAACGCGCCATATTGAAAATTTTATTTTTTGTGAATAAACAAATCTAATTCTTTGATTTGTTTTTACTGTTTCTCACAACTGTATTGAAAAACGTCGTGTGATACACGGGTGTGTAGGTTATTGCAAACTCGTGTCATTAAAAACCCTCGCCTTCGGCTCGGGCTTGTTAATGTCAGCTCGTTTGCAATAACCTACTTCCCACCCTTGTATCACAATGTACTATATCGAACGATAGATATTTTTTTTCTCAGTAATATAGCGTCAAAAGTAAAAATCGACCGAATGTCGGATAACGGCATTTTAGTTATACCACGGCAGAACGCTAAACGTACAGTGAGTGTTCATGGTCTCGTTACTTGACTCCCCAAGTAATACATCATAATCAAAAAGAACCCTAATTAAAATATCGATGGGAATAAATAAATTGATTATAACGTCTAACATTAAACTGCAATTCAAACGCTTTTGGACAAAGCTTTTTATTCAACTTTGTATTTGTAACATTAGATTACAAAGACAAACAAAGAAATCCTGTTTGTTTTCAAATAGGGTTGAGTGAGGCTGAGTATCAGCTGACCATTGCCTAAAATGAATCTCTCTAAAAAAATTACAGCGACCAATAAAATGTCTTCTCTTCAAACGGAATTCTCATTGGTTCATTTTGAATTTCATTCACTAATCACGATGCAGTAAAGTGCAAAATTGCAAATCGTCTTCACTCATGATTGGCTCTGGCTCGTCTGCCATTTTCATTTCATAATGGAGGCAAAAGTTTTCTTCTCGAGTCTCGAGAAGTTGTGTTAGTGAGTGAACTCGTGTAGTTGTGATTAAACTTTATTTTTTGTTGTATATCACGCAAAAAGTGCAAAGTAAGTTGTATATTTGGACACCTTGGTAGTTCTTGTGAACCATTTATCGCTAGTTACGAGATTAAAGTAAGTTTTAGATAAGCGTCGCCATGTTACTAAGAAAATATTTTTCATCGATGCAGCAAGTTGAAGATGTGTAAGTCGAAACCAACAACGTAAACGATTAAACAACACTGTTACTAACCGGTACACTAACTTTTGTTATCTGTATGTTTATATTGACGGTGATCGCTTGCGACGAATGTACCTACCGACTAAACTTTCATGTAAAATTATACCTTCGGCAAAGGGTTTTCGTTCATAAAATATTACAATGTGTCTTTTGTTTTAACTCTCATAACCTTTTTTTGCACATAGTATACACCCATTGCATGCTCGAAAGTGTGTTGTTGTTTGTGTTCTTTCCAGAACTTATTGTTTGTTGAACCCACGTGTTTTTTTCCTAATTTCGAAAAGTATGACAGTCTACCCACATGCATGGTTTTATTATTTCTTCTTGTTTGATCACTAAGGTCACCCCAGTCATTTCCCGCAATTTCACGCTCGTGGCTTTGAATACCTCAGGAACCGTAAATTTGCCTACGGTTAAATTCTATATCTCTAAGACACTCAGTCACTCAACGTGGCGTAGCTTTGTTTTGTATCATTGAAAGTTGAATAGTAATCGAATTAGTGCTTTTAGTGCAAGTTTGTACTTTTGTCACAATCATACAAACTTGAACTTATTTGATAGTTCATTTCCTGTGTATGTTCCAATATACAGCACTCCCCAATCCTCTTGGCCTGGTTGAACATAGTATTTCCGATGTGTAAAACACGGCGCGCTGCTGTTTTTGTATGAGATTTATTACTGCGCAGCCATTGTACCCAACTTCAGGACGGCCAAGAAGAGTAGATTACTGTCTCTTCAACCCATACAAGCAATAATCATCACTATGCTTGCTAAATGCGAGCATGAGAATTTTGCCCTGCAATGGGACAGTAAGTGGCTGGTATAATACTCACAGCGGATCGTTGTATCTCTGAATTGGCCGCAAGAACCTGTGCAGTAGCTATTTTTGTGTCATAAGGGTGTGATAAGGGCTCGACATTATTGTGTTATTCTAATGTAAAACTAAGTCTGTTAATTCGTTTGTTTGTAACATTACTAAACCACTAAAAACGTGCCTTCAACAATAATTGGCTGGGTAACAACAACCCTTGGCAAGACTGATGTAAAATTGCCTGGCTTCTATCATCTAACAATTACTCAATTCACTGACTACCCCTAACAACTGTCATACATCCTCAAATAACTGTCTGTTCCAACGGTCAATGTGCCTGAGGCACAGAGGAATCTCTCTAAGTAAAGATGGTCACCTATCCATCATGGATCAACCTCAGCTAGTGTTGCTTGCTTAACCTTGAAGAACATCCTGTGTGGCTGTTTGGTTCCTATATTGTTCTCTCTTTTGTGTCTATTAACTCAAATAAAGTCGTCAACTATTCAGAATTTGTATGTAGTTCCTGAAAGATTGCAGGGTGTCAGGCATGAAGGGCAGACAAGGAGGTGGGCCATATTCTGGAAACATTAACAAGTGTTAACATAATTTTTTTTGTTTCAGGGTACAAGACGAAACTAACGGTGACAACAACATGGACGAGTTAATGATGGAAGGAGACTATGTAAGTTCTATCTTATTCAAAAATGTTATCGTCTAAGGCCATGCTTCTACAAACAACCATCTCGCACACAAGTTTCATTACATTGTGGGCTGCCTTGTGGCCTGCACTGTCATTCAACTTTTATTCAAGTTGCTTGCATGTGGAAACGTTAGCGACCTCTACTCATGGCAGTTGTGATTTAGTGGTTACAGTTCGATTGAAACTTAATTGCGGCTCTGAACACTCATGAGCGCAGTAATAAAAGGGTAGGGAGCTGTGCAGCGAAAAACGCACTTGGTAGTCTCCATTAAGTTTGAATCTATACTTGAGTTGAAGAAGACCCATTTCAAGTAGACCTGTAATTATATTTCTAAATTTAACACAATCTGTTCCAGGGTTTCTCTGACATCCTTGACTCGAATCTCCATCTGGAACTGGAGAGTCTGAAGCTGGAACAGCTGAAGGTCCGTGAGGAGCAACTTGCGTGTAAGCAGAAGCTCATACTCCTGAAACAGGCTGAGAGGAAACCAGCGGTAAGTTCCATGACTTTACTTAATATGACACTTCACTTAAACATGGCAAGGCTTCTTTTACTTCATATAAGTAAAAATAGGCTTGCCATGCTTAAGTGGCAGTGAGCAGGGCTCATTGCTCGCAAAACGGATGGTCGATGGGGCCGAAAAAAATCTGGGAGTGGCCACCGCATACCGGAAATCGATGTGTGTCCTTCCTATAGGTGGACCAATAAGGTGGTTAAGGCTACCGGAAACTGTTAGATGCAAGACACAGTACCGAACAATGTGGCGACACTTGGAGGAGGCCTATGTCCAGTAATGAATGTCTTTTGGATGAATGATGATGTAAAGGACGCATTGAGTCTGCCTGCGGTGGGTTTGCGGTGAGTGCTAACGCGTGCCCGTGATCCGTCACAGGAGGACATCGTGGAGTTTTAGTGGGTTGGTGTCCCACATAACTGTGCTATCTCCCCGTGGTAGCGCAGTACGCATGGGCATTTCTGTCGATGCCTCGTTGTCGTTGAATGTTTTCAGAGCCACACATTGTGGTTGTCTTGCCTACCCGATTAAAATACAGCCCGGTGACTGGATTTGTTCCCGGATAATGGCAATCAGATTGGAATATTATAGTTCTCGCCAAACTTCTTGGCCGCCCTGAAGTTGGCTACAATGGCTGCGCACCGTTACAATGTATCGCGCATCGGAAAGCCAACTTCGGGGCGGCCCAGAATTTTGGCGAGAACTATTCATGGAACTTAACCATCTTTTTTTTTTTTTTATTTATGTTTGTCTCGTGCTTGATCACTATCTCACCTGATGGTAATGATGTGGTCGACGGTGAAGCACACTTGCCTAGAAGTTACCTATTCACTCTTGACTTAAAGACCCCTAGATTGTAGCCATCGGGAAACAGACTCCGGCAGGGAATTCCACTCCTTAGCTGTACGCATAATAAAACGGGCATAACAATTTGGCAATCTAAAAATATGCTTGATAGGAAAAGGAAGGTAAAAACGTCTTCTCTGATTTATTTAATGATTCATGATAGGTCTTCAAATAGTCATTGTTATACAGCAGAATACGTGTGTACGTAAAATAAAAAGCAATACGTTCTCTGTAGAATTCCTTGTATTTAAGGTTCCGTACCCGAAGGGTAATAACGGGACCCTATTACTAAGACTTCACGATCCGTCTGTCTGTCCGTCTGTCACCAGGCTGTATCTCATGAACCGTGGTAGCTAGACCGTTGAAATGTTCACAGATGATGTATTTATATTGCCGCTATAACAACAAATACTAAAAACAGAATAAAATTAATATTTAAGGCGGGCTCCCATACAACAAACGTGATTTTTTTGCCGTTTTATGCTCGATATTAATAACGGCAACAGGTAGACGCTTGAAATATTCACAGTATATTTAGTTGTATATTCACATCAAAAAATAATAAATTAAAATAAAATTAATTGAGGGGGGCTCCCATACAACAAACGTGATTTTTTTGCCGTTTTTTGCTATAATGGTGCGGAACCCTTCGTGCGCGAGTCCGACTCGCACTTGGCCAGTTTTAATTTTGTGCTGTATAATATGGTGGTAAAATATTCCTTTTACTTTAGAAAGCGTTAAACATAGATGAAATATAGATGTACTATAGATGCCCCTCAGCCTACCCCTTCGGGTTATATAGGCGTGATTTTATTTAAAATACAGCAAAATAACGTTTTTTTTTGTTACAGCTGACGCAACTGAGTAGTAACCGGTGCGTTCTGCCTGATGGGAAGATCATGGTGCGCAATGTTGAAAGGTATGTTTCTTATTTATTTATTAATTAATGTTCACAATACATAAAGACAGCAAGACAATAGAGTACTAGGGCACTGCTTATTTCTTAAGAAATTTCTGCCAGCAGACTCGCGAAAAGGAAACATGGAAAAGAAATGTAGACAGTAAATAGTGTGTGAGAAAAGGAAAATAAGTGAACGACTTAAACTTCTTCTTCGTCATAACTATCACAATTTTTAATTCGGTTAGAACCAGAGGCGGCTGTACTTTAAGTTCACTCGTGCACTGAACTGCCAGATTTGAATAGGTTTAGAAATAAAATAAAAATGTTTAATAATATCTGATTAACGATCTATTCAATATTTACGAAATTATGACGAACAAATTTAAGCTCTTTGCTAAAGTAATAAGACGTATATTGTTGTAAAAAATACTCCCCGTGCGCTAGGCTAAAGCGCACGGCGAGAGTTCATACTATTCTATGAGAAACAAGCGAAAACGCCTGGCGCGTGAGACAGAGATAGTTCAATAGAAAATGTACGGCAAAATATGACCATTCTCGTGCGCCGCACCAGCGAACCGAAGATTACCGAGAGCGGGCGAGGTTAGACCTCAGATCAAATAAAAAAAGGTAGATAGCGCACGGCCTATAGTTTAGGTGAAGCCAACAAAACCCAGCCGATTCAATAAACACACGCGCTCACGCACACACAAGCAATAAAACCACGCTGATTTTTGTTAGTATCTCACGGACCGTCGTGCAATAACATTGCCTAAAAAATGCCGTCCTGTGTTGTTAAGTGGTGCAAAAACAACACTATATTGAACAAAAAGTCTTTAGGAGTATCGTTTCCCACGTAATTACACACAAAACTATTTGTTTTTTGGTTTTCCAACATAATTTTGAGGTTATTCGGAACAGATAATGTTATTTTCCCGAAATTGACATATTGGGAGAGTGTTGCCAGTAATTCTTATTTCTAATTACCCAAAATGTGGGTAATTAAATTGTAGGCAAAGTCAAAGAAAAGTAATTGAGTAGAGAGTTGATCTAATTAATGTTTATTTTCTATTAAATCACATGATTTTATGTATGTTACATAAATCAAAGTCAAGGTAATTATTTTTGTTTAAATTCATGAGTACCTTCTATTTTGCTATCAAATATTATGGTTTTAGGTTTCCACCGAAAACTTTAATAAGAAACGAATGGGTAAATGCTATAAGACTAAGCCGAAATGAACCATAATGGCAGCCATCGTCGTCTATTGTGGTTAAAAAATAATAATTTTCATTATGTTAAGAATACACAAAAATTACAACCTATTTCTGACATCCGACTGCATGTCAGAAATAGGTCACCTTGTTTCAATCTTTTTTAGGGTTCCGTACCCAAAGGGTAAAAACGGGACCCTATTACTGAGACTCCGCGACCCGTCTAACTGTCCGTCTGTCACCAGGCTGTATCTCATGAACCGTGATAGCTAGACAGTTGAAATTTTCACAGATGATGTATTTCTGTTGCCGCTATAACAACAAATACTAAAAACAGAATAAAATAAATATTTAAGGGGGGCTCCCATACAACAAACGTGATTTTTTGGCCTTTTTTTGCGATAATGGTGCGGAGATCACGGTATGCGATAAGGCCGCCCGTTGTATGTATTTTAGTTTTAAGTTTCCTTTTCTTTGTTTTAACTTGGTGTACCTACAATAAAGCATATATAAATAAATAACCCTTCGTGCGCGAGTCCGACTCGCACTTGGCCGGTTTTTAAAGTTCACTAAGTTTGTTAGCATTCTGTTATAAGTTAATGCTCTATTTTGTACTTACTTAAATACTTATACATTTCATCTGAAAAAGTATATTTTTAATTCCATGGAATGGTTGTATTTGTAATATTTTTGTAATAAACCTGTTTCACATAATCTTTGTTGTATGTTTAAGTAAAATAACTTTTTCTGAGCTGCTCGGTGCTCTTACACACGAGCGACACATGTCAACGACAGGGGCGACTGCACGCGTTTATTAAAAACAAAGAGACAGATTTCCTTTCACATTCGCATAAGTACTTACCCATAATTATGAAATTAATATTTAAACCCATTTAAATAAGTTGAGGGACTTTTTTTTAAAAAGTGGCAACACCGCAGTGACTCACACATAGTTCAAAAAGTGGTTACATTTTTCTGTTCTAAGTGCGCTATCTACCTTTTTTTATTTGATCTGAGGGTTAGACGAACGAAATTTATCTTCGGGTCGAGTAAAGTTGTACAACGACGTAACTAGATGGCGTTGGCGTCGAATTAGAAGTCTCTAGCGAGATGGTTTGCCGATTTACATAGGCTCCTGTGAATTTTAGTGTATTTAACGCACTGATCTCTATCATACAAGTACGCTGGACTACATATATTAGATGAAATGACAGTTGATTTTTGTGCCGAATCACAGCGCCCCACTCGAGGTTCTCAGGAACTAAAATTGACACATTTAGAGATAGGTTAATACCGATATTTCTCAAGATTAGGTAATACTAATATATTCGCCTGGAAATATTATATTATTTTAACTAATACGAGTATATGAGTATTAGTAATATTTTTAAATTACACTAATATCAAAATAGTAGACTTGGCAAGGCGTATCACTCATCTACTGTATTGATTTCTCATAATATGTTGCAACTAAATATCTCATATTGGTATTAGTGATGAATGTTATATGAATGCCTAATAATCAGTAATAATATGTTAAAAAGCAATGTGTAATACTAAATTCTGGAATCATCATCATGATCATCCACAGTCCGACTTCGCCCACTGCTGAGCACAGGCCTCTCTCTTCTTGTATCAATCACCTCGTTCCTGTCTGGAATTAATTCTGGAATAATATCATGATAATTATAATTGTATTAACAATTTTTTTAAGTCAAACAATTTATATCTGCATCTGAAACAGAGTTGAAAACTGATATAAGTCTTCACGTCGCTGGAATGCGATGTCACTCTTATTTGCACCTTAACACTACAGAGACAGGATCTCAGCGATGAGAGCGAGAAATATGTCCGTTGTTAATTATTATCCATCTCATTCGTACGCAAATATTTGTATGAATGATGTTCCAACCGAGTGAATCCAAACTATTGTAAATGTAAATATTAACTAACTAGTATACTTGAGCGAGCAGATACTTGCTCAAATATACTAGTTTTAAGGATAAGTTGTTAGCCTATCCCCATATTTAAATCTCACTGATCTGACAGTAATGCGCTATAACTTTAGTAGCACGCTATCCACTAGTTTATAGCTTGTAATCTGATTGAAAGTATTTTTCAGTTAACCTTTACAGCAAGTTTTCTATTACTTAGAAATGAATATCAATTAAAATAATTGGGATTTTCTTGTTCTCCTAAGTATTAAATTATTCTCACGTATTTTTATACCGAAGGCTATGTCCCATCTCTAATATTAGTTCCATGGAATCTCACGTTAAGTCACGTAGCTATCAGCGCCAAAATGACGAAAATCAAATGTCTTCATTTTGTCATCGATAATATGAAGTCCAGCGTACTTGTATAGTAGAGGTCAGTGATTTAACACAATTACCCAGTGAGACGTAAAGTGCACTACTACTACCATGATCCACCAGCCGCCACTGGTTAGAACCACAGATAAATCTAACTAGATGACGCGATTGTATGTACACACAACAATACCACCGGAAATCCACCGAAATCTAGAAAAATGCCTAATCATGCCATATTGAACTGTATAGATAAGGTTGGCCGAGGCATTAGGAATGTTTTCTTTTATTAGTAAGTAAATTTGCTTTAAAATTGTGTGTGAAAGACTTGCGTTATGTATTTAGATTTATTTCTGTGGATAGAACTGTGTGGGACATGTTACTAGATAAGGTACTGTCTCTGTTGTACAAATATGATTAACGATTTTAAATATAATTAACTAGCTTCTGCCCGTGGCTTCGCTCGCGTACAAAGTTAAAAAAAAAATGCTCCGATTGCCACAAAACATTACAGGATTATCCGCTGGGTCATTCTAAACTTTCTTTGAAAATTTCATTAAAATCGGTCCAGCCGTTTCGGAGTCTATTAGGAACATACATACTTTCTCTTTTATAGATAGGTTACTGTTGCAATAAATGATCTACAATTCTAAAATGAGCTAGAATCTGGCCTTCGTCCTGTATTGGGGACAATTCAGGTTGAAAATAAATAATAAAATCAGACTGTACCTAGTCTGATTTTATCATTCATTTACATTACATTTTCATTTAGTTACATTACAGTTCAACTATTTTTTTTGAGGGGCATTAAGACAATAGTTGTACTGTATATTTATCTCTATAATGTCAACAATGAAATCTTAAAGTAAATAAGTTATGTAAGGTAAATAAATGTCAAATAATAACAAAGAAAAGTTTTTGTTAAAATATCAAAAGGGAAAATAAAACACAAAAAGATATGATTCCGGCCAGGATCGAACTGGCGGCCTTCTGCGTGTAAAGCAGATGTGATAACCACTACACCACGGAACCAGTTGTTACCGAAGACGAATATCAGACTTTGGTATTTTTTTGTGTAAACAGAGAGCTTAGTGAGTTTTTATATTCACTCGATCGCCGTAAACGTCAGCTAATGTCAATAGGGAGTATGCGTTTATATGATCAATAAAGTACTTTTAGCTCTAACAAACAAACATGAAATAATTTTTAACCAATTTCCCAAAAAGGAGGAGGTTCATAATTCAGATGTTTCTATTTTTTTTTAAATGTATGTTCGGGCATAACTCCGTCATATATGAACGGGTTTGCAAAATTCTTTTTTTGTTCGAAAGAGGTTTATGCCGAAATGGTCCCAATTAAATTTGGGTAAGATCTGATGAAGAAATTAGGAGATATACAATAGAACTCTTCAATGAATGACGGCAAATCTCGGGTTTGCTGCTATCGCATGTCTGTTTATTGTTTTCACCAATTCATAACAAACCATCACGCCAATATGCTCTAAACGGGTATGCAGATGTGCATAGGTCACCCTGGTACACTCCCATACCACCGGTTATGTTCAAATTACAAGTTATTCGAGTAATCTATTCTGGCATCACTGTGGGCATTATAGGTACCTTACTATAGAACTTGTCCATTATGTACCACTAAAAAGTGAAAAATTAAAAAACTTTTAAACAAAAAAATACAACCGACTGCCAAAAAAACATCACAAAGTGGAAAATAACTTCAATTTCGGATGGCGGTGTCAAAAAAAGAAGAAAGGAAAACAACTTCTTCAATAGCGACATTTTTTTTATTCCACTGTTCTTGCCCGAATAATTTCCTTGGTGGAGCCAAGACAGATAAAATCGTTTCTCTGGGACTCTTCGAGCTTCATTGCATCGGCGCCCTTTCTTAGCTATTTAACTGTTTACCCCATATGACTACAATAGCTCCGATATAATGCATCATTTTAAGTGACCTAAAAATAAAACACATTCGTTATTTTGTTTTAATGCGCCTTGAACTGAATGAATATCTGTAGACACAAAAAGATATGATTCCGGCCAGGATCGAACTGGCGGCCTTCTGCGTGTAAAGCAGATGTGATAACCACTACACCACGGAACCAGCTGAAGTATAGGTTGAAATTCAGTAGGAATATGTTTCTTGACTTTAAAAGTTCTTTTGGGAGATTATTATCCGATGATTGGTAATAGGGCCTATTTTAGCATGGTTTAATATTTGAATACTAACAAGATTTATTGTATTTCTACACACTAGACTGATGAAGTTACAAGAACGGTGTGTGCGATTTAGGTGAGTTGTATGAACTAAATAACAATTTTTTGCCTTGCACACCGCCTCTCTACGTCACATCTTCGGTTGAAAAGCACCCTTATTACTAAACTCGTTTATTAAAGACACTTGAATCGTTCTAGTTCGGTCAAAATAGACCAAAAAATAGGGTTAGGGTTACAGTAATTTGCATAGAATTGAAAATTGGTACGAATATTCGGAACACCATTATAAATGAAATGTAAAAAGTCCCCATCGATCTATTTATTTTTATTCAAGGTCAAAGGTCACAAATATGGGTTTTTTTGCGTTTTTTAGCCTAACGGTAAGTTTTATGATAAACTTACCGTTAGGCTAAAAAACGCAGATATAATTGTTGAAAAGTTGAAAAAGTTGTATTCTACATAACATACACACGTTTCCACGCCACCTGACAGGTAGTGTATTTGGCGCGTCTTTTTTAACGTGGTGTGTAAACAATACAACTTTTCAACCATTATATCTCAGAAACGGTAACGTTTAGGAGAAAAATTGTGACGATCATTTTTATAGATCATTGCATTATCTGCAATTTTGTCTAACCTATTTTTATCATAAAACTTACCGTTCGGCTTAAAAACGCAAAATACCCATATTTGTGACTTTTGACCTTGAATAAAAATTTTTTGCAAGTGTGGGATCGATGGGGACTTTCTACGTTTCATTTGTAATGGTGGCGAACATTTGTACAAATTTTCAGCACTATGCGAATTAATGCAATTTGACCGGGCTATTCCACCGGGACTCATCGAGATTCATTGACTCGGCGGCGCTTTTCGCCACTTTGATTCTGGCTTTAAGCAGTTGCAGTGGTTGGGAATAATGTGGCGGGCTTGTTAAAATAATATATCTTTACTTTTTAAGAAAATAGAAAACCGGCCAAATGCGTGTCGGGCTTCGCACATATAGGGTTCCGTACCAAACCGCAAAAACAAAGTTGGTCGTTATAGGGAAAAAACCGGCCAAGTGCGAGTCGGACTCGCGCACGAAGGGTTCCGTATCATTATCGCACAAAACGGCAAAAAAATCACGTTTGTTGTATGGGAGCCCCAAATATAAATATTTATTTTATTCGGTTTTTAGTATTTGTTGTTATAGCGGCAACAGAAATACATAATCTGTGAAAATTTCAGCTGTCTAGCTATTACGGTTCATGAGATACAGCCTGGTGACAGACGGACAGACAAACAGACGGATCGCGGAGTCTTAGTAATAGGGTCCCGTTTTTACCCTTTGGGTACGGAACCCTAAAAACGAGGATTTTCAAAAAAAGTCTGATTTATTAATTTCGAAGTATTTGTTAGTAAAATATACGTAATATTAATCATTATCATCGCCAAATTTGAAGTTCATAGGTAAATGGGAAGTTCATTTTTTATTCATATTTCTTTTTTTTTTATCCGACTTTGGTGGCTTCTCATTCCTTTGTTCTGCAATATTTTTTAAAACAAAAGATACAGTATTTATCTACTCAACAAGGTCTAAACAACTATACACCATTCGATGGGGTATCGTTATTTTTATTTCACGCTCCCCGTTTAGCTAATTTGGCTTTGGGTCAACAAGATGTTTAAACTGTAAAAAATTGCAACCATGACAGACTCGTGAGTGACTGCAATAGGGTTCCGTTTGGACCCTTCGTGTACGGAACCCTAAAAAAGGACAATGGCTTGTTTTTTTGTTATTGTTGTTTGTTTGTTTTTGTGTTTGGTGTATTGCCCATAGCCCAATTATTGAGTGTCGGTGCATCATGTTTTCTTCCATACTTCTCCGTTCTCTCTTTCTATTTAAATCATTACATATTAATTTCTAGCTGTTTAACACCTCTTAATTCTTGTGTAAATTATTTCATCACCACTGTTCTCAAAATGGTGAAGGAAAATGGCATGTCATAGAACCAAAAATTCGAAGACATGTGACATTCAACAACCCGCACTGGGCTCGCGTGGTGGATTACGGCTCATCCCTCTCACAGAGAGGAGGCCTGCACGCACAATGAACGAAATGGGAGTTGAAATGCGGCAAAGGGGGTGATCATTTTCTAATGAGTTGCTTTTAACAAGTGCTAAACAGTTCGATTGAGCTGAAATTTTGAACACACGTTTATTTTCCGAGACAGTTGTTTTTATATCAAAACTTTTTCAGTAATAAATGTAGTAACGTTTAAAATTTTATCAGCAGGGACTCCCGTGATGCAGACGTAAGCTACAGCGCGGGCGCAGGTGATTCGGTAAGTCTTTATCACTTATCATTGCATGCTCATACCTACTAACCGTCATCTGCATACGTTTGGCTACAAATTATGGGTAGGTAGGTGGGCAATAGTTCGCGTCAGTCACTGCAATTTAACCCTTATATCATTGCTATGAAGTCTCAATATACTTACTCGTATGTTGTAACGGGGCATCATTGCGCGTTAGTCGCTGCAATTTAAACCTTATTTCATTGCTATGAAGTCTCAATATGACTTACTCGTGATTTGTAGTGGTTTACAACGACTATATTAAGTTCTACGTCAAATATTATCTGCTGGCTACAAATTATGGGTAAGTGGGCACAAGTTCGCGTCAGTCACTGCAATTTAAACCTTATATCATTGTGTTGAAGTCTCAATATGACTTGCACGTATGTTGTAACGGGGCATGAGTGCGCGTTAGTCTCTGCAATTTACTTGAGACTCGAGACTTGCTCGTGATTTGTAGTGGTCTGAACGACTATATCAAGATCTACGTCAAATATTATCTGCATAGCACCGCGACGCTTCGGCGATCGCTGCTAGAGACGACATTGTCAATACTTTCCATACAAACCAAATTTGTCAGTGATTGTTATCATTTTAGATTTACTCATAGAAATTCAAGGCCCATGACAGTTCTGAGTGACTATGGATATTATGTGACAGCCGAAACTTGTGCTCATTGCACAGCAATGTGCAATGAGCACAAGTCACGAATGATAAGTATTTCATCTGCCGGGCGAGCACGGCCTCTGTGATAGGCTTGAGACACGCATTTCAAAACGGTTTTTGTGCCCAAACTGATAAAATGTGTGACTCAAGCCTGTCACAGAAGGCCGTGCTCGCCCAACTGGTCACGAATGTAAGGCATCTCAAACTCAAGTCGCAGCCTGGGCGGCGATTTAGAAAAAAATAAATTTTGTATGTTGTCAAAATTTTCTTCAACGATTCTGCCGCATCCTGTCCAGTATTTGTAGCCAATCGTACACGCGATTTGATGCAGGGTTCAAAAAAGGTTTTTCATTTGCTTGAAAATGTTTCGAATGGGTGTTATAATAGCTAGGTTATCCTTAGGATTTAACGCATACTAAGACAGAGCCGAAGCGAAATTCTAAACAACCAATACCACCAATAGAGAAACCACCAATTTTCTATGACTTTTTTACTAAAATTGTAGATATGTACAAACTAAAATTGTTACTCAAATTACGTTACTCGTACGGCCTTTTCTTTTGGCGTACAACAGTAGGCCAAACGGTGTTGGTGGCAGTTGTACCTTGAGCTGGTCTAGTGTAGTACGAAGAGTTACTACACGGTCAACTTAAATGTGCACCTCGCAGGATGTGACCCCACTGCCACCAATACGCGCGGCGCCACGCTATAGCTTCGTACAAAAGTCGTGCGAGAGTCGTACGGCGACGTCACTGCTCCAGGTATAGTCTCGCCAAACTTCTTGGCCGCCCTGAAGTTAGCTATGATGGCTGCGCAGTAGTAAATCTCATACAAAAACAGTGACGCAGCGGCCAGTTATTATAATACTCACAACGGATCTTTGTGTCTCTGAATTGGCTGGAAGACCCTGCGCAGTAGCTATTTTTGTGTCAATGTTGAAGATGAAGATAATATTGTATAACTGTCTCTTTCACTCCCTTAAGTTTGTCGCATCGTCCTATCTCGCTTACTCTATGCAGTAAACTCGATGACAAACTGTTTCTTGCGCAATGGTTGGCAGAGCCAACTTCAGACGTAAAGATCCGTTGTGACTATTATATAGTTTCGAATTTTCATATTTGTTTTTTTTTTGTCGTATCGCTTATCATTTTGCTTACTAAACTTCCATTTTGCACCGAAGCATATAGCGAGGCAGCAATCTAACGTAATAACGTAATTATAAACTAAAAAAAACTTAATAAAAATATTGAGTATAGATCTAAGAAGAGTATACACAAATACGCCAACGTCCTGTTCCTGATATTAGGATATTTATTTACGACATTTGTGTTTCGTTTTCTTCCAAAATTTTTGGGTTCCATTTGAGTTTTTCACGGTTTAAGGAAAAATGCAGCATGAGTTTCTGCTTTAGGTAAGGGGTTTTCGCTTCATGCATTTCCATCAAACGCGCGTTCTTCACCACAGTGTTGCTAGATACATCATGTCAAAATTGTGAAACGGACTGTTTTAAGACGAATTCCGAATTTGGCACCCTGAAAAAAAAATACATTATCCGAACTGATTTCGATTACCCGAGCATGAAAAACGGGAAACGAGACATCTGGCAACACATCAGTAGCGTAGCAATCAGGACATATCGATATCGACAGTTTTGCTTCAGAACGACACCACCGTCTGTTCGAGCAAGGTCAAGAACAAGCGTTCCTGGGAAATCCCGCAAACGGATGGTAGCTCCACCGCTTCGACTTGCGTTCTTTGCTCCGAGGACCCAAGCGAAACCAACCACTATCGAGATAAGTCCGCTACCACTAAAAACTCCGAGAAAAAATCCAGTAAAATTGTCGACAGTAAAACTTCTGATGCTACAACCCCTATGAAGAACAAACATTTTGACTTTAGTAAGGTCAATGATACTTATAGTAAAAGATCTGATGCGACTAGTAAATTGAACAGGTGCTGTAAATGTAAAAGCGAACTTACAAGTGACTTGAAATATAGTGACTTTTACACTGACAGTGATGACGAAGATGAGACTAACAGACTAATACAACTACGAAATGCTGACTATTTGGACATAGTAGAACAGGATTTGAAACTAGTAATCGCTTTAGCCGGCTACCCCAAATCCAAAATGAAACTTAGACAGATGGAGCAGTTCCAGCGTAGCTTAACTGATGTAATAGACATGCAACTAAAAGCAGGTCTCCTAAAACGAGTCCCATCCTTCATAGATTATTACTTAAATAGGGGAGCTTTAGTTTGTATATGTAAAGACGTAGATACCAGAGATTGGATGGTCAGAGTGTCACCTGGCTTACAAGAAAGGATGTGCACTAATCTAGTTCTACTTAGAGCAAGAGTTAAAAGGTTGTGCTTGGCAATGCTAAAGATTCCAAGGTCTTGTTGGCCGGCGACAGCTCATGACGCGTTCAAACTCCTTCAATACTTCAATCCGACTCTAAAGACGAGTTTATGGAAGATTTACGCACAAAAATCTATGGACGACGTCGAATATACTTCTTTTTTAATCGATCGCGTGTCTGGAGAAATTATTCGAGGACCTGCTTTCAAAAATGTCATAGATTATGGACAGATGGAATTTGAATTGACTGGATATACTGAGATATATTATGAATGTCTCCTATCCAACATGGAGGAGGATCTTGGAAGTGTCGCTTCAAGAGTTAAACTCTTAGATGACATAAGATCCTCAGAATCGACCCCTAGAAATGCTTCTGATGATAGCATCAAAGCGATTGCCGTTCCGAAACAGGAAGAAGTTAAAATTGAAGAAGAAAGAGAAGCTGAAACTGAGTCAGAAGAAAAGGACGATGTGAGAGACGAACTTGAGAATAATCTGCAGAACACTAAGGAAATACTAATGAAACTCAAAGATGTCACTTACATCAGTGACAAAGACGAAGTACTAGTATGGTCGGACGAAACTAACAACTATGGCATTGACTTAGATACTGAAAAATCTGACTCGAAAGAAAAAGATCATCTTGAAAGCAATGTCGCTTCCACATCAGGAGTTGCCATGTCGGACAAAACTGAATCTTTTATCGAAAGTTCCGATAATTTGATCTCTAGAAATAGCACTCTTAATATCGATAGTAATAGAGGTATTGCTTACCATAGAAGAACGAACTATTTACACGTTGAACAAGAGTTGAAAGTTGCTATAACCTTAGAAGGGTATCCTCAGAATAAACTCGAAGGTACCCACATTAGAAGACTAAAGCATTTGTTCAAAGAATACTTGCATAAGGATATGAAGATGCAACGCTTTGCAAACTTAATCATTCCAAAATTCCAAGACATTTACTTGTCAAACGGCGCTGTGATTTACATCTGTGATAGTCTAGAGACGAAAGACTATTTAACAGAAGTTTTACCTAAGTTCGTAAATTCTACAGGATTGAAATTAACGTTTAGAGATATCAAAAGCCTAGTCAGGTATACAAGAATTGTTATGAGATTGCCCAAAGAACATGCGCATGTTGAGTCAGTAGAATTATTGCTAAAGCTACAGGCTGTATATCCAGGATTGAAGCCAGACTGCTGGAAATATTACTCAGATGTTGCTGGTAAGCAAAAAAGACAGTTCGGAGTAGACCCCGAGTCTTTAGAAGTTATCAAAAGCCCCGATTTTGATCCTCATTATGAAGGAGATAAACTAACCATTAGAATTATCGATAGACAAAAACGTGATGTCAGCTTCGACGAAAGTAGCAAAGAAATTGGTGATGTAGATACCAAGAAGCATAGAGACGGAGTTCTTAAGAAAATGTATATGCCCATAGATCCTGAAATAATGGCTGCTCCACTAACCAGGGTTCGTAGCAATCACTACACTGACCTCATTGCTGATGACCAAAAACTGTATGTGGGGCCGCTAAATTATCCAGAGTCGAGGATAGACGAAACCTTATTCCATTCAATTAAGAGAACATTCGAGAATATTGTTTTAGATGCCGTCGATCAATGCGAGATGACCGAAGATAATGTGCCAAAGTTTCACGATATGTACTTGTTCGACGGTGTCATCTTCATCATTTGCCATTCCATGCTGTCCAGAACCTGGATAGAACAGTCCATTCCTGCAGTCAACTCAAAACTACACATTCATCTAAAAGCAACAGAGTTCAGAGGAGCAGTTGGTATTGTAAGCATGATTTGCAAAACTGCCATAGTTACTGACGAAGTTATCGCGATATTACAACAACAAAATCCAAGGATACGCACCAAATACTGGAGGAAAATAAGCACAGTTAGAACCAAGTTGAAATTAGATATTGTGTTACAAATTGACAAACTTTCAGCGCAAGTGATAACTTCACCCAATTTTAACAAATTCGTTAGAGGCAGCGCTGTCCAGTTCAAGTTAGGACATCTTCAGTCGTTGCTCAAACCGAAGGCAAGCTTAGAAGAGGTAACCAAGTTACACGCGAAGAGATTGAGTAAGAAACTAAGCGAAATGGAAGCACTTGAAAAGAAGAAGGACAAAGACGCAGGACCAAAAGGAAAAAGCTTTGATGACCTCAAAACCCATCTAAAGAAAATATATCCACATTTGAAACTCGACCAAAGGACCGCACAGCACGAGCCAAAAATAGAACACAATGTTTGTAATCTAGCAATCGATGAAGATTCCGAGAAAGATATCAAGAAAGAAAACTTAGAAATAAGCGTGGGTGACCAAAAAACATACTTTTACACGGAAAGCAATGCCGAAACAGAAGACCCTGTGGTAAATGAGCCTGTATCACCAAAAAGTACGAATGAAACCAGTTCCGAACATCACGGGTACCACAAAGTCATAATGAAAATACCCGTCAATATTCTACCGGAAAATAAGGACGATTTAAACATCATATTCGATCTACTCGAAGACAAGAACCCGGGTCTAAATACAGAATTGTGGCAGATTTATACCGACAACGTTTACCCTAGCAACGGCAAATTCATTATTTATATTGACAACCAGTCGGTTACTGTGTTACAAGGAAACAATTTCGATTCGACTATCGCAGGAGAGAAACTCAGATTCTTTTTCTAGAATAGCTCTGATTTTTATAGACCGACAAAGTAAGATTCTGCCTTAAAAGGAAACGGGGGCAGAGAGCGCCGACTGAATTGCCTTAGTAAAAAGTCATAATTCGAGGTTTGGCTCTAGTCTCTTTCCTCCTCCAATATTGGACCAATTTAAAAGATATTCCGTAAAATGAAAATTAAAGATATATACTATGTCCCTATGTTTTCCTTTTTGATGATACATTATCTTTAGAAGCACTAGAGCCCTCAAAAAATGCTCAAAATTGCGCTGTTTACAGAGGCTTGACAAATATAAATGAAAAAGGAAAACATAGGGACATAGTATATATCTTACTTTACCAGTTTATGGAATATCTTTTAAATTGGTCCAATATTGGAGGAGGAAAGAGACGAGAGCCAAACCTCAAATTATGACTTTTTACTAAGGAAATTCAGTAGGCGCTCTCTGCCCATATTTCCTCTTAAATTTTAAAACTGACTAAACGACAAAATAGTGATAAAATGTGGTTAGAAGTTGTGCCTTTTATAAGCAATAACTTCCGTAATGTTTATTTAGTATCTTAGACTTCGGTTATGCTAAGTTTTATACTGCTTGTATTAAGTAGCTTTACACTGCCATATCACCCACCAAATACGATAAGAGACATCCGAAACTTCTAATCAGAGATGTTGAACACACCTTAGATTATGATTTAATTTCTAACTGTTCTCATTTTCGCCTATTATTGATTTTTCGCCGAGTGTTTGCAAGCTAGTGGGACCTTAAAAAAGACTGCTGTATCCCTTTCGCACACAACCGAAGCTTGTTTGTACACTCCTTTCATGTAAGCCTGAAATGTAATGTTGAGCTGTTTTATTTAGCTTTTTTTCTCATTATGTATCCTCATAGCATCGTCATCCTCCTGCCCTTGTCCCATGTTAATTGATATCAGTGCAGCAGGTCATTTATTTGTAGCCTCATAGCATAATTACCCGGCTGCAAGGAAAGGGTTAACCGCGCGTATCTTGTATGTATGTGATATTCTTTATTACCTCGTATCATTCAAACCACTTGACGGATTTTTATAATTAAGACATCGTTAGATAGGTCTTGGCCACCCAAGTGTTCTTAGATGACCGTTAAAAAAAAGATGGCGGATTTTGGGCGCCATATTGCAATTTTTATCAAATTGAAGGGTTTCTAGAGGTGATTACACAAATATATACCTCTTATAGGTTTAAAAGTCTTCCACAAAAAAAGTATAACTAAAAAGTTGTAAATAAAAAAAGTTAAAAAACCCGACTGCATAGATGTAAACAAGAAGGAAATCATGCTGTGCAGTCGGAGGATATTTATAATTTTGGTCAGTCAGAGTTTTTTGATTTTATTAACTTTTCTTTTTAATTATGACAGATTTCTGGGAAATTGGTAGGATTCTATCACGCTCACTCAAAAGTCCTGCTGATGCGGCGCATTCAGTTATTTTAATCCGTACCAAGAGTTAACCTTATACAGATAATGTTTTATTCGAGAGCACGAGGTATTAGTTAACCCCTATCCCCCAGATATATACCTCATATACCCCACGAGGCATTATTCAAATACCGTAGGTAGTTCGTGCAATGCTTATGAAAAATATTTGAAACGGTAAAAAAAATCTGATAGCATTTTGGAAAGGAGATTTCGGATGTTCAAACTTATCATCTACCCACCAAACCGACAATGTACTGATTTGTAAACTACCCACCAAATGAGTATTAAGATGTCTATTAAAGTTATTCATTTTATTTACAAAACATTCCTACCATTTGTTTATCTGTTGACTCGTATTTATGAATAGAATTATTGATCATGACATGTATTATGTCTAGAATTCAGCACAAAAGCTGTTGTAGTGTTTTTTTACGCTATTCCGGCCGAGATTTTGCGGAATATGTATCTCAATTGTGATCCCGAAACGGTGTTATACAAACATTTTGTTTTAGTTTAAGTAAAATTTGTTTAAAATATTGGCGCTTCGTGTGCTTACTTACCGTTCAGAATCCCGTGCATGGCATGACGCGCTTCTGTTCAAGTATGGCGTAGACCTTACAGAACCGACTGACTATCGCTCGAATACTTGATTATGCTCGGAGTTGGAAAGCGCCCTCTGTCGGCACGATGACGCGACCGAGTTTGCCTTTAAAATTAACGCGGCGATCGCTTTCTATTAGAACAACATAGAGCAACACGGACCACCGGCCGACCGGAGGGGAGTAGCCATAGCGTTTTTTCCCGATACAAAACTGTCTGTCATTTTTTGCGGGGGGAAATCTGCTCTACCCACACTTTCTCAAATTCTCACACAAAAATAATCGTCTGTTACTACGAAACTCACACATAAAAATAAAAAAATACACTAACAATTTCACACACACATAGATACTTTCTTCGTCATAACAGTATAATGAGATAACGCAACTACACTGACAAGATGCTTATAGCCGTGGTTGTAACTACTGTCGATACGCATTATCGATAAATTTAAGAACCCGGTTAGGGATATTAGGTTTTTAAAGTGATACAAAGGTAGATATTATATAAAGATTGACTTTATTTATTATGTAGTACAATAAATAACATCTAACAAATAAAATTAATTTTTAGATCATTTTAAAAACCATGATAGTTGTATCTATCACTGGTTTTGAAAATGGATTAGTTTTGTATAATTATGACGTATACATTTTTGTGGGTCTGCTTTTTTATTAATAATAAAAAATATCCAGGTTAGTGTATTATTACAAAATTTCTTCCATGTATCCCTTAAATTTGGATCTTTAGGAAACCACTACCAATAAATAAATTAAAAAAAGCATTATAGTTGAAGTTCACACTAAGTAATTTTAATAATACTCGTAAGTATTGTATTTTTAATTTAACTTTATTTTATTATTCAACTATGTATAATAAAATAAAGCTTAAAATATAATATTTTAAACAAATCAGAAAACATAATCTCAAAAATGTCTCTGTATGGATATAGACTCCTTTGCCATTTTTATCGATAACTATTTACAAACAAACCGGTAACAACACTTTCGCTCGGTGACAGCGACTACTCGGAAAAAGACTCGGATCAGTCGCCCGACCGATCCGCATATTGTATGAGGGCGAGCGGCCTGTGTTGGTAAACAAATCCGAAACGTCAATACCGATAATATTGTAATTTTTAAGTTTTATGGAAGTAAATAGTAATAATGTGATTAAAAATTACTTACATATGAAAGGTAACGCAATCTTTTTGTAAATTTGACGTGGCAGATCTCTTTTTGCATCAAAAAACAGATCAATTCGGCATTTTTTTAGGACGTCGATTCAGTCGCGTAACTAGATTTAGTCTACTGCGCAGTTGGCCTGCAACTAGTTTTATTGTACGCATAGGACCGCGTGGTCTTGTACTTTGACAGAGGGGAACGCCTGCGTATGGCTACTCCCCTCTGGTCCGTGTTGCTCTATGTAGAACAACGACGCATGAGACTTACTAATGCACAATCGTTTGTAGCCAACTTCAGAACGGCAAATTTCCGTGATTCGAATAGTAATTTTAGTTTTAAACAAAAAGTTTGTATAAAGCCAGCTATCATTGTACGAATACTCCGGTTGTCAGATATGAATCCCCTCTGAGAGCTATGAACATCTTCAGATTGTCCATATCTGGCAATCCTGCCTACAATACCGCGCCATTTACTACTACTAACAAGGTTGAAAACATAATTTTTAGTAACAATTTTAGTTTGTACTAATTTACATAAGTTTTAGGGTAAGTATTTTTATTAATGTAACGTTAGCGTTAAGAACTGGCGGCGCGACGTGATTTTGTGCAGAGACCCACTTATTTTTCAAAACAGCACTTAACGATGTAAGTAATAAGGTGCATATTATCTTGGGAGTGATAAAATTACACTTTCTCTCCACTCATCTCTTCGCACCGCCATAGCTCTTTATCGCTTAGTATTAGGCATCTTCACCTGACGTTATATCTGTAGTACGAGGAGAGGTCCAAAAGTTTGCGCCATATTTTCCTCCAAAACCAGATTTATTTATAGGAAAAGTAAAGTGTTTTAATCATCCCAAGGGAACCTTATACCGGATTAAAAACTGCACTAACTTCTGCCAGTGGCTTCGCCCGCGTTATTGTTGGAAATTTGCCCACGGGAACATACTACCGGGACAAAAAGTTGCATATGTGCTACTCCAGACTTTAATCTATATCTGTGTCAAATTTCATCCAGATACGTTCAGCCATTCTGACGTGATTGAGTAACAAACAGACATCCGTCCATCCAAACTTTTGCATTTATAATAAGACTAGTTTCTGCAAGCGGCTTCGCCCGCGTGAATGTCGAAAATTATCCCGAGGGAACATATTCACGGGATAAAAAGTATCCTATGTGCTACTCCAGACTTTAATCTATTCCTGTGCCAAATTTCATCCAGATCCGTACAGCCATTCTGGCGTGATTGAGTAACAAACATACATCCATTCATACTTTCGCATTTATATGCTACAACTTTTGAACCTTCCCTCGTACTTGCGGAGGAACTTCTCGTGAAGTCTTAAACTTAATTTGTTTTAATTAATTTTACTTGCTTTCTGTTAGTTTGTTATGTGATGTGTTGTTTTGCTTCTTTTTGTTTGTAATTAAAGTTATTTTTGTCGATATGTTTTGTCGTTTTTCTTTGAGACAGAATAGGGATGATTCCTGGGTACCATTGTCCAATATTTTTAGGTTATCTAACTGACGGACTAAATAGATATTTTTTGTCAACTACCATATTGCTACTTTCCATTTACACGAAGTTTTAATTCCATTATTTTTCCCGTGCTAAAAAGAGGAAAAACCATGCAGGGCAGATAGTTTCAAAGCCGCGTACACACCGTTTAGTCGTCTATCGATTGAGAATGTATAAACACAAAGCACAGTCAGTCTGCAGCCTCATTTTTTAGGGTTCCGTACCCAAAGGGTAAAAACGGGACCCTATTACTAAGACTCAGCGGTCCGTTTGTCACCAGGCTGTATCTTATGAACCGTGATAGCTAGACGATGTATTTCTGTTGCCGCTATAACAACAAATACTAAAAGTAGAATAAAATAAATATTTAAGTGGGGCTCCCATACAACAAACGTGATTTTTTTGCCGTTTTTTTGCGATTATGGTACGGAACCCTTCGTGCGCGAGTCCGACTCGCACTTGGCCGGTTTTCTTTGAGACAGAATAGGGATGATTTCTGGGTGGAAAAATGATATTTCTGTTAATTGATTGAGTGACATGTCATCATGTCGAAGGACCATTGGCGGGCCAGATTAAATGCTTTCGCGGGCCGTACTTTGTCCATCACTGCCTTAAAGCTTTCCATTTACACGAAGTATTAATGCCATCTTTTTTCTCGTGCTAAAAAGAGAGCCATGCAGGGCAGATAGTTTCACATCCGCGTACACACCGTTTAGTCGTCTGCCGACTGAGAATGTATAAAAACACAGTCAGTCTGCAGCCTCATTTTTCATTTTGCTTATGTAGCTCACTCCAGAATAAAATTCAAGGGGAACTACCCAGCTTTAAATGTTCTTGATTATGTGTCCTAATCTTCATTACATAATAACTAATACAACTTCGTCATCTTAATTTATCCGTGTATGTCTGTCACTCCGGATACTGATTAAATTTGTAAGGTAATTTGTGGTTTTTGTTGTGTGTTCATTTGCATCTCAGTGTTAATGCATAATTTTCAACATAACCTTTTCCAAGCAATGAAATATAACTTTGTATCCAAAACTGGCTTTGAATGTGTTCATACCAAGTCTAGGTTTCACTTTCTAGATAGGAATAATTCATTAAAATACTAACCAAGATCATGCTTTCGTCATTGTATTGTCTCATTGTTTGGTCGCGCATAGTTCATAGTTTTATACTATACTGTACACACAAAGTTACAAACAACATCGACAGTTTGCGAGCATGTCCTTCGAAAAAATATTCAGTATGATTATTGCAAAATGATGAAGAATACAGTCAGATTTCGGCAATAACGGATCAAGATGTAATATTATGTATGTAGTCTATAATATAAAAATGAATCGCTAAATGTGTTGCTAAGCGCAAATCTCGAGAACCACTGAACCGATTTCGCTAATTCTTTTTTTGTTGCGTTTGTTATTGTTAGGAGAAGGTTCTTACGGAGAGATAAATTTAAAAAATTGTCTGTAAAAGTCTAAAACGCAACAGTTTTCCATATTCCCATACAAACGATTCGTAATAATACTTAAAAGTCAATTTGAACTTTAATACCATAACATAAAGTTCAAGTGTTAGTGGAGAGGTTCCAGGAAGGCAAAACAATTGAGTGAAGTCAGTTGACATTAGTCAAACCAGGATATGGTAGGGTAGAGTAAGTAAAGTAGGGTAGGGTTTATATATGTATAATATTTTATAAAGCTACATTTTTTATTTTATTTTAATGTAGCAGGAAACCGCTGACTGACTTATTAAAGTTATTTTAGTCCACCCAAAGGTTTTCAGGTAGATATCGCTGTCAGCGATAAGACCGCCATTATAGCCATAGAATTAAGTATTTTTTGTAAAAGAGAAGTGCAACTATTCTATCTCATGCGACAAGAACAATGCAAGCTTTTATCGGCCTGTTATGACCAGAAAGAAAGGTATTCTATTAAATTCTAGCTGTATCTGCTGTAGTATTTAAATAATATTAACATGTATTACTAAAAAACACAATTTCGAACACAATAAACACTTTACACGATAATTGGGCGCAGCTAACACTTCCTGGACTGCAGCGAGATGCAGTGCGTCAGTGCGTCGTGTGTGGCAACGCTTCAGATGCGTTCTGCGCCGGCTGCGGCATCACGCCGTACTGCTCCGAGCCCTGCCAGCGACGTGACTGGCAGCACAGGCATCGCGCTGTGTGCCATAACCTGGCGAGGTGAGTAACCATAGAAGCAGGAGCACACCGTTGATTTAACCGAGATAACTCAACAGTATTCAGTGCATGTTGTTGGACGGATTTTTGAACATATAAAGCAATGCATGCAAGGAATGCGTACTACTAGGGCAGGTACTTATGTCAAACTAACTGTATGCGTGCTAGTGGGGGGCAAGTAACAAAGAAGTTCAGGCACGCCAAACGCAGCAGAAATTACACTTACATTTTTTATTTTTTTTTATATTGCCTTCATGTAAATGGGGAAATTTAGAAGTCCCTGATTAGACCTGTCTTATTGTATGAATCAGAATGTTGGGCTGTGATAAATATGGATGAAAAGAGATTGCATGTAGCAGAGATGACAATGTTAAGATGGATGTGCGGCGTGACCAGAATAAATAAAGTGAGAAATGAGTTTTTATTTTTATTTATCTATAGTCTCGCGTTTGACCACTATTTCGCCTGATGGTAAGCGATGATGTGGTCGACGGTGTAGCACGCTTGCCTAGAAGTAACCTATTCACTCTTGACTTAACCCAAGGTTGTAGCTATCAAGAAACAAAGACTCCGGCAGGGAATATTAGAGGATGTTTGAAAGTGCCAGCCAGTGATTTAAAAGTTGAAAGGAAACCGTTTCTCCTGGTGTATGGTCATGTGATGAGGAGGGATGAAACTCATTTTACTAAAATAGTTATGAATATAAATGCGGATACTGCGAGGGAGAGGAAGGCAAAAGAAAAGATGACTGTGTGAGGTGAGGTATGAAAGAAAAGGGAGTCAGTGATAGCGTGACGGGGGACAGGACGGTTTGGAAGAAGAGAACGTGTTGCGGCCGGCCCGGTCGGGTGTAAACATATATCCAAGATTATGATGATATATTTTTACACCCGACTGCAGAAGGAGTAAAAATCTAGATCAGCTCAAGTCCCCCCCAATAATGGGTCGCTATGTTTCGCAATACTTCTTACAGAATTCTAGAACACAGGATTTGAAATTTTCTTTGCGGTTTTTATTGAAAGTTATTTTTTTTACGTAGTCGGGTATTTTACAATTTTATCTCTCGTTTTTTTGTTTTTTTTTTTTTTTTATTTGTAATGGGTTTGCTCTTGACTCTAGTGTAGGTCATAGGTGACAGAGACAGAGTCTACGATGGAGTGAGCTTACCCAGAAGAAGCCTGTTCACTCTAACTTTGAAGAGATTCGGGTTGTTTGAACCAAATAACGTTTCTTCGCAGAATGAACAACGATAACGCACGAGCTGCTTCAGTAGTACAACCATCACGAGCTGCTTCAGTAGTGCAACCATCACGAGCTGCTTCAGTAGTACAACCATCAGCTGACAATGAGCCTAGGTGACTATTTTTTTTTTGTAAAATACATACAATAATAAACATTATTACCATTGCTTCAAAGAACAAACTAGCTTGCAGCATAGCACTCGAAGACAGCCGTTAAATGTTTGAACAACTTTACTTGGTTTGCACATATTTGAACTGTATATCACTATTAAGTAATAGTAGTTTATGCAATGGTCATATAATAGGGGTTATTAAAACACGAGCGTGGGTTTATCACATGAGGCGAAGCCGAATGTGATAATAATAACACGCGAGTGTTTTAATACCTAATTATATGCCGTTGCATACACTATGTTATCTTCACTCATACAGTTGAAATAAAACAAAAGTGGAAAAGGGAAAAAATATGTGGTATGGCGGGCAATTTAGATTGTCATTGCGTATCACTGCGCAGAGCGCGCCTCCTTAGACAAGAAAAGTATTACATTAAGTCAATAAATTAAAAAGTAAAAGTGAGCTATAAAAATTAAAAAGTTTTTTATGTTGCAGTTGTTTAAAAATCGAAGGAAAATGGTTATTTTTTAATTTTACGACGCCACGAATATAATATATGTGTTTATACAATATTTTTTGAATTCATATTTGGAACATTACGTTGTGAGTGTAGATGAAAGTCTATTATTCATTACCACTAGAACTCCTCTGCAGTAAGACCTCATTAAACTATAGTAAACCAATTGTTTTATTTTTTTACTTTTAGTGCTCAACCAGCCATTCAACCGCTTCGTCGTCCTTATGTAAATACGCAAAATAACAAACGAGAATTCCAGAATAGAGATAATTCTTCTGACGGGAAGAATACCGGTTTTACATCTAAGGTACGTTGATCCTAATTCCTAGTCCTACACCATAATAATAGTATGTCATTTTTAGGGTTCTGTAACCAAAGGGTAAAAACGGGACCCTGTTACTAAGAATCCACTGTCCGTTTCCGATTCTACCGTCCATTCGGAGAGCAGTGGTGGCCCAGTGGTATCGGCCGCGACCAACTTGTAACTTGACCTCTGCTAATCAGTTACGTTATTACAGGCAAGTGTAAAATCTGGCGGATCGAACGGCAGGGATGATCAATACAACAACTCGCAAGAGAGGCAGAGAAGACCTTACCAGCAGAAGAACTCCAATCAGAAGAACAATGAGAATGCCAGAGGTGAGTAGCCAGAAGTTACTGGGAATGTTCGAACAAAAAATTGCCTTATAGTCCTGTCAAACTAAGAAGTCGGATTTGACAGCTAGTTTACATCATTTAAATCTATCCACGCGATTATGTGGTATTATAACATTACTGAATGCCAAGTGAAACAGTCATGGACGCCCGTTACCGCGATACGCTTGTTTTGATCGTGTTAGCGACACTGCCTATACATTTATTTCGTATCGTTTTAAAATATTGGAATACATTGTGTAGCGTTATTAAATAAAAATAAATAAAACTTTTTTAACGCAACGATAACGTATAATTTTGAATTAAATACACAAACACCGAAAACATGAAAATAGTGAAAAAGCAAAACATACTATTTTAAAAAAGGAATGACGCAATAGTCAATATCGTTTAAATTATTTTTAGTATTAGGTAAAATAAACATAAGAGTGAAATTATGGCAAGGCATAAAAGAATAAAGCGGAAATCACGTGCCTTATCTTCAAACGCGGTTGCAACCAGTCCAATGATGGCTTAAGAATGCGGCGAACTAAGCTCGCAAATGCAATTCGAGGCGAGTGAAAAATTCATTCGGAGTATTGCTATCTCAGTTTGCACGCACACGCAGCGCCGTGTGTGTGCGCGGATAGATACTCGCACACACACGGCTGCGCACAGCGCCGCGATAGATAGCTTCCTAATCGTCCTAACGACTCTAAAGCATTTAGAATATTATTATTTAGGTATGTTCATTATTTGCTTTTTTTGTTGACTACTTTGGGGAATCGTTGGTAAATGTACAGACTAGTAAAGCGTTTTTACGAAATTTCTTTACAATATCTCAAGTTTAGGATAGCTAGCTATCGCTTGTCTTTGTACCTATAGAGAGAATCTAACAGATACGTCATGCGTACCTTTCCAAATGGGTACTTTTGTAAAGCAATGTTGAAAGTTTATAATATTGGTGTTCTTGAATAAATAAGTAGGTACATCGTTTACGCAGGCAAAGCGTCTTGAGTCTTGGGGGCAAGCCGGCCGACGCGAACGGCGCCGCCGTTGGCGTTCTTTTGTCTTATTTATGTAGGTATTCCATTTAATAAAACTCAAATATGTATTATTATAATAAATAATGAAAGCAAGTAAAATAATACAAGCGTTACTTAGGCAAAGTATTAGTAAAAGACTAATATTCCAATAATTTATGCCTATTTACGCATAAGTAACAGATAAATAACAGTGCTCTGAGCTAAGAATATTAAAAATAAAAACACGGATTTTGAACATTTATTTTGTTATGTTCTTACTTTATAGATCATCATTCATCTGTTTAAAAAACCGGCCAAGGGCGAGTCGGACTCGCGCACGTAGGGTTGCGTACCATTGTCGTAAAAAATGGCAAAAAAAATCACGTTTGTTGTATGGGAGCCCCACATATTTATTTTATTCTGTTTTTAGTATTTGTTGCGGCAACAGAAATACATCATCTGTGAAAATTTCAACTCTCTAGCTAGCACGGTTCATGAGATACAGCCTGGTGACAGACGGACGGACAGACAGACAGACAGACGGATCGCGGAGTCTTAGTAATAGGGTCCCGTTTTTACCCTTTGGTTACGGAACCCTAAAAATATAAATCGAAACGTGATAAAATCGTGTAGGTAGCCATCAGTCATTGGTAACCATAAATGATCTACTGAGCGAAATAAAAAAAATACAATAATGATAATCAGAAAACTTAGTGTCAAAGATACACACAAAACTCGCTGATTTATAAGATTTTGCTTGTAGGTATAATAATATGTATAAATAGGTAATCTGCAGTAGGTACCATTCATAAGAAGATAATCGACCGTAATAAAACGTAAGTAATAGTAGTATTTTAATTTATGTACGCACTGCTTTTTAGTTTATAGGTAAGTACTTACAATTTTATTTTAGCAAAAATTACAGCTAATACAATGAATACGCAGAAACAACATGAAAAAACGGCCAATTAAAAATTTTCTCACATATAAAAATTTGCATAAAATACATATCAGCGAGAGTTTAAAATTATAAAGATTTAGATTTTATTATGAAGTCGATTAGCCAGCCAGTTATCAAAGTTTATTGGAACTGCCTCCCCAGGGTAAGGATCACCGAAGGCCAGAAAAAAAGCCCAGAATAATTAAATAAACTAGAACGACTTTGGATTTTTACAAAAAACGATCCAAACTGGAGCCGCGGTTGTGCAGGCAAACCCGATCGTATGGTCACCCTACCCTGGGTGAGCCGAACTAACGTACTAACTAACTAACAGTAGGTAAGTTAAAAACCGGCCAAGTGCGAGTCGGACACGCGCAAGAAGGGTTCCGTACCATTATCGCAAAAACGGCAAAAAATCACGTTTGTTGTATGGGAGCCCCACTTAAATATTTATTTTATTATGTTTTTAGTATTTGTTGTTATAGCGGCAACAGAAATACATCATCTCTGAAAATTTCAACTCTCTAGCTATCACGGTTCATGAGATACAGCCTGGTGACAGACGGACAGACAGACAGACAGGCAGACGGATCGCGGAGTCTTAGTAATAGGGTCCCGTTTTTATCCTTTGGGTACGGAACCCTAAAAATGCAGTGTAGGTTCTTCAAGTAAGGTAAGTCTTAGCGGTGTCCTTGAGATAATTACCTACGCCCGCATTGTCTCATTCATGACATGAATAAAAAACAAAAAAACAAAGCTTCGTAAGTTGGGAGATAGGTAGGTAAATACTAATTTATAAAGTATATAGGTACTAAGGTAAAACATATAGGTACTATTTATGTAACTTATTTTAGTATGTCATTGGGAAACTGTGAAAAACATCCCAACTTTAGGAGTCCAATGTCCATGTCGGCAACCAAACCAAATCGTAAATAATAACGAAGTCCGTAAACAACGCAGTTCGTAAGAAAATAGACTACTCAATAACAAAGTTCAAAACACAAGGCAAATCTAAATCCAAATTCATAGAATAGGTCAATAGTGTCAGAAATATTACAATAAGTACAATTTAGAAAATAAATAAATACGCACTTACAGCACAGTAAGTAAAGTAATCAACAAACCACGAATAATACAACAAACAGTGAAACATCCCCGAAGCACACCCGAAGTGCCCCGAACAAACCCCGTACGAACGATGCACGTGAGCAGTACGACTACGCACACATTGGCATTTGCTTGACGCGACAGCAATACTAGCTATTGAAAAAGTATGATTAATTTGATGTGTTCCGTAATACCAAAAATGATGAATGAAAACATAATGTTTTTTAAATTACTTTTTCAATTATTTATAACTTGATAATATGAGCTATGTTCCTGCTACGACAATATTATAGATATTGTTTTTTTTAATACAGAAAAATCAATCAGAAAACATGTCATTTACGCTGTAAAAATGTACGAAATGGAATTCGCTCTAACTTCATTTAAGGTAAGTATTTTGAAAAAATAAAGACGTACGAACCTAGATAAATACTGTCTAAATCCGAATATCAGCATAATATGGTGGAAATAAACTCAACTTACAAATGATTTAGGTATTACGTTTGTATGGACAATTCATGATTCGCCGGGCCCTTAAGCATACAATTAAAGTACGATACCGTAACATGACACAAGTAAGGTAATAAAAGTTTTTAAGTACGGTAACTTAAAATGTAAGCTACATAAATATAAACAAAAATTTCAAAGAAATATGAAAGCAGACAATTGTTATTGGATGAACCAAACCGTCTTCCGTAGAACCTCTTCAACCATTCACGATTTTTTAAATAAAATATGTACGGAACCCGTTGAAAGATGTTCGGAACCCCGAAGACTGCAGGTACTCCTGAGGTCATTCGTTCTGTCCCGGGGTAAAAAGCCGAAAGTCGGCTCAACTGATATCTACAGACAAGGAAACGGACCATCAAAATTATGGAACCAAAAGGGTCTGAAATACCAGAAGAAATCGACATTCAACAGAACAATTAGTAAGAATAGTCATTACATACCAGTTTTGATTCATGATGCATAAACACTTGTCAGCGACATGGTTATTTTTATGATAAGCTTGTCATCATTGTTCTGGCTGGACTGCCCTATTCTTCAATCTGTCGAACGGCAACTATGAGGCATGTCCTGGTAGCGAAACGATAGTTGGTGTCTCTGACAGAGCTCAATTACAGAATGCGGTCCGCAAGCTCCGGCGCGCCCGTGAACCCGAATATCACGTACCCTTGGCCTAACGACAAGGAATGGTTTCCTGCCACAATAATACCTTTAGTAGTGGATAACAGAGCCAAACCTTTCTATCCAAATTCTTTGTGAGTCCTAGAAAAAAATCGTCTTCTGTTTTCTTGACAAACGAAATATGACCATTAGCAAAATTATAAACGGCCTGCTTTGACAAATTAAAAAAGGCTAAAGCAAAGCGTCTTGTAGCGATCAAGCTACAATTGGTAGACAGGTGTTAATGACTTATATTTTTTTGTTATCTGGCGGTAACTAAGAATTTTTTTATTTTTTTTTTCAATTGGATTTTAAATTTCTTACGTGCGAAGTTATCGGACTTCTTAGATTGTCACGATTATAAGTGTTCTCTGTCCCGCTGTTGGGCAAAGACGTCTTCTCATACAGACACGGGCATTGATCAGTAATCTATAGTATACTAATATTATAAAGAGGTAAAGTTTGTAACGTTGTAGGGGGGTAATCTCTGGATCTACTGAACCGATTTTGAAAATTCTTTCATCAGTAGAAAATGTTTTATAGCCTATGACACTCAGGAATAATGTAGCCTTATTCCTGAGTCTAGTACTAATCTATACTAATAATATAAAGAGGAAAGTTTTTTTTGTTAGTTTGTACCGAATAGGCTCCGAAACTACTGGACCGATAAAAAAAAATCTTTCACCATTAGAAAGCTACATTATTCCTGAGTGTCATAGGCTATAAACTATTTAAAAAAAATTAGAGATCCTTATGAAAATTGCAATAATGTAACCCAAGGTAGCAAAATGTTGTTTATAAAATTTATTATTTGGCGTGCGCTGAGAAAACTATTGATAAAAGATAAAATTATTAGGTAGGTAGGGTAGGGTAAATAGGTAGGTATCCAGTTGACGGGAGCGATGCCACGGGGGTCAGCTAGTCTTGTATAAGGCGAGTTGGCGATTTCAAACATTTACTTTAATATTAATTAATAAGTCCGGCAGCCTTATTGCGTAAGTGAATTTGGCAAGGCAAAGAATATGAACAACCGACCTGTGAGTCGACGCGATGCGTGTCGGATTGCACAAATTTGGAGTTCCGTACCAAACGTAGATTATATTAATGTTCGTTGGTAAATATACGTAATAATAAACATTATCACCGAATTTTAAGTTCATAGACCAAAGGAAAATTTAAAAAAAAATGACAAAAAAAAAAATGTGTCCTTGGCATCAACAGTGGGCCCTATCAGAATATCAGCGCAGCGTTATTTTCTTTTTGATATCGTTGCACATGCTGTGATAGGAGCCTTTTTGGTCTCGCACGGGGTAATTAATTTTTATTTTTTATTATTGTTTCTTATCCCGTGTCTCCTGTGCGGGTCACAAATTAATATTTTTCTTTCTTTCTTCCTTTTCTTACACTAACGATGGACAGAAGCGTGAGTGACAGCAATAAGGCTTCGTTCGAGTACGGAAAGCTAAAAAGTAACATTGGTACTTGTCCGGATTTGAATCGATGACCTCAAACACGAAAGCCCCACGGCTGGGCAAATCCCTCTCCCAAATCCTTTCAACTTTACCTGAACCACCTCTGACCAGCACCTGCAGTCTGTAGGCATCTATAGTCTGGCCAGGATGAAGGTATAATATTTACTAACGAAGCACTGACAGGTCAATCAGCTGACAGCAGGGGTGATTTTAGATTGGCTCTAATCTAATGTTCTAGTCCTATGACCTTGAATATTTTATATTCTCAAACTATCTTATTATTTATTTAGTTAAGGTAGGTATATGTGTAATTTATAGTTTAGTTAAGTTATTTTTGTCTATTTTAAGTTTCCTTGTTTTTCTACACACTGTGTCTTCGTTTATCATCCAACTTTCCTGTCGCAGGTCTGCTGGAAGAAATTTCTTATGAAATAAGCAGTACCTTTGTGCTCTTCAATCTGTATTATTTCTTTTCTCTGTAAAGTGTGTTTGTGTGTACATAAATAAATAAAATATCTTTCATCTGTACACAAACTCCATTTGAAATAACATTGGAGATGTTTACAACCCCTTTTTACAATCCGTTCAACCGATTTTGAGTTCTATCCCCTAAATATAAGGAAGGCATAAGAAGCATAAACTTGTTCACAAAAATAACTGTTAAATACGGCTGCCATTTGACATATCACCAACGCAATAGAAGTCAAAATCGTTTGAACGGCTGTAAAATTGGATTAATCGTTGAGTTAATCGATGTACAACAGATACAGTATATCGAATTCGTTTTATTTTTGTTGTCGAGTAGAGGGTAGCCCTAAAAAAAATGATGTTTTAGTTTGTTAGTAAACATTGTATATTGAGAATGGCTGGCGTTTAGGTCGTCTCGCCTATTTCGAGGGTCGGTCCTTCCTCAGAAACTAGATTTTAATTATTACAATTTAATCCACAGGTACAACATCCATGCCTCCTAAGAAGGAGACAAGTAACACGCAAGGCAACAGGTTCAACAACAGTCAGGCATCCGCACACGTGACACCTAAAAACGAGGAGCCGGTCAACAATCAACGCAACCAGGTCAACGGAGCTCAGTCGTCCGTTAAGAAGCCAGAAGTTGTAAAGCCAGCTGCTCCCGTCGTGGCCAGACAACGTAACTTGACGCCGAAAACGTGAGTAGACAATTGCAGCAATGGATGTCTTTATAAATTGAAGCTATACTTCATAAAAAAATACTTTAGAAAGCAGATCAATGATACATGTCAAAATATTGGACATGTATTTTTCTTTTGCCACGTAAACAATAAATTACGACTATACATACGGGTTGAAATATCGTGTGACGTCACGGTGTGCTACACTTTATACTGACAAAGTGACGTCACGAGCCCCCCACTCCTGAACTTTGATGCGCTGTTTCTTTGTCAATTTTTATTGATTTGGTAAAGCAAAAAATACGAGTCCAATATTATTTGATAATCTCACAGACGGACTAATAAATAGAATTATCAGTTTTTCTACCCAGGAAACATCCCTGTTTGGTTGATCTCCTTTTAACAATCTCTTTTTACCAATTTCTGTTCTCTGTTCAACCAATTTTGACTTCTTTAGTTTTGGTGGCATGACAAATTGCAGCTGTAGTTAAGGGTACACTAGTCGACGGCACGAACTATTTTGTGCGCGGGGTTAAAATGCATTTTATATCAACCGGACAACACGTGCGGAAGAGATAGATGCTGTGATGAGCAGTAGGAAGCTAGTTCGCGTACGGATACACACTTTTGCAAATTTGTAGCGAAATGGATAATGATTTAGGACGAAACCGAGCGCGCGAAATTTTATTAACAGACCTTTTGCAGTCTAGATGTCATGAAAAAACTACTAAATCTATCTGTTCAAAATAAAATTATTTGCATTGTTGAACTACTAATCTATCCCTGTATGGAGGCCGTTTTGCAATTTTTCGTCTTCTTATGGTATTTATTTGCGCCCAAAAATGCGTTAAAATTAGTGTCGTAATGTGGAACTTTCGACGCTCATAACTTTCAAATATTTTCTTTTTTTACTTTTTCGCTTCCATACAGGGCTAGATAATGATGAGACAAATTGATATCACTTTTTGTTTTGAACGTACATCGTCAAACAGTGGCATAATCCCTAGACTACGTTTGTATGGAAGAATTTTCGACTAGTGTAACCTTAACAGTTGGTTTTGGTAACAGGTTTATTAAATGCTTCATACCCAATCTTTATGTTTGCGATTATATTATAAAAATAGATTGTTTCAAGATAAATTTATGTCAAATGAAGTTTAGTATTTTGTACACTTGTAGATTGGGTTTGAAATGGCTGTTTGATGCCAGAGTAAATTCTGTTCTTTTGTAACTGCTTGTAATGTTGATTTTACTGTAGTTTTAGTTTTCAATTTGCCTGCATTTCATTTATTTCTTTTTTAAAGCTGAAATTTTCAATGTTTATTCATTAGTAAACTATTTTCAAGTATGAATTCATTTTGATTGACTAGATGTTACATACAGTACAAAACGTACGAGGGGAGGTCTAAAACATACTTTCTTTAATAAGATGTGTTTTCAGTAAAATATTCTGCTATCTTTTGGTCTTGTCTATCTAAGGTCTCCGCCAGATATCAAAAACCCATCGATCCCACTTGTACCTTACATAAATTGAAAACATGATTTTTTGTTTATTGAGATACTTTGATTACTTTGGTCTCAAATGAAAGGTAATAGGCGTAGCACCATTTTATCCGTATAAATCATGTAAATTGGTCCACGCGTTTAAGAGATAATAACTCATTACTGAATGCCAAGTGAAAGGGTCACGTACGCCCCTTACCGCGATACGTTTGTTTTGATCGTGTTAGCGACAGTGCCTGTACATTTTGTTCGTATCGTTTTGAAATATTGGATTACATTGGTAGACAGGTGTTAACGACTTTTATATTTTTGTTATGTGGCGGTGACTATGTATTGATAACTTTCGGTTTAGTTCATGCTTGAGCATTGTTTCTGAATTGGATGGAACTTAACAATTCCTATGTTTCTCCTTATTTTCCCTTTTTTTTTGCTTTGACTATTTTATTTGCACGCTAGATTGGTCCCCGAACCCTCCACCGTTAAACCAGAAGCTGAAAAACCTCAGGAGGCTGCTATCCCCACAAAAGAGACCAAACCTATTGTAGTGACCCCTACAGTGAAACCAGCAAAGCCTCAGGAGGCTGCTCCACCTCCAAAAGAGGAGGCTGATCCTATTGTAGTTACCCCTACTACTACGGGACCTGGAAGTCTTAGCGATGTTACTCCTACCAGGAAAAAAGTGGTGCCTAAAAAGTGAGTTTTGGCTTTGGAAAAAGATTTTATAACATACATACTTACCCTCGATTTCTGAGTTAGGAATTTGAAGTTGAGTATTACTCAAACTCTACTCTAGCCTGAGAACCTGTCAAACTTTGGCATAAAATTAGGGTTTGACACATTCTTAACCTAAAATACTTGAGTCAGAAACTAGCCCTTACACTCAAAAATTCACTCACTTTTTTCCCTTTGAGGCCTTTGACTGATAGGCAGTGACTACAGAAAAAAGCTACCTTCCATAAATAACTCAAACACTACATTACATAACAAAACCCTTATTTATCCCTGAAAGGCTGAGATGTACACTGGGATGTATAGGATCGCTAAGACACATTTTTACAGTTCAAGTTCCACATAAGGAGTCTGTTGCAACTTGCCATCAAACAGATATAATTCGAAACTATGGGCTGCTTCTTAGAAAAAAGCAGTAGATTCATATGCACAAACTAGCACGAAGTTTGTATGCAGACTTTGCTTCACACCCTATCCAAATATGCTTGGGTTAACGATTGCCTTAAGAGGAAACGGGGGGCAGAGAGCGCCGACTGAATTTCCTTAGTAAAAAGTCATAATTCGAGGTTTGGTTCTCGTCTCTTTCCTCCTCCAATATTGGACCAATTTAAAAGATATTCCGTAAACTGAAAAGATATATACTATGTCCCTATGTTTTCCTTTTTGATGATACATTATCTTTAGAAGCACTAAGAGCCCTCAAAAAATGATCATAATTGCGCTGTCTACAGAGGCTTAGTGTACAAATTTGACAAGCATAAATGAAAAAAAGGAAAACATAGGGACATAGTATATATCTTACTTTACCAGTTTATGGAATATCTTTTAAATTGGTCCAATATTGGAGGAGAAAAGAGACGAGAGCCAAACCTCGAATTATGACTTATTACTAAGGAAATTCAGTCGGCGCTCTCTGCCCATATTTCCTCTTAACTGCATGGATGAGCTATATTTTTTTGTGTAAGCTAAAAATCTTTTTCCCAAAATTGTTTATTCACTTTTTACAAGCTTTTATTTAACTTGCAGTGTATGTATGTGTGTTCGGGTCATATCTTGCAACTGAATTTTAAAGCAGTTATCCTCCAGCGATTAAGATGAAATTTTGCATACACGTTTAGTTTGGATGACAATGCATGGTTAGCTAAGTGACTTCATATTAAATCCAATATGGCGGACGGCCCAAGATGGCGGACTAATTATTTTTTGTGCACTGTCATGATATGGGTATTAAATGAAAGGGTTTGCTGTAAACAAAGATTTATGAATAATTTTATTTATTTGTTCGGACAAACCAGGCTATTCTGCTATCTGTATAGTGATGATCCTCTTATAAAACATAATCCATAAAAAGCCCACAAAAAATGTTGCATGGGTGTAGTTTTCATTTTTAATGTGGGGTATCATTGTACAGTTTTTCATCAAAACAACATCATATAATAAATTGACATAATTCCACCCTTCTTTTACCCATCTAATAACACTCTTTTTTCCCTACAGTTATCTTCTCGAAAGTCTGTCAGTCGGCGACTCGCTAATAATGTCAGTCGACGCTAAAGCTTCTGACAGCCGCATCACCCGCGGAGACTTCGTCTGCCTGACCATGGCAGACGCCTTTGAGCAGGATTACCACAGCCTGTGCGAGGACTTTACGCTCGACTGCAACAAGGATGACCAGCCCGCCAAGTAAGTAGCTCATCAAACCATACATCAGCTACAGTACTCACCAAACTTCTTGGCCGCCCTGAAGTTGGCTACAATGGCTGCGCACTAGGAAATCCATCTATAATATATAAAACTGGCCAAGTGCGAGTCGGACTCGCGCACGAAGGGTTCCGTACCATTATCGCAAAAAACGGCAACAAAAACACGTTTGTTGTATGGGAGCCCCCCTTAATTTATTTTATTTCAATTTAATAATTATTATTTTTTGAAGTGAATATACAACTAAATATTCTGTGAATATTTCAAGCGTCTACCTGTTTTCGTTATTAATATCGAGCAAAAAACGGCAAAAAAATCATGTTTGTTGTATGGGAGCTCCCCTTAAATATTCATTATAATAATAATAATAATAGGGTAAAAACGGGACCCTATTACTATGACTCCCACTGTCTGTCTGTCACCAGGCTGTATCTCATGAACCGTGATAACTAGACAGTTGAAATTTTTACAGAAGATGTATTTCTTTAGCCGCTATAACAAAAAATACTAAAAACAATAAAATAAATATTTAAGTGGGGCTGGGCTCCCATACAACAAACGTGATAGTTTGCCGTTTTTGCGATAATAGTACGGAACCTTTCGTGCGCAAGGCCAACTCGCACTTGACCGGTTTGATTCCGTAATACTGTCATATTTGACAAAGACTTAACTTATAAAGTTTTAATAAATAACTATTTCCATTCCCACAGACTGACTCCCGGCGAAACTGTAGCCTACTTCAACCCTGAAGACTGCGGATGGTACCGTGCGCGTGTGCTCAACCCAACGACACTCGCTCTGTTAGACAGCGGCAAGATCGTGACCGTCACGGCAGCCGACAAGTGCCGGAAACTGCCGAGCAAGTACGAGGCTGCGCCCGAGTTCTGTTGTGTACTCGCGAGCAAGGCTGTTGAGGTGAGTTCTTCATTGCCTTTTTATTTTGGGACCGCCCGCCACACTATTTCCAAGCACAGCCTGAAAGACTGAATATACAGTAGCAAGTCAATAAAGCTCGAGGATTCCTGAAGACGTGATTCAATTCACTTGGATCCCACAATGAAATTAATAAAAAACAAAAGATCGTCATGTCAATGCCGGCGAGTGGCGTACATTAACCAAAATTGTTTTAATTTAAAGAGAATAAATGTGACCTTTCCTTGTATATATATATTTATTTGATTCAAAATCGATGGAGAAAAATTACTGAATCGTAAAAAAAACTAAAAAAAATTATGTATGTTCACCGATATCTCCGTCAATTGTGGACCGATTTTGAAAATTATTTGTTCCGAAATTGGTCCCATTCTAATTTAGTGAAGCTCTGATGAAGGACTTCGGAGATATACAACAGAACTCTTCAATAAATAACAGCAAAACTCTCGGGATAGCTGCAATTGCATGTCTGTTTATTGTTTATACTACTTCATAACATTACATCACGCCAGTACGCTCTAAAGGGGAATGCAAATGTATACAGTTCACCTTGGTACACTCTCATTTCACTGGTTATATTCAAGTTTCATGATATTCGGGTAATCTATTCTGGCAATATACTTTACTACTTGCCTATTAGGTTAGAGAACGGTAGAATCAACTGTTATAACTTGTAAATTTTAATGTACCTAACGTTCAAAAGTGCCGCTTGGTGGCCTACTTGAAATAAAATATCTTTGTCTTTGTCTTAGAACTAAAAAATAAAAAAACTTTATTATTGTTGACGATGCTACGTCGACTGCTCAGTTACAGGAGCGAATAAATAAAAAGCGTGGACAATAATAATCTGGTGTAATTACAAAAATACAATATCCGAATGAAATGTAGTGTCTTCGTCGTGGTAAGAATTTGAGTGACGCGATGCTTGGAGCGGGAGACGTGCCAGCGCCGCCCGCGCGCCTCCAACCAATCGCATGCATGCCATGCATAGACAATTATAAAAAAATATTACCAACTTCCGAATAAGAAAACTACATAGTGAAAAATAACTTTACTTTTGGAAGTCGGTGTCCATAACGCAAAAAATTGGTACCTACCAAAGATACCGACTTCCAAAAATAAAGTTATTTTTCACTTTGTAGTTTTCTTATTTGGAAGTCGGTATTTTTTTATAAAAAAGTTTTTATATCGTCTCTACATTTGGTTAAAATGAGGTGTTTCCTTAAGTTTGCCATGTGTAATTACTTAACAAAATTTATACTTATTAGCGACACTATCGGCTCATGTAATATTCAGCATGTTTATTTTATCAAAATCAACGGGTTCGATTCCTGGCTAAGAGTGAGAATATAGAGTTTTCAAAAATCCCATAATGCAGTTTAAGTTTTCATCAAAACTGCCCCAAGAATTCTTTCAATATTTATAGCTTTTTCTCAGTTCCGGATTTGGGCCACTTGTAAAACTCCTCTATACACCGTGAAATTTAAGTGGTTGTTTTCCCGCGGCAGAACGACTTGCCTTAAGGAGTACTTTCGAAGCATAGAGTTAAAGTAAAAAAATAACGATGTTTTTGCTTTAAAATAATAAAAAAAAAAAAACATAAACTCGAAAAAGTGAGTAACAATAGTAACTTGTAGGTACTAGGTACTACGGTGAATAAAACGGTGGTGACGCGAGTAGTACCTAGGTACTACTCGCTCTCACTTGTAGGTACTAGTACCTACAAGTTACTATTGTTACACACTTTTTCGAGTTGATGAATATTTTTTAAATTATTTTAAAATAAAAACATCGTTATTTTTTTACTTTAACTCTATGCTTCGAAAGTACTCCTAAAGGCAAGTCGTTCTGCCGCGGGAAAACAACCACTTAAATTTCACGGTGTATAAGATTTATTTTTTCTACATTCCATTTTCTCACATTAATGTGATTAACGCCATAGTAAATCAGAGCTATATATCAATACATTCTGCTATATTTCGTATCTGTACGCCATGGGTATGATTTCCTTAGATGCCAAGAGCCAAATGACCTTTTTCCACTCCATTGTCCATTATGTAACACGTTGCCTAAGAAATTCGTTTCGAAATGTGAACATTTAGACACAAGATTATAAAATAAAATAAAACTCTCCCCATGCGCCTATTAATATTTACTTATTTAGCCACAAGGCTATTGAATATACACATATCAAAATATGTAAATAAGCTTCGCAAGCGTGGAATCCCCTAAAATTAACTAATCTTTACTAATATTATAAACTAGCTGTGCCCGCGGCTTCGCTCCCGTTATCTGTCTGCCAACAGTGCCAACCCTACCCTACTTGCCCTACTGCCTACCCTACTTACCTACCTACCAATGTTTTTCCATAGTCATCATTCTTCAGAAAATGACTTCAAATGCACAACGCCATCTATCGAATATCGAGTTCAACTCTCCGAGTATCTGAATTGCGTGTGTTGTGATAATTTTACTTCTTGAACACTTTCTAACTTTTGATAGAGTCTTCCGATTGCAATGAAACAAAAACCAAGTAATTCTTTAAGTTACGCACAATTTTTACGTATAAAAGTTATTTACATTGGTTTCGTCCATTTCACGTGATGCGTGCACAAATAAACAGACAAAAATGCCGGAAATAAGTTCTGTTGGTTATGCTTTAACACCCTGGCTATTATATTCGACTATAATTTTCGATGTACAAAAATTACATTTCTACACATATGTAATGATGCGAAAGTTTAGATGGATGGATGTATGTTTGTTACTCAATCACGGCTGAACGGATCTGTATGAAATTTGGCACAGAGATAGATTATAGTCTGCAATAGCACATAGGCTATGTGTACGCGGCAACACTACGCGACCAGAATTTTGCGCGTCCCCTCACTATGGGACACCCCGCAACTTCGGCCCTTTTGGCTCCGCTACCGCCACCGACGACACACGCGTCCATAGCTCCCTACCGCGCGCCCAAAAACGTCTCGCAATGCTAGAGAATTATAGTCTTAAACTAATAAGTTGTATGTACAAAGTAATTAAAGTTATAATGTTCATCTGACGTGTTTTCCTTCAAAAGAACTACTAAATAATTACTAATGTAAGTTGTGTGAAACCCACGCGCTTACACTATGTTTTTATCCCGGTATAATGTTCCCTTGGAATAATAAAACATCTTTCATGCGGGCGTAGCCACTGGCAGAAGCTAGTTTTAAATGATTTTCCATTGTTACAGCTTGGAGTCAGTCTCAACTGCAAGATTGAATCACAAACACCAAACGGATACATGGTATCTATGGTCGACGTCGAGACGGAAGCCAGTGTGGGTGAAGGAGAAGTGTCCAGATGGCTGCCTACTGTCGAATATCAAGCTCGTAAGTATCCATGATTCATAGCTATTGGAGTATATTTTTTTTCTAGACCTGTCTAATGGGACAGCAAAGGCTTTTCAAAAGCCTGCCCCAAGTCATTCCAGGCATTCTTTTCATGCGGCATCTCGAGCTTGCGCTCATGGTACGAGTCCAAATCATCTTGCCTATTCTTTCTGGGCCGATCTCTTCAGATCAGAGTACCGTAACTAATTAACTCCTTTTTTACAAAAAAATAATTTTTGATATCTTTTGGGTCTAACAATTAAAAATTATTTTTGTTAAAATTTGGTGTTGGCATAAGTTTGTGGTATGTTATTACTGCCCAGAATTTGATCCTTATTAGCGACACTATCCGATGATGTAATAATACACCGTATTTTATTTTTTTGATAATCATCTGGTTTGTTTTTAGGAATCTTCATTCGCTAGGAATATTGTGTTAAAAAAACCTAATGATGTAGTTTTAGTTTGCCTACAGCTAAGGAGTAGAATTCCCTGCCGGAGTCTGTTTCCCGATAGCTACAATCTAGCTAGGGGTCTTTAAGTCAAAAGTGAATAGGTAACTTCTAGGCAAGCGTGCTTCACCGTCGACCACATCATCGCTTACCATCAGGTGAAATGGTGATCAAGCGAGCCTTTAAGAGATAAAAAAAAACAAAGTTTTCATCAAAATCGGGCCCGAGACTTGTGCTTTTCGCAATTTCACATAGTTTTGAATTTGGCCATCCAAGCCTACTTGAGAAAGACACCTTGAATTTTTTTTATATGGTCAAGTAATTTTTTTGGACAGTAGCGGTGGACAGCCTGATAATACGAGAACATATATAGACAAGACTAATTTATCTTACAATCAGGATGTTTTTTAGGGTAAAACGGGACCCTATTACTAAGTAAGACTCCGCAGTCCGTCTGCCTGTCTGTCACCAGGCTGTATCTCATGAACCGTGACAGCTAGACAGTTGAAATTTTCACAGATAATGTATTTTTGTTGCCGCTATAACAACAAATACTAAAAACAGAATAAAATAAATACTTAAGTGTGGCTCCCATACATAAACGTGTTTTTTGGCCGTTTTTTGCGATAATGGTACGGAACCCTTCGTGCGCGAGGCCGACTCGCACTTGGCCGTTATTTATACTAATTTTATTTCTCCTCCACAGCCAGCATCCCGGAAGTGGCCCGCCCGCCCCTGACCAACGGTTCCAAAGTATTCCTCGTGCTGGCAGACACGTTGGACAAAGTGTTCGTGCGGCCGGCCGACAGCGAGTCACAAAAGCAGTACAACGATGTGCTGCAACAGGTGCTGCTCAGCGCTATGAGAGGAGGTGAGCTAGCATAGAGCTGATAGTTTAATTTTGTCCCCCCTAGTATTTCTCCTGTATCCCTGTATACCTAAAAAAACAGTCAAGATAATTACACGTCGAATAAATAAAAAAAAGTATGAATCATTCTTTATACTTAAAAATTAAATGTAGTCCATTAAGGTTACACTAGTCGATTTTTTTTCCGTACAAACGTAGTCTATGGATTATTCCACTGTTTGACGATGTACGTTCAAAATAAAAAGTGATATCAATTTGTGTATGGAAGCGAAAAAGTAAAAAATAAAGAAATTATTTGAAAGTTATGAGCGTCGAAAGTTCCACATTTCGACACTAATTTTAACGCATTTTTGGTCGCAAATAAATACCATAAGAAGACGGAAAATTGCAAAACGGCCTCCATACAGGGATAGATTAGTAGTTCAACAATGCATATAATTTTATTTTGAACAGATAGATTTAGTAGTTTTTTGAAAGAAAAAGAAAGAAAGAAAACACATTTATTTGACACAAGCCAGAGCACACAACACAAACATAAAAAAAAGAATAACTTAGACGACAAAACAACTGAACAACTTTCGTGATATCTAGACTGCCAAAGGTCTGTTCATAAAATTTCGCGCGCTCGGTTTCGTCCTAAATCATTATCCATTCCGCAAAAAATTTGCAAAAGTGTGTATTCGTACACGAACTAGCTTCCTACTGGTCATCACAGCATCTATCTCTTTCGCACGTGTTGTCGGTTGATATAAAATGCATTTTAACCCCGCGCACAAAATACTTCGTGCCGTCGATTAGTGTACACTTAACACCTTAATGTTACGATCAAACAATTAATCTGCTTGCCTTTTCGCAACTGTGTTGGGCTCGTCCTCCAGTCTAACCGAATGCAGCAGTTACCAGTAATTTACATGGAGTGACTGCCTACCTGACCTCCACAACCCACTTACTGGGTAATATTTTATCCCTTTGGCAAGACTGCTGTCAGGTTGCGCGGCTTCTGACTGGATTGTTACGAACAAACATCAATTAATTTTCCTATTTTTTTTTCTCGCCAGCTAAACCGCTAACGGAGCCGCCCGTCCCCGGTCAGACTGTCATCGGCAAGTTTGTAGACGACTGCCACTACCGCGCGCTGGTGCGGCGCGTCAACGTCAAGCTGAACAAGTATCAGATCGAGTATGCTGAGTATGGTAAGTTAGTCATCATGAAGGAGCAAGCCTCCTGACTCCTGACCATTTCATCAAGCCATCGGATGGCCTGGGAATGCGTTGCGATAATGTAATACAGACGCCTCATCCGATACAAAGAAACCGTGCCGACGTAACTAACATTTTTCGTCTGATTATACTGATTATTTTTTTATGCACTTCAATTGCGTTCGGTTCCGTTCCACGGCTATACATGGTGTTACCAGCGACTTGCAAGTAAAAGGTTTTTCTCAGTTCGTGACTGTTTTTTCTGTAAATTTAGTGACGATTTGTTTTAAAGTATTTTTTTGCAAGTTTTTTGTTACAGTTTCATTGCACCAAAATGTATTACAATAAATTTAAAAAAATCGAGTGGCATGCCTCAGAAATTTAAAACCGCGACGTCTATTGGAATCAATTTTAAACAAGCACGTACAATGTTTATGATCAATTCTAGAAAATTATAATTTTACACACAATTCAATAACAAAGCGATGCATATCGCGCCATCTAGTGGCATTTATTTGATTCAAGTTTTCTTTATTAGTGCTGGGACCCCGTGCCTTGGTTGACCTGGAAAACTAAATAGATTCCGTAATCAGGTCGACCGCAGCAAACACAAACTCCATTGGTGGGGGTTCTCAAATGGATCCGATGTCCCGTGCTTGTGCGCCGTCTCTCCATCGATCGTTCGACCATGGCCCACCTTTCGTCCTGTACCATGTACATGTCCCTGCCAGAGTCTTTGTTCCCTAATAGCTACAACCTTGGGTTCTTTAAGTCATGAGTGAATAGGTTCTAGGCAAGCATGTTTCACCGTAGACAACATCATCGCTTACCATCAGGCGAGATAGTGATCAAACGCGAGCCTAACTATTTATAATCAAATAAAAATAAAATAAATGTTAGAACAGCAATTAGTGTCTCCGTAGCTGAATACTGGGCCGAACATAATATTTAAAAAGTATTTGCTATCGACACGCTAAGAAAAATATGAATGAGGAGAATGCCTCATAAAGCAGTCTGGTTTGGCCATCTCCGCCTGAGCCTTCCTCTGTTAGGTTATTCGGGAACCACACCTTTTTTTGGTTCTAAGACTTGCCAGTTTCCTCACGATGCTTGCCTTCACCGTTTTTGAGAGCAGTGGTGATGTAATAACTAACACAAAGTAAAGCGCCTGCCTGGGTTCGAACCCACGACCTACAACTTGTAAGTCGCGGCCGTTACCACTGAGCCACCTCAGCCTCAATAGACTTCTAAGAGTCTTAAAATAATTTTCGACTAATATTTCAAACTTTACCTCCCCTACAGGCAACATCGAAGTCTCAACACTAGAGAACCTGTACGCCTGCCCAGCTGAATTCGACCTTTCTACTGTGAAGACGCAAGTGTCAGTGCTGAAGCTTGCTCCACCTACTGAAATGTCAGACGCCGCTAAGGAGTTCATCAAGGAGCTAGAGACTGAAGAACTTGTGCTGGTAAGTTAGAGGCTTGTTCTTTTGTTCAGCAGTGGACGTCTTTCGATGAAAGAAAGAAAGAAAAAACTTTTATTTGCGCCAGGCACGACGCATACCATAAAAAAAACAAAGGAAATACTTAAATACAAATACAGAGTATGCGTCACAACCACGCCAAACGGTCATCGCTCAGCATAATTCTGGGACTCGCGTGCAAGACAGAGCCACAGCGCTGGTTTATTTTTTAAATTTCGACACGAAAATATCGACGTTTTATGCTCGACACGAAATGTACTATTTCATCCCAGTATATGTTCCCTTGGGAAAAGAATAGTACATTTCGTGTCGAGCATAAAATTTTTTAAAACAAATCCTTATTATGCGTGGCACGAACGATTTTTTTTCAATTAAATGCAAATAAGTTCCAACAACAATTTATTAGAAATGTTCAGACTAAAAACCACAGACTATATACACACAATTAACGCGCGCTTTTCGAGAGGTAACAGGTTCAGTATCATGTTGCCAGTTACGTAATGATCCACACAAAAGTCATTTCGTAACAGTTATGTAATTTTTTATTTTTTTATTTATAATCTTGTGTCTAAATGTTCATATTTCGAAACTACTTTCATAGGCAATGTGTTACATAATAGACAAGGTAATGGAAATAGTTATTTATGCTACAAGTGCGGAAAGTAGGTGATTTCCGTCGGAAATCATCTTACGCTCGTATATCATACAACATTTTACTATGCATTGTGCGAGGAAATAAAAAAATATATCTGAACCAAGCAAGAAATTAATAAAATGGTGCTTATTCAAGGGCGCTCAGCATATCCACAGATTAACTAATAGTAATACTAGAAATAATTTATTGAACAAAATCTAAATCTAGAGTAAATAAAAACACCTTAAATGAAGTATTACTTTTGTTTTACCTTTTATATGAAGGATAATCTGTACTTAACTAATTTTTAAAACTTTTCTCAAATAATAAAAACTATGCGGCGGGCTGACGTTGGAGTAAAAAATTAAAAAAGTACAGGAAAGTAAAAAGCACTAGTAAAAAAAGTGACACTTTCCGCACAGTTTGGCTGCTTGGAAAACGCTCTTTTCGAGGACATGCATTGTAAAACACTTTTCACACGGGGGAAGCCGCTGGCAGAACATAGTAGCTAACTAATTTTCATCTTTTCTAGTCCCTACCCAACGGTCTCAACTCAGCACCGAGCGGTTCCGAAGCCAGTCTCACCATAACCAAGAACAGAGTGGATCTCGGAGCCCAGCTGGTGGAGATGTGCACGCCCAACTGGAAAAAGATCGAGCAGAGAGGCGGTGATGTCGCTATCGGTAAGGATGGTTCTTAATGTACATATACTTAATAAACAGACAACTAGAAGAATAAACAGGTACACACACATCATCACATCATTAGCCTATTAATTTTCCCACTGCTGGGACACAGGCCTCCTCTCTGTGAGAGGGAATGGGCCGTAATCCACCACGCGGGCCCAGTGCGGGTTGGTGGATGACACATGTCTTCGAATTTTTTGGTTCTAGGACATGCCGGTTTTCTCACGATGTTTTCCTTCACCGTTTTGAGAGCAGGGGTGATGAAATAATATACACAAAGTAAAGTGCCTGCTTGGGCTCGAACCCACGACCTACAACTTGTAAGTCGCGGCCGATACTAATGGGCCACCACTGCTCAAAACTCACCACTGCGTAAAATAGGTACACTTCAAAGAAATCTCTTCCAGCATACCTGTGAGAGCAGAGTTGAAAAAAAACAAAAAATTTAGACACCGTGTGTAGACGGGAAATAAAAAGAAAACATATTAAACAATTTACTATAAATAATAATAATTAATTGTTTTAATTTACAATATAATTAATTTCTATATACTGTCATATAAATGCATATTAATAAAATAAATTTTTTTTTTTTTTTCTTTATTTTTATAAAGGGGGTTTTTTCAATAACGAAAATGTCACCCCCATGATTGAATACAAAAAAAATATAACAGTTCAGAACTAACCTAGTCGTATCCTTAAGCCTATGATCACAATTCTCAACAACACCCTAGCCTCGTCCGACATTGGACGTGATAAGATGCTGTTAAAAAAACCTACACTAAAATTACACTTTCCAAAAAATAAATATTACAATAATAAATACTAAATACGAGTAATATCATAAATTTACCATTTTGAATTTTTATAGTTGGGTCATTTTAATTTTAAATTTTCTGACATTTGAATTTTGTGTCATTTTTTTTATGATTTAATTTTATTATTTGACATTTTAATTCTGTGACATTTTTATTTTTTGATAATGTTAATCAATATTAAATAAAATTATGTCTTTCTTATTTAATTTATACGTGGATCCCCGTAATTATTCTAAATTCTTTAAATTGTTGTGTGAGTCATGTACTGATTACTAACATTACTCCTTTACTTCTTTTGGCTTGTATACTCTTATTAGGTCACCTAACAACGAACCTCAGTGTCATAGCGAGACCTAAAAAATCTTGTTCTATCCACAGATTCGGAACCTATTATGTTCCAAGACATAGAGTATGCAGAACTGCCCGAGTCCGGCTGCACCATCGAAGTGCTGGATATTAGCGTGCTGAAGGGCGGCGCCCTGTGCGGGTACGACCGCGCTGATACCAAAGCTGACATGGTGTTCAACAAGCTCACGGCCAAGGTAACAAATCAATCCTCATTTTTTTAACACGCTGCATATTACTTCGTAAGTGTGTCCGTCAGTCCCATCGCCGACGAGTAAACGATTAGCTATCGGACAATTTTTCTCGCTGAAGAAACGTACAGTAGTATATTATGCAACTAGTGAATAAAGGATGTATTTAAAGCGAGGGCCATAGATGAATCACGAACAAGTGAAGGATTCTAAGCGAGTTCAAGTGTTAGAATCCTGTGCGACGCGAGTGATTCATGGCCCTCGATATTAATCCGTTTTATTCAAGAGTTGCATACTATATTTCATACCATGACTACGCGAAAAAGAAAGATTTAAACGAAAAGCACAAGGAATAATAATAAAAAAATGTTTTATTACCTTTAAAATTTACAAAAAATGTAAAAAACTCAGGGTTTCATATTTTTTGTAAATTGAAGCTGGAAAATTAAATCGAAGAAGGAGTTTGAAAGTCAAATATTCTTTGCACAAGGAGTTTGTATCGAGTATTTTATGCGCAAGGAGGTTGTATAGCATTGAGATGGACGTCGAATATATATTTGTGTGTTCTAAATTCAAACACCAAAAAAGTGATTAAAAGTGCTTTTTATTCACTGTTTTCAGTGAATAAAATAAGCTTTTTAGATGGGGAATGGTACAAAAGATCTAAGATCCCGTGTCAATAAGAGAGCGATATTGCAATAAGTGCCCTTCAGATCAAAAAGCGTTTAAAAAAATAACTTAATATTTATTTACGTGTGGCAATCCTCATGGTTGTCCTCCACTCCTGATAGAGGGGTCTGACAAATTCTTTATCACTAAAACCACCCCAGTGTTCCTCGCACACATGCGTAGGTGGTTGCGGGTGCTTGTTTGACTTCCGCTGGCCCAGACTAGTGCTACTGTCGTATTCAGCAAAGCATGCTATTATTAAACAATTATATTATTTAATTTGTTGTTTTACCTTGTTACAGATGGCAGAGTATTGTAATAGTGAGGTTGGAAGGGAGCCCTATCTTCCCAAGCCAGAGGAACTGTGCATAGCTCAGTTACCTCCCTGTAAGTAATGAATTGCTGTTTATTTACGACGAAACTATAATAAATAACTTTATTTCCAAAACTAGCTGTTGCCCGCGGCTTTGCTCCCGTGGACCACCCCACAGGGCCCAATTTCGGGATTGAAAATAGCCTATGTCACTCAGGAATAATGTAGCTTTCTATTGGTGAAAGAATTTTTCAAATGGGTCCAGTAGTTTCGGAGCCTATTCGGTACAAACAAATAAACAATGTGACATAGGCTATTTTTTATATCCCGAAAACGGGTTCTGTGCGGGTGGTCCACGGGAGCGAAGCGGCGCGGAATAGTTAGTATAACCTATAAGACCAGGTTTCTTCACTGCAATGCACAGAACAAAGTCGAAAATCATTTATTTCAATTAGGCCATTGATCACTTTTGAATGTCAACATTTATAGTAAATAACTCAATAGTAATATTGATTCCACCGTCCATTCGCAAAGGACATTGGTTTGCAAAATGAAATCTTATAATGTTGAATATTGTGGAGATGAATTGTTTTTCCGGGCATGTGATGAGGACGGATGAAATGCATGTTACCATGGCCCACAGCTTAACTGAGACCATTCCTAAGGTAACTAGAGAGATGTTGACGTCACTACACCTGCGGCGGCACTAAGTCCTCCTAGGTACTTTTATGTTGTATGGGGCTTTAATAAATAAACAAATACAGCCAATTCTGTACCGTACAGCTACTTCAGAATGGTCTCGGCTAAGCAGTTGGACTCTAAAAGGGTTATGAATATAAATGGGGATTGAGAGGGAGGGGAAGAACAAAGAAAAGATGGATGGACTGTGTTAGGAATGATATGAAAGAAAAGAGTCAGTGATAGCGTGAAGGAGGAAGGAAGACGATAAATATTCATTGTTTGAAATGTTCCAAAACAAAAAAATAAATATAACTATATCATTTTCTTTTATCTTACAGATCCTCAATGGTTCCGCGCCGTCTTTTTGAATCTCGTCAACGGACCTGGCAGTAGCGAAGCCAAAGTTTGCTACTTAGACTATGGCAATGTAGCAAATGTACCGGTGTCATTGATTAGGAAGATGATGCCTGAGTTCATCGTTGATATTCCGGTCATGGGGCTGTATTTGGAGATCAGTGGTAAGTTGTATTTTTAATCCTCGACGGAGGGGTGTTATAAGTTTGACGTGTGTTGCTGTGTATCTGTGTGTCTGTCTGTGGCATCATAGCGTCCAAACGGGTGAACCGATTTTGATTAAGTTTGTTTTTGTTTGAAAGGTGATTTTGTCGAGAGTGTTCTTAGCTGTTTGAATAAAATCGGTTCAGCCGTTCAAAAGTTATGGGCGTTTTACTGTTTGAATTAATGTCATAATTACGTGTTCAATAGATTATCGATCGAATCGTATCTACTATGTACTAGATAAATTATGTAGCAATTTGATGGGAGTTTTTTAAATTTTGAAATTTTACTTGCCATGTTATTTACTTTTACTAATGGCTGAGGCACAGACCTACCTCTGGAGTCAGTGATTGCACTCATTAGTTGTATGCATAATGAAAGTATGCCCAAAATGTTTAGTGCATATGGGTGGGATGTCCACTTTATACACATCGCCATACCTCATGTAGTTCGATGATGGAACGGGCTAGGCAGAATGAGATCATGCAATTCCATTGCACACTGCCCAAAATGTAACCGATAAAAAATCTGACAAGCTGGCAGCTTGGCATTGATGATCAAGGCTTTGGAGCTTTGGCTCGACCAGTGCCTCATTGCCGATAAGCTTCTTGGCCCGTTATTGCAGTCATTGTCTAAACCGAACAAATTCTCTTCCTCAGACTTCCCTAAGGACGCCTCAGATGAGTGGTTAGCCAGAGCGGTTGATCACATGAACATCGACGAAGAAGGAAGGGGCACCCTGAAGGTCACCAAATGTGAGAAGCAGAGCGATGGCATGTACTCAATTGACGCACCAGAACTGATGCTAGCTATGAGGGGGTAAGCTCGACATGGACTAAGAAGAAATATACTCTTATAATTTTATTATAGGTTACATCTAGGCAAGCGTGCTTCACCGTCTACCACATTATCACTTACCTTCAGGTGAGATAGTGGTCAAACGCAAGTCTATTATTATTATTAATAATAAAAAAAAATCTAATTGTTAGATCAAGACATTATAATAGGAATATGCTCTTTAGAACAAGTTTTTGTTTAACTTACCTTGGTTTTCGGTGTGTATGGATCAAATTTTGCAAGTTATCCCCGACCGATTGAGCTGACATTTTGTATACATGTTCGGAATGGATGACAATGAAAGGTAAGTTAAAAGAAAAAGCTTGTTTTGAAAGTTTTTTTTAGGTTTTAGGTTTAATAAAAAAATATAAGATTATCTTTTCTAAATGTTTTTATAAGCGACGAAGTTATAAAGCTTCAAAGTTAAATTACAAAAAAAGTATGACGACTTAAATCAAATGCCGCATCGGCATTGATTTGATAAGGCATGTAACTTCGATGAATGTTAATTAATATTTTTGTCTTTCATCTCAAAAAACGAGGTGTCGCCCGGTAAGAACGAAGTTCCTCACCTCTTGTACGGTAAAGAATATGCACAGATTCGGTAAAATTGTTAGTTATTGAAAAATAATTGTATTTAACGTTAGATTTATATTAAGTCCATGAACGTTAGTACACTCTAGTCGGGCTATCAGACAAGTCATATTTAACTAACACATGATGTAAACAAATATAGTTTTCTGCGCTTGACGATAACATCCGAACGACGCCGAACGGAACCGAACATCTCCAGAGGGGGCATAACGCTTTTTTGTGACGTGACGATTTCTACTAGGCAACTCCTACCGCAAGACCCGGTAAGGAACTTCGATCAAAAACAAAAAAAAAAACCATTGTATTCGACTAATGTACAATTTCTACTGTTGTTTAATTTCTTCTTTATTTCTAATCAATAAAAAACTTGACGAAAAAAAGTTATCCTGTAATCTGTAAATATCTTGTATTTTTTATTATTTTTGTGTTAGTTGTTAACATAGTATACTTAGTTTTAGTTGTTAACATAAATATGTTTACTTTTTTGTAAACTGTTATGTTATATTTATCTTATTAGTTATAAGATATTACTGACTTAAGTAATTTTTTTAAGTTTTAGAATGCCATCGTTGACATTTGCATTATATGCGGTCTGACTTCGCCCACTGCTGGGCTTAGGCCTCTCTTTTCTTGTGGCAATCCACACGCTCCTGTGCTACTCTTAGACGTCGTAATCATGGCGTGGAACTGGTTAAAAAAGGTTATGGTGTGATCATATTTTAAAAACTGTTTCTGCCCATGTAAAGAAACCACCTTCTCCAAGGAATTCCTAAGCGAGCTTGACTCGGTGGAACGCAGAGCTAAGAGACTAATTGGCGACGTCAAACTGGTGGATGCCAAGCTTGGCTCATCGCCGTAAGGTTGCCTGCTTGTCGGTCTTCTACAGACTGTACTTTGGCGAGTGTGCTCATGAACTCCACGAACTCATCCCATCGGACATCTAGACGCACTGCAAGTTATCATCCTTACCTTGTTGCTTTTCTACCAATTCGCACCAAGCGCTTCCAAACATCCTTCATAATGCGCACAGCAAAAGAGTGGAACTCACTGCCTGCGTCTGTGTTTCAGAACGCATACAACCCGAATCTCTTCAAAGTTAGAGTGAACAGGCTTCTTCTGGATAAGCTCACTCCATCATCGACTTAATCTATTTGACGTTTTAAAACAAATTTTCAGTCAACTACCCTATTGACTACATCCTTGTAGAAAGCGTTCCACGTGGGAGTGTGCGTTAGAATTGCATGAACTGATTCCTCCTAGACCGTTCCATCATGGGACTACAAGAGGTTTTGGGAGTGTTTTTATTAAGCGCACAGCAAAAGAGTGGAATTCCCTGCCGGAGTCTGTATTTCGTGATAGCTACAACCTGGGAGTCAAGTCAAGAATGGATAGGTTTCTTCTAGGCAAGCATGCTTCATCATCGACCACATCATCGCTTACCATCAGGTGAGGTAGTGGTCAAGCGTAAGCCTATTTAAAACAAAAACATCCATAGGCAGAAATGATTTCAAAAACATGTCCATCCACACTTTCCCGTTACACACTGTATAGGTAACACTTAGATCTTTAGCTGGCCCAGCTTAGTATGGATTTTCAGTAGAATGCAAAGGCAGCTAAAACTGTTTTTTGTTAACAACGGCTCTTGTAACACAGGTCAATCACCTATCACAGGAGTTCGAGAATCTAAGTATCTGTAATGTTTTCTTAAGTATGTAAAAAAAATAACTTTTAAACTAAAAGGGCCAACTCTCGAAAAATATCAGCTTTTGTCGAGATATCTATACTAATATTATAAATGCGAACGTTTGTTCGTCGGTATGACATCCGAGCCGGTGAAATAGTTTGATTCAAACCTTACGTGTTTGTTGCCGGTTTGAATGTTCATCAACCGGCACTGCGCAGTTTGATTCTGTACGCCGCCTCCGTAATCAGATTAAAATTTCTTCCTGCTTACGTCCAGTAGTAGCAAAGACCTTTTGGGGTCTCTGGACTGTTGATAAAGCTGACTTATCGACATTGTAGAGCCTATGAGGAGAAATGTTGTTGCTCTGAACAATGTCTTGGTAAGTGTTGAAAAATAGTGCTACTTGCGGTTTGTTAAAGGCTTGGGCTCTTGCAGCTGAAGTCGCTTCAGGTTTCCTCAAGGATATGTCTGGGTGTCTGCTTCGAAATCCAGCCGACCATTCTTTGCCTGCCATCTTTTTTTCATTGTTGAAGTTATGAGGAATATTATTAACGTCTGCAAACTGGTAGGCCAATACCAAAACTTCCTTCCTTGTGAATCCAAACAATCTCGTTTCTAGTAATTTAATATGTTCTACCAGTTCTCGTTCCATTTCATATGTGAAGACACTCCTGTACCTACCCATACCTAAAACAATAAGGCGAGTACGTGATTAAATCCGCTCTGATCATGCTGACATAACGCTACAGTTAAAAAATACTACATAAGTTGGTAGGTACCTTTAGCAGTTGGAGCTAAGAATTTATTTTGTTTCAGTGCATGTCTTCTAAGAGTCGACTGTGGGACATTAAATACTTTAGAAGCCAATAGCCAGCCCATTTCATTATTCTTCACAGCTTCAATAGCCTTTTCCATGGAGGTTTTATCCCATCCCTGTCGGTCTGTTTTTTTAGAATAGTTACGAGGCATGATTGTTAATAATCTGAAAAAAGAAAAAAGGGTGGGTCAAATGACATAGTATGCTGTTTTACCCGAACAAGGCGTATGCCATTTTGTCCACTTCATAACCTTCAACGTAAGAAAACAATAACTAAAAAAATAACTAGAATTATGAGATTTCAAATCATTTTCTAAGTTATTTAGTAAAATTACAATAATTTAATGCTCAATTCAAACAAATTAACGTAAAAAAACTTACTTTTACGAGAAACAAAATCCGCCTGAGTAAAACTCGTGACAGCAAAAACTAAACAAACATGTGTCCGCACCACACGGCCCAACGGACGCGACTGGCGCCGCCACAGGTTGCGACCTGTTACTAAGCGATCCTCTACACGCCATTTTGAGAACTATTATGTCTGTGGTTTTGGAGAAAAGGAGGTGTGCCATTTTACCCACCTATGTCATTTTGTAGGCCTCTCCCCTATATAAATTAACAAATTTGATTTTGTCTAAAGGAGAGTTTCCAAGCATTTTTATCTTGAATATAATTATCAAAATTTTGTAATATGCTTGTTTATAAAGTTTACTTTCAACAAAAGTTTAAAATTTTCTTTCATTTAGTTTTAATATATCACAAGGTATTGTTATAGAATTTAACACAGTACCCCATGAAAGATGTGTGTAGTTTAGATAATCTATAAGATGGTTTGCTATCACTAACTTTAACTGGATGACTCGCACAACTTGTAAGTTTTCGGTGTGCTTGTAAGTGCGGCCTTCGTCGAAATGTTCTGCGCAAAGGACAGCCTCCCAGTCCACTTGAGCAGATTCGTCAATGGCTTTCTCTTGTGAGGGCATGTATAAACTGGAAAACTTGTCATTTAAATAGTCACACACATTAATTCATACACATACATTATTTTCGAAAGAGCGTCATCATGGTGTCGAACCCATTGAACGAAAAATACGACTCTGCCTCGGCTAAGAGACCTTGCAAAATTTCTATTGCCAAACATCTTGACTGTTAAGTGCTATGTCTATAAAGGTTTTATAGAAGAAACGACTGATAATAATTAAAGTATTTAAGGAATGTTATCCCTTTCTGTTAAAATAGCGCTGTTCGTGAATTGCGGAACTATAGCGACATGTGTGCCAATCAATGCACCCCAGAATTTCAGAAATGTTTTTTGTCTGTAAATAACACATTATTTTATTTATATTAATGAGGATATAATGGCTCTTCATACAGTCAGAAATGGATATAATGCAATACTTGCCCTTTATTTTTTGATTTCATCACTATCTTCTCTGGAGCTTGGAATTTTTACATATTTAAAAAAAATATGTGGCTTGTGTAGTACCACGGTCACTTGTTTTAGTGCTCGAGAAACAGGGTTCTGAAACGGCCTACCAGTGTTTGATACAAACCAATTGCATAAAAAACCAGTGCACCCAACATCTAAAGGTCCGTTTATATCTACAGACACTGAGCGTGCACGTGCCGTGGCAGACAAAATAATATTCTTTTATACAGTGTCTATTAACGTATTTCTATCGTTACACGACCGCGCAGACACCAACAGACACGACACGGGCCGTGCGCGGCCAGTATTCGCGGAAAGAATATTTTGTCTGTACGTGTCTGTAGCTACCTACCGGGCAGTGTGAACAGAGCATCGGAACCGGGCAGACGTCTTTTGTTTCCTTTACCTGTCGGAATCGCGCAGCAACAACGCAATTATGAATAAATCTTCCACAGAGAAGTATCTGAACATTGTGAAAGCTGTTCATAAACTGCTTATAGAGCGGCCCCGACCGAGACACCGTTGTCAGCAACGGTGTCTGTCGATGTCTGACACGGCACGCTCAGATGTAAATAAACGTTGTCTGGCGGTGTCTGCCCTGGCACGTGTCTTGCACGATCAGATGTAAATAAACAGTGTCTGTCGGTGTCTGCCCTGGAACGTGTCTGACACGCTGAATGTCTGTAGATATAAACGGACCTTAAAACAACAATTGAGAATATTTTATCAAGTTGTGATACATATACCTGCTAGCGACAATAATTGAACAATTACTGGGTACCTTTGTTTTCATATCAATGCCGTCCTGACGAAGATTAACGGGCATATGAGGACTGATTTCCTCATTTAAAGCTCTTGCAAGATCTTTGGAGAGACGATACGTCTTAATGAACTGCCGATCCGTCAAGTCATAAGCATCATTGTACATTCTTGACGATACATTTCTTCTTCTTACCCATCCAATGTTCAACAAAATCCTTATAGAACATCATTATTTTTAGATAAAAAAATTTAAAGCCCTAGACCGAAATTTCTATTTTATTCACAAAAGTTTTACTTTCTTTACCAACTTATAATCAACCGCGAATTTTGACAGATGAACCGTCCGATGTGTCGTTCCGGTGCGATTGTAACAGGTGTCAAAACGGAAGAATGCGCGTAAATTTCACGCATGTATTCGACTGTGTTAGCAATACGACCTTGCGGTTGTCTCGATCGATCGTTGCGTTCGACTAAACCGTAACTTATTTTGGATCGTTATTCATTAGTTAAATGAGAAAACGCTATAAAGCCATGATTCAGCGGCGAAAACAGATTTTTTGGAATTTAATTATCATGATCAACCATTAATATCTGATCACCTCAATTTGAATCTGGATCTTGAAAAATGTCATTTCAGGACCGTCGCTCGAAGGTCATGGTCTGAAATTGGTCTTTTGGAACATTCACTTCCTTAGAAGTTGTAGGGTGCAAATGCAAATATACCCTAACATTAATTATTGTAAATGCAATGCAAATGTCAGTGTAATGTAAAAATGTCAATGAGTGCCAACGGGCTGGAATCAAGAAATAAAAATGCAAGTTGTCCGATCCAAACCGCGTCTATTAGAACACTAAAATTAAATATTGGTACAAATGCATCATCAATGCTCTGCTTGCTGCTGCTGCATGATTATCATAATATCTAAAGTAGGTCGCACGTGTAAATCCAAAGGTGCGAGCCACTTATTGCACAATTCCTTACATACTAAACAATTTTAATACTCATGTACGTGCACCGTACAGAAGTTGATTGTGCTTCAGAAACCAAATCTTCTTCTATTATGAGTATGTCTTGAGAAGTACCAGGATGTTCATCTTATTTATCCACTTAACCCTTTATAAGGCAGAACAAACGGCTGAAGGTACAGAAATGAAACTTAGTGGTATACATCATATATGAGCACTTTATTGAAATTTCGGAAAAAAAAGTATATATATATATATATAAACATGGTGTCCATTATTTGGACAGAGCCGTACTACGGCTTGTGGAAGTTGGCAAAACATGGAACAATACATAGGGCTACCTCGCATCGTATGCATTGTATCTTCGATTTTTTGCTGTTAGCATTGCTGCTGCAAGCCCTGCATCGTCTGTAAGAGTCTAGTGGACCGGGGAGGTGGGATCCAACGTCTGAAAGCCGTAGATCATCTGGAAGGCCATACTTTGCCTTCTGCCGGCTATCAACTTTTGGTCTTTTGCATACAAAAGATGGCAAGTTCGATACCCTCTTCCTTCTGCTCGTAAAAGTGCCAATCAAGTTTCTTCCGAGAAGTGTACGAAACTGTAAAGTAGACATTGGGTAACGCACTTTTTGCGCATACAAAATGTATGCATTCGTAATTGCTGCATCCACCATAAAATAAAATAGTCTCATCCACCACCTCCTGCTCCTCCTAGCTACAGGATAGGTGCCTCGCTTTTGATCAAAGCGATCGACACCCCCCATCCTTTTGGTATACTCCACAACACCCAGAGGGCAAGGCACTTCTTGTTTCCTTCCGTCTTTTTGCGTTCTCATGCATGTTACTTTTTCCTTAGGATGAAAGGCGGTACTAAGAATGCTGACTAATTTTGTGTCCATCCATGTAAAGCATGCTACATTTCGGTTAACCCGCCACTTATATTGACCCCTAGAAAGTTTAGGTTTACCTTTCTTGGCCATCAGATGTTTTAGTGTCCGGGGTAAGTTAGTTCTATTGGATCTAACGGTTGCTGTAGAATATATATTATTATCATACAAGCTTTGCATTAGTTGGGTCGAAGCAAAGAAATTATCAAATGTTACATGTGCGTTTTCTATCTTTTCTTCAATAAGTACTTTGCAAAGACTATTTACCACAGCTGCTCCTAAACCGAATTCAATATCGTTGTCTTTTTTTCCCGTATACACCTCAAATTCAAATAAATAACCCGTGCTACTGTCACATCTCGCCCATATCTTGAAGCCTCTTTTTATCGGCTTGTTTGGTAAATATTGCTTCAATGAACTGCGCCCTTTGAATTTTACCATACATTCGTCAATACTTTGGGATGACGAATTCCGAGCTCCCTTTTGAAAAGCAGTGTTCATTGAGGTTATTAGTGGTCGAATCTTATATAGTTTATCATATTCAGGCTCTCCTCTTTGAGGCATTTTCGTGTTGTCGTTTAGATGTAGATTTCTCATTATCATTTTAAATTTTTTTGCAGTCATTACATCTGCTATTTCTCTCACACAAAAAAATGGATCTGTTGACCAATACAAGTCAATATTGGGTAGAGGGTGCACCCCCATCAAAACTAACATTCCTAAAAAAGCTTGTATTTCCTCATTTGAGACATCTACCCAGTTTTTTTGTTTATTTTGGGCAGCATATAAATTTGTCTGCTCTGCAATTAGAGATAAAACTTCGTCAGTGAAAAAAAAACGAAAATAAATATGAGGTCCACTTTTGTTGGGAATATTTTGGTGAGACTTTAGAGGAATATCATCAAACTTGTTTCTTGGTACATCGTGAGGGAAAAGTACTTTCTTCCAATCTTCATCTTCAGAAGAACCATCTTCAGAATCAGAAATGGATAACGACACAGGACTATTGTTTATCAGCACATTGATGTTTGGACCATCAGCTGTTTCCGATTGATTTCGTCCTATAGAAATTCCGCTTACTGAAGGGACTACGGAATCCTCTGGTTCAAAATTGGCGGCATTCCCGTTATTTGAAGATGACGGAGAAGCTAATATATCCTCAAGATCCGATGAATTTGGTGGCAAGAATATGGCCTCACTTTCCCTTTCATCACTTTCGTGACCATCTTCAGATTCCTCGCCATCCGATAACGCAAAAAGACTCTCTAAAGTTTCCTCAATTTTGTCTAAAGGAATCACTTTTCTCTGTAACCAAAAAAAAAAAATGTTTGACTCAGACGGGCTCTGGGCAATATATGGACGTCATAACAAAACTCCAAATTAGTATCAAAAAGATTCGTATCAGCAAAAATATACTGTATTACATCAAATTTAGAATATAACTAACAAATTTTAATTCAAATCTTACCTGTCCACTCATTTTTTTCGAAGATTTTTGTAGATTTACGTAGCACTATTAAAATCGACACAATTTTGAAAGATGACATCAAACATCTGTTTGAACTAACATGGCGCCAAATTTTTTTTTGCTACGTTCCGTTTCTCAAAACATTCAAGAATAAATCACTGCTAACGACAAACTGTGTTGCCAAATATTTTTTTAAGATATTTCGTCAAATGTATGATGTCCAATATATGGCCAGAGCCTTATAAAGGGTTAAGCAAATACAAATATGTATTGGAACAAATAACATATTACACTCCAGATATGCGTATTTATATACCCTGAAAGATTGCCATCGATTAAAAAGTCACCCTGTTCTATGGATTTTTCCATTTTAGGTCTTTTCAAGTTTGGGTCGATTCGGTAGATTGTTTTTCGTATCGTTCGATTTAAATTTTCTTCGATCAGTACTCATGCACGTCCAAAGCTTTAGGTGTCGGTTCGGTTTCGACCCTAGCTATGCATTTCTCCTTTCATTATTTCATTCATATTGAATACATAGGACGATGTTGTACAGTCATAAAGAAATCGTGTCGAGTTGCGGAATCACAGACACAAAATTTCAAGGAACAAAAATATTTTATGTTCACTATAACTGTCACTTAGTTCTTTTTAACAGGTTCGCTGCCACCCACAGGATAGAAATTCATTCGTAAAGCCAAATGTGTTTACAGTATTTAAACATCCAACACGCACCTGTGCGTGCTCGGCACTGGGAATGAAATTTTCATTACCAGTGCCGAACAACGCACGGGTGCGTTATCAGTTTATTGCAAGATTTTTCGTAAATTACGAATAATACACATTCATTTATTTAAGAGTGGTTTTTATTTGTTACTTGCATATCGCTAATCAAAAAAAACTTCAAAATAAACATTAAAAAAGTATTAATTGTAATAACACACAATTATCAATCAACAAACATAGAAAATGATTATTACAGGCCAAGTTCTGAGTGGTAATTATCGAAACACAGCACACAAAGTCCAGGTTTGTCAGGACAGGTTTCACAATACCAAGGAGAGTCACAACGTTTCTTATTCTTGGTGCACTGTCGGCATGGCTTTCGCTTGAGCCGCCCGTTCGAAGTAGTTTCAGTGGCTTTCTTTATTGTATGTGTATTGCCTGACACTCGACTTCTTTGAGTACTTGATAATCTATTTTCTGTAAAATCTTCTGGCAGCAGCGCATTTATGATGTTCATTCGGTAATCATACAGAGACAATTTAGGTTGCCCTGAATACTTATTATAAATTTTCATCGAATTGATGAACAGAAGCTGGAATGTGTGGATGGCAACTTTCATATACCAACGCAAAGTTTTTCTTTCGCAAGGATAGTAAGCCAAAAGCTGGTCTTGCCTGTCTACTCCTGACATATAATCATTATACTTAGATATGGCTTCCGGCTTTTGAGTAACCTGACCACGTTTATTTGCGACTGGAACCATTCTGTCTTCATACTGGGTAGTAATATATGACACAGCACGTTTGTCTTTCCACATGCCAACATGAACTCCTTCCCGAAACATTGAGCAATTTTCCCCTTTTTTTATTTTTTTTTTCATTACTTCGGGAGGATTTTCTTTCAAATCTTTTCGCAGAGTCCCTGTGCAATAGGTGTTGTTTTCAAGCAGCTTCTTCGCCAAACCGAAACTATTATAATAATTATCCATATATATCTCATGGCCATTATTTAATTTCCCCTGAAGTAGCTCCATTACCACTTTCTCAGCGTGACCTTTTCCGGTGACTTCTGTATCTTTTCCACCTGCATACACTCGGAACTTTAATATCAAACCATCTGGTTCGGTGAGCATATATAATTTGATGCCGTACTTGTGGCGTTTGTTTTTTATAAACTGGCGAAAACTCAGACGCCCTCTCCACAACACCATACTTTCATCAAGAGATAATTGTTTTCCAGGATAGTAACATTCAGTCATCTTGTTGTTGAAGTAATCAATGATACTTCTTACTTTGAACAGGGGGTCTTCACTCTCTTCCTCTGACGTAAAATGCAAACATCTCATTATAAGGAGAAATCTATTCCTGCTCATTTGTTGTCCAAAAATAGGCATTGAAAATAACCTGTCTTTTTTCCAGTAATCTTGTAGACGACTGAGTTGAATAGTTCCCATGTGGAATAGCAAACCAAGAAATATTTTTAGCTCAGGGACGATGATCGGTTTCCATCCAGTTATTCTCGAAAAATCTCTTCGTCTGCCTGGTGTTTCCCTAATTGGTCTATTATTTAGTAACCTCTGTGCCTGAGCGTTTGTCTCTGTACAAATCATCGACAAAAAATCTTCGGAGAAAAAGAAATTAAAATAATCTATAGGGTTTACTCCTGCAACTTCGCCGTAGAATTGGTTTGATTTAGTAAAATCAATCTTAAGCATTTCACCTGTTGTGGTCCAATCGGTCATCGAGCTTAGTTCAGAGGGTTGGTTATGCTGAACTTGCTCTTCAGTGCCTGATACAGTTGGTGAGCTTGTTTCTAGGTCTTGATTCTGAGCTATAGATGACGATAATCGGGGTCTGGGAGGTTGCAATATAAAATTTGATAGGTTTACCTCACCTTCACTGTCTGATGCTGACTCCTCCTCATCAGGTTGATAGTCGTCCTCCGAATCGTCATCGTACAGTGTCTCCTCTATATCACTGTCATCCAGAGGCGTAAAAACTTGTTTTCGACGCCTTTTCGACCCAGAAGGGCCTTCTCCACAGTCCATTTTTTATTATTTTTTACTAGCACGTAAAAACAAAACCGTTCAAGATACAAAAAAACCACAAACACGTAACGAATTTTTGAAATTTCAAGCATAGTGCCGCTTTAATAGTGCTTAACACACGTTCGGATTTGGTCCGGCCGAACCACGGATTTGTGGGCGGTGTTAGTCCGGGCGTGTGTAGAGTGGTCCGCCGGACATTATTATTATTGAGTCCGTCTCGGTCCACTTGTGTTCACATCGGATATGGTCTGCTCTATACCAAATCCGGACGTTTGTAGTGTTGTCGGGCAGTTGGGCCGTACGAACTACGACTAGACTTGTAGTAAACTTCAATTCTCTAAATTCTCTTCCTGATGCAAGATACTGTAACGTGGCCATAAGACGCTTTTCGGCAGAAAAAGACTTTCTCATAACAGTATTTTTTTTTTGTGATGACAGGTTTAACTGAGTTTAGTAATTGTTCAAAGGTTTTCGGTTCATTCGCAGATATATTTTAAAGTCATCTTCATCTAAAATTCTTATCAACTTCATGTGACTAAATTGGTCGCGTTCTCTTAAATACTATTTCTTTTTATCCGCTTTTTACGTGGTGGCTGTAAAGTTGCTGCTATTGATGCCGCTACCACCATAATTTTTGTGACGACATGATGACAACGGTGTGCACTTGAAGGCGTACGTGAAGCAACTGCCGTCTAGTCGGTCCGCAGAACCAGGCTCGGGCGTGTGTAAGCATTATAAGGTTAGCTCAAGGCTTGGCTAAAGCATTTGCGTAGTTCAGCAGAAGCAAAAAGTTTGATGTTGCTGGTCTGTTTTTTTTATAATGAGTGTAGGGGAGACCGGGTCAAAATCGTATAGCTAAGGGTTTAGGGTTGTAGGTCTTTCATCTCAAAACACTAATTTATCTTCTCAACAATTATAATTAGTCAGTCTCATATGGAACATAATCACTTGAAAATATTTGGAATAATTAAAATCTTAAACAATAAAAACCAAAAAAAATAAACATCTTCTAATTACGGTTTTACCCCGACACATGGGCAAAACCGTATATTATATACGATATTGCCCCCGAAATTATCTAGAAGCAACGCATCCCATACATACAAAATCATCTAAATCGTCGGAGTCATAACCTGTGCAACCTTCATGAGCCCAACCTTTGCACTCCCTACATTGCACCCAACCTTCGTCCATGCGGCTTGAACCATATTCTTCCAGGCAGTACAAACAAATGTTGTCATTTATTATTTTTTGGTTTAGTTTTTTGGCCTTAGAAGGTTGAGTCAAATTAAACTTAGGAGTTTTATTTTGTGAGATGGATATTAACTCGTTTTTATAGGGGGAGGAAGTGATAACTGCAGTTTTTCCTCTTCGGTTATCGTTTGCTCTTTTACGCTCCACGCTTATTTTAGGAACTGGCATTATATCCGCTGGAGACACTGTTACACGATTTTGGTTCAACGTAGTAATAACTGGCGATGCTGTGTTAGTTAATGGGGTCGGCTCAATGGGTAGCGCAGAAATTAATGGTGTTAAGTGAACGAGTGGCGCTGAAGAAGTTGATGGTGTCGGGTTGACATCTGCATCAGCGGAAATTGATGGAGTTGTAGAAGGTATTTCCGTTGTCTCAGCCGCGGCAAAATCTGTTTCACCGAATACTGTCCTGTTCGTTGGGAATATGCCTGTTTTAGTAAAGCCAGACACGGCGTTCTGTACAGTTGCCGCTTTACAGTACGCTGCTCCAAAAAGTCTTGCCAGTTGGAATTGTGTCACTACTCTACCCGGATTATTCCGTAGCCACGCGTTCACTTCTTGGGTGTAATATGTGCTTAATGGACCCATGATACTCACGTCAAGCGGTTGAAGTCTGTGGGTGCAATGAGGAGGGAAACTTAAAATTACAACTCCATTGTCCCTAGCTTTTTCGATCAGTGGCAGATTTTTTGTATGGGTCGAGTGTCCATCGAGTAAAAGAAGGACAGGATCATCTTTTTTGGGTTTTACTGATGATATGAAATGATTAAACCACTCAACAAAAATATCACTTTGTATCCACCCACTTGGATGACAAACCGAAACTGTCCCTGGTGGAGCACCATCTAGAAGTTCAGCCTTCATCCGAACTCGTGGAAATATTAGCAGTGGAGGAATATAATTTCCAGAAGCAGACACACACAGGACAGCGGTAGTCAGCTGGCCTCTTTCCGCTGAACTAGCTAGACCAACCTGTTTTCTTCCCTTTAAAGCAATTATTCTGCTTTGTCTTTTTGGTACCGTTGTCAGGCCCGTTTCATCCACATTGTAAATTTTCGTAGGCAAAAATTTATATTGATCTATAACTTCCTCTAACAAATCAAAAAATCGGTTGACACTGACCATATTAAATCCCATCGCTCTTGCCACCGACGTCGGCTCGGCAGCACGCAGTGATAATTGTGGGTGTCGCTTCATGAACCCAGCCAGCCAATCTTCTCCCGCTAGTTTATAAACGTTATTGAAACAATGGTCAATATTGTTTGCTTCAGCGAGCTGATACGCTAAGCGTCGAAGATCTTTATACGTGAGACCAAATAATCGTTTTTCCATGATCAAGACATGCTCAACTAGACTTTGTTCTTGAGAAACCGAAAAAGTCGGTTTAAATCGTCCCAAGCCTTTGCGTGTGGAACCTTCCAGGTCATTGTTCTGTCTAAATCGGTTTACTCGATCTTGTAATGTTGATTTCGGTACCTCAAAAGTTTTGGCAGCTTTCAAGTAACCCATGGTGCCATCATATACGGCTTGAACGGCTTTTTTCATGTTATCCGGATCCCATTCTTGTCTAGAAGTAGTCCTTTTATAATTACGCGGCATTTAAACTGCACCTAAAATTAAAAAAAATAAGTAAGTTTATATTCATTCATGCGGGTCAAAATCGTATAGTGGCCGGTTTTGCCCCGTACGGTTTTGACCCAAGACTCGATGTTTAAATATCTCACTCACTACTACATACGCAAACCGATTATACCTATTCAAATATTTGTTAATTACGAGTTAATACACACACTTTAACATAGTTGATTGGACACTTACCTGTTATATGTGTAAATTTCACTATTATTGATTGAATCTTCACAAAAATAAGATCAATAACACCGAAAAACAATAAAATCGATTACTTTGATAACGCGCGTGCATGCAGCGACAAGTGTTTGTTGACAAAATAGCTCCGATTGGTCGACGCCGCTGAGCAGTTGGCGCGCGGGAACTTTGAATTATTTGACAAGAATAGACATGCTGTACTGTTTTACCCCGGTATACGGTTTTGTACAGGTCTCCCCTACTACCGCGGACATGGCCGTCTTATTAGGTTTTTATTAAGGTGCAAGTATACAACTCCTACGTCGGACAACTTAGTCTACGTGAGTTCATCCATAAATATATATTCATGGATTCTTTCTTCAATTATTCCATTTTTCAAATGCACCCCACTATTTTCGGTGCAAAATTTCAAATTAACTGCTTTTCCACGTTTCTTTTTTACATTTACTGTGTTACAAAATGCATTGTGTATTCCACTGCTTAAAACCAGTATTTTAATTTATTTTAAAGATTGTGTCGGCATGGTTTCGACCTTAGTTATGAATTTCTCCTTTGATTCATTTTGAATACGTGGGACGATGTTCTATAGATTCAAAAGAAAATCTCTTTCGAATTATATTGGATTAAACTAGACAACACAGTCATAAAAAATCTGCGTCAAGTTGTAGAGTCAGAGAGTTATCCGGGTCATCCACACTTCGAAGAACCCGTTTTTCAATTCCATTTTTATATGCACTGTGGTGCACATTGTGGTGCAAATTTTCGCTGTTGGCAATGTGTTCTGTATTTGTGCAGTTACTTTCGCCATCTCTTCGACAGCCGCGGACGTTTCTAGGTCTGACTCACGGCTACTCGGGTCCGTCTCTATGTTACGCCGGTTTAGGTCCTATTTGAGTCTTTCTAGAGCTTTTCAGAGCACGTCCAGCTGGTTGGAGATGCTGGTGACCTTTGAGTCGAGGCGTGAAATTTCGGCATCCAGAGTGTTTCACTTGGGATTCCCTGGAGCCCTTGCGCTTTCCTGCCTCGTTTTCCTTTGGTTGTTGAGGCTCGCCGTTGAGACCTCGTCTTTCAACTCCTTGATGGCGTTGAATGCTTCAAGGGCGTCATGAAAAAGACATTCCCGGATCCTAAATGACTATTTTATCGTGTCCGTGAATTCAGTCCGCATGAGAGAGCTCCTTCTTCATGTCCGCAAGTTCCCGAGTGTGAGATCTCTCGACCCGCACAAGCTCTTGTGCGTGACGATACCGCGATCTCGAGATTGTATTTGTTTTGATTCTTACATTTTTCAAATTCGTCTCTTTTTACGGTTTAACCCTTTCAGACCTGATGCTAAACGGAAAGATATTTTAAAATGAAAGTTACTGTTTCTAGTTAATTTGGGGTAGGTAAAGAAAAATATGCTACTGAAAAAAATCTAGGTAAACTGAAAATCGGTTTTTCACGATACTCACGATTGTGAGGGATTGGGCCAAGTTTTCGTACACTCACAATTGTGAGGGTTGAGAAATAAGACCATTTAATATAGGAAATTAAACTGTAATTATCATTATAACAGTAAAAATCTTTATAAAATGAACAGTATTAATCATTTAACATTTATGGCTTAGAATAAAATCAACAAAACTAACATTTATTACTTATTAGGAACATTTTTTCAGTCTTAATCATGATTCTCTTTTTGGACGCAACTTTAATCACATTTTTTTAACATTATAACCCCCTCCTTATTTTTCATTATGAAATACGTAAAAACAGTGGTTATCTTTAGATAAACAAAGATAAACGTTGCACTTTGTGCATCTAACTTTTGATCGACTGCTGCAGCTCTTCAGTCTACAACATCTTGGTGCTTTTATTGTGTCACATATTGGCCAGTGATTGTATCCATCGAGTCTTTTATCCATTGTTGGAATCGTAGCTGGTTTGTAATGAGACGTTTCAGGCATCTCAGCCAAATCGTCTGTAGGATCACGTTGTCTCTTTCTAGTCGTTCCACCAAGCAAAAAATCTGACACAGTCAGCTTGAAATCTAAAAAATCCATGGGTTTCTGTCTGTTTGACTGTGCCGCCTTACGATATTCATACCATGCGTTAACGAGCGACATATCGAAAAGATGCATGAATACTTTTAGAGGCCACTTCCGTGTTTTGTGCCAAGACCTGTATGCTTCCAACATCTGATCACTGACGTCTACTCCGCCCATGTTCTCGTTATACTTTTTGACGATATTAGGGCATGGGACAGTGACATAGCTTTTACTACATTTATCCCATCGCTGTACATTCTCCACAGGCTGAGCACCGAGGCACGTGGAAGACATCAACACAGATTTGTTGTCCTTCCATTTAACTACGCAAATATTTCTTTCCGCGTTCACTATTTCTTCATAATCACCTCGCCTCATTTGTGAATCCTTCTTAAATGTATATCCTTTAAATCTGTTAGTCATCAGAGTCCCGGTGCCATCAATTTGCTCAGCAATCAATTTTTCCATCAGGGGAATGGTCGTGAAATACCGATCAAAAAATATAAAACTACCTTTAGGTAATGTAGATATCAATCTGAGTACAACAGATGGACCTAGACCAAGTGTAGTGTCAAGGAAAGGCGTAGTATTACCTTGGTATATTTCAAAATCTATAATCAAGCCACTTGATGAGGTAATCACAAAGTTTTTCAGGCCCACTGGTCTAGGTTTACCAGGAACATATTGTTTGACTGGACATTTTCCGAGAAAAGGTATCATTTGTTCGTCAATTGAATACGTGCCATGATTCCTGGGCAACTCCAAGCATCTGTTACGAACCGTGTCAATCATTGGTTGAACTAGCCATAGCCGATTTTGAGTTTTCTCTTGAGCTGGAACAGCTGTCTTGTCAACAATGTGTAAATTGGTCCTAATCAGAAAGAACCTGTCTCTCGTCAGTGCATCTGTAATATACGGCAACCTAAATCGCTGCAGCCACGCCATCTTGATCCTAGGATATTTCACACAGCCAAGGATACCATTAACACCAAAGAACTTCTTTACATCAGCTGCAGTGATAGGATGTTTCAGCACCTCATTCTTAGTTGTCTGGTAGTATATATTTGTGCACAGTGCGAGTTTTTCGAACACTTCTTCTGTGAAATACTTCTCAAAGTATTCAGCAGGCGATAGTACCTAAAAAAATGAAACCATGTGTTGAAATAAGTAAGATAGTTCATAGAGTTACGTAAAACCAGATTACTAAACAAAATGCATACTTCTTCCACAGTTGTAGTAACTGAAGGCATAGGTTTCCCGCGAAACATCCGTCTGGTCCAGGTATTTCTAGCAGCTGGCGCTGCCACAACAGGAGCCCTATCGTCTTCCTCCTGGTCTTCATCAGATGAGCTGTCGGGCCCATCCCCTGGGGGCATCCAATTTTCGTCTTCATCGGACTCGCCACCGAAGTCCGAGTCATTTAATGCGTCCAAAATACCATCGTCGTCTTGTAATAAATTTCTTCTACTCATAGGCCTTTGCCACACTAGACAGAAATTCCGTCGCCGAACTTACGCGGCGGTCAATCCGTTCTATACGGTACCAGTCACACTGAATATTCAGTGGCAGATCATCAGTCGGCTGCCTGCGCTTATACGGTGTGGTCGTGAATTCGTTATGGTGACTGATATAATCATTGTTGAGTAGGTTTATATGAATGATAGTTTCAATTAGTACCTACATGCATACGAGTACTTATAATTAGATCTACCTAGGTATAGAAAATTAATAAAGTGATAAACTCACCAAGTTCTCGCTGTTTTGTTTCTATTTCACTATCCCAATTGTCGTACAATATTTTCGCAATCTCTTCCCATGCTCGTTTCTTTGCAGTTCTATCCGGCTTTTCTTTAGAGTCCCCAAGGGAAACTCTATTTTGCACTTCGATAATAAATCGTTCAGTGTCAAACATCCTGTGCGTGCGTCGTCACTGCGAGTTATCCGCTGAATGTGGCGCGATACATACAAATACCTGTAATGTGACGTTGCCGATCTTACGCAGACGGAAGATCGGTGCGCGGACGACCGAGCAGACGCGAGCGAGTGAGCGGTCCGCTCCGAGCGACGGATCGTCCGCGACGGAACGACCGATCTTCCGCGTAGTGTGCCCGCTATTTGTATTTTATATGCAATAACATGTATTGGCGTTCCGCCGCGGAAGTTCGGCGACGGAATTTCCGTCTAGTGTGGCAAAGGCCTTTGTGATTGTTTAACATCGAAACAATACCTAAAACAAAGCACAAAACAGTTTTTAATTTGTATGAAAATACCTACAAATATTAAAGTTCAAACCGAGCCCTCACATTCATGAGGGTTATTTTTGCGGCACCAGAATCCGTTGAAAGTAATCAGTAATCCACTATTTTTAATCTTACGGGCTATTTTCCACTCATTCTAAACACAATAAAACAAGAACATACCTGAATAATACTTACCAGAACAAAAGAATGAATCAGCCCGGTGACAGGTCACGACACGTTCGCGTCGCTCGAACTCGATCGCACACTGACCCACAGACACGCCACCCTCCGCCGCGAAAAAAATCGTAGGCATAAACGACTGCCCTCACTTTCGTGCGAGCTCGTCCCCGTTCGCTTACCGTTCCCGAGTAAGCTTATAAAAAATCGTAAAATCATACTCACAAAAGTGAGTACAGGGCCCAGGCAGGGGTGGGGGGGGGGTGGGGGGGGTTGCCCTTTATAAGGCATAAGGATTGGGGGAGAATAAATAAAAACTGTCTATGCATTTGGCATGTATTTATTACCTTAATTAATAATACAGTCTTAGAAAATCAGTCAGTTCACTGGAAAACCCGGAAAATGTGGTGGTAAATATCCTCCCTATGCCTCCCTAGGTGTATGAAAAGCAGCAAAGCAAGGTGTAACACACAGCGGGACTTTGCACTTTCCGCACATAATTTTAGTGCGCTTATCATTATTTTTAGTGCTACAATGTTTGCACCGTCTATAAGTAGACTGGGCTGGCATGTGGTCTCCAACATTCGAGTAGCGCTGTTCATGAGGTACAGCTCCAATAACTTTTTGGCGGTTTGACACTTCAGTTTTGGTAATTTTGTAAGTAGCGGTATTCAGAGCTACAGATTTTCGTTTCCTGCTTGTGAAACCTGCAATGAGCCCTCTCGCAACAGCCACGCGAAACTCAAGATGGGTCAGTTTTGCAGATCTAGAAGTTTGGGAGTACAACATGCAAGCATTAGTTATGCTTACATCTAACAAAAAATAAAAAACACGTAACCACCATCTCTTGCTTCGTCTCCCGACCGAGTATGTGTTACGAACCTGGTCGAACCGATCAACCCCCCCCATTCTGTTGGTGTATTCCTTCACAACCAATGGGCAAGGCAGGTTTCGTTTGTTGCCGTCTTTTTGTGTTCTGGCCACAAACGTGCGATTTTTAGGATGGAAAGTATTGGTGAGTAATGTAACTTCTTTGTTGTCTTGCCACAAAACAAAGGCTACATCTTTTTTGATCCTCCACTTATATTGTCCTTTTTGTAGTTTCAATTTTTTGAATCTACCCTCGCCTGTTTTTTTTTTTATGAGTTTTGGTAAATCCACTCGGTTCCTTCTTACCGTTCCCGAAGCATATAAACCCTTTTCATATAAATAATTCAAAAGAGAAGAATCACTAAAGAAATTGTCAAACGTTACATGTATCTTGAAATCTTCCGCAATCAATTTACTTGTCAAATTTTTTACCACCTTTGCCCCCAAAGCCTCCTCAGTACCTGTATCAGTTTTACCAGTACATATATATTGAAAATTCATACAAATATCCAGTTGTACTGTCACATCGACACCAAACTTTGTAGCCCCTCTTTATGGGCTTGAGTGGCATGTATTGTTTGAGGGAGGACCTGCCTTTGAATAATATCATACACTCGTCAATGCTTTGTGAAGAAGTATTTTTAGCATTATTTTGACAAGATTCATTGATCAAAGATAGAAGTGGTTGCAGCTTGTAAAGTTTATCAAAACCATGACTGCCTCTGGCAGGTTGTTGACTGTTGTCATTCAAATGAAGTGAGCGCAAAATATTTTTGAACCGTTTGATAGGCATCACGTCGGCAATCTCGTTTACTCGAAAACCGGGATCAGTAGACCAGTACAGGTCAATACTTGGTAAGACATGGTACCCCATTATAATCAATATTCCTAAAAACGCTCGTATTTCTGGTTTAGTCACAGGTAGCCAACCACTAGGCTTAGTTTGATCTGCATAAAGATTTGTTTGCGACACAATCAAATCAAAAACTTTATCATTGAAAAAATTATCAAAATGAGCAACTGGTCTTGCTCGACTACTCAAAAAATATTTAGGTCGTAACAGTTTCTGATCAAATATTTCAACATTTGGTCTGTCAGTCCAGTTTGTCTTCTTCCAGTCATCATCCTCATCTTCAGATGATTCATCTACTTCACTTGAAGAACTAGGTACTTGCATTTCTTGTTCTTGTGTTGAAGAATGATGAATACCAGAACAGCTTGGCACGGGGTCAGTGTAATTAGAAGTGCTTACCTCTTGCGAGAGAGGTGAATCCGTAAAACCTGAACCAGTTTGTTCTTCTAAAATGCGTTGTATCGTTTCGACATCAAATTCCTCTCCTTCATCAGACTCCAAGTCATCCTCTGAACATCCATCATCAGGAACACCAACAACCAACCTCAAAGCTTCTTCCATTTCAAAGTCATTCAAAAAACGTCGTGACATTTTTATATAACCTGAAAATAAACAATGCGCCACCGTCAAAGGCATAGGGAGCATTTTTCCCACCATAAAAAATCCTTTTAGTAAGCAAGATTACAATTCAATTCAGGAAATAAAACACTTTTAGCAACAACAAATAATACGAAAACGTAAATAAATACAAATACGACCTTACGTAGAAGTAAAATTTGTAGATTTATTTAGATTACTTTCAGAGTCAAAAATCAGCTATATTTTCAACGTCCTGTTTCCGCCATGACACTTAGCAGATGTCAATGTCAAATTCGTTTTTTTATAAAATGTTCACTAATTCATCCTTATGTTGCACGTACAAAAAATTACCATGAAAAAATATCGATTTTGGTAAAATCGATGAAAATATATGGTGGTAAAAATACTCCCTATGCCTTAAAAAGGGATAAACTGGAAAACTTGTCATTTAAATAGTCACACACATTAATTCATACACATACATTATTTTCGAAAGAGCGTCATCATGGTGTCGAACCCATTGAACGAAAAATACGACTCTGCCTCGGCTAAGAGACCTTGCAAAATTTCTATTGCCAAACATCTTGACTGTTAAGTGCTATGTCTATAAAGGTTTTATAGAAGAAACGACTGATAATAATTAAAGTATTTAAGGAATGTTATCCCTTTCTGTTAAAATAGCGCTGTTCGTGAATTGCGGAACTATAGCGACATGTGTTCCAATCAATGCACCCCAGAATTTCAGAAATGTTTTTTGTCTGTAAATAACACATTATTTTATTTATATTAATGAGGATATAATGGCTCTTCATACAGTCAGAAATGGATATAATGCAATACTTGCCCTTTATTTTTTGATTTCATCACTATCTTCTCTGGAGCTTGGAATTTTTACATATTTAAAAAAAAATATGTGGCTTGTGTAGTACCACAGTCACTTGTTTTAGTGCTCGAGAAACAGGGTTCTGAAACGGCCTACCAGTGTTTGATACAAACCAATTGCATTAAAAACCAGTGCACCCAACATCTAAAGGTCCGTTTATATCTACAGACACTGAGCGTGCACGTGCCGTGGCAGACAAAATAATATTCTTTTATACAGTGTCTATTAACGTATTTCTATCGTTACACGACCGCGCAGACACCAACAGACACGACACGGGCCGTGCGCGGCCAGTATTCGCGGAAAGAATATTTTGTCTGTACGGTTCATGTCTGTACGTGTCTGTAGCTACCTACCGGGCAGTGTGAACAGAGCATCGGAACCGGGCAGACGTCTTTTGTTTCCTTTACCTGTTGGAATCGCGCAGCAACAACGCAATTATGAATAAATCTTCCACAGAGAAATGTCTGAACATTGTGAAAGCTGTTCATAAACTGCTTATAGAGCGGCCCCGACGCTGACAACGGTGTCTGTCGATGTCTGACACGGCACGCTCAGATGTAAATAAACGTTGTCTGGCGGTGTCTGCCCTGGCACGTGTCATGCACGATCAGATGTAAATAAACAGTGTCTGTCGGTGTCTGCCCTGGAACGTGTCTGACACGCTGAATGTCTGTAGATATAAACGGACCTTGAAACAACAATTGAGAATATTTTATCAAGTTGTGATACATATACCTGCTAGCGACAATAATTGAACAATTACTGGGTACCTTTGTTTTCATATCAATGCCGTCCTGACGAAGATTAACGGGCATATGAGGACTGATTTCCTCATTTAAAGCTCTTGCAAGATCTTTGGAGAGACGATACGTCTTAATGAACTGCCGATCCGTCAAGTCATAAGCATCATTGTACATTCTTGACGATACATTTCTTCTTCTTACCCATCCAATGTTCAACAAAATCCATATAGAACATCATTATTTTTAGATAAAAAAATTTAAAGCCCTAGACCGAAATTTCTATTTTATTCACAAAAGTTTTACTTTCTTTACCAACTTATAATCAACCGCGAATTTTGACAGATGAACCGTGCGATGTGTCGTTCCGGTGCGATTGTAACAGGTGTCATAACGGAAGAATGCGCGTAAATTTCACGCATGTATTCGACTGTGTTAGCAATACGACCTTGCGGTTGTCTCGATCGATCGTTGCGTTCGACTAAACCGTAACTTATTTTGCATCGTTATTCATCAGTTAAATGAGAAAACGCTATAAAGCCATGATTCAGCGGCGAAAACAGATTTTTTGGAATTTAATTATCATGATCAACCATTAATATCTGATCACCTCAATTTGAATCTGGATCTTGAAAAATGTCATTTCAGGACCGTCGCTCGAAGGTCATGGTCTGAAATTTGTCTTTTGGAACATTCACTTCCTTAGAAGTTGTAGGGTGCAAATGCAAATACACCCTAACATTAATTATTGTAAATGCAATGCAAATGTCAGTGTAATGTAAAAATGTCAATGAGTGCCAACGGGCTGGAATCAAGAAATAAAAATGCAAGTTGTCCGATCTAAACCGCGTCTATTAGAACACTAAAATTAAATATTGGTACAAATGCATCATCAATGCTCTGCTTGCTGCTGCTGCATGATTATCATAATATCTAAAGTAGGTCGCACGTGTAAATCCAAAGGTGCGAGCCACTTATTGCACAATTCCTTACATACTAAACAATTTTAATACTCATGTACGTGCACCGTACAGAAGTTGATTGTGCTTCAGAAACCAAATCTTCTTCTATTATGAGTATGTCTTGAGAAGTACCAGGATGTTCATCTTATTTATCCACTTAAGCAAATACAAATATGTATTGGAACAAATAACATATTACACTCCAGATATGCGTATTTATATACCCTGAAAGATTGCCATCGATTAAAAAGTCACCCTGTTCTATGGATTTTTCCATTTTAGGTCTTTTCAAGTTTGGGTCGATTCGGTAGATTGTTTTTCGTATCGTTCGATTTAAATTTTCTCCGATCAGTACTCATGCACGTCCAAAGCTTTAGGTGTCGGTTCGGTTTCGACCCTAGTTATGCATTTCTCCTTTCATTATTTCATTCATATTGAATACATAGGACGATGTTGTACAGTCATAAAGAAATCGTGTCGAGTTGCGGAATCACAGACACAAAATTTCGAGGAACAAAAATAATTTCTGTTCACTATAACTGTCACTTGGTTCTTTTTAATAGTGCTTAAAACACACGTTCGGATTTGGTCCGGCCGGGCCACGGATTTGTGGGCGGTGTTAGTCCGGGCGTGTGTAGAGTGGTGCGCCGGACATTATTATTATTAATTGAGTCCGTCTCGGTCCGCTTGTGTTCACATCGGATATGGTCTGCTCTATACCAAATCCGGACGTTTGTAGGGTTGTCGGGCAGTTGGGCCGTACGAACTACGACTAGACTTGTAGTAAACTTCAATTCTCTAAATTCTCTTTCTGATGCAAGTTACTGTAACGTGGCCATAAGACGCTTTTCGGCAGAAAAAGACTTTCTCATAACAGTATTTTTTTTTGTGATGACAGGTTTAACTGAGTTTAGTAATTGTTCAAAGGTTTTCGGTTCATTCGCAGATATATTTTAAAGTCATCTTCATCTAAAATTCTTATCAACTTCATGTGACTAAATTGGTCGCGTTCTCTTAAATACAATTTATTTTTATCCGCTTTTTACGTGGTGGCTGTAAAGTTGCTGCTATTGATGCCGCTACCACCATAATTTTTGTATCCAACGACATGATGACAACGGTGTGCACTTGAAGGCATACGTGAAGCAACTGCCGTCTAGTCGGTCCGCAGAACCAGGCTCGGGCGTGTGTAAGCATTATAAGGTTAGCTCAAGGCTTGGCTAAAGCATTTGCGTAGTTCAGCAGAAGCAAAAAGTTTGATGTTGCTGGTCTGTTTTTTTTATAATGAGTGTACTACCGCGGACATGGCCGTCTTATTAGGTTTTTATTAAGGTGCAAGTATACAACTCCTACGTCGGACAACTTAGTCTACGTGAGTTCATCCATAAATATATATTCATGGATTCTTTCTTCAATTATTCCATTTTTCAAATGCACCCCACTATTTTCGGTGCAAAATTTCAAATTAACTGCTTTTCCACGTTTCTTTTTTACATTTACTGTGTTACAAAATGCATTGTGTATTCCACTGCTTAAAACCAGTATTTCAATTTATTTTAAAGATTGTGTCGGCATGGTTTTGACCTTAGTTATGAATTTCTCCTTTGATTCATTTTGAATACGTGGGACGATGTTCTATAGATTCAAAAGAAAATCTCTTTCTAATTATATTGGATTAAACTAGACAACACAGTCATAAAAAATCTGCGTCAAGTTGCAGAGTCAGAGAGTTATCCGGGTCATCCACACTTCGAAGAACCCGTTTTTCAATTCCATTTTTATATGCACTGTGGTGCACATTGTGGTGCAAATTTTCGCTGTTGGCAATGTGTTCTGTATTTGTGCAGTTACTTTCGCCATCTCTTCGACAGCCGCGGACGTTTGTAGGTCTGACTCACGGCTACTCGGGTCCGTCTCTATGTTACGCCGGTTTAGGTCCTATTTGAGTCTTTCAAGAGCTTTTCAGAGCACGTCCAGCTGGTTGGAGATGCTGGTGACCTTTGAGTCGAGGCGTGAAATGTCGGCATCCAGAGTGTTTCACTTGGGATTCCCTGGAGCCCTTGCGCTTTCCTGCCTCGTTTTCCTTTGGTTGTTGAGGCTCGCCGTTGAGACCTCGTCTTTCAACTCCTTGATGGCGTTGAATGCTTCAAGGGCGTCATGAAAAAGACATTCCCGGATCCTAAATGACTATTTTATCGTGTCCGTGAATTCAGTCCGCATGAGAGAGCTCCTTCTTCATGTCCGCAAGTTCCCGAGTGTGAGATCTCTCGACCAGCACAAGCTCTTGTGCGTGACGATACCGCGATCTCGAGATGGTACTTGTTTTGATTCTTAAATTTTTCAAATGCGTCTCTTTTTACGGTTTAAGACATTTATTTTTCTCAAAAGATTACATTAATCACTTACAGAGGAAATACAATATTAAGTAAACAGAACAACCGATTTTTGATGCAAAAGTTCAATTTTGATGTGAACAACAAGCTTGTCCACGTTTATCAATTTCAGTATTTTAAAGTTTGGGTCGGTTCGGTTTCGACCCTAGTTATCAGCATTTCTCCTTTCATTATTTCTTTTATTGAATACATATGACGATGTTCTATAGACTCGAAAAAGCCGAGTAAAGTTGCGGCATCACAGACCGCACGCGATTGTTCATATATACAATAGGCACCTGAAGCAGTCTCCGAGGATGGCAGCCGATGGACGAGAGCGAATTTACGGCAGGGCGCAATATTCGCACTCTTCTGGCGGAGAATGATTGTAGGCACATACTACGCAATTAAGGCACCAGAAATAGTTTGAAAAATATAAAACTTTTACATTTTAAATCTCTCACAAGTCCACTATAAAATGTTCCGGTTTTCCCGGCATTATTTCGAGACCAATTCCGCACTGCGCACAGTAGTCTCTCCGCAAATAATGTGTGGCTGGCCATGGCCATAATAATATGTAATTTTGCAATATTAAATGGAGAAAATCGTCAATGGATAAAAATTTATCGACGTCCATTCTGAGCGCCATTTTACACACACGCAGTTAACTGGCCCTGATTCCACGAGTCCACGTTTACTTTTTAATATTTTGTTACGGTTCATGATATACAGCCCTCCATTATTTCGCTGTAAAAATAAATTAAATTTACGAGTGTTTTTAAGTACCTACGTATTTCACTGTTTTAAAGCAGTTTCGCACTTACTACCGTTGCAAGTTCAACAATTTCTTTGTAAGTACGATTCGCTGCGTTAATTATTACCTAATTTCTAATTAAAAATCGTTTGTTCATGGTCTTTAATGATTGTGACTGAGAAGGAAGAACCAGAGCATGAAGGGAGCTCAATCTTCATGTCCGCAAGTTCCCGAGTGTGAGATCTCTCTACCCGCACAAGCTCTTGTGCTTGACGAGACCGCAATCTCGAGATTGCACTGCTTTTGATTCTTCCATTTTTTAAATGCGTCTCTTTTTACGGTTTAAGTCATTTATTTTTCTCAAAAGATTACATTTATCACTTACAGAGGAAATACAATATTAAGTAAACAGAACAACCGATTTTTGATGTAAAAGTTCAATTTTGATGTGAACAACAAGCTTGTCCACGTTTATCAATTTCAGTATTTTAAAGTTTGGGTCGGTTCGGTTTCGACCCTAGTTATCAGCATTTCTCCTTTCATTATTTCTTCTATTGAATACGTATGACGATGTTCTATAGACTCGAAAAAGCCGAGTAAAGTTGCGGCATCACAGACCGCACGCGATTGTTCATATACGTGGGACACTCAGAAAGTTTTGCGAAACTAAAAAAAATTGTTCTATACGTACATATATTTTTATTAAATCTTTTCAAAGTACTTTCCACCAGCCTCTATACAAAGATTCATGCGCCTAAACCAGTTTTCAAAACACTTTTTCCAGTCCGCCGCAGACACCTCGTTTACAGCCTGCTCGAACGCAGCCAGCGCATCTTCCGGCGACGAAAATTGTATCCCTTTGAGCTGATTTTTTATTTTTGGGAATAAAAAGAAGTCACACGGTGCTAGATCAGGGCTGTAAGGAGGGTGACCCAGGAGTTTGACTGGCGTGCTGTCCAGGAAGTCCCTCGTTTTGAGTGCGGTGTGCGCAGGTGCATTGTCGTGGTGGAGCAGTAGCCCGCGGAGCCCTGTGTTTGGTTGCTTGTTGCTTATAACAGAGAAAACTTCTGGCAAACATTTGGTAGTATACCATTCGGCATTAATGCTTCTTTGATCCCGTAAGGGAATTGATACCAAGTGGCCAGTCAAATTAAAAAAGCTAGCGATCAAAATCTTACCCCCGCTTCTAGATCGCTTCACTTTGGTAGGCGTTGGCTCATTTTGAAACACCCAAACAGTCGACTGGCGCTTGGTTTCTGGGTCGTATTGATAAATCCAGGACTCATCACCTGTAACGATGTCGTAAACACGCCGAGACGAGCCTGCTTCAAATTTGTTAAGCATATCACGGCACCATTCCACCCGGGCCTGCTTCTGAGCATCGGTGAGGTTGTGCGGCACCCAGCGTGATACTATCCTCCTCACGCGAAGATGGCTGTGTAGAATCTCGTGAACGCTTCCCGATCCAATCTTCAATATGTGTTGAATCTCTTGATATGTAATTCGCCTATTGTCTTGGATTAAATTTTTCACTGCTAGCACGTTTTCTTCGGTAACAGCCGTCAAAGGGCGACCGCTTCTTTCGTCATCCCCCAAAGTTGGTCGACCGCGCTTGAATTCGTTATACCAACGATACACGGTTGCCTTGGAAGGGCCTTCATCCATGAATGCCATTTGAAGTCTATCGTACGATTCATCCGGTTTCAGGCGACACTTGAAATCGTATAAAATCATAGCTCTAAAATGTTCCCGGCGCAGATCCATATTTCAGTGAGACACAATACTTTGAATTAACTCGCAAAAAATGTGGAGGGAAATTTTGAAATTGGAACTTACTTATTTTTACTTATAAATAATCATATTTTCGAAAAACATTATAACTGGCCAGTCTCCCATATATAAAAACTTTTTTTCGCAATACTTTCTGAGGGGCCTGGTACAATAGGCACCTGAAGCAGTCTCCGAGGATGGCAGCAGATGGACGAGAGCGAATTTACGGCAGGGCGCAATATTTGCACTCTTCTGGCGGAGAATGATCGTAGGCACATAATACGCAATTACGGCACCAGAAATAGTTCGAAAAATATAATTTTTTACATTTGAAATCTCTCTCAAGTCCACTATAAAATGTTCCGGTTGTCCCGGCATTATTTCGAGACCAATTCCGCACTGCGCACAGTAGTCTCTCCGCAAATAATATGTGGCTGGCCATGGCCATAATAATATGTAATTTTGCAATATTAAATGGAGAAAATCGTCAATGGATAAAAATTTATCGACGTCCATTCTGAGCGCCATTTTACACACACGCAGTTAACTGGCCGTGATTCCACGAGTCCACGTTTATTTTTTAATATTTTTTTACGGTTCATGTTATACAGCCCTCCATTATTTCGCTGAAGTAAATTTACGAGTGCTTTTAAGTACCTACGTATTTCACTGTTTTAAAGCAGTTTCGCACTTACTACCGTTGCAAGTTCAACAATTTCTTTGTAAGTACGATTCGCTGCGTTAATTATTACCTAATTTCTAATTAAAAATCGTTTGTTCATGGTCTTTAATGATTGTGACTGAGAAGGAAGAAGCAGAGCTTGTTGAAGGTTTAATATTACTAAAGTCAGTACGTACGTACGTACGTATTCCACTGCTTAAAAGCAGTTTCGTATAATAACGTTCGAAGTTCAACAATTCTTTAAGTACCTACGATTCGCTGTGTTTTATAATGGCGAAATATTCAAAGTTTCACTCGTCATTTATAATTAATAATCATATTCATCGTACATATTAAAATAGTTACATTCATCAGCGCACAGATTCGTCCAATACTCAGTGTGTTCAGCATTCGCGGAACGCGGTAAATATCTTAATTTTATCGCTATATCTTACCTCCTAACTTGTTTCTTCTTGTTCCTGTGAGGATGTGGCCAGGCCACCTCTGGTGTCAGAGTTAAATAAGCCGCCTCTGAGAAGCCCACAGGCTTCTGACTCGGCTATTTCAGACTTACATTAACTATATAAGTCCAGGTTTACTTACGATGTTTTATTTCACCGTTGCCTGTGATGTCCAAGATAAACTTTGAAAGAACATATGTATTTGAAAAAGTTGCCCGGGATTTGAACCCAAGATCTCAATCACGAGAGGCTAAGTCTTAGACACTGGGGCACCACTACACGCTAACCACACTAACTGGTTAAAATTATTTTAATGTTTAATAGTATAGTTTGAATCAAACTTAATGGCGGCTCGGAACACGACTCGAACAGATGTGTAGTACAAAATTCATGTGACGGCGTGGGTACTGCGCAGTGAGTAACATATTTCACAGCCACCATTACGTTTGACGCGTTCTGTACTTGCCTAGTATTTAAGAACTTTTATAAATTAAACCTAGTTAGCTTTTAAGAATAATAAAACCAGTCTGTAACTGTTCCACTACAGGGCAAGGGGTTTTCTCGTACAGAGAAGACACTACCTACCATTACAGTTTGCATTCATTTGCATAGAACTGACAATTTGTAGAGGTTTTAAGTACAATATCACAAACGAATGTCTATTTTGACCGGACTAGTTAAATTTTGTTGATTTATATGAAAATATCACATCGTTAATGTTTAACAATCAATTTTAAAACAATTTTTGTTAACTAAGTCGTGTGTAACTTGAACATTCGGAGACGAGTTTTTCTTTGTTTGTATAATAATTATAGGTCTTTATTATAATTTAAGTATTGTAAGAATGTAGATTAAAGTTTCAGTTTTTAGTTTATATTCCTTCTTACATTCATTATGACTCTTTGTAACGTAATGCCATTATATCAACAATACTTGTAACATGTAATCCTAAAATAAACTGATTTTCAAGTATAAGGTTATTTTATTTAAACACCGCACACAGGATCCAAAACAGACTCGAAACTCAAAGATGTTAAAAAGAACAACATGTATATAAGGGTGGGTAGCTGAGGCTTCAAGCGTATAGAGGTTCCAAGCGCAGTACTACTGAGCAAGAGGTACTGGGTTCAATGCCCGGATCTGGCAGTGTTATTGGTATAATATATATTTAATAAATAACTTAGTATAATCCTGAGATTGAGATTATACTAAGTTGTTTATTAAAGGTGTTTGTTTCTCTAATTATAACAGAAAACTAGAGTAAAGAAACAAGCATCACGTATTGATTTTAATAATTAAAAGACTAACATAAATCCCTTTTCCAATATTTATTTTATTTAATCACAAAGTTACATTTACACAAGAGACGCAAACCATAGACTAAACTCGCCGATATTAAAAAAATACATTTGGGAATATAAACAAAGATAAACAAGCAAATCGGCTCACTCAGAGGCCCGTCGTCGCTGCAACAATTCTGAATTCTGCGGAGTGTGCTAACGCAGTATTTCTACTTTAGTGATGCGATCAAAAGCCAAGGCATACCGATAAAATACGAAGTACGAACAAAATACGAAGGAAAGAATGCAGAAAACTACTCAGGTTACGTATTATATCATCTGTGCCCAGGTCTATTAATATATCATCTGTGCTCAGGTGTAGTAGTATTATATCATCTGTGCCCAGCAGCCTTATTGTGTAATGAATTCGGCAAGGCAAAGACTATGAACAAACGATCAATCACATAGGCGGAAATCCACATGGCGTCTTTCATCTCGCCATGTGATTGGTCGATTTTTATACTCTTTGCCTTGCCGAATTCATTACGCAATAAGGCTGTTGCACTATTATTATTATCATCTGTGCCCAGGTGTAGTATTATATCAACTGTGCCCTGGTATAGTATTATATCATCTGAGCCCAGGTCTAGTATTATAATTATCATCTGTGCCCAGGTGTAATATATCAACTGTGCCCAGGTACAGTATTATATCATCTGTGCCCAGGTCTAGTATTATATCATCTGTGCCCAGGTCTAGTATTGTATCAACTGTGCCCAGGTATAGTATTATATCATCTGTGCCCAGATCTAGTATTATATCATCTATGCCCAGTTGCAGTATTATATCAACTGCGCCCAGGTATAGTATTAACTATATCATCTGTGCCCAGGAGTATTATATCATCTGTGCCCAGGTGTAGTATTATATCATCTGTGCCCAGATGTATTATATCATCTTTGCCCAGGTTAAGTGAAAACCTTCTGCTTCTTCCTATTTCTTTCTGTAGTTCTGATCTTTATCCTACCAGTATACTTTTCATCAGCAAAATTCTCATAAAACAGTTCTGGTGACTCTGGTCTTACTTCTAGAGCTTTTTGGAAACTCCTCAGCAGTTTTGCTTGCTTTTCGTAAGTTATTTTGTCTTGTTTAGAATTTTTTGAAATGGCAGCCAGGGTTGTGTTTATCCAGGCTTCATAGTAGGGTGTCGTTTGTGGGTCGACAGACGCTGGTGCCCATCTGGCTACCTCAGTCGGGGGAGACAAAGGTTCCTTCATCGAGAATGCTGGCGATCGTTCATGACGAAACCTCCTGTCCCGTCTTTTCTCTGCTCTCTTTCTAACCGCGGCCAGTTTCGTCAGTTTTTCTGGCTTGATAAGTGACTTACTGGTACTCACTGGTACTATAGGTTTGAACTTCAACGAACTCGTTTCAGTGTATTTTGAAACTTTTTGCTGTTTCTTTATAACATGACCTGGGATTTTTACCTCTAAAGGAATAATTTTATTCTGATCCACGAAGGTAACCGCTTTGAAGATCCTCACGTTACCAGTCTTGGACATAATTGTTTTAATAATCGGTTTTCTTTTCTTTGCCGATCGTCTTTCTAGTTGCCAACCAGGCTTGACTATTTTATCCGGTCTTACCGGAATTTTCTCCGGTTTTTTGTCATGTATCAAATCCGGTTTTTTTTCAGGAATCGGTTTATGGTCAGGATCTATTAAGGTTGATATGACTGGCGAAGGATTCAACTTTTCTATTGTCTGTGTTGTTTCTTCGGATATTTGCTCTTGAGGAGATTCATCTGTGAAGTGGAGGCTTTCATTAAAAGAATATTTATGCACAGTTACAAGATAAAACCGTATCGCCCAGATGGGCCACATCAGCTCATCCCAACGGAGACTAGCCATCGGCGTGGAATAAAATATAGTGCACAAGTGTGTGCGCAAACACGGGTGCAAAATATGTTCCCTAATCCGATGGGACGACAATTCGTCACGACGAGACTCCATTTGAAATAAAATTAGACATGTTTCCAAATCTTTTTACAGTCCGTTCAACCGATTTTGAGTTCTATACCGTAGACATAAGGATGACATAAAAAGCATAAACCTGTTACCAAAACCAACTGTTTACTACAGCTACCATAATTATGTCGTATCACAAACGCAATAGAAGTCAAAATCGGTTGAACGGGCTGTAAAATGGGCTAATTTAAACGTCTAATGTTATCGCAAAGAGTTAAGATATCACGAAAAACGACTAAATAAAAAAAAACTGATAGGCCTCAGAGGAAAGACTAGTTAGAGGCGTTTTTGCACTAACATTGAAAATAACCAACAGACAATGTGGTTAAAAAACTGTCTTGTTCAAGAGACAGCCCATTCTATACGATGCATGAAAACCAGATAACACCTACACAACAAACGACGCTGAAACAAGTGAACTACTTCTAACCACCCACTTCCCAGAATGCCAGATTGCCACCCAGCAAAGCTGGGAGCCACACAGGGAGAGAGCCAGAAGCAGCTTAGATTGGGAAGTGGCGTTGGAGGTAATCGATAAAGACAAAATAATGTGGGCAATTACACCTTTTTAAATTTCAATGCAGCAGGTCTGGAGGTAGTTTTCCCAGCGCTCTGCTCAGGTGTAGCGGAAATCTACTAGCTGAATACCTGTATCGTAAAGGTGTTTCAAGCCTGCCGCCCACCGCTACATGCCCTTGAACTGGTGCGAGGTAAATCTTTCAGACCCATAGCCCTCTCCAGGTTCTTCTTGAAGACACTAGGGTGGCTGGGACACAGGAAGATTAGATAACACATTTCGGTACAAAAACCTTTACATCCTAATCAACACGCCTACTGCACAGGCAAATCAAATGAATCAGCACTCCACAGCTTGGTCTCACGCGTAGGTAACGCTCTTAATGCTAAAAACCCAACCCTAGGCGCCTTCATTGAATTAGAATCTGTTGCGCGAACACTCATAGAATGGATAAATAACATGTTAAAACATCGTGCTATTAAATTTACCGTGAACACCACCACACGAGGTATCGTGAATAGAGGCTGCCCACAGGGTGGGGTGCTGTCACCACTACTGTGGAATTTAGTCGTAAATGAGCTTATCGCAGAGCTCAACTAGCAGTCTGTACTCAGTGGGATACGCGGACGATATAGCAATTCTGTTTCCGGAGAAATTTGAGGGCATCTTATGCGACCTCATGAGAAGGGCCTTTAGAATAATCGAGAATTGGTGTAACAAAAGAACCCTTGGAATCCATAGGATTCCAGAACCTTTTAACACAGAACTAACACTTGATGATGAAGTCAAGTACTTGGGGGTGATCCTTGATAGCAAACTGCTCTGAAACAAGCAACCTACCAATGCAACAAAAAAATAGAATAAACTTTACCATTACATTAACTTTCACATACCGCTAGGCACACACAGGTTCGATCTTTCAATGTCGCAACAACAGTAAAGCGCTTAGGCATCCAGAACTACGGCATTAAATTCATATCCGACAGTCTGGCGTGCTCAAAGCTTTAGGAAACAAACAAACTAATATTTGAGTGTCATCTAGCCCTGCAGCCTAATTGCGTAAGTGAATTCTCCAAAGCAAACGAGTCGATTCTTTCCCAAAAACGACTTTACGTATTGCATATTACACTCTGAAACGGGACCCTATTCCTAAGACTCCGCGATCCGTCTTTCTGTCTGTCTGTCCGTCTGTCACCAGGCTGTATCTCACGAACCGTGATAGCTAGACTGAAATTTACACAGATGATGTTATTTCTGTTGCCGCTATAACAACAAATACTAAAAACAGAATGAAATTAATATTTAAGTGGGGCTCCCATACAACAAACGTGATTTTTTTGCGATAATGGTACGGAACCCTTCGTGCGCGAGTCCGACTCGCACTTGGCCGGTTTTGTTCCTTTCCATTACTAATATTTTGACGTAGAATTGATTGTAAAGAATGAACGAAAGCGGAAGAATCGAGATAAAACTTCACTATTGGTAGGTATTGTGTATTGTTCGAGTTCGATGAAACATAACGCAGTATGTAGATGAACTTCAACTCAAAGGAGGATGTTTGTACTCTTTCTAAATTAGTTTCGCAATACCGAAAAAGTTGAAAGAAATGATTCTGATTCTTTGGAGAGATCGACTCGTTTGCTTTGGAGAATTCACTTACGCAATTAGGCTGCTGGAGTGTATATCGATGTCTAATTGTATTACCCTGCAGTGGATCCTTGGGCAATGATGGGACAGATGAACTTGCGAAGAGAGGATATGATATAGGCCCGTACCCACTTCACCCCCACCGTTCTCACAAATTCTTGCGTGGATTCGCCAAAGATCGACCGAACTTCCCAACAACAGATGGTCACCACTCACCGGCAACAGACTGTAGACAGTCAAAATTGGCTATACCCAATGTTTACCCGCAATTAACCAAAAAACTTTTCAGCCTGAGCAGAAATAACCTAAGAATAATAATACGGGCAGAATAGAGCAGTGGTGGCCCAGTGGTATCGGCCGCGACTTACAAGTTGTAGGTCGTGGGTTCGAGCCCAGGCAGGCGCTTTACTTTGTTTAAATTATTTCATCACCACTGCTCTCATAACAGTGAAGGAAAACATCGTGAGGAAACCGGCATGTCCTAGAACCAAAAATTCGAAGACATGTGACATCCATCAACCCGCACTGGGCCCGCGTGGTGGATTACAGCCCATTCCCTCTCACAGAGAGGAGGCCTGTGTCCCAGCAGTGGGAACATTAAATAGGCTGATGATGTGATGTGTGATGATGAATAATACGGGCCATAAACTCCTTAATAAACATATTTTTAATATAGGTGTCACAGACTTGCAGGGGCAGCCTTGACGCCGAGGATACAGCCGCCCACGTCATCCTGGAATGCAAGACCGTGGCTTCTTATCGTGAGGAAATCCTCGGCACAGTGAGGTCGCTCCGCGAAGCCTGTGAAGCTCCCATAAGCTTCTGTGCTTCTGGGTGGAGCTAGGCTGGCTCTGTCAGCCAGATCCCCCACGCACAACGGACCGAATGAGAGTCTAAGTGCGGAAAAGGGCGCCCCCTCATCATCATCACGTCACTGAATATTCCTGACGGCAAAATACAATAACACTATTTCCAACCTGGGCATCGAACCCGGAACTTTACGCTCAGTAGTCGCACTTGCGACCGCGAGACCAACGAGGCAGATTGGCGGGTGATACGAAGTATACATGACAATCAAACAAACTCACTTTGGCGTCGTTTTATAGGTAGGCCACGTTTAGCAGTTTCAGTCTTCAACGATGCGACTTTGCTATCACTTTTATTTTCAGGACTGTTTAATTTTACTGTATACCTGTCTCGAATTCGTTTTCGTAATTCCGAATGAGATTTCGCCAGTTTATCCTTGTTGTAATTATCATTATTTAGGAATTCTTTTTCGGTTGTGCCAGAGATTAAATATTTCATTTTCGAATCCTCATTGACCGGTTTTCTTAGAAAAACATTTAGTTTAGTCTTTTCTGGTTTCTGATTGTTTGTGGTTTTACGCTTAGAATCTCCAGATTCTGGGTACGCTAGGTTTATATTAATCTGCGTAATTCCTTCACTTTTCTTTATAGTTTTATCATTTAACTTTTTCAAATCACCTCTGTCTTTTACCCTGTTGTCTATTTTTTTACCAGTTGGTTCATTTTTCTTAATTCTTTTGTCCATTTTCGCTTGAGAATTTAGAATTTAAATGATGTTATTTTGTATTATATAAAAATTATGTTACGTCAATAGAGATGCCAGCTGGATTAAGACACAAAAATTTAATTTAATTGATCTTGACAGATTATGACTGAGAAATGATCTATGGATTATCGATAAAAATACAAAAATAATTGTGGTTTAATTAAAAGAAAAAAGGATAAGAATATGTACATACTTAAAAACTAAACAAAAGTAAACTTTACAAACTTAAAATTAAACTAACTACTTACACTATATACAAAAGAAAGGTACACTTAGGCGTCGAAGTACTCATCCACATCGCTGTCATCCGAGAACGTGCCCAGAAGACTGGCGGCATTGCCACGTTGAATGGCAATGCTGATTCTTTGCGCAAAGAAAGAGCCAGCCCTCTGGTCACGCACGGTGTCGATCAGTCGGCGAGAGATCTCCTTAAAAAGGAGACGTGCACTTGGGCCCCATGACCCAAGCGTTTCGACCCCAAACGGCTCAAAACTGTAATTACCAATTAGGTTACAGTATTTGCGCCGCTTGAGGGCCTCAGCAGCCGCAGCAGCAGCGCCAGCACAGCCCGCCGAAATAGAAATGAAAGTGAAAGTGTTTTCTGAAAAAAAGAAAACAAACTAAGGACGTGATCAGCCTGTAGTAGGTCACTCTCCAAACGCTTATTACAAATCAATATTAGTAATATCCATTCTACCCAATCCTCAGCAATGTTTTAGGCGCGGGATTGCAACCAGTTTTTTTGAATAAAACTCAGGTTTTTTGATTACACTGTGTACAACATACATATTATAATAGCGATGCTTGTTTTTTGGTAGAATTAATTAGTACAATCATGATTATAAATGTTAAGTTCATACGCACTCTTTTCAAACCGTCTGGGGTAACTGATTCAGTTGTGCCCTGATCAAAGACTGGTTGCTCTAGCTAGACACAGGTTGTTAGTTTACAAAAGTGGCAACACATGTTTAATGCCTGGCGCACATTACCGCTCCGCCCGAGCGTTACCGAGCCGACCACGTGGCGAGTTTGCATAGGTCTATAGTATGACCACATTGTGGCGTCAGCAAAACGCGCGGTCCGCCCTATCCTACTACATCACTGACCTCTATTATACAAGTACTATGAAGACATTTGATTTTCGTCATTTTGGCGCTGATAGCAACGTGACTTAACGTGAGAGTCCATGGAACTAATATTAGAGATGGGACACAGGCTTCGGTAAAAAAATGCGTGAGAATAATTTAATAAGTAAGAGAAAAAAAATACCTAGTTATTTTTATTGTAATTCATTTTAAGTAATAGAAATATTGCTTTAAAGGGTAACTGAAAAATATTTTCAGTCGTATTGCAAGCTATAAACTAGTGGATAGCGTGCTACTAAAGTTATAGCGTATTACTGTCAGATTAGTGAGATTTAAATATGGGGATAGGCTAACAACTTATCCTTAAAACTAGTATATTTGAGCGAGTATCTCCTTGCTCAAGTACACAAGTTAGATAGTTCGGATTCACTCGGTTGGCGCCCATCGGATTCGTAAAGGGAACATCATTCGTACAAATATTTGCGTAAGTATTTCTCGCTCTCATCGCTGAGATCCTGTCTCTGTAGAGTTAAGGTGCAAATAAGAGTGGCATCGCATTCCAGCGAGGTGAAGTCTTAGTTTCAACTCTGTTTCAGATGCAGATATAAATTGTTTGACTTCAAAACATCATCAATCATCATCAATACATATAATAAAACTGAAGAAAAGTAATTTATGAACAACGAAAATATTTCCAAAAAAAATAGCCAGTGTGTTAAGGATAACCAACAGAACCTAGTACCAGCATTTTTGGTATGTTTGTTTTTTATATCTGTGCACGCATCACATGAAATGTACGAAACCAATGTAGATAACTTTTAAACATAAAAATTGTGCGTAACTTGAAGAATTACTTAGTTTTTGCTTCATCGCAATCGGTTTACTCTATCAAAAGTTACATGCATTTAAAGTGTTCAAGAAGTAAAATTATCACAACACACGCAATTCAGATACTCGGACAGTTGAACTCGATATTCGATAGATGGCGCTGTGCATTTGAAGACTATAGAAATAATCTCTAATGACTATAGAAAAAATGACTATAAATAAAATCTAATGACTATAGAAAAAAAATTGGTAGGTAGGTAAGTAGGGTAGGTAGGAGGGTAAGTAGGGTAGGGTTGGCAGACAGATGACGGGAGCGAAGCCGCGGGCAAAGCTAGTTTTATTTTTATTTTTTTGGACAATCCCACCGCACTATTCCCAAACCACTGCAACTCCTGAAAGCCAGAATCAACAGTGGCGACCACCAGAAAAGCGCCGAGGCAATGAAGCTCGACGAAGTCCCGGAGAATGAATTTAACTGTCTTGGATCCCGCAACGAAAAATATCAGAAAATAATAACGGAGGAGTAGGAAAAAGTACAAATTTTCACTTCCCTCCATATCAACCAGGAGACAGAACAAACAAGGCCAATAGGCACAAAGGGTCGTTTACAACTGGGATAAGCCCAGTTGCCTAGCAACACGGATAAAAATTTGCATTAATATTAATGGGTCCTACATTGTGAGCTGCTATATTTGTTTCCAATAATAGATATGGCAAAAATGCTTGAACGCACGGAAATTTGTTCTAGTTTCCACAAGGTCCGTATAGTAAATAACTCCTGATGCAGCCTGTACATTATTCAACATAATATTGCGCTCATTCTGCCAAAGAATACACTCCCATATGATATGATGTGCAGATTGTACATATTCGCAGTCAGACGTAGAGCACTGACATAAAGGTGAGGCAACGAGCTTGAAGGAAAATAATTTACTTTTAAAGTTACCATGCCCTGTGAGAAATTGGGCAACACAGTGATCCACCTCCAGCCACGTTCTGGCTAGCCGCACGCGAACGGATGGAAAGAATTGGTGGAGGTGTCGGCCCTTGATGGAATTATCCCACCTACATTGACATTCGGATAAAAGTTCGTCCCAGACGTCAATATGTGGTTTAAACACAAATAACCTAGAGATTTTCTCACGGTCACACCGAGTTAAAAAGTCCGCGTCCATGGTCTCACGTGCGGAATAGTACATTGCAGCGCGTCGCTGCACTTCAAGGTCGACCGGAAGTACGCCAGCAAGTACCGGTAAGGCTTCAGTACTAACCGTCCTGTATGCTTTGCATAAGAATATCAAAGCCAAACGCTGGCTTTGATGTAATTTACGTCGTACCGCCCCTATTGTGGCCCTATCAGCCCAAACAGGCGCACCATAGCACATACAACCCAAGTAAGTAGCCCCATAAATAGTCTTTAAGGTTAAAAAAGACAGACCCCACGTAGATTTAGATACTCTCGTTAAGGCATAGAAGTTCTTTTTTGCTTTTTCACCGACTATTTTAATATGATCTATAAATGCAAAATTCCTCTCTAACACTAGACCAAGATAGCACACGGACTGCTTCCTTTTCACGGGAACGTTATTAAATTTTATAGTAGGACACGATTTAAGATTACCTTTCAAAATGAGTTGATAAGTTTTGTGCGGAGCAAAGGTCAGGCGGTTTCGATCACCCCACTGAGATATTTATCGTAGGCAAGTGTCAGCCAAGTTCTCGAGTCCAGCTCGAGTACTTGACTGAATGAGCAGAAGACCGTCGTCCGCGTAACCGGTTAATGAACAGCCGGAAGCGGAATCGCGAGGAAATCATCAAAGCCTAAATTCCATAAAGGTGGACCAATAACCGAACCCTGAGGACATCCCATGGTGAGGTACTTCGACATGGAATGATGACCGAGTTTAGGTTTCGCGGAACCATTTAAAAAGTAAGAGTAAACTAAATTGTATATATTTCTATAGCAGCCCCGAGTTTTCATTTTAAGTAATAGCATACTACTAGCAAAGCTAGTTTGTTAATAAAATTATAATTAGCGTGATATTAATCCAGAATTAATTCCAGGCACAGGAACGAGGTGATTGATACAAGAAGAGAGGGCCTGTGCTCAGCAGCGGGCGAAGTCGGACTGTGGAATTGTGGATGATCATGATGATGATTCCAGAATTTACACATTGCTTTTGAACATATTATTACTGATTATTAGGCATTCATATAACATTCATGACCAATACCATTATGAGATATTTAGTTACAACATACTACGCGGAGTCAATACAGTAGATGAGTGATACGGCTTGCCAAGTCTACTATTTTGATATTAGTGTATTTTAAAAATACAACTAGTAATGATACCTATATTAGTTACAATATTATAATATTTCCAGGCGAATATATTAGTATTACCTAATCTTGAGAATTATCGGTATTAACCTATCTTTAAATGTGTCAATTTTAGTTCCTGAGACCCTCGAGCGGGGCGCTATGAATCGGCAAAAATATCAACTGTCATTTCATCTAATATATTTAGTCCAGCGTACTTGTATGTTAGAGGTCAGTGTACTACATGTAACAAGCATCAGACACATTTTTTCACATAAAACCTACACCTATTTCACCGTACTAAGAACAGGTACAATAAAACCATCAAATAGTAAAAAAAAACAGCAAACGTCACTCCCCAGAGGTTTTTTTTTGTATATGAAACGTCACTCGTCGCTCGTCGCCAACATGTTCCCATAATTCAAAAATATACATAACATAAAAAATAATCTTCTTATCTTTTCCATCTAAGCCAAAATTTATCGTAAAAATGACTAAAAACTTATAAAAAATGGATAGTCTAAAAACTCCACTGGCGAAATCAAAATCTTCGAACAGCACTTCTGAGGCTAAGAAAAATACTCGCAAAAATAATAAAACGAGTAGAAGTAATGCTGAGTTTCAGCCAATGACTGCACTGAGTATGGGTACACAGCCTCTGATGCTTAAGAAAAGAGGTGTATACGTGGAGAAGAAACCTACAAAGATAGCTCTTGATAAAAGGGACCCAAGCCCGGAAGGTACGAAAAGTATGTTTTTTTTTTATTTTACCAATTATTTTCATCACATTTGCTCCTTTGTCCCAATGTTACTTTGTGTCCTTTTACCTACTCACTTTTCTTTGTCACAAATTCTCGCAAAATCTATCAATCATTTCCTTGGTCTTCATCATCTTGCACGAACAAACAATAGGTAATAATTATCTTTCAGTCATGTTTTGCGATTTGCCTTAAATTAACTTTAGGATAATTTTATTTTATTCAGTACCAAATAAACCAGAAGCCAGCTCTCCTCGGCCCGTCATCCCACGTCCCGGAAAAACCCGTTTCCTAACATCCGTACTGACCATTTTATCAAAATCTACCGCTGGGACGCAATGCCCAGACGATAAAACAAGGAAACCAGAAAAAACTAAGAAAGAGAAGCTAAAAATGAGAAAAGATGAAGAAGATATCCGCGAAGAATGGGACACATCACGCAATAGTACAAAAAAGAAACCCAAATTCAAATCCAGAGTTTTAAATAACTATGCCGAGAAAGATTCGCTTGTAGTCCTACAGTCAAAGAAAGACGTTGCCCAAACGCCTTCCAATAATTCTGAGTACATCAATTTTCAATCTGGTAGCACTATAGACCAAGAAACTTTGAAATGGGCACAAAGATTGCCACAACTAGACCGAGAAAGCACAGCGTCGGTAGCAACTCAAAGAAAGAAAGTCAGACTGATTGAAAATGAAAGCAAACCGTCGACAATGATTGCAGATGGTCCAAAAACGGATAAAAAGTTTTATAATTTTTTCGTGGACATGCTACAAACTACTATTAGCGCTTACAATGTAGAAACGGAATTAATAAATCAACAATTACCGACTACCGCTAAGTCTTCTGAAGTCGCTCTAGAAATGGACGAATGCGTAGCGAGGAAACTTAATTTACAAAGAGTTGAAGAGTCTCCATCGAACCACGTCTACAGCATTATGCCAGAGGAAAGAGAAGAGTGGAACAATAACAGGCAGTTGTTCAAACATTTGCAATCATCGTTTTACAATATGCCACACCCATCACCGAAAAAGAAGCGAAAACTTAAATCTGATTCGCTTCAATACAAGAAGGTAAAAGGCCCGTTACCTAAATCCATCAGCGTGCCCGCGCCAATCAAGAAGAAAGCCTCAAAAAATGATCAAAAGAAAGACTTCTTGAACTTGCTAAAAGAGGAGTTACAAATGAAAGTCAACGATTACGAGGAGCCGGGGAACTTCTACCAAGCTTTGAAAGTATTAGCGAGAAACAAAAGACGGACTGAGAGACAGGAATACGATATTCCTTCAGATGATCTGGGCTGTCAATTTAGACCACGTAGGGTCTTGTCATCGAAACCTAACGGGAAGCCAAACCAATCTAGCTATTACACTACACCCCGTTCCACCCGTAAAACAGACAAGACATGTTATAAAATGCGGCAAGTAATTCAAGAGCAATATGAAGACGAGACAGATTCTTCACATCATTCTTTAAAAGTTGTTGGTTATGATTACGACAAAAAAGCAACGAAACGTAGCAATTCATTTTTAGCGTGTCCCGAAACACCACCGACAGCTGTAGAAGATCTTTTGATGGACTACAGTGATAGCGAAACCAGTGCAATGTTTGAACAACGTAAATATGTCTTGAATCAGCTTCGGGCACTTTGAATGGGCCAGTAAAATAAGAGGGGATAAAATATGAATAAAAATCTAAGAACATGACTTCTTTCGGTTTCATTTTCACAAGCTACTACAACTTGCCTTAGGTTTTTTAATGAACTTTGAAATTACTTCTTTTTGGCAGAGGCCATTTTGTTACCATAGTACTTACCAGTGCGGTGCTGTGAGAGGAGCTCGTGGCTAAATAATAACAGCCGCACTGGTCGATCATCAAGGTTAAGCAACGTTTCACGAGGTCGGTCCGTGGATGGGTGACCATTTCAACATACCGAGTTTCCTCCGTGCCGCGGAAAGCACGTTAAGCCGTTGGTCCCGGCTGTCATTTGAAGATCTTTGACAGTCGTTACGGGTAGTCAGAAGCTTGAGATCTGACACCAGTCTTGCCAAGAGGCATCGTGTTACCTAGTTACTGGGTTGTGGAGGTCAGATAGGCAGTCACTCCATGTAAAACACTGGTACTCAGCTGAATCCGGTTAGACTGGAAGCCGACCCCAATATAGTTGGGAAAAGGCTAGGCAGATTGAAAATAGGTAAACACTAAGAGCGGTTACGTACTGCATCCGATCCGAAGCCGAGAAATTTCGGTCCGAAGTAGCCGTAGTACTTCTTGTAGGGGAGGTTACGCACTGTATCCGAACTCCGTCCGTCTGAAATTTAAAAGTAATAATATTTGATTCTACCGTCCATTCGGAAAAGTGTTATGGAGAAGAACGGACAAGAATCTCCACACAACTGTCAAATTGTGCTGTCATTAATTAGTAGTTCGTGCCCCGAACAAATCATGCGTCCGTATGTGATACGGACGGAGTGGGAAAAGCCCGTAACGAAGGCTGAAACTACGGACTTCGTGCTTAGGGAGTATACCTCCAGTTTCCATCAGTAAAATAATTGTATCGCTCTATTTTCGGGTTATCTTTATCGGTTTGTGAATCTGGTATTAAGACGACTCAAACATAGTTGCGATCTTCATCCGATAAGACAAGACGACCCAAACATAGTTGAGATCTTCATCCTATATGATAAGACGACCCAAACATAGTTGAGATCTTCATCCGATAAGACAAGACGACTCAAACATAGTTGAGATCTTCATCCGATAAGACAAGACGACTCAAACATAGTTGAGATCTTCATCCTATATGATAAGACGACTCAAACATAGTTGAGATCTTCATCCGATAAGACAAGACGACTCAAACATAGTTGAGATCTTCATCCTATATGATAAGACGACCCAAACATAGTTGAGATCTTCATCCGATAAGACAAGACGACTCAAACATAGTTGAGATCTTCATCCTATATGATAAGACGACCCAAACATAGTTGAGATCTTCATCCGATAAGACAAGACGACTCAAACATAGTTGAGATCTTCATCCTATATGATAAGACGACCCAAACATAGTTGAGATCTTCATCCGATAAGACAAGACGACTCAAACATAGTTGAGATCTTCATCCGATAAGACAAGACGACTCAAACATAGTTGAGATCTTCATCCTATATGATAAGACGACCCAAACATAGTTGAGATCTTCATCCGATAAGACAAGACGACTCAAACATAGTTGAGATCTTCATCCGATAAGACAAGACGACTCAAACATAGTTGAGATCTTCATCCGATAAGACAAGACGACTCAAACATAGTTGAGATCTTCATCCGATAAGACAAGGCGACTCAAACATAGTTGAGATCTTCATCCGATAAGACAAGGCGACTCAAACATAGTTGAGATCTTCATCCGATAAGACAAGGCGACTCAAACATAGTTGAGATCTTCATCCGATAAGACAAGGCGACTCAAACATAGTTGAGATCTTCATCCGATAAGACAAGGCGACTCAAAAATAGTTGAGATCTTCATCCGATATGATAAGACGACTCAAACATAGTTGAGATCTTCATCCGATAAGACAAGACGACTCAAACATAGTTGAGATCTTCATCCGATATGATAAGACGACTCAAACATAGTTGAGATCTTCATCCGATATGATAAGACTTTTATATGATAAGGTTTTTTAATGAACTTTGAAATTACTTCTTTTTGGCAGAGGCCATTTTGTTACCATAGTACTTACCTGTGCGGTGCTGTGAGAGGAGCTCGTGGCTAAATAATAACAGCCGCACTGGTCGATCATCAAGGTTAATCAACGTTTGACGAGGTCGGTCCGTGGATGGGTGACCATTTCAACATACCGAGTTTCCTCCGTGCCGCGGAAACCACGTTAAGCCGTTGGTCCCGGCTGTCATTTGAAGATCTTTGACAGTCATTACGAGTAGTCAGAAGCTTGAGATCTGACACCAGTCTTGCCAAGGGGTACCGTGTTACCCAGTAATTGGGTTGTGGAGGTCAGATAGGCAGTCGCTCCATGTAAAACACTGGTACTCAGCTGAATCCGGTAAGACTGGAAGCCGACCCCAATATAGTTGGGAAAAGGCTAGGCAGATAGTCCTTACCTGGATGAGGCTGGCACAAGAATACAGAGGCCTGTGTTTAGGGATTGGAATCCGGTGTCAATTTTCAGTACGGATCCGACCGGATTCGCATCGATCCGGCCGGATTAATCAAATCAGGACTATTTTATTCAAAATGGTACTATTAGTAAGATAATCAAGTGTCATAGTATTCTTAATATAGGTAGTTTATAAAAAATAAAACACATATAAAATCAACGTTATTTCCAATCGGGCGCACGGTTGGCGCAGTGGTTGAGCGATTGACTGCTGCGCTGCGTGTTGCGTGTTCGATACCCGCACGTACCAAATATTTGTATGACCTACAAATAGTTGTTCCGGCTCTGGATGTTTGTGTATGTGAGTTTATATGTTTGTAAACGCACCCACGATACAGGAGAAATTCCTAGTGTGGGGCAACTATTTTGTGCGCGGGGTTAAAATGCATTTTATATCAACCGACAACACGTGCGAAAGAGATAGATGCTGTTATGACCAGTAGGAAGCTAGTTCGAATACACACTTTTGCAAATTTGTGGCGAAATGGATAATGATTTAGGACGAAAATGAGCGCGCGAAATTTTATAAACAGACCTTTGGGAGTCTGGATATAAATACAATACAAACTGGCATTTTTTGTTTTAAAATAGATAATTTCAAATGTAGGTCGTTAGTAAGTGATTATGTTGATGTTACAGGGCGACGTTATCGCTTAGCGATAAAGTCCTTAATAAAAAAAGGAGAAAAAAAAATGCAGTTTATTTTCCCTCTTTAGGGTTCCGACACAAAGGGTAAAAATGGGACCCTATTACTTAGACTCCGCGGTCTGTCTGTCTGTCTGTCACCTGGCTGTATCTCATGAACCGTGATACCTAGAAAGTTGAGATTTTTACAGATGATGTATTTCTGTTGCCGCTATAACAACAAATACTAAAAACAGAATAAAATAAATATTTAAGTGGGGCTACCTACTATAACAAAAGTGATTTTTTGGCCGTTTTTTGCGATAATGGTATGGAACCCTTGGTGCGCGAATCCGACTCGTACTTGGCCGGTTTTTTTAAAGCGTTGAAATTCCTTTATTTTTACACGAATGCCGCGGCTTGCAGCGAGAGAATGATTTATTATGCTAAAAAATAAAAAAAAATACAGTCGAATTGAAAACCTCCTACTTTTTGGGAAGTCGGTTAAAAAGTGCCGTGCGGTGCCGCGGCAAGGTCGCAAAATAATGTTTCCACGAAAAAAAACCTTTGCCGTGCCATGCTGTGAGTGAGAGCCGCCGGCCCTGGCGGCAAAACTGGTTGTGCGGTAAAACCGTTTTGCCGTCTTAAGGTTGCCCTAGTCGTCGGCACGAACTATTTTGAGCTCGGGGTTAAAATGCATGCCATCTCATCCGACAACACGTGCGAAAGAGATAAATGCTGTGATGAGCAGTAACAAGCTAGTTCGCGTACGTATTAGCACTTTAACAAATTTTTAAGAAAAAAACGAGCGCGCAAAATTTAATAAACAGACCTTTGGCAGCCTTCTTATGGTATTTATTTCCGCCCAAGGATGCGTTAAAATTAGGGTTGAAATATGGAACTTTCGACGCTCATAACTTTCAAATAATTTATACTTTTTGTTTCCATACAGGGCTAGATAATGATGAGACAAATTGATAATATCAATATTTATTTTGAACGTACATCGTCAAACAATGGAGTAATCCCCACACTACGTTTGTATGGATGAATGATCGACTAGTGCAACCTTTTTGCAACCATTGAGCATGTAGGTAGATTCTTTACATGTTACAACCGACCTTCCTGATAGGTGATATCGCGCACTGATTTTCTAACAAATTTTCAACTGCAAATCGGTCGAATTGCATCGCAATACGTCCATATGGTCAAGAGCAGTGACTTACAAGTTGTAGGTCGTGGGTTCGACCCCAGGTAGGCGCTTTACTTTGTGTAAATTATTTCATCACCACTGCTCTCAAAACGGTGAAGGAAAACATCGTGAGGAAACCGGCGTGTCCTAGAACCAAAAATTCGAAGACATGTGACATCCAACAACACGCACTGGGCCCGCGTGGTGGATTACGGCCCATTCCCTCTCACAGAGAGGAGGCCTGTGTCCCAGCAGTGGGAACATTAATAGGCTGATGATGTGATGTGATGTGACGTCCAAATGAGCGTACTTGGAATTTCGCTTAGTAAAAATCGCTTATCGGTGCGATATACAGGGTGTCCCAGAAATCGACGTCAAGCCGTAAATGGGTGATAGACCAAGTTATAACAGTTCTCAGAAAACTACGAAAAAAAATCTATCTCATGTTTAAAAAAAATTATGTTCACTTTAAAAAATTACTAAAAAAATCAATCCCTGTAATGGTTCTTTAACTCCAATTGCTACAAATCCCATAATTTATCATTTTTTTTATTATTATGTTATCTTGAATAATGCTTGTGTAGATTTTTGCCTAAAATTCAAAGCCAACTCCTCCTACTTAGAAGAAAATTAAACTTTTTCAAAACCAAATTATTCAAATTTACTGTTTCGCCCAACTTTAACTGACTGTACTGAAAAAAAAATGTACTACGCTAGTTTGGCAAGTAACATGAAAAATTGGCGCATTTAATAAGGATTCAAAAATGGTGTAACACTTGCTAGATTACGTTTTCAATAATTGGTCAAATTTTTTTTTGTAAATAAAGAACGAGTTCCACCCGTATCATGTATAGCGAGTACAATCATTACTGGGCTGGGGTTGGGGCTGGGCTGTTTTAACAAACTTGCGCTTTGAGCCCTCAGCGACAAGCCCTATGGGGCTTGGCTTTGTCGATGCAGTCCTACCTTGTCTGACTCCTTCAGAGACGGCAAGGTGGCGTGGTCTTGAGGGAGAGCGCACGGTCGTGATGATCCTCAAGGCAAGTTCGGTGATTTTCCTTCTCGTGGTTGCCGCCCTGTTTTTGGTCTAATTCCCTATGAAATAGACGTAACAGAAATCACCGGGCGCCCTATCACAGGGGTGGCGAGGTCATGCCCCTGGGTGTCCACCATCGGAAAAAATCAGATGATGGATAGTAATGACCTCCTGCGTGTTTGTGCCGTGCGCAGGGACCCGTACGGAAGGATGATGGGATCCTGGTGGCTGAGCCGATGAGCGTAGGCGGTTTAACGTCTCTGAGGCAACACTCCACTTTGGCCCGGATTTCTTCTCACAAGGGTGGCCGTAGCCTAGCCAGCTACGGTCAATCGGCTGCGGGGTCCGGTCAGACGGCCCCCAGGCGAGTTCACTCCCATTAGGGGCTTGCAGACGGCGGCGCTCGCTCGCATCGCTAGTGGTAGCGGTGTGAGTTGGTGTCGTGCAGTCTCGTGGGCAACTAATGGGGGGGGGGGCTATATCCTTCGACTAATCCCTGGTGCTACCGTAGCATCGCCACTTGAGCACTCCATGGCGGGTGGGGATAGTCGAGGGATGAAATATAAAATCGGGATTTAAATGGATTTCAAATCTAAAAAAAACCACAAGGCGAAAGGACCGGCGAAAGCTGGGACTGCGCACCAAAAGGCGGGACCGGCGAAAGCTGGGACTGCACACCAGACGGCGGGACCGGCGCAAGCCGGGACTGCATCTTCCGCAGGAACGTCCAGAGGTGATACTGCAGTGGGATCGTCTCAAGGCGGGGCTGTGGCGGGACTGTCAAATGACGGGACTGTCGCGGCACTGTCGAGGGCCGGCACTGCTGCGGGACCACCGAAGGGCGGAACTGCACACCAGACGGCGGGACCGGTGCAAGCCGGGACTGCATCTTCCGCAGGAACGTCCAGAGGTGACACTGCAGTGGGATCGTCTCAAGGCGGGGCTGTGGCGGGACTGTCAAATGACGGGACTGTCGCGGCACTGTCGAGGGCCGGCACTGCTGCGGGACCACCGAAGGGCGGAACTGCAAACCAGCCCACCGGGCATAAGGGTACTGCCAAAGCTGGCGCGATACGGGACGCTTGCGTTAGAGATCGTATGACCTCGGACCTTGCGGCCCCGGACGCGACCGGCAAAGACAGCACCTCGTCGTCTCTCGGCGGCCAGCATGAATCAGGCTGGCTTCCGGTTGGACGATCTGGGGCGCGCAGGAAAAAGCGCCAAAAGCTGAGACAGCAGGCGGCTCTGGAGGGGACTCCTACGGAGGGCCCATCAAAGAGACCGCGTGCTGCTCTCAGCGGGGACAGCGGGGACATGGCGGCCAAGAGGATGAAGACCCAAGGGCAATCATCCTCAACCGGATCCTTTAGGGATGCGGTGGCGGCTGTGAAACTCGCTGTCGTGACAGTCAAGTACCCGGAGGAGTACTTGAAGGCGGAGGACTTGGTGCCGATCCAGGAGCTCATAATTGAGAAACTGGAAGTGGCGCCTGATCCTCTGCCTGTCCTAGCGGTTGCTCCCGGAGTCGTCGCAGGTGCAATTCATGTATCCTGCGACGACTCTGATGCAGCCAACTGGTTTCGGGGTGCCATCCACAATGTGGAACTTGGTGCCCTGAAACTCAAGGTTGTTGACGCCAGGGACCTTCCAAAGCCAGTCAAAATGGCATGGAAGAGTCGCAACTTGGCGTTGCAAGACTCTGCCCGGGCCATTCGATTGCTCCAGCGACTCAACCCTACCTTGAGGACGAACGACTGGAAGGTCGTGAATACGCTCACTGAGCAGACCGGCATCCGTCGTATCGTCCTCATGGACGGGGTGTCCGCTGGGGTCATCAAGGCCGCGGGCTACTCTCTTCCAGGAGGGATTGAACGATACTCGTTCAAGCTCCTGGAAGAAGACAAGGGAGAGGCGCCTGCTGCGGAAGCAGAAGTGGAGCCCTCCGAGGATGGACCACCACAACATGGGGAGGCCATTGAAGAAATCTCTGCTGACGGCGCAGCGCAGGCAACAGAGATTGGGACCAGAGCGTCGGAGACAGACCACGAGGATGACATCCTCGGGGACTTCGACAACCTGGGAATCGAGTCGCCGACTGCTCTCGAGGAGAGCCAGGCGATGGAGGAGGGGCCTCAAGACTAAGGCCCTCCCATATCAACACAGACCCATCAAAATCATCCAAGATGGAGGGACTAAGGTGTGTACAAATTAATTTGCATCATTGCAGAGCCGCTACTGCCCTTCTGGCTCGGCAACTGAAGCTTAACACATACGACGTTGCCTTGATACAGGAACCTTATCTGTATAAGGGGACTATAAAAGGCTTAGGTGGGACAGGAGGCATGGTGCTCTATGACTGTCCAACTAATGACGCGAGGACTTGCATCTATATCAGGGGCGGTGTAGAGGCAATGCCCTTACGTACTTTCTGTTACAGGGATCTCACAACAACCTTGATCCAAGTGGGGACGGGAACAGAGAAAAGGAGAATCATCCTTGCCTCTGCCTATCTCCCATATGAACAAAAAGAACCAGTAACACCACTAATCAGAAGACTGGTTGATTACGGCAACCAAAAGAACCTTGACCTGATACTTGGTTGCGATGCGAACGCACACCACGTCGTTTGGGGCAGCTCGGATGTCAACAAACGAGGGGAGGATTTGTTGGACTTTGTGGTAAGCTCTTCTTTACAAATCCTTAACGTAGGCAATAAACCTACTTTTAGAACTTCTGCGAGGACTGAAGTTATTGACCTTACGCTGGCCTCAAACAGGGCCAGCGCTCATATTGAAAATTGGCATGTATCGGACGAAATCTCTTTGTCTGACCATAATTATATATGCTTTAGGTTTAGGACGGCGGGAGAAGCCGAAACTAGACGAAGGAGAAACCCAAGGTATACAAATTGGGACTCATACAGGAGGGACCTCAAAGTAAATCTGGGGAGCCCTAAAGGTAAGCTCAATTCCATACTGGATATAGAATTTGAAGCGGACAGAATCAAGGCAGGCATCATCGGTGCATGGGAAGATAACTGCCCAGAGAAGAAGGCCTTTGGCAAAAAGGTACCATGGTGGACTCCTGAAATAGCCAAAATACGTCAGGAAACACGACAGGCCTTTAATGATGCAAAAGCCAGGAAGGATTTTTCCGGCTATCATAGCATGCTAACAAGGTATAACACGGCGGTACGCAAGGCCAGAAGAACTAATTGGCGGCAGCATTGCACTTCCATCGAAACTCTGCCAAATGGGATGAGGTTGTGCAAAGCAATGTCCATGACCAAGACAAACCCACTAGCATCTGTAAGGGATGAGAATGGGCAACTCACGGAAACTGGACAGGACACTCTGGGCGTGATGTTTAGGACCCACTTCCCAGAATGTATACTGCGCGATAGCGATGAAGAGGAACCAGTCACAAGGGACGAGCTCACAAGGCACACGTCCAAAAATAACTGGCTCACGGCAAAGAAAGTGGTAGATGAAAATAAACTGAAGCTGGCCATAGCGGGCTTCCAGCCACTCAAATCCCCTGGTCCAGATGGCATCTACCCAATACTATTGCAAGAAGGGGCATCTGTTTTGATACCCCATTTGAGTAAGCTCTACAGAGCCTGCATAGCCTTTGGGTACGTACCCAAAGCATGGAGGGAGGTCAAAGTCACCTTTATACCGAAGGTGGGTAGACCGACTTACGAAGAAGCTAAAGCTTACAGGCCCATTAGTCTATCATCCTTTCTCTTGAAAACTCTGGAGAAACTGGTAGACAGGTACTTAAGAGAGGGTCCTCTGAAAGTATTCCCCCTACATAAACTACAATGCGCCTACAGCCCCGGCAAATCTACGGAAACGGCATTGCACTATGTTGCGAGTCGAGCCGAGGCTGCGCTAGAGGGACAAGAAATATGTGTCGGGGCTTTCCTCGACATAGAGGGAGCCTTTGACAAGACAACATTTGAGTCCATACGCACTGCTGCAAAGGAACATGGCATCAATGATACCACGTGCAACTGGATTGACTATATGCTGAGAAGCAGAACAGTCAGATCGGAACTAATGGGAGACAGACTTAGTGCAAAAACAACAAGAGGTTGTCCGCAAGGCGGAGTGCTGTCACCATTATTGTGGTGCTTGGTAGTAGACTCGCTACTAACCAAACTCAATACCGGACCATTCTACACAGTAGGCTATGCGGATGACATAGCTATAATGGTCAATGGTAAATTCCCGAACATAGTGTCTGGATTATTACAACAGGCATTGAGGATGACAGAGGAATGGTGTACAGTGAACCACCTCTCTATCAACCCAAGCAAAGCAGTCATTATTCCCTTCACGAGGAAGAGACAACTAGGAAACCTAGGAGAGCTCTCCCTCAATGGAATAAAACTGCCCTGGTCCACCGAAGTTAAATATCTGGGTGTAACGCTGGATAAAGAACTCAGGTGGAAAACTCATGTGGAAAATATTACGACAAAGGCCTTACGAGTGTTCGGCATGTGTCGTTCTACCTACGGTAAAACTTGGGGGCTAAAGCCCAAAGTGATACGATGGCTGTACCGGACAATGATAATACCTATTATCACATACGGCAGCATAGTGTGGTGGCCAAGAACAAAGCTTGCCTCGTGCAAAGCGCCACTCACCAGGTTACAAAGAACAGTGTGTCTCGGCATCACGGGTGCTTTCAGGACAACACCTACGGCAGCGATTGAGAGATACCTCAATATCCCTCCTCTGCATATGATGGTTGAATTCGAGGCAAGGAAGACATTACATCGTCTCGCTGTCGCTGGACTATGGGATGCCTCTAAGCCAAAGACTAACCATACAAAGTTCGATGAGAATGAAGACCTGGATCGGGTAGCAAGCATGTTATCCGATAAAATGCAAACTATGTTTGTGTTTGAGAGGTCTTTCAAGGTCCAAATCCCTACAATAGAGGACTGGACGAAGGGACTTGATCCACCAGAACAAGATAGTCTGGTGTGGTACACTGATGGATCCAAAATGGAATCAGGTACAGGAGCGGGAATATACGCAAAAGGCTACAAATGTAGCAAAAGCTTAGGGAAGATGGCAACTGTATTCCAAGCGGAAACATATGCCATTATAACCTGCGCTCAAGAGAATATAGATAGAGGGACTAAAGGTAAATCCATATATATTCTTAGTGACAGTCAGGCTGCAATCAAAGCCATGGCATCCTACAAAGTGGACTCCGGACTTATTCTGGATGCTATCCAAACCCTAAACAGACTTGGGAAGCACAACAGGGTAAAACTGATGTGGGTCCCTGGGCACAAAGGATTCCATGGTAACGAAGTGGCTGATGAACTGGCAAGGGAGGGCTCAGCGAATTATTTTGTGGGTCCAGAACCATGTGTAGGCATCTCGACGTGTCTCGTAAAAGCCGCATTTAGGGAGTTTGCAGATCACAGACAACGAACTTGTTGGCTGTCTACTACCGGTCTACAACACTCCAAGAGATTCCTGGGCTCCACTTTCAAAGGCCGGGATTGCATTTGGAACATGAGCAGGGGGCAAATCCGCTACCTGCTTGGGGCCTTTACTGGGCACTTTGGAACCAACGACATGCTCATGAAGATGGGTCTAACCGCGACACCCATGTGCAGGTTGTGTGGGGAACATACGGAACGCATGGAGCACCTACTGTGCACATGCGATGCACTGGCTGGTAAGCGAATGAGTCTCCTAGGGGTTGGATACCCAAAACCAGAAGATTATAGGCTCATATCTCCTAGTCTCGTTGTAAGACTCATGAAAACGGTTTTCAACGAGAATGAGGAGGAGTAAGTTATCTAGGGGACCACAAAAGATCCCAATGGGTCGAAGTGTCCGAGGTATTTCTCGGCCCCTCCATAAGATAAGATAAGATAAGTGACCATAAATTTTTAAAAACATGAGATAGATTTTTTTTCGTATTTTTCTGAGAACTGTTATAACTTGGTCTATCACCCATTTACGGCTTGACGTCGATTTCTGGGACACCCGTATATCGAATCGCGCCGAGCCACCAAAAAATTCGTTTACACACAAAAATATGCATGTCTTCTTGCAGAAAAATATGCAATTCTGGCAGCGTTGTGCGTTCTGGTCTCTTGATCAGAACGCACAACGCTGCGGTATGCGGCACCATAACGTAGATTTACTTTCTCTGTGGCGGTACCCGGAGCCGGCCTCAAACCTCCTCACTGCTGACGTATACCTACTGCGATGGAACAAAATATCATTCTAGACATTTTGTCAAGCTTTTATTTAACTTGCAATGTATGTATGTAAGTGTGTTGTATGCTGAATTATAAAGTAGTTAAGATGAAATTTTGCATATACGTTTAGTTTGGATGACGCTAAGTGACGTCATTCTAAAATCCATTATGGCGGTCGGAGTAATTTTTTGTGCACTGCCATGTTTTGGGTATCAAATGAAAGGATGTCCGTGACTACCGCAGGACCCCGACGGCTATCGTTTCCATATTTGGTAAATATTTACTACTCAATTGGTACCGATTAGTACTCGAACAACAAAATTGGTACCTTAGTAGTTTTCGAGAAAATCGACTTTGAAGGTGGTCCTGTGGTAGTCACGCTCCATTCAGCAGGACCACCATGAGCGCTGAAAACGGAGGCATGCTACAACAATTCTAAGTATACAAATAATTACTACCCATAAATGTGATTCATTTCGTAAAAAAAACAAAACTGAAACATTTGTATTTACCGAGAAATCAACGATGATAACTTTCGCTCGCTCGTTCAGCAGGACCACGACTTTGAATGTTGATTCCAAGTTTGAGCAGCCTGCGCCTTTCCTCAAACCTATATAGAAAATTACTACCCAGCAAGATAAATTGATACCCAAAATTCACAACTAGTACTCCAGTAGTTTACGAGATATACCATGCCATTGGTGGGGTGGCGGTAGTCACGGTGTTAAAATTTCAAAAAATTCAAAATTCAAAAGTCATTTATTCAAACTAGGCTGAGAATCAGCACTTTCCGAACGTCAAAATTACATAAGACAGTCCCCCAAAAACGCCCGCCCTTCACCACTTCCTAGTGCTTTTGCTGGGAAGAAGAAGTGGCGCAACAAACTCCCCAGCAGCACAGCTGTCTGTTCAGTTAGAAAAAAATAAAAACTTGATTCGATACAATAGTATGCAAATAATTTACGTTACTCAAAACAAAAAAATAAAATAAAATATATTTGCCATAATGACAGCTAGCACACGCCAATATACCAACAAAAACATCGAAATCTAAACTCAACCGAAAATAAAAACTAATAATAAAAACGTAAACGGAACTTAGTACCCGAATTATAAAGCCTCCAGGCATAAAGGGCGTGCCCGCCTACATATAGCTAATACAGCTGTAACTCGAAGTCACATAATTATGATAAACTAGGACCACCGAAGTAAAAAATAAATCAACAGTTAGGCAAGAATAATATATTATGATCCACTGTCGAGGTCGCTAGCTAACCACATATTGCAATATAACTCATTAAAAAATAAAAAACATTGTAGTGAGTCGATTATGTCAATAATATGACAATTAAATTAAAATAAATTGACTTACACTGTCAAAATAAAAAAAATAAAACAGTTATATAACTCATATAACCTGTCAGTAGTAAGCTAATTCTGGAGAAAGAACATAAACATTGTCTTGAGTTAATCACAGCGACCAACAATTTTTATCGTTTAAGTAGTCGTTAATAGAATAGTATGCCTTTGAACAAAGGTTAGATTTTACTTTAACTTTAAACGCATTAAAAGGCATATCTAGAAGAGCAGAGGGTAGCTTGTTATAAAAGGTTATACCAAGCCCAACAAATGAGTTATGAACCTTATGATGCCGGTGAAAAGGAGCTCGTAATTTGTCCTTATTTCTGGTGTTAATATTGTGAATATCACTGTTTCTTAGTGTAAAAGTGTATATTTTGCCTAATATATAAGATATTGGCGAAGATGAATTGTGATGCCACTGTGAGAATACCAATATCTTTAAAAATATCTCTTAGAGAAACTCTGGCACCTAGCTGGTAAATTGCTCGAACTGCTCGTTTTTGAAGAGCAAATATATTTTGAATGTCAGCGGCTTTGCCCCACAGCAGAATGCCATAGGACATAACGCTATGGAAATAACTAAAACTATCGAGCAGTATCAACGTCAGTGTATTGTCTTACTTTCCTGACAGCGTAGGCGGCCGAGCTAAGCCTTCCCGCTAGACTTGAAATATGTGGGCCCCACTGAAGTTTGGCATCTACTGTTATGCCCAGAAAAACTGCCGAGCCCACAGTTTCAAGCACCTCTTTATTTAACACGATGTTGGGTCCTAGATTTCTAACATTCGGTAAAGCGAATTTTATACATTTCGTTTTCTTGGAATTGAGAACTAAGTTATTTGTTGTAAACCAATCCGTAACCATTGAGAGTGCACTGTTTACATCGTCAAAATCATGTCTATTCCTGTCAACTTTAAAAATAAGAGAGGTATCATCTGCAAATAGTACAACTTCACAGATACCCTTTAAAAAGAACGGTAAGTCATTGATATACACTAAGAACAAGAATGGACCCAGTATTGAGCCTTGAGGTACACCTAACTGAACTGGTAACCCGGAAGATTTCTCACCATTAACATCTACACATTGGGACCTATTATGTAAGTAAGAATTTATAACATCGAGAGCTTCGTTTTGCACACCGTAATGACGCAGTTTACGCAATAGCGTGTCATGGTGCACGCAGTCAAAAGCTTTGGAGAGATCACAAAAAAACCCCAATAGCATTTTGCGAGTTCTCCCATGCGTTAAATATGTGTTTCAGCAGAGCAACACCCGCATCTGTAGTCGAACGACCTTTTGTAAAGCCATATTGTTCATTATGAAGGAGGCTATTTAAATTAAAATGTTTTAGCAACTGCTTGAGTATTAACTTTTCAAATATTTTACTAAATGCTGGCAAAATGGAAATAGGCCGGAAATTGCCAACGTCATTTTTATTACCTGATTTAAATAATGGTATGACTTTACTACTCTTCATGAGGTCAGGAAAAGTTCCTAAGTCAACACATTTATTAAAAGTAAAAGCTAGATAGGGGGCTACGATGTCTATTATATTACTTAAAAGTTTAATGGAGATGCCCCAGTAATCACCAGTGTTTTTGGATTTGAGTGTGTTAAAAACATTAACTACATCACGAGGCGTTACATGTTCGTGTTAAATTTTCATTTTAAGATTTCTCTATTAAAATCTCTGTGATTTCTTTCCAAATTTATACAAAAATTACTACTCCTAAAGAAGTTATAGCGATCAAACATTCAGATACCTAAGTGTTGTATTTTAAGAGAAATTAGCTTTCATTACTTTTCCATACTAAATCTCCGCGTATAACCCGACGAAATTAAGTTGTCAATGGCATTGAGCTGTTTACGTGTACATAAATTTATGGATTTCGGAATGGTAATAACAACAGTTCACGTTCTATATTTTATATACAAACTGTGTACCTAGGCATAAAACAAGAAAAAAAATACATTTCGTTACCCATGGCCTTTAATACCAGTGTCACAGATAATATAATACTACAGCCAGTGTTAATGCCGTGGGTAGGTAGGTACTCTAATAATTATTTTACAATGCATGTCCTCGAAAAGAGCGTTTTCCAAGCAGCCAAACTGTGCGCAAAGTGTCACTTTTTTTTACTAGTGCTTTTTACTTTTCTGTACTTTTTTAATTTTTAACTCCAACGTCAGCCCGCCGCATAGAGTTTTTATTATTTGAGAAAAGTTTTAAAATTAGTTAAGTACAGATTATCATTCATATAAAAAGTAAAACAAAACTAAAACGTCATTTAAGGCGTTTTTAATTACTCTAGATTTAGATTTTGATCAATAAATTAATTTTAATTATTCATTAAATATGTTTGGCAGAATTAATATTTTGCTCGTGCCTTTTTGCGTTATGACGTGACAGATATTGCACATGCGCAGTAGAACTATGAACTATTAGTTAATCTGTGGTTATGCTGAGCGCCCTTGAATAAGCGCCATTTTATTAATTTCTTGCTTGGTTCAGATATATTTTTTTATTTCCTCGCACAATGCATAGTAAAATGTTGTATGATACACGTGCGTAAGATGATTTCCGACTCGTGTCGATTTATCCACTCACTCGCTTCGCTCGCTCGTGAATAAAAATGCCACTCATCGGGAATCACCTACTTCCCGCACTTGTAGCATAAATAACTATTTCTGTATTGTAAGTACCTAACTTCTGTGTTGTTATACGAATATTATTAAAGAGCGATTTTATTTCATTCCTACTGATTTACCATTTCTGCAAGCCTAAGTACCTACGCACAGTGTTTTATAGACCCAAAAAAAGTGACATCGGCTTTTTATTTGCTGGATTTTCTATATAAGTTTGAGGTAAGGCGCAGGCTGCTCAAACTTGGAATCAACATTCGAAGTCGATTTTCCTGCTGAACGAGCGAGCGAAAGTTATCATCGTTGATTTCTCAGTAAATACAAATGTTTCAGTTCTGTTTTTTTACGAATTGAATCACATTTATGGGTAGTAATTATTTGTATACTTAGAATTGTTGTAGCATGCCTCCGTTTTCGGCGCTCATGGTGGTCCTGCTGAATGGTGCGTGACTACCGCAGGACCACCTTCAAAGTCGATTTTCTCGAAAATTACTAAGGTACCAATTTTGTTGTTCGAGTACTAATCGGTACCAATTGAGTAGTAATTATTAACCAAATATGGAAACGATTGCCGTCGGGGTCCTGCGGTATTCACGGACATAATGAAAGGGTTTGCTGAGAAGAATACGAAAAAAGCTTGATTAAGAAAAAAATATTCAAAATTACGCCTATAATAAATAATATACTTTAAATTACGTCTATATTAAATAATAACTGGACAAAATGATTCTTATAATGGATATATAGTTTAGGACAAATTGTGAAAAACGCCATCTATTGCAAAAAACTCAAAACAAAACGAAAAGTCGATAGCTACTTTCAAATAATTTAACATACAAAGTCTTCAACTTATCTCTTTTGTTCAAAAAACCTGATTAATGAGTGTAAATGGATAAACTAACATTAAAGAAGCAAGTTTTGATTTTTACTAAACTTATTTCAGCCTAAATCTGCTGTTTAACATTTATAAGTGATTGTTACTTTCACATTTGTTGCCTATGCTGCCATCTATGATCGTTTTTTAATACTAATTATAATTTGTTTGAATTGAGACCCCATGCCAGTGTTAATGCCGTGGGTAGGTAGGTACTCTAATAATTATTTTTCTGTATTGTAAGTACCTAACTTCTGTGTTGTTATACGAATATTATTAAAGAGCGATAGGTATTTCTTATTTATTTCATTTACCATTTCTGCAAGCCTAAGTACCTACGCACAGTGTTTTATAGACCCAAAAAAAGTGACATCGGCTTTTTATTTGCTGGATTTTCTATATAAGTTTGAGGTAAGGCGCAGGCTGCTCAAACTTGGAATCAACATTCAAAGTCGTGGTCCTGCTGAACGAGCGAGCGAAAGTTATCATCGTTGATTTCTCAGTAAATGCAAATGTTTCAGTTCTGTTTTTTTTCGAATTGAATCACATTTATGGGTAGTAATTATTTGTATACTTAGAATTGTTGTAGCATGCCTCCGTTTTCGGCGCTCATGGTGGTCCTGCTGAATGGTGCGTGACTACCGCAGGACCACCTTCAAAGTCGATTTTCTCGAAAATTACTAAGGTACCAATTTTGTTGTTCGAGTATTAATCGGTACCAATTGAGTAGTAATTATTTACCAAATATGGAAACGATTGCCGTCGGGGTCCTGCGGTAGTCACGGACATAATGAAAGGGTTTGCTGAGAAGAATACGAAAAAAGCTTGATTAAGAAAAAAATATTCATTTCATACGATTATATTTCAATATAAACGTTCTATCCAAATAATATTTGTCTTTATGTTAAAATTGGAACGTTATATTTAAGTGGCAAGAACAATGTTAGCTGTCATTATAACAAGTAAAGGATTTGTATAACCCGGTCAAAATAACGGTTCACCTCGCCCACACTCCCGCCTACGCGCGGCGCTCCTTGTTCGCCTCGTGTGAAAGTGAGAATGAAGCTATCGTGCAGCCAGTAGTTGATCATTTCTAGAATTCTGATCGGGTCACGACACACGTCACCGCGCCTACGTCACCTCTATAAAAGAGGAATTGGCCGCACAGTCACCTTCTATTTTTACAATATAGACAATTTTATAAGGGTTTTTAGTCCATTATCTCTGGTAATATTGCTTTAAATTAAACATATTTATTTATCAAAATAATATTTTATTTTTACAAAAGTTTAGATTTTGAAATAGTGGGTACTTGCTTACATTTGTACCTAAGTGATAACAATTTGAAATTTCAAGTGTCTTGCATTCCTAGGTATGCGCGATTTAACAGTCATATAATTAAGTATTAACTAAGTTATAAGTTAAAAATAATAGTTTTGAAATTAAGCAAGCGTCTTCGTTGTTTTTTATTTCAATTGCAGGTAACTGGCAATTTAATCAATATGAACCAAGTAATGATTTAAAATAATCAAATGCTTGCTTGGTTTCAAACAAAAACACATTATTCTAAAATCACAGAAATACTTTAATAGGATTTATAGATCATGAAATAAGATGCATACAGCTCGATTCAAACTTTATGGCGGATGTAAAGTTCACTTCTAGCTGCGCAAAAAAATTCAAAATTTTCATTGTCATCATCAATCTTTTAATGTTCCCACTGCTGGGACACGCGCCTCTTCTCTGTGAGAGGGATTGTACATAATCCACCACGCGGGCCCAGTGCGGGTTGGTGGATGTCAGATGTCTTCGAATTTTTGGTTTAGGACAGGCCGGTTTCCTCACGATGTTTTCCTTCACCGTTTTGAGAGCAGTGGCGTTGAAAATTTACACAAAACTTGCTCATTTTAAAATCAGTAATAGAGGGTTATTTGCACCTTAAGTTTGAATCGAGCTATACCATATAGATAATTAACATTTATTTTGCTAAATTCTGTTTTACAAACGTTATATAATCAAATTTTTTTTTCATGAGCTTTGCCCATATTTTGTATTATTCCTATACCCTCTTATAAAAAAAAAAACTACATTAGGCAACTGTCAAAAATAGGAACTATATCTCGTATTTGAGACCAAATAATTAAAACTATATCAACATATAATATTACATCTAATAATACATTTTTACTAAAATACCCCAATACAGTAAGAGACGCGACGCAATTTATATCGCCCTCGATAGGCGACAACGCGCACTTATTTTCTAAGAACACAAGTTCTGCAAATCGGTCGGATTAAATCGCATTGCGTCCATGTGAGGGTACCTGCAATTTCGCTAAGTAAATATCGCTTATCGGTGCGATATAAATCGAATCGCGTCGACCCATCAGGAAGATCGCTATCGCTAACCTTTAATTGAATTCAAAATTAGAGATAGTAAATTTTTATTAATTTATTTTTGGTAGTCGCGTAAAATTAAAGGCACATATATTTTGTACTAAAACAGGTAACCTAATTACCACATTTCTGGCCCAGTGTTAGAGTAGAGTCTCTTATGAACGCTATCAGCCTGTTTTGCCCCAATTAAGTTGGGGACGGCTTCTCATGCAGCTGGAATACCAGTGTTTTGCAAATAGCGACTGGCCATATGAACTTCACAACGTAGTTGTAGTTCTCGCCAAACTTCCTGGCCGCCCTGAAGTTGGCTTATGCAAGGTACGGATCGGTGCTGTTTTTGTATGAGATTTACTACTGCTCAGCATTTGTGGCCAATTGGCCTTAGAGAATCCAGCCTAGATACACTGTAAATATTGTTCTATATAGTAAAGATAGGGTGGACCGCGCATTTTTCTGACGCTACAATTTGGTCATACTTTACCAAAGCGAACTCGCCACGCGGGCTTAGAGTGATCGTGTGCGCGAGGCATTAAAACTGCCATGGTTGAGAGCTTATAAGCAAATGTTCAGACGGCGCTATCTTTACTATTAACATCTATGGCTGTAAATATATATTTTTATCTATGAGTAAATATCACTTTTTTCAGCAGTACAATGTCTAGCAGATGCAAGGCAGTGGTAAGCTAAGACCGACAACAAGACCTCCAAAACATAACTGAATTACTAAGGGACCTTGATGGCGCGATGCAATTTAAATTACGTCGAAAGGCGATAGATATCACGGACGTATTTTCTAAGAAAATTTCAAGTTATTTCTTTCTTTTCTTTTTAAGTGTAAATTTGTCGAATATTATCGTATTGCGTCCATGTGAACTTACTTTCAATTTCGCTGTATAGTAAAAATCGCTCGGTAATATAAATCAAATCGAGTCGAGCCATCAGGAAAATTGCCTTTCAAAGTATTTTTTTTTTTATCAAGGTTTATTCTATACATATTTTATTCCCTTTTTATATTGCCTGAAAGTATGATTAATAAAATCAGATTTATACATTAAAAAAAATTGAGATAGTTATTATAACTTAGTCTTTTTTCTTTGGCAGCTAAGGCGATGTCGACTTATCTGCCAGCGTCATGGTACATATTAGATTATTATAAGACACACACATCTGTTTAATAACTTGCAGAAAAGCATGTACTGCAATCTTTTAGAATAATATTTTCCTGCAGAAAAATATGTCCATACAACTTCTGAATAGAAGTACTGGTAGTAGTTACTAGTATGTCTATTCCCAGTGTTACTACCTCCATATTTCAAAAGCAAGTCTGCACAATAAAACTTGTTGAGTTTGTGCAAGTTCTTGGGGTGTTACCCTAACAAGTCAAAACTATCATGGTTCCATTGTGAGAGAGAGACGGAGCTATACAAGATGGATAGTGCTATCCCTTTTTCACAGCAGAATCATGATGCCACTTTATATCTACCCCTGAAATCTTGCAAATATATTTGCGCAAGCTTGCTAAAAACATGTAGTCTCACTAATTTATTATTATAAACTAGGGGGTGCTAAATTATTGCAATGCACAGATTACTGGCATTTTTAGATAAAAATATGTTGGGAACTATGGGAAGCGGGCGGAGAGTGCCGGACTACTGGATGTGCCGAAGTACTGAAGTACCGGACTCTTCTGTATGTAAAATTTTCAGAATTCGAGATAATCTATCTTTGGAACAAAAAACTCTGTCATGCTTGACAGAGTTCAAACTCCAAAAACTCATACATTATTTAAAATACACAAGGCTTAATTGATACTTGAAATGGTGGGTAGGATTGAACATTATCTCAAATTGTGAATTCAAGTATAATAATAGGTAGTATTCAATAATAACAATTTAACTGCTTAGCTAAGATAAGGTTGCAGAAGTACACATACAGATTATACTAATTAGTTAAATATATTTCTGCAAATCTTAAAAAAATCCATGAGGGTAGTTTAATTTTTTTTTGTATTTTTTTAAAGTTTTTGATTTAATCAGCAAAATATTATTATACTTTTTTTTTCATAAAGAAACTTTTGATTACAAAATACTGATTTTTTACCAAAAAAAAACTAAGATTTTTTGAAGCGGTTAGTGTTTTTTAAAATTATATACATACTTTGTCATCCTATCTTCATACACTTAAATTTTTGGATATCACTATATGGTAGCATTGCTAACGACGCTGTCCGTTTAAAGGTATGAGTGAAATTCAGCACCGCTATTTTCTTCGGCATTGCCACAAACACCATGTGTCCGTCTTCCGTTTCAACCACATCAACTTGTAGTATGGGGCACATAGATAGTACGGGACAGTCCGACCGCTCCATAAAATTATACTGTTTCACTGGCTGAGTGTTGAAAACATCAAATTCACCTGCTGTGTATGGGGCGTAGTAGATTCGGAGCACCCCCCAGTTTGATCCAACAAAGTACACGTCACCATATGGTCTTATGATGATTATATCCCGTAATGGTCCATCGGGAATGGCATGGTTTAGAACATACATCCATTGGAAGTAGACCCGCCAATCTAATTGTTCTAAAAAGTTGAATTTCCTTAATTGATGAAGTAAGTTTGAGTCCGGACCGAGAGTACACTTATATACAAGCTCTAGTCCAACAATGGTGTATATATCTCGTTGGAAAGTAAGGATGTTGAGGTGTCCATCGCTGTAACCAACAGACATTATCCCATCTTCAGACTTCTTTAGATATAGAGCACGTAACTTTTCATCTTCAAAATTGCATACAAATATTTCATCGTCCAAGTTCACAAAGTACAATTGATTTTCGGTTAGTGTGTAGAGTTTAACATTATGAAATGCGACAGTACTCTCTTCTTGATATATATTAAAGTGTGCTTTCCGAATCAAATAACAGTGAAGATGATAACCCAGAATAACAATCACACTGTCATTCTCTGTATATCTAGAGTAGGCCCCGGAAATCGGCCCGCGTATCGATTGCGCTAGCGTTTCAATGTCATAATATACTATAGAAGCTTTTTTGTGCACTCCTAAAACTCCATTCCCAAGTATTTCAAAGTTACGAATCTCCTCATTCATGCACGAAGCAGAAGAGAACTCGTCAGTAAAGTCATTGGATATAGCAATTTTCTGCCAGAGCGACAAGGAACGGTACAGGTTGTACCACAGGAGACTAGGTTTCGCTTTTTTACGGGCAACTGAATAAACATCGCTAAAATCTTCTTTACAATGCCTAGACCACAAATCGTCACTTCTAGCCAGCCTGTCGATAATTAAACTCCATCTTACACAAACCTCACGGCATTTCGTCAAGTCTTTGGCCGGTAAATAAATAAAAATGTTCAATAAGAGTTCTGTTGGCAAATAATTCATATGACAAGTTATTTCGCTGTCGTCTGACATTGTTATTGCTATTTAGAGGTTTGGTGATCGGCTAGGCGTGTTATTCAGCTTTTACGTTATTTTCATATTGAAATTTAGGATTTCATTTCTTTTGCGCGTAATTTATAAACGTTGACTTGAACTTGACACTCTTTTGACAGAAATGACAGATCACGATACAACGATATTTGTTTTCTTTTTTTTTGTAGGCTTTGTAGGTCAAAAGGTCATTTACAACAGATAAAAAAAAAACTATTTCTCTCAGATAAAGAATATTTCTGTATAATAAAGTTTAACACGCACAATGGCAGTGTTTACGGTAGATTTAATCGCATCTTATTAATTTTATTATTTTAAACGGGAAGACAAAGAAAATGCTTGTGTCTACAATACCCTAATCTTAGCGTTTTGCCTGCGAGCGTGCGACTCTTTTACAAAATATTATTGACAGTCAGTTTGGCGCCAGCCGGCAATGAAAGGCAAGCTATATCTTTACTTTCCTGGGTTTTGATATCGTAAAATTTGAATTGTATTTATAATCTATATTTAAAAAAGTATGATACCTATTGCCAATTACGTAATATATAATGTAAAACACGCCTAGAAGATTGTACATTTTTATTGAATCATATAAAAATATTGTTATTCTTGGGTAATGTCTTCACCATAAATGTTTCGGATGGATTCGATGGATTAGAGCATTTACAATGCTCTATGGATGGATTCGACCATGATTTCACAAACTCTTGTCTAGAGAATATTCCTCTATATTTTATACTAGCTGTGCCCTTGGCTTCGCTCCCGTCATCTGTCTGCCAACCCTGCCCTGCTTACCTTCCTGCCTACCCTACTTACCTACCATTTTTAACCGACTTTCGAAAAAGGAGGAGGTTCTATGTTCGACCTCTTGTATTTTTTTATTTTTTTTTTGTGTATGTTCACCGATATCTCCGTCAATTATGGACCGATTTTGAAAATTCTTTTTTTGTTTCAAAGAGTATGTTTCGAACTTCCAAAAATGAAGTTATTTTTCACGTTCTAGTTTTCTTATTTGGAAGTCAGTAGTATTTTTTTGTAAAAAAGTTTTTTTTTTGTTTCTATAGTCATCATTCTTCCGCGGAGAATCTTAAAACGGCCATTCAGAAAATGACTTCAAATGCACAACGACATCTATCGAATATAAAGTTCAACTGTCCGAGTATCTGAATTGCGTGTGTTGTGATAATTTTACTTCTTGAACACTTTAAATTCATCTAACTTTTGATAGAGTGAACCGATTGCGATGAAACAAAAACTTAGTAATTCTTCAAGTTACGCACAATTTTTATGTATAAAAGTTATTTACATTGGTTTCGTACATTTCACGTGATGCGTGCACAAATAAACAGATAAACATACAAAAATGCTGTTGGTTATCCTTTAACATACTGGCTATTTTTTTTGGAAATATTTTCGATGTACAAAATACTTTTACTACAGATTTATTATATGTATTGATTCATTGATTGATGATGATTTTTCGGCGATTGAGTCCTGACCACTACAATTATACAAGTTATACAATGTATGTTAGGCTTAACACGCACTGCGATTTATATTCGCGCGAATAAAACATCCGCGCGAATTTTTGTAAGTACTAGGAGTGTACAGTGTGAGTGTGTGTAGTGTGAGAAGTACTATTTGAGCGCGATTTTTTTTCCGCAGTGCGGTCTGCTTCATATATTTCCATAGGTCACAGAATGCGCGGAAAAAAATTCGCGCGAATAAAAATCGCAGTGCGTGCTAAGCCTTAGAGGTCAGTGGTCCTGACTAAGCCGATTATTGTTTTTTTTTTCGTTTAATTTGTTAAGGCAATGAAAAACAATCGTTGACAAAAAAATAACGAATACATTTTTTTTTATTATTATACGGGCGTTGACATCCCATCAGCCCAACAATCTTACAGTACAATCAATTTACATCTATGAGATTATAACAGGCTAATAAAATAACATTATTTAGATTAATCTACCTAAAGTACCTACAAAAGATATAATTATGTAATACTACAGAGTATCATAGACAAAATAAAACAGTTTTTTTTTGACAAGTGACAACAAACAAAAAGAAACAGCAGACAAATTGTCAAAAATTTATTTCAAAGTTTGAAAACAAAACAGGTAACGGCGACTGTCTTGTGATTATAGGTTTTAGTGCTTTTATTATAATAAAGACAAAATGAACGCCTTCAAACAGCTAAAAGATGTTAGTAACAACTTCGAGCAGCAATTACGAAGCTTATCCACAGAGTTATTCTGTGCTAAAATCGGTGAATCATTCGAAGATGGAATATCGAAAAGGTTGCAAGATTTAACTTTTCTCAAGTCTAAATTAAGACTTTTGAAAGCAAAACCACTATCTGGTAAGCGTTGAAAATATTAAACTTTGCCTTATTGTTATTTGAAATCTTTTTATACGTTAAGATAATGCATTGCATTATCGACTATGCTGATGTTTGTTATCCTGATGTGTCCCAAGAACTTCTAAATAAATTGGATCGATTTCTCAACAATTGTATTCGATTGTTTTTAGCCTTTCGTAAATATGATGACATTTCTTCCTACCGTTCTCAGCTTAAATGGCTGCCTATCCGCCTCAGGAGGTCCCTCAAATCTCTTTGCTTGCTCTTCACCATTATGAACGATCCTTGTGCTCCCGATTATCTATAAACTTATTACAAAGTGATGGGCAGTTCTCACAGTTGTAACCTTCATGCTTTCAAAAATTTACTCCTCTAAATTCCATAACACCGCACCGGTTTTATGTCCAATTCATACGCTGTCTCAACAATAAAGCTCTGGAACGCGCTACCCTTTAGCATTAAAAAGGCTGAAAGCAAATTCACTTTTAAAGAAATGTTGTGACCACTATTTGAGTCTAAATAGCCCTCATCTAGTGTCAGAAGTCTAGTCATAGTAATTATTAATAGTTTTCTTGTTTTTTTATTGGTATTTATTGATGTATTTATGAAGTGAGAAATGAGTATATTAGAGGAAGTTTGAAAGTGGCGCCAGTGACAGAAAAGTTGAAAGGAAACCATTTGTCCTGGTATGGTCATCTGATGAGGAGGGATGAAACGCAACATGCGTTTCATCCCTCCTCATCAGATGACCATACTAGACTAGAAGAGTTATGAATATAAATGTGGATGGATGGAGAGGGAGGGGACGGCCAAAGAAAATATGGATGGACTGTGTGAGGAGTGATATGAAAGAAAAGGGAGTCAGTGATAGCGTGACGGGGGACAGGACGGTATGGAAGAAGAAAATGTGTTGCGCCGACCCCAAGTAACATGGGACAAGGGCAGGAAGATGATGATTTATTGATGTATTATTTGTATATGTGTATTATTAATATATATAAGTATATACATTTTCATATACAAGTTGTTATTTTTAGAAATTATTTTGTACCTGTTCACAACATTGTCCTTTTTAACCCAAAGGTTGACTGGTAGAGAATGCCTTGTGGCATTAAGTCCGCCTATGTATCACCATTGTACATGAAGTTTAAATAAATATTATTTTGTTAGATAAGAGGAAGTAATTGCAATTTTCAAATTATAGATCTATATCAACAAATAGCTGCTTAGTAGTACGTCTCATCTTCTTCTTTGTCGTATCGATGATTTCTCAATTATATAAGTTTTCACCAGAATTCAGCCACGGCAATAGCGTTTTCATTTGCCTCACAAAGGTCGTTCAGGGTGCAGGTGTTGTTGCACAGAGAGCACGATAGGAGGTGAGGCATTGTTTGGGATGCAGCCCTGCAATCTCACTGCGGGTCATTGGAATAACCCCATCTAACTAAAAGTGTAAAGTTGTGTCTGCAGCGACCCACTCTCATACTAAAACAGCAGCACACAGTTCACATCCACCTACATTATTCGGGAACACAGCTGCTCATTGGTCTAGTTGCCGCAAACGCTACCGCTGAGCATGAGGTCCTAGGTTTGTTGCCCAGGTTGGGAATAGTGTTGTAGGATTTAGTATCTGGCATTGTTCAATAGCTGTCCGGAGTCTGGATATTCAGTATTATGGGAGTTCAACATAACTGGTGAAGTGTGGGTGTGTAATAGGTGCACCACTACCCTGCCCTGTGCGAATAAATGAGTGATGTAATTATATTCATGTATTTCAGCTCTACCACAGATCACAGAGCGGCCAAAATCAGAAGATTTAATAAAAGAATACGGAGAGCTGGCACAATGGAAGGTCTTAGAACAGTGCATTGTGAAGTCCCTGACACAGGCGCATGCGGTGAAGGCTCTGATAACCACACCTGACCACTGCTTGAATCCCGAGATGAGGGAACGGAAAGAGTATGTGATGTTTTTAATTTAGTTTATTCATTTAATTTAGGTAGGTAGGTATTATTTAATTTAGGTAGGTAGGTAGGTTTTATTTAATTTAGGTAGGTTGGTTTTATTTAATTTAGGTAGATTTAAAAGGTTAAAGTATTTCCTGAAGTTATTATACATGGCAACACAAATCAAATCTTCAAACATCTCTAATAAATAACACAAAAAAAATATTTTCAGACATATAATAAAAAGTCTCCAAGATTTTCGACATAAAGAAACTCAGCTCCGTCACCTGCTAGCTCTTGAGGCGGAGAAGGAAGCTGAGTTGGCAGCCGTACGCATGCAATGGGACCGGGAGCTCGGCGAACTACGGGATATGAGGGAAGAAGGCCACCAGTTCGAAGAGTATGATGTTTCCGGGCGATTTTATAAGTGAGTAATATCATTACAAGTATAGCATGGCATCATCATTTCAGCCGAAAGACGTCCACTGCTGAACTTAGGCCTCCATCACATTGTCCGGTCACGTGTGTCTCGTCCAGTGGATTCCCATAGCCTTCACCAGGTTAGCAGTCCAACTAGTGTTTGCCAACGCAACGTGTTACGGTTGGCGTTCGCCACTCATGAACTATTCGGCCCCATCAACCATCTGTTCTGAAAGCAATGTGCCTTGCCCACTGCCACATAATATTTGTAATTCTTCGACATCTTCAATACCATGGTATATATAGCTTATAATAATCCACTGTTGGGACACAAGCCATCTCTTTGTGAAAGGGTATCACTACTCTTTACTGGGCTCTGTTTTTTACTGGGCCACCACTTTCTTAACAGGATAACATTGATCTTTACAGGCAAACTACTACTGTTTTACTAGGCTTTAATTGGGGTATTAAGGGTACACTAGTCGAAAATTCATCCATACAAACGTAGTCTAGGGATTATTCCACTGTTTGACAATGTATGTTCAAAATAAAAAGTGATATCAATTTGTCTCATCATTATCTAGCCCTGTATGGAAGCAAAAAAGTAAAAAAAGAAAATATTTGAAAGTTATGAGCGTTGAAAGTTCCACATTTCGACACAAATTTTAACGCATTTTTGGGCGCAAATAAATGCCGTAAAAGGACGAAAATTTGAAAAACGGCCACCGTACAAGGATAGTTTAGTAGTTCAACAATGCAAATAATTTGATTTTGAACAGACACGTTTAGTAGTTTTGACTCCCAAAGGTCTGATTTTTAAATTTCGCGCGCTCGGTTTCGTCCTAAATCATTATCCATTTCGCTACAAATTTGCAAAAGTGTATTCGTACGCGAACTAGCTTCCTACTGCTCATCACAGCATCTATCTCTGCCGCACGTGTTGTCGGTTGATATAAAATGCATTTTAACCCCGCGCAAAATAGTTCGTGCCGTTGACTAGTGTAACCTTAATGATATTTACTGGGACACCACTACCCTTTACTGGGTTTTACGATTTTTTGTTTTAACACTACTCTTTAATGGGCCTTTACTTTTTACTGAGCTACCATTTTTCTCTACTGCGCCACAACAGTTCATCGACCATTTACTAGGTTACTACTCTTTACTGGGACACCACTACTCTTGCCTGGCCCATCACTGCTCTTTTTCTATAACCTAAATCTGTAATTTTTGTCACGCATCTCAATATCATGTTTTTCTCTATTGCCCAGAAAACTCCGCTCAGTGGTCGACAAGCTAGAACTGATGCGGTGGCTGGTCTGCAGACTGGTGACGTCGCGAGGCTCTCGGGATTGGCTGGCCTTCCCCAACAGAACCGGTGACCTACTGAGACTAGCTAGCAAACCTAACAGCGTGGACACCTTCTTGGAGAGTAGCAATTAGTAGATAGAAATTAAATGATTACAACAAAACATAATTGTTTTTTTTTTGCTATGGTTGAAGAGGGCATGTCACTAAAAGACACTAGAATGTAAATGTTGATATGTAGATGGAGAGGGTGAGGACGGCCCAAGAAAAATGCCAACGACTCTTTGACTGGGCTACTACTGCTGTTTTTTTACTGACCTACTGTATACTGGGCGTCTACTACACTTTACTGGGCCGCTAAACGACCTTTTACTGAGATACTACTATTTACTGGGCTACTGCTACTACTCTTTACTGAACTAATACTATTTACTGGGTTGCTACTACTACTTTTTACTGAACATCTACTTTATACTGGGCCTTAACTGTTCTTTACTGGGCCGCCACTTCTCTTCATTAGACAAGTTAGAACTGATGCGGTGGCTAGTCGGCAGACCGGTGACGTCGCGAGGCTCTCTGGACTGGCTGGCCTTCACTGGGTTTGGTTAGATGGGATTTGGGGCACACAGATAATTTATAACCTGGATCAGTAGTGTCTCATCCCATACAAAGAAACTGTCCCGACGTACGGTAGGTACCTACCTACTGATTATTTTTTGTACATCGATCGCGTTCGATTCCATTCCACGGATATAGATGGTGATCTATCTATCGCCGTGGAACGGAACCGAAAGCGATCGATTTACAAAAAAATAATCGGTATAATCAGACGAAAAACGCTAGTTACGTCGGCAAGGTTTCTTTGTATGGGATGAGGCATCTGTATGCTAGTATTATATTATCTGTGCCTGGATTAAGAGTCTCTACAAGTTTCACGAGCCAAAAACAGAAAACAGCTACTTTTTCAGCAAAAAATTCTCAATAACTACAAGATATAAATGATAAAAAAAACGACACAGGTCCGTCGTCTACAAGCCCATGAGCAAAATTGAATGTCTCGCGCGTGCGCAACGGTTTATAAGGCAATATTCAGACAATTTATTAAAATAAAATAAGTACTCAAAAATAAAATATAAAAATTGGATTCGATTGATAAACACCTCAAACTTCAAATTATTTATCAGGTTATTTTTATATTCAACATATTCTTACACGTAGCCGACGCTTTCGCACATGATGAAATTGCCTTTTTTCCGCGTGGACAATATTTTTTTTAAGTACAAATACAATAAACTTTAAAAAACAAAGTTGGTGGCTTAGTATACTATAAGCCCAGTCCACATAATTTTTTCTAATTTTAATTGAGCAGTTATCAAAAATATGTAATGTCTATTTCCTAGAAAACTATGTGACGCAAAAAGTTGCTTCAAAAGATTTATCATATTATCTTGTAGTTATTGAGAAATTTGCCCTAAAAAAACTTGTTTTTTTTCTGTTTTTAGCTCGTGAAACTTGTAGGGGATCTTAACACAAGATAGCGTTATTATGATATACCTTAATTTAGTTTGGTATAAAGAAAATCCTTCATCATTGCAGTTTAAGATTTATTTATTATATTGCCAGCATTTTTCATATTAGTAGTTAGTTATTCATACAAAATAATATCAGCCCGTGCGTTATCATTTAAGATTATTTGTTTTTGTAGCCCCCTCCGTAGGATGGAGAGAATCCGGGTGAAGGTCTAGTGTTGCCGGCACAAACTGTCCCCGATATCAAGTCTCGTACTTTTGCTCTGAAAAGACAAAAGGAGACGATATTAGCATTAAAGGCGACACGGTTGGCGCAGTGGCTAAGGCTGAATTATCTATCTGCTGCTGCGCGTCGTGCCGCGGGTTCAATTCCCGCACGGATCGAATACGTAGTATGGCCTAGGCCTACAGATAGTTGTTCCGGGTCTGGCTGTTAAGTGTAGGTATGTGAGTTTGAATGTTTATAAATGCACACACGATACAGGCGAAATTGCTAGCGTGGGGTAAACAAAGTCTTGACCGTTGTCGCCCGTGGTGGCCAATTGCAGCGTAGACTAGCCGCTAGCTAGAATATCATAGTGCACAAGTGTGTGAGTTAAGGAACCCCAACCTACCAATATTAGCTTTGTCAGACAATAAGTATTTACTAGATTATTATTTCTCAATTTCCCCACTGCGCGATCAGCATTTATAATTATCTAGAACATGCGTCAATCTGATCACGCTGTGGATGTACTACGTTAGCAATTAAGTTAGTATATAAGATCAATATCTTGTTAGATGAATTAATGACCGTCTTGCTGTAACTGGGATCAAATAAAGTTTATTTTTAAACTCTTCCGTTGTCGCTTACTTAATTGGCGCAGCCGGTAGGATCTCTGTAGTCAGTCTGTCACGTATCCACATCTACGGGAAGCAGCCGACGTCCGTTTCAACGGTTCAGCAGAGATCACCGAACAAACAAATACATTAAGAAGCCACATCAAGCCAGGAGAGGACCAGGAGCCAAGCAGTAATTCAGGGAGCATGGAGCTAGCTGCGGAATTGTGAGTAAATCTTTTTCACCTTCCTCTCAGCTCTTCCATCTATATCCCAACCTTGTAATAGTCTATGTGTTTGTGTATTATTAGGGATTGGACAACGCCGTAATAATATTTGCATAGATTTTAAACGTACTAATATTTTAGAATAGTGATAGTTTAGTAGCACATTAGTGTGATTTTTTTTTTCTCTCCGCGTTTGCTCCTTTCATAACATTTCACAATGGAAAACGTAACCCGTGTCCCACAGGAATTGGTTAACATCATACCAATATTCAGCGGCGACACTAGAATGTTGCCTTTATTTATAAAAAAATGTGAATACATTTTGTCTACGTTCTTAGGAACCGCAGCCCAAAATGAATATTTATTTCATGTAGTAACTAGTAGGTTATCAGGCGAAGCAGCCAGTTTGGTAGGCGAAAGAGAAGCTATAGGTACGTGGGACGAGCTGAAGAAGTTGTTAAACCAACACTTCGGTGATCCACGCACAGAGGATTGTTTAGCAATGGAATTAGAATCGTGTAGAATAAATAAGGGTGAAAGTTATTTAGATTTTTGCCATAGAATACAGCGGATGAGAAGTGTTTTATTTGCTAAAATATCAGAAACTATCATTGATGAATCTCTACGTAAGGCAAAGCAAATCATTTATAGTAACAGAGCGATGAATGCTTTCTTGTTTAATTTACCGCCATTTTTAGTTAGATTAGTTCGTTTGCGCGACGTCACAACGTTAGAGGATGCATTAAAAATAGTTTTAGAAGAACAAAACTTCCAGGCAGTCTATGAGTCGAAAACAAACGACAGACGTAATTTTAGCAGAAATAACAGACCCAATTTGCCTAATAACCAAAATGCAATTGAATCTAATAATCAAAAGAAAGATTCACATAGCATATCAAGTACACATGTACCGAATAGTGCGACAAACAGCACATCTACACCGAACAATCCGCATCAGCCCAGACATTATAAACAACATAATAATATTCAAAGAAATCAAGACAATTTTAATCGTACAAACAACAATAATGCGTCACCGCAGTCAAGTAGGTCATTTGTTCCGATTGCACAACCGAACCAACAGTTCGCGGCACATGCACCGAGCACGCCGTCTTTTGCAGCGCAAGCATCTACGTCGGGTGCGAATACTGATGTCACCATGCGTACTGCAAGGTCGCGACGTGTTAATTACATAAATAATTCTAATAATAATGAACAGAGTTCAAGTTATTCGTACAATGAGTGCCAAGAATTTTCTCCTGAAGAACCCGGGGCGGGAAATTTTTGCATAACGGCCTCTACCCTAGAGAACGAATAAAAATAAATTGTAATAAACGCTTAAATTTACCACATATAGTTATACCAGAATTAAAGGCAGTTTTTATGATAGATACGGGGAGTGTTAGATCGTTTATAAGCCCGTATATAGCGAATAAATATTTTAAAAATTATCTACAGTATGAACCCTTCGAAGTTGTTAGCACTCACGCATCGAGTGTTCATAGTGAAACGGCTATTATTCCATTACCGGTTACCTTTGGAAGTCAAGAGTTCCATAAGTTTTATGTCTATAGTGTCGACGATAGGTATGATGGGTTAATAGGTAGCAATTTGCTGAAGCAATTACAGGCAAAGATTAATATGGAAAATCAGATATTACATTTAAAAAATACTGATATTCCTATCATATATTCACCGCCTATGAGAGAGGTATATAATCTACCATCTCGTAGTGAACTTAGAGTAAGACTCCCAGTCAACTTACTGAACGGGGAAGCTGTGTTAGATTTTAAGCAATTTACGGAAGGGATTCGAATGCCCGCCGCATTAGTTACGTGTATTAAAGGTTACGCATCAACCGTTATTCAGAATTATACGGATGAAACCAGAACCTTAGTGGTAACAGGACCTTTTACGGTCGAACCTTACAGGCAGAACCCATCTGTTCACATTAATTTTACAGAAAATAACATAGAAATAGATAGGATGCTAACAGATAATTTAAAAAAATTACAGTTAGACCACATGAATTCTGAGGAACGTAAAACCATCGAAGGGCTATGTAATGATTATAAGGACATATTTTATTGTGAGAATATTCCATTAACGTTTACAAATCAAGTAAAACATAGAATTAGAACAAGGAATGAAGATCCTATAAATATTAAAGCACATAGGTTACCTCCCATTCAATCGAAAGAAATTAGGAATCAGGTAGATAAAATGTTAAGGGACAATATCATCCAGGAATCACACTCCCCCTGGAGTGCTCCCGTACATTTAGTGCCAAAAAAATTAGATTCATCAGGACAGCAAAAATGGAGGATGGTAGTTGATTATAGACGTCTCAATGAAATTACTACCGATGACAAATACCCCTTGCCCAACATAAATGATTTATTTGATATGCTAGGCAATAGTACCTATTTTACTACCTTAGATTTAGCTAGTGGGTACCATCAAATCGAGGTCCAGGAAGAAGATAGGGCGAAAACAGCTTTCAGTACACCTTCAGGACATTATGAATTTAACAGGATGCCGTTCGGGTTAAAAACAGCACCTGCAACATTCCAGAGGGCTATGGATAACGTTCTAAGAGGTCTCCAGGGCTTACATTGCCTGGTATACCTTGATGACGTCATAATTTTTTCTAAATCGCTGACTCAGCATGTAGAAAAACTTAGAGCAGTTTTTGATCGGTTTCGGGCGACAAATTTAAAAATACAACTCGACAAATCACATTTTCTTAGAAAGGAAGTTCTTTACTTAGGGCACACTATTACAAGTGAAGGATTGAAGCCAAATAATGATAAAATTGATGCAATCTTAAGATATCCCATTCCAGAAACAGTTACACAAATAAAAAGCTTTTTAGGACTTATTGGTTATTATAGGAAATTCATCAAAGATTTTGCAAAAATAACTAGACCTTTAACAGCTTGTTTAAAGAAAGGTCGTAAAATAATTATTAATGATGAGTATAGGGAATGTTTTGAAACATGTAAAAAACTTTTAACAAACGCACCTTTATTACAGTATCCCGATTTTAGTAAAAGTTTTATTTTAACTACCGACGCATCGAATTTTGCAATTGGGGCTGTATTGTCACAAGGATCAATAGGCTCAGACAAGCCAGTAGCATATGCTAGCAGGACTCTGAGTGACACAGAAGTAAAATATAGCACTATCGAGAAGGAACTTTTAGCCATAATATGGGCAGTTAAGCACTTTCGACCGTATTTGTATGGTAATAAGTTTACCATATTTACAGACCATAGACCATTAGCTTGGCTGTATTCATTGAAAGAGCCCAATAGTAAACTCACGCGATGGCGGTTAAGGTTAGAAGAGTACGATTTCGAAATAAAATATAAGAAAGGCCCTCAAAACACGAATGCAGATGCTTTATCTAGGATTAAGATTAATGCAATTGACGACGATTTAGATTCAATATTCGTAAATATAGGAGATAGGCAGGAACGTATACAAAAAATTATAGAAAGCGAATTACAAGACCCCGAAACTCCAATAGAAACGATAGAACTTTCGGATTCTGATGATGGGGTCACTGCCAACTCAGTTTCAAATAGAGAACACGAAGGCATTCCTAGTTTAAACGAAGCTGTCGATACTAAACCAAAACAGATTTTAATTCATTCATGGTTTAAAAATAAATTAGACGTAAAAGATATTTCAAATAATAAACAAAAAATTCTCGAAGTTCACTTACCGACAAATAACGATATATTAGTTAAAGACTTTTTGAAAGAGTATATTGATCCAAAACATAAGTACTTTATATACTTCGAACACCCATCTTTTAGAAAAACTTTTTCAAACATGGTAATTAAGTTATTTAAAAAGGATTCAGTTAAGTTAACCGAGTGTACAGAAAGAGTTATAAATTTGACAGGATCTGAAGAAGATCAAAAAGAAGTTATTTTAAAATACCACGACGGGAAAACATGTCATAGAGGTATTAAAGAAACTTTAACCAAACTTAAAAGACATTATTGGTGGGCAAACATGAAAGAGACAGTCACGGCAATCATAAATGCTTGCGAAACATGTAAACGCATGAAATATGATAGAAAGCCGATTAAACCCCACATTCAGTTAACACAAACCCAGGATGCCCCTTTTCAGGAAGCTTTTATGGATTTATTATATATTGAAGGGAAATATTATTTAACTATAGTGGATGCATTTAGTAAGATAGCACAAGCCATAGAGGTACCGAATAGGAGTACACCAGAGATAGTTAGAGCATTGATTAAATATTTCAGCAGGTATGGTCTGCCTAGAAAAATTAGTTGCGATTCCGGTACAGAATTCAACAATACTTTGATTAAAGAAATGTTAAGCTTTTACAAAATTGAACTTCATATTGGGACGCCAAATAATCCCAGTTCAATGGCAATAGTAGAAAGGTTTCATTCTACCATTATTGAGATTTATCGTATAGCAAAATACGATAAAAGCGATTTAGATGCAGCATCAGTTATGACTTATGCCATCATGGCTTATAACAACACCATACATTCAGCAACAGATTTTACGCCTTTTGAACTAGTATTTGGTCACACTTATTCCGAAAATGTATTTAACGTGGATAGAGAGAAGAACTTAACTCAGAAATTATTGTTAGATCATAGAAAACGCCTTAAAATACTCTATGAATTCATAACAGAAAAATTAGAATCCGATAAAATTAAAATAATTAATAAAAAAGGTGGCGAAACGACACCGATACTCGAACCAGACGATAATATTTACATGAAAGACACTAGGATTAGAAAAGCCAAAGAAAAACCTCGATATGAAAAAGCGAAAGTAATAGGTGAAGTTGAAAGAAATATAGTCCCAGTAGAAGTAAAGAAAAGGAAAACTAGAGTAGCCTTAAAAAATGTAAAACGTCCTCCACAGATCGTGCCTGGTACTTCTGGTACTAGTGGTGCCAACACTCACGCTGGACCTCCAAAACCTCGGTCAGAATCCGGGGATAGCAGCGATAAAGCGGGGAGTAGCAGTGAAGAGGAATAGTTATTGGACAATATACAAAATTGTAGATTTAGAATCATTACACTTACAAATAGATAATAATATTCGGGATTTTATTAACTTGAAAATTAAAATTAAGGAAAATAGTCTTAGTAACGAAACTATAGGAATAGAAAGCCAAATAGAATATCTTATTAAACTAACTAAGGATAGATTTTTTCAAATCTTACCTTTCCATTATAGAAACAAAAGAGCTTTGTTTAATCCATTAGGCTCACTTGTAAAAGCTATCACAGGAAATTTGGATGAAGACGATGCAATTAAATATGATAGAGAAATCCAAATGATACAGAACAAAGAGCATGTGGTCGAACGTAAAGTATCATCAATGCAAAAAGCTTTTGATAAATTAGTAAATGACTCTGAAATAATAAATTCAAATATTAAAAACTTGGGTTTACATACCAATGAAATGGAAAAATTAGTTGAACATGAGTTCAGGTTTAACAAACTTTTCCAAATATTAAATACTATGTATCAAATTTTAAATAACTTTCGAACCTGTTACGAAAACATACAAGAGATTGAAACGGCAATAGCCTTTAGCAAACTGAATACATTGCACCAATCCATTATAAATAGTACAGAATTATATAATACGTTAGAAGTCATTGCTAAACATGCTAGAACAATATACCCAGTAAACAAACATAATTTAATAAAATTAGAACGTAATATCATACTTAAATCATATATAAATAACAACAAGTTAGTTTTTGTTTTAGAAGTTCCCCTAATAAATAACGAAACATATAATTATTACAAGGTTATACCCATCCCTATATTCCATTCTCCAAATACCTTTACAATAATACCCAAATATCCTTACCTGATGGTGAATAGATTGAAATACATGCCCGTGGTAAGCCCATGTACTGAGATTGAAAATGGAAAATTCCTTTGCGCTGAAACTAATTTAGCCCAGTTTCCAACCGAGACCTGCATTGAACAAATAATGCTGATGAAGAACAACTACAAAAACTGCATACAGAACCATATTGAAATAGAAAAAACTAAGACACAGAAAATAACCGACAACCAATGGTTGGTTTACTCAGAGGAAAATCTCATCATCACCGAGAATTGCAATACAGAAATCCTGAAGTACACTATCCTTGGGACCTACATCGTGACACCTGGCCAACAATGCGAGACACAAATAGGCGAAGTCATCATTGCCGCCACCACAAACACTACAGTTTCCAGTCTCCAGCTGCCATTGATCCAGATGCCAGACCTACAACAGGACATCCAGAGAAGATCAAAGAAAGTGGATCTAAGAAATGTGGACTTCAGTGATGTGAAAGAAGTGTTACAAAGTGCAAAATTTGGTGAAATAGACGATACGACACAAACAGTGACAATAGAAATTAGTATATGGACCATCTTAGAGTATGTGGTTATTGTAATAGCAATAGTTATCTTTATAATGTATAAATTTCAGTTCATAAACTTTTGTCGAAATTCTCCGAAACCGTCTGCGACACCTTCGGATAATTTCTCTCTTAGGGAGGGAGGAGTTAAGGAACCCCAACCTACCAATATTAGCTTTGTCAGACAATAAGTATTTACTAGATTATTATTTCTCAATTTCCCCACTGCGCGATCAGCATTTATAATTATCTAGAACATGCGTCAATCTGATCACGCTGTGGATGTACTACGTTAGCAATTAAGTTAGTATATAAGATCAATATCTTGTTAGATGAATTAATGACCGTCTTGCTGTAACTGGGATCAAATAAAGTTTATTTTTAAACTCTTCCGTTGTCGCTTACTTAATTATACACAGAGTGCATACGCACACACTTGTGTTTCTCACTCTCTGTATTTCCTCACTCTCATAGTCCAATGGGACGGCAAGCCGACACGACTAATTGTGTATCTGTTTCAGAGCTGGGCAAAGTAGATGCTTTGCTTTAATTAATATACAAATTACAAAATATCTCAAATGTATTTGAAATTTTAAATACAATATTTCAACAGTTTTTTAAAATACAATACATAAATCGTGACATTTGTACTAATCAATTTAATTAATAATTAGTAATTACAGTTATCCTACCTCATTGGTAATTACACAGAAATTTCGTGAAAATAACCGTTTGAAATGATAATGACAATTGACAATAATTTGACGTAAGTACGCGGTCGCCATATTGCTGTAAATTATGTATATACCGAGCGCTATTTTCTGCAGAACGCATGGAACGCACCCAATTAATAAGCGTTAAATGTATTTATGTTCAAATGTCTTTTGAAGACGTCTTATGTATTTGAAATACTAACTACAAAATACCTCAGCGTCAGGTATTTGAAATACCAATTACAAATAACATTTTTAAGAAGTAATTTAATTACAAATACCTACCAAAAACGTATTTGTATTTCAGTTCTGTTTTAACAGCACGAAGCACATCTCCTTCCCATTCATTTGGGTAACTCAACAATATTTAATGTGTGTTTTACGCTGTCGAGCAGACGGCTTACAAGGAAAGCATACCGTGCGCTACTCTTTGAACTTAGGTACACAATTAGGGTACTGGACAGGTATCAGGCGCAGAACCAACGCCGTACCGTGCTTCCCTAGGCGGGAACGGGGCCTATCCTATCAAACCAAATTCCTTTCGGGAGTAAGTCTTGTTGGGAAAATCTTAATAACTTTTGTCTGATCTGGGAATCGAACTCAAGACCATAAGATGACGCCCAAACGCCGGCAGCCTATTGCGTAAGAGTATTTGGCAAGGCAAAGGCTTTGACCCCATAAAAGAGTATGACAAATAATCACTTTTTTTTTTCCTTCGTCCTACTCGGGCAGGCTAAAGTTGGTCTTGGACCATACCGCCTTGTCTTCAGTGCAATTTAAACATTCTTTAGTATGCATCAGAATACGGATGTAACAGATTCTAATGTATTTTGGAGTATTTGGCAGCAAATTGTATCGAGTCAGCCTTCCCAGTAAGCTTTGAGGAGGACAATAAAATTCTGTGCTCCACTATCCTGAGATCGCTTCTGTCAATGATTTCACATATTGTCCAGTTGCGTAGACAGTTGAGACACAAAACTACACCAATTTTATATCACAATATCCACTAGGAATCAGTTTGCAAATAATATGCACAGCCGCTGAACTTCACTCGAAATATCCCGCAAAAACTCCGACAAATCATCTTTAATTAATAAGGTATCGCCAACAATTATTGGACGCTGCCATTGGTGAAGATACTCTCTCTTTTCGAAAGATGCCAATAATTTTCTACTTAATTATTTAAAGATTATTTGATTTCATGGGATCAAACCTTTTGCCTTGACTTGCCGAATTCACTACGCAATTAGTCTGCGGGACTAGAGTCTGGCAAACGAAAGTAGAGACTGAAAAAGCGCGGCAAATTTAAAAAATATCAGCATAGCAACCCCAAAAACTAGTATGAAATACCTGGAATAACCTAATTTGATACTTTAGAATTATTTATATTATTTCGTCTGAATAAAATACTATACGTACATTTAGGTAGGTAATACTTTAGATATATCAATCTGAATAAAAAAAGCAACAGTATTCTCTATAATCATCATCATCTACCTAGCCTTTTCCCAACTATATTGGGGTCGGCTGCCAGTCTTACCAGATTCAGCTAAGTACCAGTGTTTTACATGGAGCGACTGCCTATCTGACCTCCACAAACTAGTAACTGGGTAACACGGTACCCCTTGGCAAGACTGGTGTCAGATCTCAAGCTTCTGACTACTCGTAACGACTGTCAAAGATCTTCAAATAACAGCCGGGACCAACGGCTTAACGTGCTTTCCGAGGCACGGAGGAAACTCGATATGTTGAAATGGTCACCCATCCATGGACCGACCTCGTCAAGCGTTGCTTAACCTTGATGATCGACCCGTGTGACTGTTATTATTTAGCCACGAGCTCCTCAATCCTCAAAAAAACCCCAGTAAAATTGCAACAGTATTCTCTATAATAATTTTGGTATATTCACTATCAATCAAAATCTGAATCTAAGACTTCCATGTGAAAAGATTCATAAGAGTCACAGGAGTCATTGTTTTCTACATTAACGATGAAACTTTTTAAATTATTAAATAGAGAAAATGTTTTTACAAAAAGATAAATAGTGATTAAGAATTAAAACAAAGTATCAACTTAGTAGCGTCATACGGAAAATTGATGTTGACATTAGTATAGCATTGCCATATAAAAAGTTTGCATATAATTCGAGTGTCTACTTTCGTTTGCCAGACTCTAACGGCTTTACGTGCTTTCTGAGAGACGAAGGACTCAGTATCTGATTGATTGTTCCATCCAACCTCGGGGAGCAAGCGCTGCTTAACCTTGCGTTGTTAGTATTTTGATCGTCTAACATCTCACCTGTATATAAAGAAGTTATATTCGTTTGTATCGAGTCTTGAGTAAATAAACCGAGGCAACGTGTTGGCCATCACCCACACTTCATCGTCAGTCACGTGAAGATCTGAAAAAAAAAACATTATAGAAGTAAAGAAAAAAATGTTTATTTGCGCCAGGTACGAGGCATTTTTTAAATATATATTTATTTAATTTAAATTTCAAACCCTATAATAACAAATGCACGAGGCATACCGGATAAATAGCAAAAAAAAAAAACAAAAGGAAAATCTTAAATACTAATGGAGAAAGTATGCGTCACAAGTTTCACAACCGCGCAAAACGGCCGTCACTCAGTATAAAATACTGGAACTCGCATCGAGACAGAGACGCAACTATATTTCAAATATGTCTGTTATTATTAGGTATATCAGATTGTAAGTGTTCCACTGCAGGGAACAGCAGTCTAATTGCGTAAGTGAATTCGGCAAGGCAAAGGGTTTTGATGCCATTGATCGACCAATCTCATGAGAGATGAAAGACGCGATGTGAATTTCCGTCTATGTCATTGGCCGATTGATGGCTGTCAGACCCTTTGCCTTGCCGAATTTACTTAGGCAATTATATGCTGCAGACCTCTCCTCATACAAAGAAGGCACAAACAATCATTAATCACTACACTTGCTCGAGAGGGCCTAGCGCTTATATTTTTTTTAGCGTACATTATCCCAAAGGCTGGGCAAAGGCCTCCCCCAAATCCTTCCACGTGTCTTTTTCCTCGCAACCTCCAGGTATTCTATTCCTGAGCCATCTCGAATCAGTCCTTGCAGATAGGCATCTAGGTCGTATATCGATCCTGAGGCATCCACTTTGTGAAGTCTATTGCCCAGCAGCCACTGTTCATGTAGTTAACGTGACACGCCCAATTCCATTTTTACCCGACTACGGTGAGGTCAAAAAGAAGCTAAGCTATGATTTTAGCAGTCTCTAATGTATGATGATGGTATTTACGTATGTTCCCCCGTAGCGCTTAAACTATTCATCCGATTTTGATGAATAAAGTGTCAATCTCAATCAAAATCAAATGACCTAAAGAAATACGTAGTCGGGTTACAGTTATTAAACTTGTTTTTGCCTGGCAGCTTTTACTCCCACGTCTATGATCCCGTTTTAGAGCGCGGAGTGGCGTTTCCTATCCTGCCAGCTATTTTTACGCCTAGAATGATGCGCTTCATTGTTCTTTGACAAACCCCAAGGTGGAACTTTTGTGACATGATCAGTGACCAGGGGAGTGACCATAAGCTCTTAGAGTAAGGTTATTTTGAGATCGCGTAAGTGACAGATGTATACAAGTCATATACATCTGTCCCTTACACACACTCAAAATAACCTTACTTTAAGAGCTTATGGTCACCCCCCTAGGAGTACCTTAGGTGATGACGGGCAGGATACACATGTCAGTGAGTTTTTGCTTCAGGGAGATCGATAGATCCCCCTTCATTGGCGTCTTCATGTACCAGTAGCTTTTCCAGATGTTTTCGATATAATGTTAATTTGATACCTACCTGATGGATAGCTGAGTCTCTGGTTATCCTGAGCTAGTAGCTGCATGTTGTCAGGACTGAGGGGTCTCTCGGTGTTCCAACACGAGACAGAGTCTCTGCCCACCTCCGCGAAGAACATCACGTTTGTAGGGGAGTGGAGATCATGCATGGTGGACTGGCTGTTTGTACCGCGGTCTCCTAGAACCTAAAATTGTTATAATTATAAGTAAGGAACCTAACTTATAAATTGCTTCGACAGGCGATATCGGTCGGATACCTCGTAGGTAGGTACACGTATTTTCTAAAACAAAACAATTGCAAATTGGTCAAATTACATCGCATTGCGTGTGATTTACAAAAAGTAATGCGCATGCCTAGGTCGTGGGTTCGAACCCAGGCAGACGCATTACTTTATGTAAATTATTTTATCACCACTGCTCTTAAAACGGTGAAGGAAAACGTCGTGAGGCAACCGGCATGTCCTAGAACCAAAAATTCGAACATGTGACATCCACCAACCCACACTAGGCCCGCGTGGTGGCTACGGCCCATTCTTTCTCACAGAGAGGAGGCCTGTTTCCCAGCAGTGGGCACATGAAAAGGCTGATGATGATCCTTCTTCCTACTAAATTATAAATGTGAAAGTTTGGATGCATGGATGGGTGTACGAATGGGTATTTGTTACTCAATCATGCCAGAACAGATGTACGGATCTGGATGAAGACGTCCGTTCCTTTGAGCCTTTGTCTAAGGCAGAGATAGAAGTCTGGAATAGCACATAGGCTACTTTTCATCCCGGTATAATGTTCCCTTAGGATAATAAAACACCCTTAACGCGGGCAAAACCGCTGGCATAAGTTAGTGGTGATATAAATCGAATCGCCTGCTTTTAATAACTGTCTACTCACACTGTAAGCGGTCTGGTTGGCCTCCCTGTTTTCAAGTTCACAGGAAGACACTGTAAACTCCTGAGTGCTGACCATAGGATGGAAGTATGTGGGTCTGCAGCCATCAGGCCCTCCCTGGCCGAGTGCCACGCTGAATACTCCGTCGTTCCAGGTAAATGATTGACCTGGTAGTAGGTAGAAATAGATATGGAAGAAATTGTATATACAGTTGAAGTTGATGGTTGAGTTGGCCTCTATAATTATAAAATTTCTCTGTCACTCTAGGGTTTGCTGTAAGAGAACTCAGCATTGAGTTAAGCTCGCCTTTGTACATACACTTTATTATCACATGTTTGTAATGGTGTTTCTTTTGGTGTACAATAAAGAATTAAGAATAAGAATGATGAGTTAAAGTGGCTTAAATATTAGGTTGCATTATTAATGATAAATGCCAGCGAGCCCCACATCATCATCATCATTTACATCTTTTTAGTAAAAACGGCGACAGACATAATTACGTTACTAGAAATAGGGACCAATTAGTTCAACCAGGTTTCAGACTGGCAAAAGTAGCCTCTTCTTTCATGGGGTACTGTACAAAATGTTACAATAAAATTCCACCCCACATTCTTGAACTGAATGAGACGAAATTTAAAACTTGTATAAAACGCACACTATGCAGGCTGGCATAATATAAGTTGGGGGATTACTTCACTGATAAAAATACTTGGCTAAATGCTAGTCCTGCTCCACATCCACTAGGGCGCAAAACCAAGTGATATGCAGAACATTATTGTTTTGAAGTGTTGTTGGAACTGCTGAAGACTGAATGAATATATTTGTATTGTATAAACTCAATTTCCTTACTATTGTATAACTGCAAAGCACGTGTGTGAGTACTATGTACCCAACTGTAAATCTACCATTTACTGTACCTGTGTGTCGTTCGTTGACTTGTGTGTGCCCTGGCAGTTGAGTGTGTCATGCTCTCTCAAATGTCTCTCTGATGGTGGCGCGTGTGTTGGATCATCCGGTTCCCTTCATGATGGTTGAGCTGGGTGGTGCCAATTCATGCGTCATGTTCGTGAGCGGACGCCGTCGGTTGGGATTGGTCATAACTTAACAGCTTCGGAGGTTAATGCTTTTTTTCTAGCTTCTATTACTGCACAGTGCATGTGTGAGTACTTTTATTACTTTATGCCTGTACGTAGTATAGTGTGTAGTGCTATTCTGGGTGCATTGTCCTCACATATATGAATTTATTAATGAATGTACTTATGTAACTAAATATTGTAAAAAAACTTTTTTTTTTAAAAGAGTAAGTATGGAGTTTCTTGTGCATTCTTCTCCATAACAAGCTACTTTCCGAATGCACGGTAGAATCAACTTTTATAACTTGTAAATTTTAATGTACCTACCTAACGTTCAAAAGTGCCGCTTGGTGGCCTACTTGAAATAAAATATCTTTGTCTTTGTCCCCAATTGTTAGTCTGTATGTTGGGTTTCGAATTAGTCCACAGTCAGATTCCAACCTCCATAATCCAGTTCCTATCCAGCTTCTGGGTCACACCAGTCAACATTCAAATTTTAATATTTTATAAGGAGCGACTAGCAGTTTCATTTCTATAAGTAATATATGTATCGTTCTCTAGTGGGTAATCCAGTAATATACTAGCTATTGAGTAAGACGGTCGTTTTTACCTCGAATACATATTATCTGGCGACGAAAAAAAAGTACCCGCGAGTTTATAAAAAAAATAAAAATGCCAAGTTTTCTCGTAAATTTAGGCGTTTTTGACTATAAAATACAGGAGTGGGAAGTGTTTTATGGTAAATTGACGCAATTTATAAAGTTGAACGACATTAAAAGATGCAAATCAAAGTGCTGTTTTGTTGACGCATCTGTCAGACGACTCGTACCGTCTGCTTCGGAACCTGATTCATCCGAAGAAACTCGAAGACGTTACCTACAACGAGCTAGTTCCAGTACTCAATAGCTAGTATATTACTGGATTACCCACTAGAGAACGATACATATATTACACTTTATCATCTTTGATTTATAACTAAGAAATCACCTTGGTTCATAACTGTGAGCTAAATGGTACTCATCCGAGTAAAAATATTTCTACAACCATAATTATAATGCGTCTGGCTGGGTTTGAAGCCACGACCAACTCGTAAGTGTTATTTATTTACATATGTACATTATTATTTACAAACTAATATTTAAACATATATACAATTACGGAGCGTTAAAAAATTCGTCCACTTCGCTATCAACAGGAAAAGTGCCTAGAAGGCTGGCAGCATTGCCACGTTGGATGACTTTTTCTAGGCACTATTCTTTGGCCAAAGAAAAGGCCAGCCCTCTGGTCTCGTGAAGAGTCGACCAACCGCTTGGCGATATCCCGAAATAACAGGTGTGCACTCGGACCCCACGGCCCTAGTGTTTCAACCCCAAACGGCTCAAACACATAATTACCAATTAAGTTGTTGTATTTGCGCCGTTTGAGGTTTACAGCACCTGCAGCAGCCGCCCCAGCGCAGCCCACCGTGCTAGGAAGATGGGATGGTGCAAGGGTGTCGACACAAGTTGCATCCCACATTACCTACCCAACTTCCAAGGCACTCGTAATTTGAGGTCGTTATCAATGTGCAAAGTAATCAAATAATTATTAACTTGGTATGAACTCACCTGCAACCCTCAAGTTCCCAGAAGTGGGATTGAAAGAGAAGTAGTTATGTTGCTGCCTCCAGCTATCTCTCTGCTTAAGAGAGAAGACGATGATGCCATAGGAGACAACATCAGCGATGAATGCGTACGCGTCGCTACAGTCGCCATTCTTGATCGCTACGGTGATTGAGGCCAGGCCTGTGGTAAGGAAGATATTAATACATTGACTTATAAATATAGTAAGGATAGGGCAGGCCACGCGTCTTTATGAAGCCACAATTTGCTCATCCATAGGTCTAGGTCGAAACGATCTCGGCGATCGGTCGGCTTTCTTCGGGAACGGTCGTGTGCGCGAACATTAAAAAAGCCGTGTTTCTTGTAGGGCGATCTCGTAAAAGCAAACGTTTGAAGTTGTGAACGAAGTTGAGAAGTGAACGTTTTGAGTTTGTTTGATTGTTTGAACGCGCTAATCTCAGGAACCAGTAGGTTGGAATTGTTTTTTTTTTTGTGTTAGATAGCCCATCTATCGAGGAAGGTTATAGGCTATACACCGTGAAATTTAACTACGGTGAATAATACGGTGGTGACGCGAGTAGTACCTAGTACCTACAAGTTACTATTGTTACTCACTTTTTCGAGTTTATGTTTTTTTTTTAAATTATTTTAAAACAAAAACATCGTTATTTTTTTACTTTAACTCTATGCTTCGAAAGTACTCCTAAAGGCAAGTCGTTCTGCCGCGGGAAAACAACCACTTAAATTTCACGGTGTATAACATCACGCTACCACCAATAGGAGCGGAGCATAAATGAAAAATGTTGCAAAAACGGGAAATCCTTTTTGAGAGCTTTCGGTATGTAGGGTAGGTAGGGTAGATGGGTAGGTAGGTAGCCAGTTGACGGGAGCGAAGCCGCGTGGAGCAGCTAGTTTAAATATAATAATATGTGTAAATAATGAATGAACAAAATGTTGCTAATAAGCCACCACACCCGTAGTCCCCGAAGGGATATGCAAGCAGAGGTTTACAACTACAGTAAACCATATTTAGCTCAGATCAGAACTCGAACGAAAGCCTTTATGATTGCCGAATCATATTTTGTTTGAAACTGTTTGTTCTGCCCCGGACTCTGCTTAGTAGCGAGGCGGGTTCTCTTACGCATTAGGTATAGTATGAAAGCTATCAACCTGAGCCGCCTCAAACATACTCGAAGCGTTACAAAAGCCGTTATTAGATTATTATTTCATTATGAAGACCTCTCACCAGTAGGAGTATTATTGGCCGGCAGATCGGAATTCTTGAGCTCGTAACGCAGGATCTGTCTGTCGGTGTTCAGGTCGAACACCACGATCGCTGGAGTTTGGAGGTAGCGAGGGTTGTCTGTAAAAAAGGTGTTAGTTAAATTAGGATATTTACGGGACAAGCCCACTACAATATTGGGAAACCACTGCATCTCTTGACAGCTAGAATCAACAGTGGTGACCACCAGAAAATAATTTAGATGAAGTTTACATAATAATATATTTTTCACGATGTTTTCCTTCACAGTTTTGAGAGCACTAGGAATTTCTCCTGTGTCGTGTATCCAACTATATGTAAGCCATAACAATATTTGTTACGTGCGGGCATCCAAACTGCGACACGTAGCGCAGCAGCCGATCGCTCAACCCCTGCACTAACTGTGTCATGATGTCATACAAGTATGAAATCGTTAATGCATCTTGAGTAAGCGTGCTCGTGCCTTCTCTTTATGTATAAGAAGAATCCCTTGCTCTGCTGTGGAATATTAACAGGGTGGCATGCGCCTGACTGGCTTTGAAGCCGCACCCTACAACTTGTAGGTGCAAAGTGCTCGCTCTCAGTAGCGAGTGCTTGACCTTTAATAAGTAATTGAAATACAAATAGGTACGTATTTGTAATTCAATTACTTCTTAAAATATAATTTGTAATTGGTATTTCAAATACCAGACGCTGAGGTATTTTGTAGTTAGTATTTCAAATACTTATGGCTTCATAATACATTTGAACATAAATACATTTAGGGATCTTAATAATCGGTGCGTTCTGCTGAAAATAGCGCTTTTATCGAGCAACGCTATGGAGTAAACAAAATGGCGGCGGCGTAGGTACGTCAAATTGTCAAGTAGGTATCTTGTCAATTGTTATTTTAATTTCAAACGGATATTTTCACGAAACTTCTGTGTATTTATCTAAGATTCATTATGTTTATTAGTACGAATGTCACGATGGATGATCGACTGTATTTTGTATTTTAAATAAAAATTGTTAAAATACTGTATTTTGTATTTTATATATCAAATACACAACTTACAAATATTATGTATTTTAAATACATGCGAGATAGTATTTTGTAATTTGTATTTCAATTAAAGCAAAACATGTATTTTGCCCAGCTCTGCCCTTAATATACAGATATTTTTTTGGGTTACCAGGTGGTTTATCAACAAAAAACTTACTTGGTATCTCGATAGTCCCCGTATCGACAGTCCACAGCCTTCCACACTCATCAGCCCGGGTCCTGTACACCGATATCAGCGACCTGGATCTGGCCATGTCAGGGTACGGAGTCAGAGGCGGGGAGCGCGTGCTTCCGTGGACGGAGAGATCTATATAGTTCAGGGTTGCTGGTATTCCTGGAATAATAGAGACATTAAAAACAAACAAATAAAAAACAAATAAATATATTCTTATTTTAAAGCTTACAATGTAAAAACACTGCATTAAAAAGGAAAAGGAAAGGAAAAGGAAAAGGAAAGGATAAGTAAAAGGAAAAGGAAAGGAAAGGGAAGTGAAACGAAAAGGATAAGGAAAAGGAATTGGCAATAATTTTATGTTTTTATAAACAAACTAGCTTTTGATCGCGACTTCGTCTGCGTAGCATTAGTAATTGAGAAAATATTGTTTCACCATACAAAATTCAACTGTTCTTTCCACCCCCACCGTACATTGTTTTGTTTTATCTCAACGCAGCGTATTCGATGGAAGCACACAGGCGGCTTGATTTTTGCCGAAATTTTCAACAACGTCATATTTCAACCAATTTACACAAAACCTTAACACATATTACACCGCATGAATCACTCTGTCTATTGGGGAAAATCGCATGAAAACCCGTTTAGTAGTTTTTGACTTTATACACAGGTCGAAGCGGCGGGGTACTTTGTTTTATATTCTGACTAGCGACCCGCCCCGGCTTCGCCCGTTACAAATTATACACAAAAACCTTCCTCGTTTCTCACTCTTACTATTGGTGAAAACCGCATGAAAATCCGTTCAGTAGTTTTCGTGTTTATCGCTTACAGACCCGGCGGGGGAATTTTTACCCGGCTGCAAGGAAGGGGTTTATGGTTTATTTTGTATGGTTTTAAATATGAAGTGATAGTGAAGATTACTGTTAAAATTTCTGCAAATAACTAAGTATTTATACCTACAAACCAAACTGATTATAATAATTATGTACGATTGCGTATACAAAGGGGTGAGTGGCAGGACATATTAGGCAACGTCAATGTTAAATTTAGAGTTGTTTTTTTTTTTTTTTCCTTTTTATAGATTTTTTTACCGATTGTGAATGTGTGAACATTATAGGCTTTCTAGATTTCTAGATGATTGTTAACATTTGTTAACTTTTTTTAACCGACTTCGCAAAAAGGAGGAGGTTATCAATTCGATTGTATTTTTTTTTTTATGTGTGTTACCTCAGAACTTTTTATTGGGTGAACCGATTTTGATGATTCTTTTTTTATTCGAAAGCTGGTGTTTGTTATGTGGTCCCATTTAATTTTCATCAAGATTTGATGAAGAACTTCGGAGATGTACATCAGAACGCTTCAATAAATGACAGCAAATCACTCGGGATAGCTGCAATCGCATATCTGTTTATTGTTTACACCATTTCATAACATAACATCACACTGGTACGCTTTAAAGGGGTATGCAGGTGTGAACAGTTCACCCTGGTATACTCTCATTCCACCGGTTTTGTTTATTTAAGTTTCATGTTATTGGGTTAATTTATTCTGGCTTCACTTTGGGCGTTATAGGTACCTATAACGCCCATTATGTACCACAACTAAAAAGTGAAAAATAAAAATCTTTTTTACAAAAATTACAACCAACTGCCAAACAAAAACACTACAAAGTGAAAAATAACTTCAATTTCGGAAGTCGGTGTCAAAAAACGAAGAAACGAAAACAGGAACACCGACTTCCGAAATTGAAGTTATTTTTCACTTTGTAGTGTTTTTGTTTGGAAGTCGGTTGTAATTTTTTTCGTACATTATTTTTTTTGTTTGTTTTTTTTCAATTTCGTACGACTTATTGTCGGGCCTACGTTGTCCCCCCATATCCAAGTACTAATGTTGTAACATGGAAAAATTGTATACACAAAAAATATTAAAAGAGTAACCATGGAGTTTCTTGCCGGTTCTTCTCCATAGGAAACGACTAACCCGAACCGTGCACCTTTTGTCGACGTTTTATAAGTGCCCATGTAGGCCTATGTAAAATAAAAATATTTGATTTTGATTTTGAATGGAAAAACTGCCCAGAACACTGCCTCCAACACTGCCACGTTGAATGACAATGCTGATTCTTTGGCCGAAGTCTACTCTGGGGTTACAATTGATTTATTTATAGAGGATTTTGTATAAAATATAGCTCACCGTATCGCCTCCTAGGTACGGTTACAAACAGTCTGTTGCCAACCTTCTCGACACCCATCGGAACGTTGTTATACTGGATGAAGAACCTGCCGACCTCATCTGAGAAATAAAACAATAGACATTAGAGGCTCTAATTCGATGTCATCGATGGTGATGATTGAAATTCATATTCATTGATCATTTCTTTTTACGTGTGTTCGGGTCAAATCTTGCAACTGAATTTTAAAGCAGTTATCCTCCACCGATTAAGATGAAATTTTGCATACACGTTTAGTTTCGATGACAATGCATGGTTAGCTAATTGATGCCATTCTAAATCCAATATGGTGGACGGCCCAAGATGGCGGACTAGTTATTTTTTGTGCACTGCCATGATTTGGGTATCAAATAAAAGGGTTTGCTGAGAAGAATTCGAAAAAAGCTTGTTTTTGAAATGATTTTTTTATGAATAATTTTATGCCAATTGCTCTCACGACGATCTTGTTGTTGATAGAACGTCACTTCTCAAGAACCTCTGGGTTCGATGCCCGGGTTGGGGAAAGTGTAATTGTGTTTTTCAACTGGAATTTCTCAGTAGCAGCCCGGAGTCTAGACTGGTGCCTGGTTGATGGCAAGAGACTCGCTAGGTCGAAACATAACTGGTGTACTGTAGGTGTACTGTAGGTATACTGTAGGTGTACTGTAGGTGTACTGTAGATGTACAGTAGGTGTACAGTAGGTGTACTGTAGGTATACTGTAGGTATACTGTAGGTGTACAGTAGGTGTACAGTAGGTGTACAGTAGGTGTACAGTAGGTGTACAGTAGGTGTACTGTAGGTATACTGTAGGTGTACTGTAGGTGTACAGTAGGTGTACAGTAGGTGTACTGTCGGTGTAATGTAGGTATACTGTAGGTGTACAGTAGGTGAACTGTACGTGAACTGTAGTTATACTGTAGGTGTACAGTAGGTGAACTGTACGAGAACTGTAGGTATACTGTAGGAATACTGTAGGTGTATTGTAGGTGTACTGTAGGTATACTGTATGTGTACAGTAGGTGTACCTTAGGTATACTGTAGGTGTACGTTGTGGTGTGTGCGTCATATTATGTATGTATGTAATATCTTAACTCACCATTTGGATTAATTGCTGCAAGGCTTGGAGTGTCAATGGGATTGCCATTTATATAGCCAGGCGGTCCTGAAAATATAATAGGGAATGAATAAAATCAATAGGGTAGTTGACATAAAATATATATTTAGTCAGTCTGTTAGATAACCTAAAAATATTGGACACGATTTTTTCCACGAAAACAAAAAAGTACGACGATTCCGTGTGTTGAAATATCGTGTGACGTCACGGTGTGTTACAGTTTATACTGACAAAGTGACGTCACAAGCTCCCACTTCTGAACTTTGATGCGCTTTATCTTTGTCCGTTTTTAGGGTTCCGTACCCAAAGGGTAACAACGGGACCCTATTACTAAGACTCCGCGATCCGTCTGTCTGTCTGTTCGTCTGTCACCAGGCTGTATCTCATCAACCGTTGAAATTAGACAGTTGAAATTTTCACAGATGATGTATTTCTGTTGCCGCTATAACAACAAATACAGAATAAAATAAATATTTAAGTGGGGCTCTCATACAACAAACGTTTTTTTTTTGCCGTTTTTGCGATAATGGTACGGAACCTTCCGTGCTCGAGTCCGACTCGCACTTGGCCGGTTTTTATGTATTTGATAAAGCAAAAAAATACGTGTCCAATATTATTTGATAATCTCACTGACGTACTGAATAGAATTATCATTTTGACACGTTTTTTTTTTTTTTTTAGGACACATCCCCATTTAATCAAAGTTTAAAGCCGATACTCTACGGCTAAGCTACGCTTCGCACGTGCACTCTGATACCTTGAATGTAAAACGTCCAGAGGGCAGAGAGTTTTGACTAAGTGACTTCCTTCGTGGAGTGGACGATTCAGCCAACATTTTCATAAAAGCGAAACATGTACCTACACGTGAGTAGCTTAGTTATTGGCTATGCATATGGAGCATTGGGGTTCCATATGCATAGAAACCATTCCTTCTTCCCTTTCCCATTATTAATAATCTAAAATTTACATAGTATAAAATACTTAATTAACAATAACTACCTATAAATACACTTTAATAAAAATAAAATAAAACTACGAATGCGTATAAAAGGGCAGGGGTCATAGGGCGTCAAATAATTCGTCCACATCGCTGTCAACGTGAAAAGTGCCCAGAACGCTGGTAGCATTGCCACGTTGAATGGCAATACTGATTCTCTGGCCAAGGAAAAGCCCAGCCCTCTGGTCACGTGAAGAGTCGACTAACCGTTTGCTCACTTCTCGAAATACTCGAAGAACACTCGGACCCCATGGACCTAATGTTTCAACCCCAAACGGCTCAAATATATAACTTCCAATAAGGTTGTTGTATTTGCGCCGTTTGAGGTTTTCTGCAGCAGCAGCAGCAGCTGCACCAGCACAGCCCGCCGTGCTAAGAAGATGGGATGGCGCAAGGGTGTCGACACATGTTGCATCCCATACCAAAGGCCTACCCACCTTCCAAGGCATTATGGTCATCTCGTCTGGTCTCTTCCCACCGTCGCGCGCCAAGCCATTGGGTTCTAAAACAGCTGGCACCCCGGCGGTGACAAGAGCCCGACGTATGATGTCATTAATGCTAGCGTGCCGTGCTAACCGACCAGCACTCCTTCTACAGGATAGGCCATGGTGTCCGAGGCGGTTGACTGCTTCACCACATTGACAACGATGTGGAGCTTCGCTAGGAGCACCCAAACGCAGACATGTAGCGATCAATTAATTATTATTATCTATTTAATTAGATTATGGAAATATGCAATTTTCCCGGAGAAAACTTAGTGATAGCCTGATAGTGAATCTTGCTATCAGTGAAAGAATTTGAAGTTAGGAATACCACCTACAAAAATAAAAATAAAATAGTTTAAATATAATGTTTCTTGCTATCAAACTCACTGCGATTCCAATCCTTGTCGTCGTCATTGTTGTTAAAATATATGTTGTCTGCTGCCCTCTTGTCTCTTCCCGCCAGGTCGCTTTCAGAAAAACGGTCTTGTATCACTGTAAAAAAAGAAATAAACTTTACAAATTAATTATGTATTACCGACCTAGTGTAAAGAAATATAGAAAACATTTAGTTGGCACAAATTTAATTTAATTTATTTATTTCAGACATATTTCCAGTCAATAGTTATACTCTCATACATTAAATTATAAACAGACAAAAACCCAAAATAAAATTGATTAATAATTAAATTTAAATAGTCAAAAACTCATTAAAAGTAATAATTAAAACAGCTCAAAAATTATAAACATTAAAAAAGAAAGAAACAAAAAGAAAGAAGAAAAGAAAAATACAAGTAGTAAAAACCGGCCAAGTGCGAGTCGGACTCGCGCACGAAGGGTTCCGTACCATTATCGCAAAAAACGGCAAAAAAATCACGTTTGTTGTATGGGAGCCCCACTTAAATATTTATTTTATTCTGTTTTTAGTATTTGTTGTTATAGCGGCAACAGAAATACATCATCTGTGAAAATTTCAACTGTCTAGCTATCACGGTTCATGAGATACAGCCTGGTGACAGACGGACAGACAGAAGGACAGACAGACGGACAGACAGACAGACAGACAGACGGATCGCGGAGTCTTAGTAATAGGGTCCCGTTTTTACCCTTTGGGTACGGAACCCTAAAAAAACAAGTAGTAAAAAAAATACAAAAGACAGAATAAAAAAGAAGAAACAAAAAATATAATAAACAAGTAAATAAATTTAATATATTCCGTTTCTCAAAAACTGAAAGAAAGTGTTCCTCACGGCTGCACTAAATAGGTCCAGTTCAGCATAAATGCCAGACATCTAGTGCCTGACGCTGGTTATCTACCTATTACTGTCAATGGGTTATTATAATAAATTGTAGTTATAAAAACTAAAAAACACGCTTTAATGGTAAGGATAATGGGACAAACTGTTTAAATTATTGCATTGTCATCGGTCCTTGATAAGTGAGCAAAGTTTCAAATCAATCCAACGTTTTGAAGTGGGTGAAAATCACGTTCAAAGATTCCGTTACATTGATACATTGTTACATTGATACATAGATACATACATACCAAGCTAATAAAAGCGTGTTAATATGAACTAGCGATCCACCAGGTCCGCACGGGTGTAATTTAGAAAAAAAGTGGTGAAAAATGTGAAGTTACTGCTTTTGATTATAGAAAGAATTTCGTTCAATTTTTGCAGCTGTCTTCTCTGCTTTCTTCTTTGATTTTATTAACCGACTTTCGAAAAAGGAGGAGGTTCTATGTTCGACTACTTGTATGTTTTTTTTTATGTATGTTCGCCTATATCTCCGTCAATTGTGGACCGATTTTGAAAATTCTTTTTTTTGTTTGAATGAATATGTTCCGAAATTGGTCCCATTTTAATTTGGTGAAGATCTGATGAAGAACTTCGGAGATATACAACAGAACTTTTCAATAAATAACGGCAAATCTTCCGGGACTGCTGCAATTGCATGTCTGTTTATTGTTTATGCCATTTCATAACATAACATCACGCCAGTACGCTCTTAAGGGGTAAGCAGATCTCTCATTTGATCGGTTTTGTTCAAGTTTCATGATATTCGGGTAATCCATTCTGGCGTTATAGGAAACTTACTAAACAACTTGCCTATTAGGTAGGTAAAACTAAAAAAAACATACAAGAAGTCGAACATAGAACCTCCTCCTTTTTGAAAGTCCGTTAAAAAGTGAAAAATAAAAAGCAATTTTTTTTACAAAAAAATACTACCGACTTCCAAATAAGAAAACTACAAAGTGAAAAATAACTTTATTTTTGGAAGTCGGAGTCTATAACGCAAAAAAATGGTACCTACGAAAGACACCGACTTCCAAAAATAAAGTTATTTTTCACTTTGTAGTTTTCTTATTTGGAAGTCGGTAGTATTTTTTTGTAAAAAAAGCTTTTTTTTAAATTATATACCTATATACAATGTTTCCGGACTTGTACTAATTTAACTTTAAGACCGCTATATACACTCAATTTTATCGATAAAATGGAAGATATGGAATATTGTAATGATCCGAAAACCTGAGCAATCTATTCATGAACTCACATCATACAAGCCAATCAGTCTTATGCCTATAATGTCAAAGCTTTTTGAGAAGTCACTGCTACACAGAATGATGAAGTCATAAAAGAAAAATTAATAATCCCGGAACACCAAAATTTGTTTTCGAAGGGAACACGCGACTACTGAGCTAGTACATAGAATGTGCAGAGAAATCAGAACATCGTTGGAAAAGAAAGAATATTGATCATCCGTTTTTCTGGATATTCAACAAGCTTTCGACAGGGTCTGACACAAAGGAATGTTGTTTAAAATAAAATCAGTATTACTACAAACTTTCTATAAACTCCTGAAATCATACCTTATATTTGAAAGGATTTTCCAAGTGATAGAGAACGATTGTTCCTCCAACTCCTATGAAATTACAGCTGGAGTGCCACAGGGGTCTGTGCTGGGACCTGTACACTTTGTACACATATGATCTACCACAAAGCCCGGCAGTTACCGTAGTAACCTACGCTGATGACGTACAGCCTTACTTAACTCGAACAAATGTCCGATTAAGGCCTCTCAGGTCCTACAAAACTGCCTGAATGACATCGAGAATTGGCTAGACGGATGGGGGATTGCCGTTATTGTGTCCAAGTCAGTGCACATAACTTTCACCTTCATAAAAGAAGATTGCCTTCCAGTCAGTTTAACTACCTCACCAACATACAGTACGGAACCTGGGCATGCACTTAGACCGTAGACTTACATGGAGAAAGCATGTTGAAACAAAATGAGATGAAATTGATTTAAAATACAAAGGTTTCTATTAGCTGTTGGTACGTAACTCAAAACTGTCTATGGATAACAAGCTGCTGATTTAAAGAACCATTTTGAAGCCCATTTGACTATATGGCATATAGCTGGGGGTCTGCCAGCACCTCCAACATAATGATAATACAGAGAGTACAAAACTACTTCTTAAAACAAATATCCAATGCACCATGGTTTATTAAAACAGCGGCAGCCCATGGAATTTTGAACAAGCCTAAGATACGGGAAAAATTTACACGTATGCAGCCACTTATAAATTAAGACTGTCAAGGCACCCGAAACAGCTAGCGCAACAGCTCACTGTCCCTGATACCATACGTCCATTTAAAGAGTGGTGAGACATCATTGACTAGCACAGGGTCTAATATCCAGAAAAAGATGAAGAAAGGGTATGGTTCCGATAGGAGCAGCGCCCTATAAGTCCAGACACATTGTATAAAGCATCCGTGAAAAAATATCTAACTGATGGTGAAAACCGTATCAAAATCCGTTGCGTTGTTTTTTTTTTTTGGGACTATCCCACCGCACTATTCCCAAACCACTGCAACTCCTGAAAGCCAGAATCAACAGTGCCGACCACCAGAAAAGCGCCGAGGCAATGAAGCTCGACGAAGTCCCGGCGAATGAATTTAACTGTCTTGGATCCCAACGAAATTAATCAGAAAAGAATAACGGAGGAGTAGGAAAAAGTACAAATTTCGACTTCCCTCCATATCAAGCAGGAGACAGAACAAACAAGGCCAATAGGCACAAAGGGTCTTTTACAACTGGGATAAGCCCAGTTGCCTAGCACCACGGATAAAAATTAGCATTAATATAAATGGGTCCTACATTGTGAGCTGCTATATTTGTTTCCAATAATAGGTATGGCAAAAACGCTTGAACGCTAGGAAATTTGTTCCAGTTTCCACGAGGTCCGTATAGTAAACAACTCCTGATGCAGCCTGTACATTATTCAACATAAAATTGCATTCATTCTGCCAAAGAATACACTCCCATAAGATATGATGTGCGTGCGTTGCGTTGTTTAGGAGGAGTTAGCGAATATACAGACAGACGCAGCAGGCGACTTTTGTTTTATTCTATGTAGTGATGATGATGGATAAAAAGGCCATCCCGGTTTGTCAAACTAAATCTAAAGGGGAACCGTATACGGCCGCAGAGGGTAAAGAAGTTTGCATTAAGTTATACAAGCAAATACCTGGGGGGTGACCATAAGCTCTTAAAGCGGTATCAATTTGATATCGAGTAAGTGACAGATGTATACACGTAAGATACATCTGTCCCTAACTCGATCTCAAATTGATACCGCTCTAAGAGCTTATGGTCACCCCCCTGGCCGGGGCCGGGGGAGCGAGAGGAACTGCCAAGGGGTATCGTAATACCCAGTTACTGGGTTGTTGAGCCCGGCTAAAAGTAGCCTACGACAGAGGACATTCATGAGGATTTCCACACGAAAAAATGTAGGCTTGCATATTTAATTTATTGACCAAGCTATTAGCACCACTCCATCAAAAATCTTCATTATTTACTTTATCTGGGAGTTTTCGGCGGGATTTTTTCGAGTGAAGTTCAGCGGCTGTAAATTGATTCCTAGTGGATATTGTGATATAAAATTGGTGTAGTTTTGTGTCTCAACTGTCTACGCAACTGGACAATATGTGAAATCATTGACAGAACCGATCTCGGGATAGTGGAGCGGAGAATTTTATTGTAGTATTGACTACCTCCGCTAAGCTTACTGGGAAGGCTGACTCAATACAATTTGCTGCCAAATACTCCAAAAAACATTAGAACCTGTTACATCCGTATTCTACAGAATGTTAAAATAATAAAAAGAAGACTTGACTTAAAGGTCCATGTGACCAGGTCATAAAAATACAAAAAAAAAAAAACTTTATCAGTCAACCTTGACGTGTCTATCTAGAAAACAATTTAAGACCAAAGATGGGTCTGGGGGACGGCCCAAATCCATCATAATATTATTATCAATTTATAAATAAAATGTTTTATAATTGCCATATTGTTGTTACTCGGATGTTTTTGATAAGGAAATGAATAAATGATTTAATCAAAACTAAAAACGTGTTTTGTTTTGGAAGTCGGTTTGATTTTTTTGTTAAAAAGTTTTTTATTTATCTCTTTTTAGTTTTGGTTTGTACCTCCAATTGTCATGAAAATCATTTATAGCCAAAGCAAATCTCATGACGATTCCAATAAGCCCAAACACGACTAGGATACATTGTTTTATTTCGGAGTTCTAGTGCCTACCTTCCGGCTTTATCATCAGATCAGTTCGATAGTACCATTTTCATCAGTACCATTTATTTATAAGTATTTGCTTTATCTTAGTTGGTTAACTATTCGATATATCTTATACCCGTGACATACTTAGCATTAAGGAGTTCCAGTGGCCATCTGTGGTCTTCTTCATCAGTTCCACTTCACGAAATGATACTTTCTGAATGCAAATGATTGCATTGTTGATGAAAATACCAAAATCGCTATAGGTATGCCTATAATATTTGAGGAGTTCCCTCGATTTCTCCAGGATCCCATCATCAGATCCTGACCTGATGACTATGGGACGACCTAGGAAGCACCCTTACAAACAAAAGAAGAATTTTCCAATTCGGTCCAGGCGTCTTTGAGTAATTGGGGAACATACATAAAAATCAGTCAAGTCCGAGTCGGACTCGCGCACGAAGGGTTCCGTACCATTATAGCAAAAAACGGGCCAAAAAACACGTTTGTTGTATGGGAGCCCCACTTAAATATTTATTTTATTCTGTTTATAGTATTTGTTGTTATACTCGTAGCGGCATCAGAAATACATCATATATCAAAATTTAAACTATCTAGCTATCACGGTTCATGGGATACAGCCTGGTGACAGACAGACAGACGGACGGCGGAGTCTTAGTAATAGGGTCCCGTTTTTACCCTTTGGGTACGGAACCCTTAAAAAATATAGCGACGAAATGAGAACCTCCTCCTTTTTTTGAAGTCGATTAAAAACGGTTAGATACGAATGATTTTGCACTCAAATTAAATCAAATGTTATCCACGTACTACGTTTGGCCAGTTATAAGCCAAAACCTGGAAAATAACCGTAAATTTCGAGGTTTTCCGAGCACTAGATACGCCTTATTCCTATTCTTAACTAGCTGTCCCACGCAACTTCGCTCCCGTCAACTGGCTGCCTACCTACCCATCTACCCTACCTATCCTACATGCATGATTGTTGTGTAACTTAAACCGTTTACGCAGCGCACGCAACGGAAGCTCTCAAAAAGGAATATTTTTGCCCGTTTTTGCAACATTTTTCATTTATGCACCGCTCCTAATGGTCGTAGCGTATTTTTCAATTCCAACCAGTAGCTCCTGAGATTAGCGCGTTCAAACAAACAAACAAACAAACAAACTCTTAAGCTTTATAATATTAGTATAAATTGACAATCTCCACCTATTTTGAAGTCGCATAAAAAGTGCGCACAGCATCGCATCATGCATGGTTTCTTTGGTTGACCCTTCCTCTCCGTCAAAACTACTCGTTTGAAGACGAGTCGTAGGGACGCCCCAAATCCCAAAACAATCATAATGTCAATCTTTAATTGTGGTTTTGTTATTGACAAGGAAATGATTTTCAAAAAACGTTAACGAATGATTTTAGCCACAGGTTTTTGTTCCTCGGATTTTTATTGACTGCATTCAGCAAAAAACCTGGTCAAGTGTGTTTGCAGTCACGCGGTTTTCTGAACTTTAACATAGGGTGCGTTCACACAGAACATCCGAATTTCCAGGATCAGTTTTTAACGGATTCATCGCTACTGGAGGTCATGTACACACCGCATTTACAGTACAGATTTGGCAATCCCACCGCACTATTCCCAAACCACTGCAACTCCTGGAAGCCAGAATCAACAGTGGCGACCACCAGAAAAGCTCCGAAGCAATAAAGCTCGCTGAAGTCGTAGATAATGAATTTAACTGTCTTGCATCCCGCAACGAAATTAATCAGAAAAGAATAACGGAGGAGTAGGAACAAAAATAAATTTCCACTTCCCTCCATATCAAGCAGGAGATGAGGAGACAGAACAAACAGGGCCAATAGGCACAAAGGGTCGTTTACAACTGGGATAAAGCCCAACCTTGGAATCGGGAGCTTGGAATCCCGACACGGATAAATAGGTTCGAAGGGGATGAGGGGAGCTGCCGTCATCTCCTTCATGTTAGGTTACTTTAGACCCTGCAGACAGGAAAAGAAGCCCCGCGCAGCGGGTCTCCGTTGACAAACTTTTATTTTCAAATCGCTGTTTAAAACATTTGTATTCACTGTTTGTCGCTCGCCCACTTAGTATTTCAGTAAGCCATATTCAGTATTTTTACACCTTTAATTTGTTTTTTTTTTTGTTTTTATTAAAAACTTTGCTCCACACTAGGAATTTCTTCCTGTATCGCGTGTGCGTTGACAAACATATAAACTCACATACACAACACCCAGAGCCGGAACAACTATCTGCAGGTCATACAAATATTTGTTCCGAGCGGGAATCGATCCCGCTACACGTAGCGCAGCAGTCAATCGCTCAACAATCTTTAACATAAGCCCAGGTGGTCCCAGTTGCCTAGCACCACGGATAAAAATAAGCAGTAACAATTTATCGGATCCGTCGCTACTGGCGGTAATATTCACACCACAGTTAGTCAGTGCACTACTACAAACCGCGCCGTGTTCCGTACCCCCGCGGCACGCCCCGCGTTTCTACGATCCGATAAAACGGATCAGTATTTTAATACTGTTGTGTGTGTGAACTCGCTCATACAACTTCATAGTTCAGCGCCAAATAAAAACGTATACGATAAAAGTTAAAGTGAACAGGCTTCTTCTGGGTAAGCTCACTCCATCGTCGACTTTGTCTCTGTCACCTCTGACCTAGACTAGAGTCAAGAGCAAACCCATCTCGAATAAAAAAAAAAAAAAAACAAACGGACTGCTGTATATTTTGTCTCTCATACAACAAACGTGTTTTTTTTTGCCGTTTTTTGCGATAATGGTACGGAACCCTTAGTGCGCGAGTCCGACTCGCACTTGGCCGGTTTTTATTTTATTATCTCGGTAGTGTGTTCCCTGTGGATGATAAAAGAATTTTTACGCGGGCAGAGCTGCGTGCAGAAGTTATGTAGTTTCACATACAAATATTGACATCACGTTATTGTTCTCCGAACATCGTGGGAAATAATAATTGGTACTCAAACACAAACTATAATAATACTTACTTGTTTGTCTATTGTAGATAAAAAATCTAGCTGTTATTGAAACTTGGATGTTGCCGCAACTTGAATGGTTATTAGCATTTAACGATACAACCATTATACAACGTTTTATTTAAAACCAATTTTCGTCGGTACCTATGTTTTTAACCGACTTTCGAAAAAGGAGGAGGTTCTATGTTCGACTTCTTGTATGTTTTTTTATGTATGTTCATCGATATCTCCGTCAATTGTGGACCGATTTTGAAAATTCTTTTTTTGTTTGAAAGAGTATGTTTCGAAATTGGTCCATTTTATATCAACCGACAACACGTGCGGAAGTGATAGATGCTGTGATGAGCAGTAGGATGCTAGTTCGCGTACGAATACACACTTTTGCAAATTTGTAGCGAAATAGATAATGATTTAGGACGAAACCGAGCGAGCGAAATTTTATAAACAGACCTTTGGGAGTCTGGATATCATGAAAAAACGACTAAACGTATCTGTTCAAAATTAAATTATTTGCATTGTTGAACTACTAATCTATCCCTGTATGGCGGCCGTTTTTCAATTTTCCGTCTTCTTATGGCATTTATTTGCGCCCAAAAATGGGTTAAAATTAGTGTCGAAATGTGGAACTTTCGACGCTCATAACTTTTAAATATTTTATTTTTTTACTTTTTTGCTTCCATACAGGGCTAGATAATGATGAGACAAATTGATATTACTTTTTATTTTGATCGTACATTGTCAAACAGTGGCATAATCCCTAGACTACGTTTGTATGGAAGAATTTTCGACTTGTGTACCCTTAAGTTTGGGATGGAACAATGATACCTACCAGTGAGGCAACGCTTGGGGGTGGCTATGTCCAGCAGTGGACATAGATGATGATGATGATGAATGATACCTACTGATGGTTCGGTGATATCTGCCGGGTGATGGAAGCAACCGATTGGTCCATGTGGTGATGCTTGGGGTATGATGGTGATGAAGATGATGGCTCCAGATTCTGGGTGTGACTGGTTGTGGCTCGCCTCCTATTAAGGAAATGTAGGTTTTAAATGTGACTGGTGAATGATTGATTTGATGATATCATCCAAACTCATCATCATCTGCCTAGCCTTTTTCCCAATAATATTGGGGTCGGCTTCCAGTCTTACCGGATTCAGCTAAGTACCAGTGTTTTACATGGAGCGACTGCCTATCTGACCTCCACAACCCAGTAACTGGGTAACACGGTACCCTTCCCAAGACTGGTGTCAGATCTCAAGCTTCTGACTACCCGTAACGACTATCAAAGATCTTCAAATGATAGCCGGGACCAACGGCTTAACGTACTTTCCGAGGCACGGAGGAAACTCGGTATGTTGAAATGGTCACCCATCCATGGACCGACCTCGTCAAGCGTTGCTTAACCTTGATGATCGACCCGTGCGGCTGTTATTATTTAGCCACGAGCTCCTCATATCATCCAAATTCATGAGTCATGTATTTGTTTGTATATCTTTTTTTTTTTTTAACGGATACAAATTTATTTTATTTAAGTATACATACACACGTCACATTGCAGTTTATAACCTGATTTGCATCCGTCACCTCAAACATCAGGTCCTGTTGAAAATCAGCGTCAGGCACTAGTTGTCTGGCATTTTTGCTGAACTGGGCCTTTTTGGCGCAGCCGTGAGGCACACTTTTCTGCTAATTTCTTACAATTTTTTTATATTTTTATATTTATTATATTGCATTTTTAGTATTTGCTGTTATAGCGGCAAAAGAAATACATCATCTGTGAATATTTCAACTGTCTAGCTATCACGGTTCATGATATACATCCTGGTGACAGACAGACAGACGGAAAGTAATAATAGGGTCCCGTTTTTACCCTTTGGGTACGGAATCCTAAAAAGTAGGTCGGCAGTAGGTACTTCCCCGGACGAGATTACTAAATAAAACTTGCAGGAAAAAGCCTCGAATGTAAGTACTATTTTGGTGTGGCAAAATTATCAATCAGTAAAGTAAATAAGGATAAAGTCTTGTCAACATTACATTAAAATTACTGAGTAATGTTAAGTACATAGGCTACGTGAGAAGAATTTAACAAACATTCTTAAAGCCAATGCCTAAGATATTTGTGCAAATTACATGAGGTAGCTTTTTGTAATAATAAATATGTAGTTGCTAAGTAGTGTTTCCATAAAGTTAATGGTCGTGAATTTGTAACGACTCAAGCCTCACCACATATATCCTATTCACCCATAAGTACAGACACAGATTATAAAATACTAGCATACAGATGCCTCATCCCATACAAAGAAACCGTGCCGACGTAACTAGCGTGTTTCATCTGATTAATCAGATGAAAAACGTATATAAACGTATAAACGTAACTATAAACGTATATCGTTTTATAGTATTTTTTTGCACGTTTAGTCTTTTTGCACCAAAATGTGTTACAATGCAAATTTAAAAAATCGGGTGGAATGCCTCAGAAATAAAAAAATGCGCCATCTACTGCCAAATAATCTTAGAAATTTAAGTTAAGAGCCCAATATTCCATAATTTTGTACTTAGGAGAGTTGATTAAACAAGAACATACAATTTTTATGTTCAATTCCAGAAAATGATAATTTTACACACATTTATATCGAATTGTGTGTACATGTCGCGCCAACTAGTGAGTTTTATTTGAACTAAATTTTCTTTCTTAGCAATGAGACCCCGTGGCACAGATAATGTAACACTAGCATACAGATGCCTCATCCCAAACTATGAAACTGTGCCGACGTAACTAGCGTTTTTCGTCTGATTAAGATGATTATTTTTATAAGTACTTCGATCGCGTTCATTTACGTTCCACTGATATAGATGGTGTTAGCAGCGACTTGCAAGTACAAGGGTTTACTAGGTTCATCAATTTTTTTTAAAAATAAAACGACGATTTGTTATATAGCAGTTTTTTGCACCTTTATACAGTTTCATTGCAAGTACTAAAAAGTGTCACAAAACAAATTTAAAAAATCGTGTGGATGCCTCAGAAATTAAAAACGCGCCATCTATTGGAAATAATTCCAATGATCCATTCAAATAACACAAATAATCACGGCAATAGATGGTGTTAGCAGCGACTTGCAAGGAAAAGGGTTTACTAGGTTCGTGAATGATTTTTTCTTTAAATACAGTGAAGGTTCGTTTTATAGTATTTTTTGCACGTTTAGTCTTTTTGCAACAAAATGTGTTACAATGCAAATTAAAAAAATCGGGTGGAATGCCTCAGAAATAAAAAAATGCGCCATCTACTGCCATCAATTTTAAATGATTCATTAAAATAATCTTTGAAATGTGAATTAAGAGCCCAATATTCCTTAATTTTGTGCTTAGGAGAGTTAATTAAACAAGAACATACATTTCTTATGATCGTCTCTAGAAAATCTTAATATATCACAAAACTCAATAACGAATCGAAGCTTATCACGCCATCTAGTGCAATATATTTGAACCGAATTTTCTTTCTTCGCGTTGGGTGCCCGTGTATGTTGGGTTCTAGATTCAGAAAAAAATTCATTCTACAAGCAATAAAGATTGTAGAAATGCCAAATTGTAAGGAATTGATCACGTGACATTTCAATAGCGCTTGACAATGAGGGTTACCGCGTTTGAATTTTCCGTCTCTCATCATCTCATCCGACAACACGTGCGAAAGAGATTGATGCTGTGATGATCAGTAAGAAGCCAGTTCGCGTACGAATTAGCACTTTTGCAAGTTTGTAGCGAAATGGATGATGATTTAAGATGAAAACGAGCGCACGAAATTTTACAAACAGACCTTTGGGAGTCTAGAGATAATGAAAAAACGACTAAAGGTATATTTTCAAAATAAAATTATTTGCATTGTTGATCTATAATCTATCCCTGTATGGTTTTTTATTTATTTTTTATTATGGTGGCCATTTTCATTTTTCTTATAGTATTTATTGCCGCCCTATGCGTTAAATATAGTGTTGAAATATGAAACTTTCGACGCTCATAACTTTCAAATATTTAACTTTTTTGTACAAATTGATATCATTTTTTTATTTTGAACGTACATCGTCAAACAGTGGAATAATCCCTAGACTAAGTTTGTATGGAAGAATTATCGACTAGTCACTAGTGTAACCTTAAGCCTGGGTAATAAGTTAGCTGCCTGCATATTTATGTCATTAATTGTAATTTTATTACCTATGTTTACCTAGTAATAAATATTTAACGGGTACTGAGTACAAATCGTGACTTGATGTGTTCATGTTGTCATCCAATACATGTCAGGTAAATTGTATTACTTACTTGTTTTATTACCTAGTGGTTAAGGTTACACTAGTCGACGGCACGAACTATTTTGTGCGCGGGGTTAAAATGCATTTTATATCAACCGACAACACGTGCGGAAGAGATAGATGCTGTGATGAGCAGTAGGAATCTAGTTCGCGTACGAATACACACTTTTGCAAATTTGTAGCGAAATGGATAATGAATTAGGACGAAACCGAGCGCGCGAAATTTTGTAAACAGACCTTTGGGAGTCTGGATATCATGAAAAAACGACTAAACGTAACTGTTCAAAATGAAATTACTTGCATTGTTGAACTACTGGTACTGTATGGTGGCCGTTTTGCAATTTTCCGTCTTCTTATGGTATTTATTCGCGCCCAAAAATGCGTTAAAATTAGTGACGAAATGTGGAACTTTCGACGCTCATAACTTTCAAATGTTTAAAAGTTTGTTTTTCACTTTTTTGTTTCCATACATGGCTAGATAATGATGAGACAAATTGATATCACTTTTTATTTTGAACGTACGTTGTCAAACAGTGGAATAATCCTTAGACTACGTTTGTATGGAAGAATTTTCGACTAGTGTAACCTTAAAGAGCCACAACATACACCTTATTGTTTTATTTAAAAGCATAACCTATGTGGTATTTCCTATTAGCTGTGTTAATAGGATGAAGTTTCTGCAAATAATAATAAACTTCTATAGCGGCTGTGGCATTAGCCTCGACCTATAAGTTTTATGTTGTGGGTTCGAGTCCAGGTACTTAGTGCAAATTATTTCAATACGCCAGCCATTTTGAAGATAAAATGTTTAGTATGTAAAACTGCTTATTTTGTTAGGCTCAGCTTAATGATTATAAAACGAATTCGATATAGAATCTTGTATTTGTTGTACATCGATTTAACAAAGTTAGTGGCACAGATAAAATATAGTTTGAGAACATAAAATATTCAAGGTCATAGCACTAGAAAATTATTCTAGATTAAATAAAAAAATACACCCCTACTGTCAACTGATTGAGCTGTCTGTGTTTTGTTAGTAAAAACGGCCAAGCCTCAAAATTTATTGTTATTTTTCTATTTTTGTGTGAAAATCTTAATGCGGTTCACATAATACATCTACGTACCAAATTTCAACAGCATAGTTCTTATAGTTTCTGAAAAAAGTGGCTGTGACATACGGACGGACGAACAGACAGACAGACAGGCATGACGAATCCAAAAGGGTTCCGTTTTTTGCCATTCGGCTACGGAACCCTAAAAATGTACCTTCATGTTGGCCAGAGTATAATGATGAAATGGTGAAGTAAAGTTACAATTTCGGCGAAACCGAGATGTTCTAGAACCAATATTCACCAATTTGTCTGAGCCCGCGTGGTGGAATATTCCCCATTCCACAGATATATAATACTACATACTTAGAGATGCCTCATCCTATACACAGAAACCGTGCCGACGTAACTAGCGTTTTTCGTCTGACCTGACTATTTTACTTAATGTACATCGAACGCAGTTGGTTCTTTCCCAAGCGATAAATGGTGTTAGCAGTGACTTGCAAGTAAAATGGTTTACTCGGTACGTGAATTTTTTCTTTAAATACAGTGACGATTTGTTTTATAGTATTTATTTACACGTTTTCAGTTTCATTGTACCAAAATATGTTATAGTGCAAAGGAGATCAACCACTTTCTTTCGAGCTTTGACAACTTATTTCAATATTTAAAACCTTAATGTACAAGAATACTCACAGAATTAACTTGCTTTAGATAACTAGTGGGATTGTCTTTTCTGTGATAAATATCAAGACAAAATGCATTTCGTTACTTATTGGGAACAACGACTGCAAGGCCTATTTTTTGTAGACAGATATGAATTAATTAAGAAATTTGTTCATGGGGAATTTTATGAAGAAGAATGTACAAAGGTACCCATCAATTTGGTTGATCTCCTTTAAAAAAAACCGGCTAAGTGCGAGACAGACTCGCGCACGAAGGGTTCCGTACCATTATCACAAAAGACGGCAAAAAAAACACACGTTGGTTATATGGGAGCCCCATTTAAATATTTATTTTATTCTATTTTTAGTATTTGTTGTTATAGCGGCAATAGAAATACATCATCTGTGAAAATTTCAACTGTCTAGCTATCACGGTTCATGAGATAAAGCTTGGTGACAGACATACAGACGGACCGCGGAGATTTAGTTAGTAATAGGGTCCCGTTTTTATTCTTTGGGTACGGAACCCTAAAAAGATCGAGTGGAGCACCTCATAAATTTAAATCCGTGCCATCTATTGAAATCAATTTTAAATGACCCGTTCAAATAATCTTTGAAATGTGAATTAAGAGCTCAATATGCCATAATTTTGTGCTTAGGAGAGTTCAATACAATTTTTATGATCAAATCAAGAAAATTCAATAACAAATCGATGTACTTTTATTGCGCCATCAATTTAACAAAATTTTATATCTTAGCGTCGGGACCCCGTGCCCATTTACCTCTCAGAGAGAAGGCCTGCCTACCAGCAATGGTACACTATACGCAGATTAGGTTATGCTTAGCATATGCGACCACCAAACACTCTTTGTAATGATTTTTTGGATCTCCAGTACTTTTGTGAGATGTTGGTGTACAGTATACACCTACATTTTCGACAGTTTAAGTTTTTTAACCGACTTACCAAAAAGGAGGATGTTCTATGTTCGACTTTGTTTTTTTTTGTGTTTGTTGACCGATATCTCCGTTAATTGTGGACCGATTTTAAAAATACTTTTTTTGTTTGAAAGAGTATGTTCCGAAATTGGTCCCATTTTAGTTTGGTGACGATCTGATGAAGATCTTCTGAGATATACAACAGAACTCTTCAATAAATCTCTCGGGATTGCTGCAATCGCATGTCTGTTTATTGTTTATATCACGTCATAAAAATATGCGTGGTGTTTAAAATAACGCAAAAAATTGGTACCTACCAAAGACAAAAATTCCTTCCAAAAATTTAAGTTATTTTTCACTTTGTAGTTTTCTTATTTGGAAGTCGGTAGATTTGTTTTTAAGTTTTTTTGATACTAAAAGTTTTTGCAACTGACTGTGAAATTCCAAGTGGAGAAAACCCATAAAACTTTTCCCGAACCGGCAGTCAATCCTAGGACTTCCTTCATGCTCAGCAGTAATGCTTGTGAACAGTAGAGTGACCCAGCGGTTACCAATTACTTTTACTTGGGGTCCGTTTATTAAAAATAATATGACCGTCGCCATGTTTAAAGCGTATTTATCCCACCGCCCCCTCTCCCGCCGACATTACATCGTTAAAATTGAAAAATCAAAAAGTAAGTATTTACCAATTTTTTTACAAATATTAATGAGAAAAATGTACTTGAACTAACCGTCTGTAGTTTGGTCTGAAGTTTGTGCAGGCTATTGACATTTAATCTTGGAGATGTTAATCAGTAAGTCTACTCGGAAATTTATTTTTAGTTGAGTTCTTCTTGGAAAATGCTGTTTCACAAATTGAATATAATTATGTTGACTCAATTAGTACCTAAGAAGTTTTAAGGCAGAGCAGTGGTGGCTCAGTGGTATTGGCCGCGAAAAAAGATGAGATGTAACTCGTGGGTTCGAAACTTCGAGCCCAGGCAGGCGCTTTACTTTGAGTAAATTATTTCATCAAAACTGCTCTCTAAAACGGTGAAGGAAAACATCGTTAGGAAACCAGCATGTCCTAGAACCAAAAATTCAAAGACATATGTCACATCCACCAACGCGCACTGGGCCCGCGTGGTGGATTATCGCCCATCCCCTCTCACAAAGAGGAGGCCTGTGACCCAGCAGTGGGAACATTAATAGGCTGATGATGATAAGTTTTAAGGCAATTTTTTTTAGTTCGCATACAAATTCGTCGACAAAAGGTGCACGGTTCGGGTTAGTCGTTTCATATGGAGAAGAATCGGCAAGAAACTCCATGGTTACTCTTTTAAAAATAGTTTTGTTTTACAACATTTCCATGTTATAGCATTATTACTTAGATATGGGGGGACAACGTAGGCCCGACAATAAGTCGTAAGAAATTAAAAAAGATAAAAATGTTAACAAGCATCTAGAAATCTAGACGGCCTACAATGTTCACATATTCACAAAACAATCGGTAAAAGAATCTAAACAAAGGTAAAAAAAACAAATAAAAAAAAAACAAAAATGTCTAATAACACTAAATTTTAACATGTGGCACAAATGTTGTTATCAGTGCTGTAACTATTCTTAGCAAAGGGCTATAAAGATGATTGAAAAACATTGTAAAAAGTCTAATTAAACGAGAAAAAAGAAATCGTAAGCGAGTGAAAGAGGCAGTTATACAATGCTATCTTCTACTTCAACATTGACACAAAAATAACTACTGCGCAGGGTCTTGAAGCCAACTCAGAGACACAAAGATCTGCGGTGAGTACTGTGTAACTGTTTTTTTTTATCAGCATTCCTTGTATTTGTATTCCTATGAAAAAACTCTTAAAGTAAAGCAAACAAATTACAAAAATCACTGACGGAATGTCTCTTTGTTTTGTCTAGCTAATGCCACAGATAATAATACCTTATTTGAGATCTTGTTTTAAATGTTCAACTCAACATTTAAAACAAGATCTCAAATAATCTTCTTCTCGATCTTGTTTTAAATGTTGAGTTGTTATGGCTGGTTAATTTTATGAAAGGTCAAAAGAATCTATTAATTATTCCTCATTTTTATGGTTTTGTTGGCAGGAGATTAGTGAAACATATAACTCTTTAAAAAAAAAAGTACACTACCATTTTAGAATCAATATTATGTAGAAATTTAATGTATTTTTATTAATTGATATTTATTTTTAAATAAAGAATAGATACCTCTTAAAAACTGTACAAAAACGACTAGCGCGACGTTTTGCTCGGAGAGGCGCCTTAAGTGAAGCAAAAGGTGCATGTAAGAATTGTAGGGGGTGTTCTATAGTTTCTGCATAGGTATGCAGCACACCTCATTGGAAAAATCGTGAGTCTAGGCACGGGTTCTCATTGCTAAGAAAGAAAATTTGTTTCAAATAAATCTCACTAGATGGCGCGATATGCACCTGTCTGTTATTGAATGTGTGTAAAATTAACATATTTTTCTGGAATTATAACATAAAAATTGTATGTTCTTGTTTAATCAACTCTCCTAAGTACAAAATTATGGAATATTGGACTCTTAATTCACATTTCAAAGATTATTTCAACGGATCACTTTAAATTGATGCCAATAGATGGCGCATTTTAAATTTCTGAGGCATTCCACTCGATTGTTAAAATTTGCATTGTAACACATTTTGGTGCAAAAAACTGTAAAAACGTGCAAAAAAATACTATTAAACGAACCTTAACTTTATTTAAAGACAAATATTTACGAACCTAGTAAATCCTTTTACTAGGTTCGTAAATACACCATCTATCTATCGCCGTGAAACAGAACCGAACGCGTCCGATGTACAAAAAATAACAAGATTAATCAGATGAAAAACGCTAGTTACGTCGGCACGGTTTCTTTGTATGGGATGAGGCATCTGTATGCTAGTACATATTATATTATCTGTGGTCTAGGTATTCATATGGATTCTTATCTCTCCGTTGATGTGTTTATAATTCGAGAAATACTAAGCCAATTTATGTTTTAATAAATTTACCTAGTAAGCTAAATGTACTTTGGTCAGGTTGCCGCACGAGGGGTTCCTAATAATCTAAATAGTATCTCATAAATTCCCTGACTACCTAATGCTGTATTTATTAACGTAAAGAATTAGATATTAGCTCGGATAATGTTGCGATCTTCTTCATATTTACATAGATACTCGTACCATACATAAACTCACGTCTTATTCAATGTCAAAATAATTAGTTACGTTAGGTCATCTTAGAAGCATGCGTCATCGGTACATGGTGGACATTTCACCCATACGCACTAAACGTTTTAGTGATACTTTTATTATGCGTAAAGACGCGATGTGGATTTCCGTCTATGTGATTGATCAATTGATGGTGATAAAACCTTTTGCCTTGCCTCACTTACGCAATTAGGTTGCAGGTGCAGGACCAACGCAGACTATCCTACGGAGTGCCTCAAGGTTCCATCTTGGGGCCTACACTTTTTCTACTGTATATGTAAACAGCATATGTGAATACGGATGTTTTTTTTTAAATTGCTAAATATAATACTTAGTTAGCTCTACTAAACAAATATTTTTTTAATATCTCTGTCAGCGACAAAGTTATAGACCTTCAAAGTTGACAATTAGAAAGAAAAGTTCGACATGGACTGACGTCAAAGTCCGCGACGCCCATTACAATACAGCTGGCATAGAAAATGGTTTTTTTGCGAGAGATTCTTAAAATTGTTATAACTTGATTGTTTTTCGATCTATTTTGATTCTGTTTTCAGTGTTAGTATTCTCAACAATTATTTTCCAACTTAATAACTACTATTCCATTATACCTACTCACCCGGTATACCGTTGATGTCATAAGTGAGTTGCCTCCAAGAGAAGACTTCTTCGAATTTGCCGATGCTACGTCTGTTCTGACTTCTTGAAGGTACGGCCAGCAACGTCAAGCAGGCGACGGTCAGGAGAATTTGTTTCATTTTGACCTGCAAAACGAAAACACCTTTTAAGAATGATGTACGGTATTTGAGGGGCTCGTGGCTAACAAATAACACCCACACGGGTCAATAGTTCAAGGATAAGCAGTCATCGGTAGATGGGTGACCATGCATTTCATACTGTTACCCCCCCTTAGAAAAACACGTTAAGTCTTTGATCCGGGTTGTCGTATGTAAACCTTTTTTTTAATTTGTAATGGGTTTGCTCTTGACTCTAGTCTAGGTCATAGTTGACAGAGACAAAGTCGACGATGGAGTGAGCTTACCCAGAAGAACCTTGGAAATTTGTTTCAGGGTTTCTAATCCCTAACTCCGTCAACGAAGTTACGGGCCGGTCTGAAAGTACGCCGGAACTTCGGAGTGAACCTTACTCCGTAATGATTCAATTATTCGGACGGGTAAAAACACATCGGGAGTAGTTACGACCTAGTAGTAGTACAGCTGTAAAATTGTGTTGTCAATTATTCTTAGTTCGGGCCCCGAACGAATTATGCGTCCGTATGTGATACGGAGTTGGAAACGCCCGTAACGAAGGCCGAAACTCGAAGCACAGCAGCCCGAAAGTCTAACAAGTGATAACTTGACTTACTAACCGGTCTCTAGAACATTACCTGAAATGCGGAGGTAGGCTCCATTTAACATACTGGTTAATACGAGTATTTTTAGTCTTGGTTAGACTGGAAGCCTTCTTGTTGGCCATAATGGATATTGGAAGCCCATTTACTTACGTAGTACATTGTTGGGAAAGAGCTCGGTACACGATGATTTATAGTGATGGTGATGCTAGTAAAACCGTGAAAGTTAAGGGAATATTATAGTATACTTTTTATATTTTTAACAGACTTCAAAAAAAGGAGGCGGTTTCTCAAATCGACCGTATATACATATTTTTTTTAATTTGTTTTCGCGGATAACTTCGTTGTTTATGAACCGATTTTGATGATTATTTTTTTGTTAGAAAGGAGATATTCCAAGGGTGGTACCATGATAATGAAACCAGGATCTGATGATGGCATCCCAGAGAAATCGTGGGAACTTGAGAGAGTGTCATTTGGTGAAATGGAACTGATGAAGAAGACCACAGATGGCCACTGGAACTCCTTAATGCTAAGTATGTCACGGGTATAAGATATATCGAATAGTTAACCGACTATGATGAATCAAATACTTATAAATAAATGGCACTGTTGAAAATGGTAACATCGAACTGATCTGATGATGAAGCCAGAAGGTAGGCACTGGAAATGAATCAATGTATCCTAGTCGTGTTTGGGCTTAATGGAATCGTCATGAGATTTACTTACTAAAAAGAGTTAGGTAAATAAAAAACTTTAACAAAAAATCAAACCGACTACCAAAACAAAACACTACAAAGCGAAAAATTACTTTCTTTTCCGAAGTCGGTGTCGAAAAACGGCAAACAATAGGCACCAAAGACACCGACTTCGAAAAAGAAAGTTATTTTTCGCTTTGTAGTGTTTTCTTTTGGAAGTCGGTTTGTTTTTTGTTGTTGAATTGTTACCTGTTTTTTTTTCGCGATGTAACAATACAAAAATCAGAATCGATTAGACAACGCTTATTAGAACTTTGGAATAACTGTATTTTTGTGTACAGATGGGCGGTACTCATTATCTTGTCGATGTCGCGAACCTTAACATTTGTATCTACCATAAACCGCTCAACGCGGCTAAAAAAATTTTGTACATATAACAGTCTTTCTACGTATACCCCCTTGTTCGAATGAGGCGAGTTGCAGCATATTTTTCTTTTGTTTGTGATGTAAGTATCATGTATTCTGTATATTTACTTTGTAAGACAATAAAGAACCTTAATAATATGAAATAACTTTTATTACTTCTTCCCTTAAATACATTATGGCGCCCGAGATATATCTGATTTTAATTGATCTCCGTGAAGTAGTCCGCAGATTAATTTCTAAATAAGCAAAAAGTTTAAAAACTGTATCCCGACTACAGTTTTTATTTAGCGTTACCCGGGCCATAATGAAGAATCGGTTGACACCTTATTCATCAAAATCGGATAAATAGTTTGAACATATGTAAATACAAACATACATAGACACCAAGTGCAACCCCATGTTCTGTCCAGGCTATATCTCTCCATTCTGGGTTGCCTGGAAGAGATCGATAAATGTGATAAGGCCGCCTTTTGTATGTTTGTTGTTATTTTACGGTTTCCGTATGTAATTTTTTATCTTGGTGTACAATAAAGTATATATAAATAAATAGACTGCTAAAATCATAACCCTTCCTTTTGGCTTCGCCGTAGTCGGGTAAAAAGGTTTGTCGCATCACTCTTATCTGCGAGAGCCTTAAAATTAGCTGACTAAATGTGGGCGCTCGCTACTAAATACCTCTGCGTGACCTTTTGAGGAAAAACAGTCGTGATGTTCATAATTTCTCGCCATTTACTTTTTTACGTTTGTTTATTTGAGTCGTTAGTGGCCAAGCTACAGAAAACCTGTTATCCAAAATTGTTACTCTGCAAGATTGATATTGTTATTGTAACCTTGAACATAAACATGGAATGACGCCTGTATGTGTTTCCCCGAAAGGAGGAGAGAGAGGTGCACCTTGGGCATAGGGCATTTTGGGAATTGGACATTCTGGGAATGGACATTCTGGGAATTGGACATTTCGGGAATTGGACATTTTGGGAATTGGACATTCTGGAAATGGACATTCTGGGAATTGGTCATTTCGGGAATTGGACATTTTGGGAATGGATATTCTGGGAATTGGACATTTCGGGAATTGGACATTTTGGGAATTGGACATTTCGGGAATTGGACATTTTGAAACCGTTGGACATTTTGGGAATTGGACATTCTGTACCAGAACGCTACAGAACACACGCATTTCACCAGTTTTAAATTTGGTCTCATGTAAAAGAGGACGAGCCTGTTGGCATCAACCGGCATCAAGAGAGGCGCACCTTGGGAATTGGACATTCTGCGAATGGTCATTTTGGGAATTGGACGTTTTGGTAATTGGACTTTTTGGGAATTGGACGTTTTGGTAATTGGCCTTTTCGGGAATTGGACGTTATGGGCATTGGACATTCCATTCCGATGCTGAACGCTACAGAACACAAGCATTCCACCAGTTATGTGTAGTAGAGGGCGAACCTGTTGCTATCAACCGGCCTCAAGTCCAGACTCCAGACTGTTACTGACACCTTCCAGATGGATAAACCCAAAAACACTTTGACCGAGCTGGGAATCAAACCAAGGACCTCTTGATCAGCTTAGCGCTTGTGACGAGTAGACCAATAAGGCATTCTCAGTGTTACCTTGAAATTTGAATAAGCTTTAAATAAAAATACTGGGTTTACTGGTTTTTAACCCGACTGCAAGGAAAGAGTTATGTTTTTCTTCGCGCGTGTCTAATTGTATGTATGTATTATTCTTTACTAGGTTCTGCCAGCGGCTTCACCCGCGTGTATTATACATATATATCTTCTTATCTATTAAAAAAAAAAAAAAAATGGTACCTTCTCTACTTAAATAGGGTAGGTACCTATGTAGGTAGGGTAGGGAAAACCGTAAGGTAGGGTAGGTAGGGTAGGTAGGGTAGGTAGGGTAGGTAGGGTAGGTAGGGTAGGTAGGGTAGGTAGGGTAGGTAGGGTAGGTAGGGTAGGTAGGGTAGGTAGGGTAGGTAGGGTAGGGTAGGGTAGGTAGGGTAGATGAATGTTTGGTGTTTTTATGGCAAAACAAAGTTTGCCGGGTCAGCTAGTAGGTATACAATAAAACCAGCCAAACCAGCCAGATTTTTTTATAGCCATCAAAGTTAAAGATAAAACAAAAAACAGGTTTCCTACATTTGGTCGTGTTAAGCGAAAAAGCAAGTTGAACAGCAATTCCCTCTAAAAATCATATTCTATTTTATTTATTTTTACACGACATCCCAAAATAAAAAACCGGCCAAGCGCTAGTCGGAATCGCGCACGAAGGGATCCATATAATAAAAAAAAACAAATGTCGCAAAAAACGGCAGAAGAAAATCACGTCGTTTGTTGTATGGGAGCCCCACTTAAATATTTATTTTATTCTGTTTTTAGTATTTGTCGTTATAGCGGCAACAGAAATACATCATCTGTCAAAATTTTAACTGTCTAGCTATCACGGTTTATGAAATTCAGCCTGGTGACAGACGGACAGACAGACAGACAGGCAGATGGACAGACAGACAGACAGACATACGGATCGTGGAGACCCGTTTTTACCCTTTGGGTACGGAACCCTAAAAAAATGTTTTCTCTTAATTGAGGGTACTTGTTCCAAAGCTTAACATTTCGTTACGAATTAAGTTTTGTTTTTAAAGTAAGTGGGTAGGTATGGTGTAAAACCCGTTTTTGTTCAAATCATTGTTGTTTTTCTGTTTGTAGATCTTTGGCTGTCGTTACTGATAGGTCAGGAGCCAGGAAATCTGACAACAGTCTTGTCAAGGAGTATCGTGTCATCCAGTTACTGGGTTGTAGAGGTCAGATAGGCAGCCGCACCATGTAAAACACTGGTACTCAGCAGAATCAGGTTATACTGGAAGCCGGTCAGTTGCGAAAAGGCTTGGCAGATATTTACACCACAGAGTGTATGACCGGAGTAATTTCAATACAACATAATATTTTTTTAAATCAAAACTAAACATACCTAAATAGAAATAAAAACTTTTTTACAGAAAATACAACTGACTTCCAAATAAAAACACTACAAAGTGAAAAAAAAACTTCAATTTCGGAAGTCGGTGTACCTGTTTTCGTTTCTTGGTTTTTTGACACCGCCTTCGAAGTCGGTTGTATTTCTTTGTAAAAACGCTTTTTATTTTTGTCATTTTAGTGGTACATAATGGACAAGTTCTATAGTCATGTACCTATAATGCCCACAGTGATGCCAGAATAGATTACCCGAATAATATGCAACTTAAACACAACCAGTGGAATGAGAGTGTACCAGGTTGAACTGTATACATCTGCGTACCCATTTAGAGCATACTGGCGTGATGGTATGTTATGAAATGGTGTAAACAATAAACAAACATGCAATTGCAGCAATCCCGAGAGATTTTCCGTCATTTATTGAAGAGTTCTGTTGTATATCTCCGAAGTTCTTCATCAGATCTATACCAAATTTAAATGGGACCATTTCGAAATAAACTTCTTTCGAACATCAAAAGAATGTTGCAAATCCGTTCAGATATGACGGAGTTATGCCCGAACAAATACTAAAAAAGTCCTAAATGAGAACCTCCTCTTTTTTGCGAAGTCGGTTAATATACAAACAAAAAACACTCACCGTTTTAATTTATATTTCGAACAATTAAAAACAATGGCTCTTTTTCACAGCACTGTTTCACAGATTTTTAAATACTATTATTTAAGGTCACTATTTATTATTGCATTATTATTGTTATAGGTACTATTAATAATTAATAATATACACGTCTGTATAGGACAGAGCGTGTCTACTATATGATTATTTTGTTCTAATGTTTTTGTACCCATGACCTCTGAGATGACACTAGTGATGTGCACTGTCGATAATTTTGTCATCGATATTTTATCGTTACTTTATTTTAAGACCGTTATTTTATTTAAGCGGTGGACCCGTAGAACTCAAGCTTGGTGCCCTTAAATCATAAGAAGGGGCCGTGGTTCTAGAGAGTTAAGTTGGCAGGATGACTTAGATGTCTTCCTTATTATAGGAATTGGCAGAAAATGTCACAGAGCTGGAAACTATGGAAAGAATGGGGGGAGGGTTTTGCCCAGCTGTTTAAAAGTACAGTTTACGTAGAAAACAATGTCGAAGTAGAAAACATAATTATTGATTAAGGGCACACTAGTCGACGGCACGAACTATTTTGTGTGCGAGGTTAAAATGCATTTTATATCAACCGACAACACGTGCGGAAGAGATAGATGCTGTGATGAGCAGTAGGAAGCTAGTTTTCGTACGAATACACACTTTTTAAAATTTGTAGCGAAATGGATAATGATTTAGGACGAAACCGAGCGCGCGAAATTTTATAAACAGACCTTTGGCAGTCTAGATATTATCATGAAAAAACGACTAAATCTGTTCAAAATAAAATTATTTGCATTGTTGAACTACTAATATATCCCTGTATGGAGGCCGTTTTGCAATTTTCTGTCTTCTTTAGTTAGTGTCGAAATGTGGAAATTTCGACGCTCATAACTTTCAAATATTTTCTTTTTTTACTTTTTGTCTCATCATTATCTAGCCCTGTATGGAAACAGGGCTAGATAATGATGAGACAAATTGATATCACTTTTTATTTTGAACGTACATCGTCAAACAGTGGAATAATCCCTAGACTACGTTTGTATGGAAGAATTTTCGACTAGTGTAACCTTAAGACGAGGTTACAGAGGCTAAGTTAAGTTTGCTATGTTTCAAAATTATTCTTAAAAAATCATCCTCATGCCTTAGCATAGCATGAACTTGTCGTCCCTATACCCATGTCTGCCTATCACCTCAGTAGTCACTCTCTCGAGCCAATGTCATAACCCATGTAAATAACTCAAAATAGTATACCTACACGTCGGACATTTATTTTGAGACTAGTATACCGAGGGAACATATTTCCGGGATAAAAAATATCCTAAGTGCTATTCCAGACTATAATCTATCTCTGTGCCAAATTTCATCCAGATCCGTCCAGCCGTTTGAGCGTGACGAAGTAACAAACATATAAACACACACACACACACACTCAAGAACATTCGTCTTTGTAATATAAGTGTGATATAGTGTGAAGTGGAACTCTTTATTTTGTATTGTGCTTTTAGTTTGTGCAGAATAAACAATTTTTCTTTCTTTAATTTTGATACTAATTTCTTCTCTTCTACTCAAGGGAAAATTATAACGGATTTTTGCCGGACTACTCAGATTTGATCCCTAAATTCAAAACTAAATGTCACGAGTTCTGGAAAAAACATTTTGATGAAAAATCGGAAACAAAAGGAATTTGGTATAAAACCATTCAGCATGAGCCTCATCGTTATCTTTGGTTTGATGATGGCAAGCTATGTAGACATTATGTGAAAATAGCATTAAGACTCCGATCGGGTCACTATCCATCGGCAAAGTTTGCGTTCTTGATGAAAAAAGTAGAATCACCAAATTGCATTACTTGTAATACAATCGAGGACGTACAACATTTGTTGATGGATTGTGTTAAAAATAAGATTGAGAGAGAAAAATTGGAAAGAGAGTATGGCTTGAACAAGTTAGATATTGGCTTAGTTCAGACGATATTATCATACCCTAAGTCTGATTTAGCAAAACAACTTTGTAGACTGGCAGTAATCACAAACCCGTAATGTTATATATATATTTTTTTGTAAAACTAGTTTTTAGTAAAATATTGTAAAGTGCATTAGTGCAGTATATTGTTTAAGGTACAATGGGGTTGACGTATCCTTGTGGATAAAAACCCCCAAACTAAGAATAAAGATAAAAAAAAAAAAAAGTTGCATATGTGCTATCCCAGTCTATAATGTATCTCTGTGCCAAAGTCATCCAGATCCATTAAGGTTACACTAGTCGAAAATTCTTCCATACAAACGTAGTCGTAACGTAGTAAGTCGTAACGAAGTAGTCGTAGTCGAATTTTTTTTTGGGGATAAATATAATGACCACCTAAAATTACTTTGTGACCATAACCTCTATTACCTAAAATTGTACTATGAAACCCAAATTTAGTAAATTGATCACCAAATTTAGTAAATTGATCACCAAATTTTAATAGCAAATTATTGCGCTATTTAATGTTGTAAAATAGGTTAGGTTAGGTTAGAACTGTGACCAACCGCGCGCGAGCCGAGCGAGCAAAGCGAGCGGTGCCGCGGCAGCGGCCGGCGAGCGCTACTTCCAAGTTGCTCCCAGAAATTTTATAATCTTTTTGGTCATTGGTTTAATTTTGGTGATCATTTACTACTTTTGGTGATCATTTACTACTTTTGGGTTAACAATGATTTATTTGGAGTCATTTTGCCTAAACAGGATAGCGAGATGTTAAAACTTTGGTTATAATTTTACAATAAGATGCGGGTTTAATTTTGGTGATCATTTACTATTTTTGTCTGTTATATGTTACTATATCTGGTGGTAAGTTAAACATAAGCCTTTTTTTTTTCGTCTTACCCGGTATGGATAGGTCTTCAAAAATTATATTGAGGTTTCTGATATATTTTTTTTCTAAACTGAATAGTTTGCGCGAAAGACACTTCCAAAGTGGTAAAATGTGCCTGTAACTTCTAAAATTAGAGAATGATAAAACTAATAAAAATATATGATGTACATTACCATGTAAACTTCCACCGAAAATTGGTTTGAAAGAAATCTAGTAAGTAGTTTTTTTTTTTTTTTTTTTTTAAACTTTGCCCCACACTAGGAATTTCTCCTGTATCGTGGGTGCGTTTACAAACATATAAACTCACATACACAAACACCCAGAGCCGGAACAACTATTTGTAGATCATACAAATATATTTTCCGTGCGGGAATCGAACCCGCGACACGCAGCGCAGCAGTCAATCGCTCAACCACTGCGCCAACCGTGCGCCCCATTTTAATATGTCATAAATCGTAAACCGCAATTTACCAAGTACGGAACCCTTCGTGCGCGAGTCCGACTCGCACTTGGCCGGTTTTTTATCACTAAGTAGTAACCAAAAACGTAATTTATGCAAAAATCAACTCTCAAACAAGACTATAAAAATAAACTGTGCATTATACATTCGTTCGCATAACTCAACAACTGGTGATTGTATAAGACTTTTTTTTTCATTATCTAGTCGATTTTTGTAAAACATTAAGATATAAACAACTTTTTAATATGCTTCTATATGCCTGTCGGGTTGGCGGCCATCATTAAGGTTACACTAGTCGAAAATTTTCCATACAAACGTAGTCTAGGGATTATTCCACTGCTTGACAATGTACGTTCAAAATAAAAAGTGATATCAATATGTCTCATCATTATCTAGCCTCGTATGGAAACAAAAAAGTAAGAAAGAAACATATTTGAAAGTTATTAGAGTAATCTTAACGCATTTTTGGGCGCAAATAAATAGCATAAGAAGACGGAAAATTGCAAAATGTCCACCATACAGGGATAGATTAGTAGTTTCAAATGCAAATAATTTTATTTTGAACAGATACGTTTAGTCGTTTTTTCATGATATCCAGACTCCCAAAGGTCTGTTTATAAAATTTCGCGCGCTCGTTTTCTTCCTAAATCATCATCCATTTCGCTACAAACTTGCAAAAGTGCTAATTCATACGCGAACTAGCTTCTTACTGCTCATCACAGCATCTATGTCATTCGCAAGAGTTGTCGGATGAGATAGCAGGAATTTTAACCCCGTGCACAAAATAGTTCATGCCGTCGACTAGTGTACCCTTAATAGGCACCAACACAGAACTATTATTTCTCCTCTCTCATAGCTCGGCCTTCATCATAGTTATTATATTTCAATTTATGTTTTATTAAGAATTTGGTATTTATTATAATGTCCTTTATTTAATTTCCTTTCATATTTCTTACATTTTTAAATATTTTTACAAAATACATACAAAAAAGAAAACATTTAAAAATATAAAAAATAGTAGCCCACCGGTATCGGGAACAGGGTTCAAGCTACCGGTGGCCAGGGAGGGCTCCTGAGAGAGGAACCACGCGCCGTGTCCAGGAGTATTGCTTTCTGGATCAAGCCCTTGATCCAGCTGCCCAACGAGAGCCTCCTCAGACGTTCGTCGAGGCTCTTGGCTATTATGCCATTGGCCGTAACGACTACCGGCACAATGATCGCTGTATTCACATCCCACATGGCGACAACCTCGCGAGCCAGATCGAGATATTTACTTTTTCTTATCTCTCTCAGCCTTCACGAGGTTCTCGTCACATGGGGGACCGCTATATCAACAATCATTGCGCGATGCTCTAGTCGGTCTATCACCACTATTTCAGGCTTATTGGCAACAATAGTCGTGTCAGTGATGATAGACCGATCCGATATTATAATAATTATTAGTCTATTGTTTTAGAAATTATTTATGTATTTTATTAGTTAGGTAGTTTATTAATATCGGACTTTAATTATTTTTCATATTTTTTTTTATTTTGTACTCCTGCTACTGTTGTGTTCTTTTTTAACCCAAAGGTTGACTGGTAGAGAATGCCTTGCTGCATTAAGTCCGCCTATGTATCACCATTGTACATGCAGTTTTAATAAATAAATAAAACTCCTCGATGGTCTAATGGTCACAAGCACTACTTCTAGAGCAGTGGTGGCCCAGCGACTTACAAGTTGTAGGTCGTGGGCTCGAGCCCAGGCAGGCGCTTTACTTTGTGTAAATTATTTCATCACCACTGCTCTCAAAACGGTGAAAGAAGACATCGTGAGGAAACCGGCATGTCCTAGAACCAAAAATTCGAAGACATGTGACATCCACCAACCCGCACTGGGCCCGCGTGGTGGATTACGGCCCCTTCCCTCTTACAGAGAGGAGGCCTGTGTCCCAGCAGAGGCTGATGATGTGATGTGACTACTTCTGGGCATGAGGTTCTAGGTTTCATACCCTGGTCATGCAAAGTGTTATTAGGTTTTACCTTCTGGAAAACTCTTCGGGGAATGCAGGCGTTGTTAGTGATGGATGTTATGTCAAATCTTTCCTCCTAAAATATTCTTTGTAACATTCATCGATTGCATTCAACGATACCACTGATATCCGTCCAACTAACATTTACTTAAAATCTTGACAATCTAAGTCCGATGACGTTTCTAAAAAAACCGGCCAAGTGCGAGTCGGACTCGCGCACTAAGGGTTCCGTACAAACCTCAGCTTAAAGGTATTATAGACCTGAGTTTTTGATATGAATTTCAATTTAATACCTCTACGCGTTCACGAGGAAAGGGGTAGTAAGTTTAAAATTATTAAAAATATTTTTATTACATGATGTAACTAAAAATTTGCGGTTTTCACCATTTTTACTTTATCTGTGCTATAAGACGTTGCTTCGTACCAAATTTCAAGATTCTGAGTTCACGGGAAGTACCCTGTAGGTTTTGTATCCCTTGCGAGTGTCGAAAATTTGCGGAAATTTGCGGCATAAACGGCTGTATCTTTTGATTATCTTTGATTTTTTCACAGCTTTAAGGGACAGCTGACCTGAGTATTTGATATAAATTTCAGCTTGATACCTCCACGCGTGCCTGAGAAAAAGGGTCTTGACAGACAGACGGACGGACAACAAAGTGATCCTATATTAAGGGTTCCGTTTTTTCCTTTCAAGGTACGGAACCCCAAAAACAATTAAAAAAAAACAACTAAACCTTACATAGGTTCTTTTGAATTGTCAAAAAAATATGAATCTATACTTCATATAAGATAGCTTGATCTCTGCGACATATGTCAAACTGACGTATACGTTATTGTTATCCTGTCAGGTGCTATAGTTACTGTGTTGATACTGACAGCTGTCGCAGAGATCTAGGAATCTTTTATGAAGTACAGTTGCACATTCGCAAGCGTCAGTAATCTCTATGGAGAAGAACGTGCAAGAAACTCCACAGACACTCTTTTTCATCAGTTTTAGTTACAATTATTTGGTTACATCATTCTTTTCTTGTTGGAAAAATACATATGTGAGAACGATGTAAAAATACGTGCACGTAAAAGCGTCTATTTTACGTGCACGTCTAGGGAGTAAAACAAACAATTCAAAAATGAAATAAGTACGTCTCTAATCTCATTTTACATGCCGCGATACCTTTTTACGTAAGGAATTGATAAGTCAAATTCATAATCTTACTTACCCAAACAACGAGTATCATTCGTGCGCATCAAGTTTAATCAATGAGGTAGGAAAACTATGGAGACGGCATATTCTACTATATAAAGAATAGTTATACAAATATCTATAATATCGACACACGCATGTCAAAAAGCGTTTTGTCTCTTTTTAACTAACCAAGAGCTGCATATGAAAAGAGTGACATCTAAATGTTTGTCAAGGACTAAACTTGGTAACACTTTTGAGTGACGTCAAAATCATGTATATGCGTGACCGGTCGCCATGTTGATTGCCGAAAAAATGGGTAGTTGTGTGCCGTATATATACGTTTATCTGTGTAGTTGTGCTGTCAAACAGTTGCAAATGGGCCAATGAGGTTATAAGTCAGTGCAAATTGGCAGCCATCTTAATTGCCCGATTTTTGTAGGTATGCACGCTAATTTCGTAGGTATTTTTATAGCTGTCAAATCCGACTTCTTAGATTGTCACGATTATGTAAATCATGCAGCAGCTTGCCAGACACCCGTCTCGTCGGTGGATTCTCCCTTTTCAATTAAGTACGATTAATTTTCCACCTTGTTTCTTAAACCGCTAAATACATTTTCGCTTATTGCATGGAGCCGATATTTATTCAGTGTTCTAGTCACGCTCTTGACTGACGCGACGTTGCTGTTAGCACTGCATAGGTCAAGGGTACCAGGTTCTCGCGGAAGACGCGTCTATGAATATGCATCAACAGTTTTTTTGTTATTGAGATAGATGAATGCTTTTTAAAGAACATGTTATGTTTGTTTTTAGGGTTCCGTAACCAAAGGGTAAAAATGGGACCCTATTACCAAGACTCCGCGGTCCGTCTGTCTATTTGTCTGTCACCGGGCTGTATCTCATGAACCGTGATAGCTAGACAGTTGAAATTTTCACAGATGATGTATTTCGGTTGCCGCTATAACAACAAATACTAAAAACAGAATAAAATAAATATTTAAGTGGTGCTCCTATACAACAAACGTGATTTATTTGCCGTTTTTTGCGATAATGGTACGAAACCCTTCGTGTGCGAGTCTGACTCGCATGTGGCCAGTTTGCTTTCTTCTTTTTCTTTCTAAAAGCATAAAAGTCACATCCGTAATTTAAAGGCGTAAGTTATCGACATAATTATCGTTAAACATTTATCGAAATGTAATTTATCGATAAGTTAGCGGACAGACAGACATACGGACCACGGAGACTTAGTAATAGGGTCCCATTTTTACCCTTTGGGTATGGAACCCTAAAAATTGTTTATTTGCCACAAAAACGACATCAAAATTGCTGATTTTTAGGGTTCCGTACCCTAAGGGTAAAAACGGTACCCTATTACTAAGACGCCGCGATCCGTCTGTCTTTCTGTCTGTCTGTCCGTCTGTCACCAGGCTGTATCTCATGAACCGTGATAGCTAGACAGTTGAAATTATCACAGATGATGTATTTCTGTTGCCTCTATAACAACAAATACTAAAAACAGAATAACATAAATATTTAAGTAGGGCTCCCATACAACAAACGTGATTTTTTTGCCACACCAAACCAACCAACAGGCTGTATCTCATGAACCGTGATAGCTAGACAGTTGCTGTTAGCACTGCATAGGTCAAGGGTACCAGGTTCTCGCGGAAGACGCGTCTATGAATATGCATAAACAGTTTTTTTGTTATTGAGATAGATGAATGCTTTATAAAGAACATGTTATGTTTGTTTTAGGGTTCCGTAACCAAAGGGTAAAAATGGAACCCTAATAATAAGACTCCGCGGTCCGTCTGTCTATCTGTCTGTCCGTCTGTCACCAGGCTGTATCTCATGAAGAAGAAAACTGGCCAAGTGCGAGTCAGACTCGCGCACGAAGGGTTCCGTACCATTAAAGCAAAAAACGGCAATAAATTCACGTTTGTTGTATGGGGAGCCCCACTTAAATATTTATGATATTATCTTTGATAATTTCAACTGTCTAGCTATCACGGATCATGAGATACAGCCTGGTGACAGACGGACAGACAGACAGACACACACAGACAGAAAGACAGACAGTCAGATGGACCGCGGAGTCTTAGTAATGGGGTACCGTTTTTACCCTTTGGGTACGGAACCCTAAAAAGTGTTTATTTGCCACAAAAACGTTGATTCAATGACATCAAATATGTTGATTTTTCTTTAAATTCAACCCTTAACGATAGTAGTAGTAAGTAGTAGTAGCAGCAGTTCCTTATCGATATAAAAACATCAAAGTCACATCCCTACCGTCCTTGGCGACGGTTCGCCTAACTATTAAAAGGTTATCGTAATAATTATTATCTATTAGATTCTGTTTATGTGTTTTAGTATATCGTAACTATTCATAACGAAACTTGACCCGCCAAACTGGATCGGGGTCGGCCGGAAAAGTACTTGTTTCTCTCACAGAGTCGATACTGAAAATTTTATTTATTTATTTAACCATTAATGTACACACGCATAATACACAGACAAGAAGAAGGAACAGAAAATAGGTTAAAATAGGCAACGATGCACTGGTCGCCTCAAAGCTCCAAAGCCTCGAACATCGACGCCGAGTTGCCAACCTGTCGGTTTTTTATCGGTTACATTTCGGGGAGTGTGCGACGGAACTGCACAATTTGATTCCGCCTAGCCCTTTCCATCATCGGACTACAAGACGTACGGCCATGCGCCATCGGTACATGGTGGACATCCCTCCCATACGCACAAAGCGTTTTGCTAATACTTTCATTGTGCGTACAGCTAAGGAGTGGAATTCCCTTCCGGGGTCTTTGTTCCCTGATAGCTACAACCTTGGGGTCTTTAAGTCAAGAGTGAATAGGTTTCTTCTAGGCAAGTCATCTCTTAACAACAGGCGAGATAGTGGTCAAACGCGAGCCTATAGAGTATAAAAAAAAAAAACAAAAGGTACAAAGGTATGCTTATTTCTAACGAAATCTCTTCCAGCATACCTGCGAGAGGAGAGTTGAAAAAATATATGTAGACAACGTGTGTAGAGGGGAATAAAAAGAAAAATATATTAAACAATTCACAATAAAGAAGAATACTGTATAGATAATAATATATACTCTTATATACATGCATATTAATAAAATAAATATTACAATAATAAATACTAACTAATATCACAAATACTTAAATAATAATACATAATTATATGCAACTAAGACGGAATGGAAAGATAATGCTCTTTCACTCTCTTTTTTAAAACTGCAAGAGTTTGGCAGTCCCTAATATCAGGCGGCAACGAATTCCACAACCGCACCGCGTGCACAGTAAAGGAGTAGGAGTAAAAGTCGGTAGTGTGGGAAGGTGTTCCAAGGAGATGCTTGAGATGCGACCTGCATAGTGCATCGGAAGGACGGGAGTAGGAGAAGCGTTCGCGGAGGTAGGAAGGCGTTTTAGGGTTGTGAAGGACGTTATATAGCAGACACAAAATCCGAGAGTTCCTGCGAAGTCGAATAGTGAGCCACTTGAGCATTTTACGAAAGCCTGAGACATGATCATACTTTTTGAGATTGTAAACAAAACGAATACATATATTTTGTAAACGCTCAAGTTTATCTAAAAGCTCCTCAGTGGCATCTAAATAACATTTATAAAAAGATTAATAAAAATATTAGAAACGATTTTTTTCTTTTAACACGTAAACATACAATTTCATTGATTTGAAGCAGAAAATACGTGAATAATTACTAGATATATGATAAAAAAATAATGAAAGAAATAAAAACGACACAGGTCCGTCGTCTACGAGTACAAGCCCTTGAGCTAGACCACAGAGTACTTTTTTATAGCTAGACTGAATGCCTCGCGCGAGCCCAACGGTTTATAAGGCATTATTTAGACAATTTATTACAATAAAATAAGTACTCAAACATATAATATGAAAATTGGATTCGATTGATAAACTCCTCAAATTTCAAATTATTTACCAGTTAATTTATATTCAACATATTCTTACGCGTAGACGACGCTTTCGCACATGATAAAATTGCCTTTTTCCGCGTGGACATTTTTTTTAAAGTACAAACACAATAAACTTTGGAAAACAAAATTGGTGGCTTACTAGTCTTACTATATGCCCAGCCCATACCATTTTTTGCAGATTATTATTCGCCACCAGTAAGCTGAAAAAGCAATTGAAAAACCTGGTGTTAGAAATTTATTTTTTCTTATTTAATTTGAGCAGTTATCAAAAATATTTATTGTACATTTACTAGATAAATATGTGACGCAAAAAGTTGCATTAAAAGATTTATCATATATCTTGTAGTTATTGAGATATTTGCGCTGTAAAAGTAGCTGTTTTCTGTTTTTAGCTCGTGAAGCTTGTAGGGGCTCTTAACGATAGTGTTAGTAGTTCTTAAATTATGTTAGAAAAGTAAAAAAAAGACAAAAACATAAATGCGAGTATAAATAAAAGCAGATGCATGTCGTGGTTGTGGCAATAAGGCTTCCGCTCGGCATAATGCTGTGCCGTGGGGGACCCACAACACAGTGGTCGCCTAGGACGTGACGTACGGAAACCAAGGTCTGTAGCTCATGTAAAGATAGATACAAAAATCAAAAAGAAAAATACAGTGATATATTTAAAATAAACTACTTAAAAATATGTTGTGAACAAAAGGAATGCAGGTAACAGAAACACCGAAATAAATAAATAAATAAATTGATTATTAGCATTATTTTTTTTTAGCATATTGGGATAATAACAAAACTACGAGTATTTCTCCAATAATTTTAATAATAATGTTAAAAAAATGTGATAATTTTAACTCTTCTCCTCGCAAACGGTTCCTTTGATTAAGTCTTGAACTTTACCCCTGTAATAAAAAAAAACACAGTATTTAAAGTTTGAGTATGAGATTCTAGGTTCGATTCTCAGGTTGTTAACTGTTATAGGGTTTCTGTATTATTCAGGAGCAGCACTGAGTCTAGTTTTGTATTCGGTTGAAGGAAATTCGGCTGGATGCATGGGACTTAAGGCGCCGATAGTAAGTAGCTCATTTTAAAATGAGAATCACGTCTAAACAGCTAGTCTTAATTTTATGGAAATAAAAAAACTTTTTACAAAAAAATACTACCGACTTCCAAATAAAACTACAAAGTGAAAAATAACTTTATTTTTGGAAGTCGGTGTCCATAACGCAATAAATTGGTACCTACGAAAGACAGTTGTAGTTTTATTTGGAAGTCGGTAGTATTTTTTTGTAAAAAGTTTTTTTTATTTTTCACTTTTTTGTTGTACCTACCTAATAGGCAAGTTGTTTAGTAAGTTAACTACTCGTATAACGCCAGAATATATTACCCAAATATCATGAAACTTGAACATAACCGGTGAAATGAGAGATCTGCGTACCCCTTAAGGGCGTACTGGCGTGATGTTATGTTATGAAATGGCATAAACAACAAACAGACATGCAATTGCAGCAATCCCGAGAGATTTGCCGTTGTTTATTGAAGAGTTCTGTTGTATATCTTCGAATTTCTTCGTCAGTCCTTCACCAAATTAAAATGGGACCAATTTCGGAACATACTCTTTCAAACAAAAAATAATTTTTGAAATCGGTCCACAATTGATGGAGATATCGGTGAACATACACAAAACATACATAATGTCGAACATAGAACCTCCTCCTTTTTGGGAAGTCGGTTAAAAATATATGTTACATGTGACCATTTTCTTGATAATTAGATCTTTTATTTTATTTGACAATCCCACCCCACTATTCCCAAACCACTGCAGCTCCTGAAAGCCAGAATCAACAGTGGCGACCACCAGAAAAGCGCCGAGGCAATGAAGCTCAACAAGTTCTGCAGAAACAATTCATCTGTCATTAAATTGGATCGCGCAAATAAATAAATCGGCAAATAACCGGTTTGTTTGAGCAGTGGTGGCCCAGTGGTAACAGCCTCGACTTACAAGTTGTAGGTCATGGGTTCAAACCCAGGCAGGCGCTTTACTTTTTGTAAATTAATTCATCATCACTGCTCTCAAACGGTGAAGGAAATCATTGCATCGTGAGGAAACCGGCATGTCTTAGAACCAACAATTTGAAGACTTTTGACATCCATCTACCAGCACTGGGCCTGCGTGCTGGATTACGGCCTGATCCCTCTCAAAGAGAAAGAGGCCTGTGTCCTAGCAGCGAGAACATTAAAAGGCTGATGATGAACCGGTTTATTGTCGGTTGCTGATAAAAGATTTACCTCATATTAAATAGGCCTTAGTTATCAACTTATACAAACATACAACACAACAACAACAAAACAGCAAAAACAATAACAAAAACACAACATCACACAACAACAACACATACAATCACTTGTTAGGTAAATGCAGTCGTGATGATATACAATTTTAATACTTACTTATGCACAAAGAAGGTCGGCTCAGTAACATTAAGCTTTGAGTATATAAACGTAGGTATTTGATTCACTAAGACCCACACATCATCTCCAATGACCTTCAGATCTGCAAAAGAATACAAGATTAAAATAAATTATATATTTTAATTCTCCTGGGGTGTGACCATAAGCTCTTAGAGCGGTATCAATTTGAGATCGAATAAGGGACAGATGTATATGACTTGTATACATCTGTCTCTTACTCGATATCAAATTGATACCGCTCTAAGAGCTTATGGTCACCCCCCTGATCTTATCCTCGTTTATTTGTGGGTGGTACACTTCGATCAATTATAACACTAGATGCCCGCGGTCAGCGCTTCAAAAACGGTTCGAAAGACTTGGCCGCAAATACGGTGACAATTCAATAACAAATCGGTGCTTAATTGCATACAAATTTTCTTTCTTAGCGCTGGAACCCCGTACCACCACACGTCCAAAATCAAAATCAAATATTTTAATTTCAAACTTATAAAACGTCGACAAAAGGTGCACGGTTCGGGTTAGTCGTTTCCTATGGAGAAGAACCGGCAAGAAACTCCATGGTTACTCTTATATTTTTTTTTGTGTTTACAATATTTCCATGTTACAGCATTAGTACTTCGATATGGGGGGACAACGTAGGCCCGACAATAAGTCGTACGAAATTGAAAAAAAAAACAAACAAAAAAAATAATGTACGAAATAAAAAGTTAACAAATGTTAACAATCATCTAGAAATCTAGAAAGCCTACAATGTTCACACATTCACAATCGGTAAAAGAATCTATACAAAGGTAAAAAAAAAAAGCACAACACTAAATTTAACATGTGGCACAAATCTGTAGCAGTGCTGTAACTATTCTTAGCAAAGGGCAATAATGATGATTGAAAAATATTGTAAAAAGTCTAATTAAAAGAGAAAAAAAATGAGATTGAGAATAGTTAGAGATATCCATATATTTGTGCCGTTTATGAATTACCAGGGAAGCCGCATGCGCAGAGGGTGTCAAAGCCAAATTTTTTATCTTCAACGTAGTCCTTGATTTTATAATATGCTTTTTTAATAAGGACACGTTTGATGTAGTTTTTGAACTTTCCATCGGTCAGTTCTATAACTGAAACGCACCTACCAGTATATAAAGTAAAGGGCTAATAAACTTTATAGTGTGTAAAATTAACATTTTCTGGAATTGAACACAAAAATTGTACGTTCTTGTTTAATCAACTATCAAGCACAAAATTATGGAATATTGTATTGGGCTCTTAATTCACATTTCAAAGATTATTTGAACGGTTCATTTAAAATTGAAGCCAATAAATGGCGTGGTTGTAAATTTCTGAGGCAATTCACTCGATTGTTTAAATTTGTATAGCAACACATTTTGGTGCAATGAAACTGTAAAAACGTGCAAAAAATACTTATAAAACAAATCGACACTGTATTTAAAGAAAACATATTCACGAACCGAGTAAACGAATAAAACCCTTTTATTTGTAAGTCGCTGCTAACACCACCTATCGTCGTAGAACGGAACCGAACGATCCGATCGATGTAAAAAAAAAATCAGTTTAATCAGACTAAAAACGCTAGTTACGTTGGCACGGTTTTTTGGTATGGGATGAGGCATCTGTATTCTAGTTTTATATTATCTGTGTCCCTGGCAAGGCTGAAGGGATACTGTAACTGTGTCCAGCTAGGAATATCAGTCGAGTGTTTGACACAGGGTTCGAGACATTAATTATAATATTTATAGTTTGAATATCTATACTATTTCAACACTATAGAGAAAGACTATAGTGTTGAAATAGTATAGATATGTTTTTGTCAAACTCCAACACCATCCCAGAATCCTCCTTGCTTCGGCGAGTACGTAAAGTTGCTCCCAGCTGACATTTGTAGATCTTTGAGTCTTTACGTATAGTTAGAAGCTCATAAATCACACCGCACATTACACGCTCTCGTTTGTCTACGGTTTCGACAAATGTCAATTGAGCCGTCGGGTTTTTGGTCGTATATTTATTGTGTTTTATTTACTTATTTGTTTTATAAATTATACAAAAACATACTGTAACTCACCTTCTGTGTTTGTACTATTTTGTTATTTGTTTTATTCTATTTTATCTATACTAATATTATAAAGAGGTAAAATTTGTAAGTTTGTATGTAGGGGGTAATCTCTGGCACTAATGAACCAATTCTAAAAATTTTTTCACTGGTAGAAAGCTACATTATTCCTGAGTGCTATAGGCTATATAACATCACGCTACGACCAATAGGAGCGGAGCATAAATGAAAAATGTTGCAAAAACGGGAAAGAATATTAGGTGTAGGGTAGGTGTAGGGTAGGGTAGGTACGTAGCCAGTTGACGGGAGCGAAGCCGCATGGGACAGCTAGTTCCTAATATATTGTAAGTTTCGTTTCTGTGAGTGTGTCCGTGGCATCAACAGTGGGCCCTATCAGAATATCAGCGCAGTGATATTTTCTTTTTAATATCGTTGCACATGCTGAGATAGGAGCCTTTTTGGTCTCGCACGGGGTTTTTTCTATTTTATTATTGTTTGTGTTTTGCTTATCTCGTGTCTCCTGTGCGGGTCACAAATAAACATTTTTCTTTCTTCTTTCTTTCTAAAATACGATCTCATCTTAGTTGGAAAAAGTTGAGGTATACTATCTTTATATGATCACTTTGTCCTGCAGAGTGGTAAAAAGATATATATATACCAGCTTGCTATGGCTCTGAGCGACCACAGCAGCGGTCTTGCTGGTCAGAACTAGCATTGTGTTCCAGCATATGATGCTGTTCTGTGCCACGTTGGCGTACAGTGGCGTCTCGGTGGTGCTTAGGGCATGTAATATCGGAAGGTTTACAATTCCGATATTGTTTGATTTTTGATTTCGGAATTGTGCACTTTCGTTAAATATCACTTTTTTTTTGTTATTCCTCAAATTCGGTATGAGTTTGGATTGAATACAATAAAAAACACGTTTATGTCGCGACATATAAGGATTTTCTATTGTGTCTCTCTCTAATCACCAATGACTGGGTAATTGGTGACTAAAGGTAAAATTTTTGAAATACCGGGACTGTAAATACGGAATTCATCAAGGCACACAATTATTTTTTCATGAAGTATAGTTTAAGTAATTAAGCGCCTGATTAGTAAACAGATTATCCGAACACCTGTTAATCACGCGATTTCTCGTCAACGCTTCACAAGGAGCTAAAATGCGTTATTTTTTCTGATTCCGAGATTCCGATATTGGATGACTCAGTATCGGAATTGAATTATCGGTAATTTCGTTCCGAGATTCCAATATTACGAGATTCAAAGATTCCGATATTCATGCCCTAGTGGGGCTGTGGAAGCTAGTACCTACCTGATATATAAACCAGCTTGCTGTGGCTCTGCGCGACCACATGATACCGTCCTGTGCTGCGTTGGCGTACAGCAACGTCTGGGTGGCGCTATGGAAGCTAAGTCCTATCTGATATATAAACCAGCTTGCTATGGCTCTGAGCGACCATAGCAGCGGCCTTGCTGGTCAGAGCTACCATTGTGTTCCAGCATATGATGCTGTTCTGTGCCGCGTTGGAGTACAGCAGCGTCTGGGTGGCGCTATGGATGTTAGTACCTACCTGATATATAAACTAGCTTGCTATGGCTTTGAGCGACCACAGCAGCAGTCTTGCTGGTCAGAGCTACCATTGTGTTCTAGCATATGATGCTGTTCTGTGCTGCGAAGGCGTACAGCAGCATCTGAATGGCACTGTAGAAGATTGTACCTACCTGATATGTAAACCAGTTTACTGTGGCTCTGCGCGACCACAGCAGTCGTCTTGCTGGTGAGAGCCACTCTTGTGTTCCAACACATGATACCGTCCTGTGCCACGTTAGCGTACAATAGCGTTTGGGTGGCGCTGTGGAAGTCGTGCGAGCCACTCTGGGAGAATGCTCCTCTGACTCCTTCAAGCTGAAAAGAAAGACCAGATTCATATTGAAAAGGGATTTGTTTGATCAAGATTTAATAATTTAAAATAACATAGTGTCTCAAGAAACAAACATGTGTGCAATAATTCATAAATGTCATAATGGCGGGCTTAAATCTTGAAATTGAAAGATTCTACCACGTATATTTAGTACCCATTTAGTACTATTTTTTGCCTGTCCTAAAATTTTTGTACCTCTCACGGCATAAACGGAATTTCACGATAACACTGGTCCCGCCATTATAATGCGTCATAATGACGAGACCATGCCTTGCCTGTACCTCAAAAGTACAACGAATTACATCATTCTGATCAAAGCAGTATTTAGTCATTGACTTAGTACCTCCAGAAATCCACAGTGGGCGATGGAGATCTTAATAGTTTCATTAAACAATGTTTATTTTTATTTTTACAGTTTCTCCGCCTGAATAATTTAACGAGCAAAAATACTTCAAGTAAAAAGTTGCAGCTACATTTCGTGCAGGCGCTTTAGGTCGACTGGTAGAAAATGCCTAAGGCATTAAGTCCGCCTCTGGACGTTTTTGTGCATGAAGTATTAAATAAATAAATAAATAATAAATAAATAATCGGACACTGATGGGAAGTCGGTCATATTTAACTTACATGATAGACAGACATCGAGACAGGTAAAAGTAAATAACAGCTTGTAAGTAATATGGCTTGTTATTAGATCCTGTGACGTATGAGACAAAGTACCTAACAATAGCATTATATTACTGTGGTAAACGTAAACACGAAACTAACTGAGATAAATAGTGTTAAACCTTCTTGGTTACTTTGGTTACAATGCCAACACCCTGGCCATAGAAAGTATTATTTGATGTAAGGTTCAAACTACTGTCACCTGTAAAAAAAGGGAAAAACAGCTGATTACATGTCACTAACATCAAACACTGCGTTTTACTTAAATCTACAAATTGAGTATATAATAAGTGGTTATGGGCGACTCAGCGATGGAAAAATCAACATCTAGTTCGTTAACGTTCAAAAAGTTGACGGGGAACAATTTCCCTGACTGGATCTTCAGCGTTGAATGCATGTAAGTTGAACTCGACTTATGGGATGTGGTCATCAGCAAGGAGCTAGACCTCACGGATCCTATCATCAAGCGGAAAGATGAAAGAGGAAAAGCAAAAATTTGCCTAGCGTGCGACGAGTCGGTTTATCCAGTAATCAGATCTGCGAAAACAGCCTATGAAACTATGAATTGCTTAAAAACAGCGTATGCTAATAGTGGTTTGATGAGAAGACTTACGCTTATGAAAAAGCTTCTTAGCAATGAACTAAATAAGTCATCAGGTATGCAAGAGTACGTCAACAATACCCTGGCCATTCAACAACAGTTGACTGCTATTGGAGCAGGAGTGGAAGACGAGTTTGTGGCGATCATATTACTCACTGGACTACCTGATAAGTACAACTCGTTAGTTATGGCACTAGAACATTCCCCTGAAGCAAAATTGACCACAGAGTCAGTCGTAGCAGCCTTATTGAAGGAAGATCTTCGTACCTCAGGACCTATATCTTCCGTGAACACGGCGCTTTACAATAAGAACTCGAATAAGAAGTTTTGCTCATATTGTAAAAAGTTAGGACATTTAGTCTCAGAATGTAGAAACAAAAAGAAAGTTTCGGCAAAGAACCCAAAAAATGTTTTGACTGAAAATAATTGTACAAATTATACATCACAGTTCACACTTTCATCATGTTTCATTAATGTCCTTCCTCCTTACAGTTCACCTGAGTGGTTCATAGACTCTGGTGCAAGTTGCCACATGAGCAACAGGAAAGAGTGGTATGAGAATATGTATTCCTACGTCTCGCCGATAACAGTTGCTAATAAAGAGCAGCTGTTGAGTGAAGGCAAAGGTACTGTTCATGTAAATATTTCTGATAGTGTCAATAAAATCAGCGATGTACTATACGTTCCAAACCTAGCTACCAACCTATTATCTGTTAGCAATATGGTAAAAAAAGGTTACGATGTTTTATTTACATCGAAAGGTGCTCAAATCTTTGAAAGCAGCGGTTGTCAAGTGACAGGAAATGTCATTGCTACAGCTTCAAACCATAAAGGCATGTATAGACTTGACATGAGTTCACATGCCCTGTGTACAACCACTAAAGAGTCTGCTATGCTATGGCATAGGCGCCATGGCCATCTAAATGCAAAAAGTATGCATATCCTTAAAAATAAAGGTATAGGAATAGATTTCAGTGCCTCTTACACTGAAACTTGCGTACCATGTTTACAAGGCAAACTTGCGAGAAAACCTTTTGTAAAATCGAAAAGTAGATCAAGTCAAGTCTTAGAATTAATTCATTCGGACTTATGCGGACCTATGAGTACGCACTCGTGGGGTGGAGCTCTTTATTTACTTACTTTTACAGACGATTTTAGTCGCAAAACTTTTGGATATCTTTTAAAATCAAAGGCCGATGTTTTTACAAAGTTTGTTGAATTTAAGCATTTAGTTGAAAATCAAACGGGCAAACGGATAAAAATCTTACGTTCCGATAATGGTCGCGAATATGTAAACAGAGACATGACTACATTTCTCAAGGAAAACTGTATAATCCACCAAACTACGATTCCGTACACACCCCAGCAGAATGGAGTTTCTGAACGCGCAAACCGTACTATTATTGAAAAAGCCAGATCAATGCTTAAAGACTCACAACTTCCTTTAGCATATTGGGGAGAAGCCGTAAATACAGCAATTTATTTAAAGAATCGTGTACCGACACAATCTTTAAATAACAAGATTCCAGAGGAACTGTGGACCAAGCAGAAAATCGACCTCTCACATTTAAGAGTGTTTGGTTGTCAAGCTCACGTTCTTTTGCCTAAAGAAAAACGGACAAAACTAGAATCAAAAACCCAGTCATGATTTTTTGTGGGCTATGCTACTGAAAGTAAAGGATATCGCCTTATAGATCCAAAAAATCCTCGGACAATTATAATTGCGAGAGATGTTGTCTTCATAGAAGACAAAATGCATACAGAATCTAAGAATTCTGATAGTAGCACGCAAGACTCACTTCTAGATGAAGTAGTTATACCATTTGTTGACGAGCAACCATCTTCATTGGATCAAGAACTTGTTTCACAACAGCAACGTCAGCCACCACTGGACACTTCTGAGATACCACAAACATCGTCAACGGAGTATTTATCAGCTTCTGAAGATATTGTGATACCGGAAGTATCTCCTTCTGATTCTGAACCAACTGTAGAGCCATCTCATGAATCGAATACGAGATATCCTACTCGATCGAGGCGTCCTCCTGAGAGACTAGAATACTCGAACATGGTAGAACTGGAACCAGAATCATATAAAGAAGTAACTGTCCACCCAAATAAAGAAAAGTGGATCGAGGCAATGCAAGCGGAATATAATTCATTGTCGAAACATGGAACTTGGGTTCTCGTTGACAGGCCTGCTGGCAGAAAAACAACAAAATGTAAATGGGTCTTCAAGATCAAAAAGGACACAAGTGGTCAAGTTACCAAGTATAAGGCTAGATTAGTAGCTAAAGGCTTCACCCAGGTAGCAGGAGTTGATTACGGGGAAACTTTCTCACCAGTTGCTAGACTATCTTCAGTACGTCTTTTGATAGCTTTTGCTGCGCATCGAGGGTTACAGGTTGACCATCTTGATGTAGAAACCGCATTCCTAAATGGAGATCTTGAAGAAGAAATCTACATGGAGCAACCAGAGGGTTTCTCTACTGACCCAAAGAACAAAGTGTGTCTGCTCAAAAAGGCTCTTTACGGCCTCAAACAGGCTCCACGACAGTGGAATATTAAGGTGTGCGATGCTATGCGCAAACTGTCGTTAACACAAACAGCAACCGAACATTGTCTCTATTTTAGACGAGAAGCAAATGATCTGCTTCTGGTAGCTGTATTTGTAGATGATTTTTACATCGTAAGCACAAACGACACGTTAAAGAGAAACTTCAAAAAGGAACTCCAGAAACAATTTATTGTAAAAGACCTTGGCATTCTAAAGGATTGTCTAGGAATGAGAGTTACACATAATGACGACTCCATTTCTCTCGATCAAACTAAATACATAGAGAAACTTTTACACAAATATAACATGACAGACGCAATTACTGTCTCAACACCCCTGGAACCAGGACTAAAGCTTTCTCTTTCTGAAAAAGAAGAACCGAAAGCTGAAGTTCCTTATCAAGAACTTATCGGCTCTTTAATGTACATTGCCATTTGTACAAGACCTGACATTGCTCACTCAGTCTCGTACCTTTCCCAGTTCAATGCACATTACGGGGAGGTACACTGGAGGGCCGCTAAGCGAGTTCTTCGCTACCTGAAAGGTACTAAGGAACTTAAACTTAGTTACAATAAGACAAATCTGTTTTATCCTACTTGTTACGTAGATGCAGACTATGGAAACAATATGGTGGATCGGAAATCATTTACTGGATACGTTTTCATAATGAGCGGAGGACCTATTTCGTGGGAAGCTCGCAAGCAGCTAACAGTTGCTCTTTCCACAACGGAAGCTGAATACATGGCTCTAGCTGAAGCTTGCAAAGAAGCCATTTATCTAAGAACCCTCATTAATGAACTCCTTCTCATCCCCACTCATTCCATAGTCATATACTCAGACAATCAAAGCTCCATAAAATTAGCTCATAATGACACGTATCATTCACGCACTAAACATATAGATATAAAGCATCACTTCATACGAGATACAGTAACACATCAACACATTGAAATTAAATTTATACCTACACAGTCAATGATTGCTGATGTTCTAACTAAGCCTTTGGCGAAACTTAAGCACGCAAAATGTGTGCAATCCTTAGGTTTAATTTAGATGTTATTTGATAGTTTTTTTTTTTATACAACCTTGTTAGTGATGGACTTTTGTGTGTTTGTGTGTGTTGTTATAGTTATTTTAATTACTTTGATATATACTTTTGTCTTATACAGGATGTTCGCATTGCGGGGAGGTGTTAAACCTTCTTGGTTACTTTGGTTACAATGCCAACACCCTGGCCATAGAAAGTATTATTTGATGTAAGGTTCAAACTACTGTCACCTGTAAAAAAAGGGGAAAACAGCTGATTACATGTCACTAACATCAAACACTGCGTTTTACTTAAATCTACAAATTGAGTATATAATAAGTAATAGAAACTGATCGATGGCCTATTTTAGATAAAGGATAGGATAGGATAGATCGACCCCCTTTTTCGCACTTAGACTGCCATTTGGACCGTTGTGCGAGTAGGCCTCCTCTCTGTGAGTGGGAATCGAAACTGAATCAGTCAGCTACACTATCCCCGGGTGACATAGGCTACTTTTTATCCCTGTATTCCCACGGGAACGGGAACTAGTTTTCTACAAAGCCAAAATACAAAAACTTAAATCAGCTGGTTCCTACATTTTGAACCGACTTTCCAATAAGGTTGTATGTTAGACTATGTTTTTTATTTTTCATCGATTTTTCCGTTTATTGTAGAAAAAAAAAGAACTCTTCAATAGATGACGAAAAATCATGCCTGTTAAGTGAATGTTACTATAGAACTTGCATTCTAGGTACTCCAACAAAAACTTAACAAAAAACGAAGAAACGAAACCAAAAAACACCGACTTACGAAAATGAAGTTATTTTTCAATTTGTAGTTAGTCTTTATTTGGAAGTCGGTGATATTTTTTTGTAAATATGTTTTTTTGTCGGGTATGTAATGCGGGCAAGAACGTATTGCACAGCTGCTTTTTCTTTTTTTTTGTGTAAATTTTTACATAAATCCTGTAAAAAATATTGGGTGGTTCGATTACTACTTTATATTTTTATATTTTAGTACCTTGAAATTGGCTTCAAAATCAGAAGTTTTATCTTTCAACACCTCGTTCGACACAGAGAACTCCTGCGTCGATATGAAGGGATGGTAGTAAGCGGTTCTCTTGCCTGTCGCATCAGGGTCTGACAGAGCGACGCTGAAGAGTCCATCGTGCCAGTTGATTTTCTGATCTGGGAAACAAAAGATGGATCAGAACGGAAAGGAAGAAAAGAACAATGTGAAATATAACTTCAATTTCAGAAGTCGGTGTCAAAAAACATAGAACATCATCAGGAACACCGACTTTCGAAATTGCAATTATTTTTAGGGTTCCGTACCCAAAGGGTAAAAACGGAACCCTATTACTAAGACTCCGCGATCCGTCTGTCTGTCTGTCTGTCCATCTGTCACCAGGCTGTATCTCATGAACCGTGATAGCTAGACAGTTTAAATTTTCACAGATGACGTATTTCTGTTGCCGCTATAACAACAAATACTAAAAATACAATAAAATAATATTTAAGTGGGGCTCCCATACAACAAACGTGATTTTTTGTCGTTTTTTGCAATAATAATACGGAACCCTTCGTGGGCGAGTCCGACTCGCACTTGCCCGGTTTTTACTTTGTAGTGAAGTGGGTTGCACTTTTTTATAAAAATGTATTTCAGTTTTAGTTGTGGTAAGTACTGGTCAAGTTCCTATCTTCACAAAATTTATGTAGGAACAATTCTAGATCATACAATTCCAAAAAAAAAGAAATCCAAAATTGGTCCACAGTTAACTATTAAGACGATTTGGTGAAAATACACAAACAAAACTCCTCTTTTTTTGGAAAGTCGGTTAAAAAGAAACAAAGATACTTTTTTATTGATAGGCTTTTTTGGCCACAATGTCATTAGATGGGAAGCGGTGAAGTAGTCGACGATGCAGCACGCTTGCCTCGATGTAAACATTGTAAACTATTTAGAGCCTTTGCACACGACGTTTTTGTATGCACTGACAACGCGCCTAGAACGCAATCAGGACGCTCAGCAAACGCAACACTGAAGTCACGTTTTTACCTTTACACACGATCCTTGCATTTGAATCTCTATAAACGCGCGTCACATTTGCGTTTGTATCAATACAAACGTGTAAAATCTGCTAAAACGCGTAGAGGACGTGCTAATTAAAAATGCGTGGTGTGAAAAGGCTCTACAGTTAACTCAAAGAACCCCAGGTTGTAGCTTCAGAAAACACATGATTGTGATAAAGAAGGATTTATAATCTTCTCGAACAAATTTCAGCCACAATGGCCAATCTCTACAGGGATTACTAAGTACGCGCGAGATAAATATAGTGCACAAATGTCTGCGCAAACACGGATGCTCTCTCTGTGCCTTGATCCTCATAGTCCCATAGGACGGCTATCGACATGACTTGCTAAAAGTACTACTCTTTGTTAACAAGCATATTACAAACTAGATGATTATATTCAAGATAAGAATGCTTGGAATCTTGCTGGTCCTGCTCCATAGGGCGATCTTAAAAAAAAACAAACTGCTTATAGTACATTACTGCAGAATCCAGTAAGTAAGCCTCCCTGGCCAAGTATGAGTTAACCGGACCGAACCGCAGGTGAGGTCCGGTTATGTACGAGGCCAGGATGGCTTTCTTACTGGTTGAGACTTGTATAATGCTTTTCTCAAAAATGAAAGAAAGTTTAACAACAAATTCGTTTAATTAATATTCAAGGTTACATTCATATTAGGGCAAATACTGATAGATATTGTGATCGATTTACCGGGGGCATTTATATTTGTTTGTTGCACGTCTTGATTAACGGACTCAAAAATATATCTATCTCATAAAATGTCATACCAAAAAGAGAGATAGATATATATTTGGAGGCTCCCTCCTATAACCATGTTATAATGGCTAAACTCTAATATGTGTCTGGCTGGTACTATGTGTTTTTTTCTAAGCAGATCTGAAGAGGATGACGTACTGTCTAGAGATAATTGTTTTCGGTTTTTTGCACAAACGGTTATTTAACCGATATACAGATTTCATATCGATATCGATAACGGTTTTCAGATATCGATATCATTTAGTACAGTTTGCATAAGTTAAAATGTTATTTAGATGAGCAAACTAACAACGAACGCGAAATAATACTTAGAAAGAGAGGTAGCGCATAATTATGGTTCCTATCGTTTGTGAAGTTTGCGTTTTGTTCGTAGTTCGTACGTTTCCGCATTGTTACGGTTTTAAGTTTTGACTTATTCGTTCTCGCACGCTAGTAAGCTTTTTATTAGATACAGTTTTTGTAATATCGGTTATTTTGATATAGATATCGATATGATATGATATCTAACACATATCCGATATAAGTTACGTTTTGATATATCGGACCAATCCCTACTACTGTCCAGTAAGTAAATTACCTACATACTTACTTAATGGACAGTAGGAGATTCCAAATTTAAAATCTCGCTTCTTACTGGACAGTTGTGAATAAGTCTCCGGTAGAGTTCACTTTCTGGATACTTTTTACAGATGTTATGACAGCATTACATACCATTTTTGAGAAAATTTACATTATATTCATAATTATAGTATTGCTTTTTTTGTCTTCACATTTTGTTTAAGAAATTGACACACACTGTTCCGTTGTTGTTGAATAAGGTATTTTACCTATGTTTGCAATATTTGTAAGTATGTGAGAACCATGTTCCTATTAATCAAATTAATGAATTAAAGTAAACCACTTTTTATGTGGTGTTTCTTGTCCGTTAATCTCCATAATAAGCTACTTTTCCGAATAGACTGTATGCGGTAGAATCAATTATTATTACTTTTAAATATTTGTTTTTGGTATTTCGAGCATCGTCAGCGCTGAAAACGAATGACACTTGTCTATAGCGTCTGGGTATCGGAGCCATGATCCCACGCTCGGCAGTCGTGCCACCACGACGTTGGTCTCGTGGTGGCACGACTGCCGAGCCATAAGAACCAGACAATTCAGGAGTACCAAATGAACCATGATTACTTACAATGTAAGTACAAACATCAAAAGTGTCTTGAGCAAACAATGGATCAACACGCAAATCATTATAATGCTTATTCACTACTTCAACCTTACACATATCATAATATCTATTTAACTCTATATTACCAATAATAAACTCAATCTTATTTACTATCATCATTCCATACTGATTCTGAAGATAAAGGCCAACATTCTTATTGCCCATAGCAAACAACGTAAACAAAGGCATTTCACCATACTTAATATCATAATTTTGGAGACCAAACTTCCATGCCTGCTGCTGAATAGCAGATCCACAATAAACATACTTCATAACACGACCCGGCACAGACATAACACTTTTAACAGGCGGGCCACGAGGTGCAGCATTACGACGAAATCGCCTACGAGGACGTCTCATCTTCCGACGATAAACATATTGTCTCTTGCGAGGAAATGGGCGACTCCTCTTCCAACTTCGGAACACACGTCCGTATCGCCTCCCAAAATGGTTCCGAAGCACTAACAAACAATAAACGATTCTTTAAATCATCATCCATACTATCATCAAGTTCATTAGAAACAAATATAATAGGACCTTTGAATGCTAACAACATATCACACTCACATTTAACAGGATAAGCATACTTACGTCCTTCTAACAATCGCTTCAACATATTCGGTACACTAAACTTATAAGAAAATTCTTCAAACAGTATAACCTTATGATATCCCTCCCGAAATCCCTACATAAAAAATTTACCCACCCCGGGATAAAAAACATACTTCAAATTAATCCTACCAATCAAACATTCAATATAAGATGACTTGCCAACATTAGAAGGACCATACAAATACAACTGCTAACGTTTAAAACCAATAGTTCGCAAATAATCATTCCACCACATACATACTTCCATAGTCCAATTACCAAAACATTCATTCAAAGGTCGTAAAACTACATTAACAACTGGTTCTTTTATATCAGCAAAAACTTTTTGCAAAAAGCGATAACAGAATCGATGCTCAATAACAAACGGATCATCAAAGCGAAACCTCGAAGTTTAATAAAGAAGGATTTAACTTACGTGCAACAACGAAGTCGGAGGCACCAACATCGTAAACAAAGGAAGAATGGGAGAACCTCCAGCTGGCAAGCTGCTTGAGAGAGAACACTACCAGCCCGTTCTTGGCCAGATCATTGATGTAGGCGTACGCGTCGTCACAGGTCGAAGAAGTTACGTCTACGGTTATCGATGTTAGACCTGAAAAAAACAATTGAATGCTTGTACATGAATAAATTCTGCCAACGGCTCCGCCCGCGTGAATGTCTGCAAATTAGCCCAAAGAGAATGTAATCTCGATATAAGTCCTGTTTTAAGTTCCAATGTATACAAAACAAGATTGGCGATATCGGTCGGATGTCGCGCACGTATATTTTCTATGATTATTGCAAGTGCAAATTGCTCAATTTGCATTGCTTTGCGTCCATGTGCACTTGCAATTTAAATCGCCTACTTCGTAGCACGACCATAAACACACTCTTTGTAACTTTAGATGGTAAAGTGTGTAAGTTATATTTTTTTTTTGCATTTAACGCCATCTAGTGTCGTATAGAAATCACATACTTATAGGCAGAAAATGATTTTACAATGCATGTCCTCGAAAAGAGCTTTTTCCAAGAAGCCAAACTGTGCGGAAAGTGTCACTTTTTTTTACTAGTGCTTTTTACTTTCCTGTACTTTTTTAATTTTTAACTCCAACGTCAGCTCGCCGCATAGAGTTTTTATTATTTGAGAAAAGTTTTAAAAATTAGTTAAGTACAGATTATCATTCATATAAAAGGTAAAACAAAACTAATACTTAATTTAAGGCGTTTTAATTACTCTAGATTTAGATTTTGATCAATAAATTAATTTTGAATATTCATTAAATATGTTTGGCAGAATGAATATTTTGCTCTTGCCTATTTGCGTTACGACGTGACAGCTATTTGCACATGCGCAGTAGATATACCCGATGAACTATGAAATTAATTAATCTGTGGATAATACCGTTTCATCAACTTCTATGCCAGCTGGAATTTTAGCGTGGTCGTGCTGGGAAGGAATCTTGCCAGCACGACCTGTATATCTGCGATAATTGAGAGGTATAAAATATCTAATTAGTGGTATAAAATAGTACAAATTAAAAGGATTTTATACCATCTAAATCAATAATGAATGCGTTCATGGTCGTGCTACGAAGTACAACACTATTGGTGTGATATAAATCGAATCGTCAAACCATCACAAATATCGCTAAGGGTATAAGTAGGCTGTTAAACTAGGTTGTATTCATGTATATCTGTTGCGTTTTCACCATCATGTTTACAATATACTGACTTTGCCCGCGGCTTTGTTCACTTGGCCTTTCCTTCAGGAACCGTACATTTTGCCAACGTAAAAAGCACTAGTGTCGTTTCTAACAGAAGAAGGTTTTTTGTACTTCCAGAGATTTTAAATGTACCTATCCTGCAAATGATCGGTTACAGCTTAGTAAAAACCGGCCAAGTGCGAGTCGGACTCGCGCACGAAGGGTTCCGTACTTGGTAAATTGCTGTTTACGATTTATAACGTATTAAAAAAAACTACTTACTAGATCTCGTTCAAACCAATTTTCGGTGAAAGTTTACATTAATTTATTTTAAATTTATATTCACATAATGGTAAGTAACTTATAAATTAAGCCCCACAAAACCGTAGTAATGGTTTGACTGTGGGATCGGTGAGTCTCTATACACTAATTATTAAATTTCATACTTAAAGCAAATGATTACTTAAAGACACATTTTTAAATAATATATTTTTAAAGCTGTTTTTATTAGTTTCACTTTATATCTGCCGGCAGACTGTTCAAAAGATATGGTGTTCGTTTTTTTAGGGTGTGGGTGGGACATGGTAATTAATGTACATCATATATTTTTTTAGTTTTATCATTCTCTTATTTAAGACTAGCTGTGCCCGCGGCTTCGCTCCCGTCATCTGCCTGCCAACCCTACCATACTTACCAGCCTGCTTGCCTACTCCACATACTCAAAAAAAAAATTTACAAAAAAATACTACCGACTTCCAAATAAAACTACAAAGTGAAAAATAACTTTATTTTTGGAAGTCGGTGTCTTTCGTAGGTAACAATTTATTGCGTTATGGACACCGACTTCCAAAAATAAAGTTATTTTTCACTTTGTAGTTTTATTTGGAAGTCGGTAGTATTTTTTTGTAAAATGTTTTTTTATTTTTCACTTTTTAGTTGTACCTACCTAATAGGCAAGTGGTTTAGTAAGTTACCTACTCGTATAACGCCAGAATATATTACCCAAATATCATGAAACTAGAACATAACCGGTGAAATGAGAGATCTGCGTACCCCTTAAGAGCGTACTGGCGTGATGTTATGTTATGCAATGGTATAAACAACAAACAAACATGCGATTGCAGCAATCCCGAGAGATTTGCCGTTATTTATTGAAGAGTTCTGTTGTATATCTTCGAATTGCTTCGTCAGTCCTACACCAAATTAAAATGGGACCAATTTCGGCACACACACACACTCTTTCAAACAAAAAAAGATTTTTTGAAATCGGTCTACAATTGACGGAGATATCGGTGAACATACACAAAAAAAAGCATACATACTGTCAAACATAGTACCTCCTGCTTTTTAGGAAGTTGGTTAAAAAATATACATACTACATACTAATTTTTTTCTAGGGTCATTCTTTCGCGTAATATCTTAACACCGCGATTCAGAAAATGACTTTAAATGCACAACGCCATCTATCGAATAGCGAGTTCAACTGTCCGACTAACTGAATTGCGTGAGCTGTGATAATTTTACTTCTTGAACACTTTAAATTCATCTAACTTTTGATAGAGTGAACCGATTGCGATGAAACAAAAACTAAATAATTCTTCAAGATACGCACAATTTTTATGTATAAAAGTTATCTACATTGGTTTCGTACATTTCACGTGATGCGTGCACAAATAAACAGACAAACAGACAAAAATTCCAAAAATGCTAGAAATGGGTTCTGTTAGTTATCCTTTAACACCCTGGCTATTTTTTTTGGATTTTTTTTCGATGTACAAAAAATATTTTTCTACAGATTTATTATATGTATTGATGAAGTTACAGGGGGGGGACACATTTTACCACTTTGGAAGTGTCTCTCGCGCAAACTATTCAGTTTAGAAAAAAATGATATTAGAAACCTCAATGTCATTTTTGAAGACCTATCCATAGATAGTTTGATGAAAAAAAAAATGAGTTTCAGTTCTGAGTATGGGGAACCCCCAAAATGTATTGTTTTGTTTCTATTTTTGTCTGAAAATTTTATTGCAGTTCACAGAATACATCTACTTACCAAGTTTCAACAGCATAGTTCTTATAGTTTCGGCAAAAAGTGGCTGTGACATACGAACGGACAGACAGACAGACAGACATGACGAATCCATAAGGGTTCAGTTTTGCCATTTGGCTACGGAACCCAAATATTGCGATTGTTGATCGATGATTTACCTGAAGTGGTGCCATTTACTAAGACATCAGACGGGATCTTGTATCTCAGCAGCTCCTTGTCGGTTTTCAAATCGTACACTATGATGTGCGGCGGCCTTTTCTGAACGAACTTGTCTGTAACATAAGAATAATAAATTTTATTAACTGGTAAATGAATTATGAAGGCTCGTTCCCGCTCTAAGGCTAATACTGGCAACTTTTTCGAAGTTATACTGGAAGCTGACCCCTCTCATTGGAAAAAAGCTGAGCAGTTGATCAGTTGTGAGGCTCACGGCAAAAAAAAATGATCGATCAAGGTTAGGTAGGTCCTGGTAATCTGTGTGACAGTATTTCCTAGTGCAGATACCAGTCTCCAAGAAAGGATTTATCAAATAATATCATCACATCACATCATCAGCTTATTAATGTTCCCACTGCTGGGACACAGGCCTCCTCTCTGTGAGAGGGAATGGGCCGTAATCCACCACGCGGGCCCAGTGCGCGTTGTTGGATGTCACATGTCTTCGAATTTTTGGTTCTAGGACACGCCGGTTTCCTCACGATGTTTTCCTTCACCGTTTTGAGAGCAGTGGTGATGAAATAATTTACACAAAGTAAAGCGCCTGCCTGGGCTCGAACCTACGACCTACAACTTGTAAGTCGCGGCCGATACCACTGGGCCACCACTGCTCCTGTCCTATCAAATAATATTGCACTTTTATGTATTAGTTTATAAGACATCTCTGTGGAAGAGAAATAAATATTTATTTTATCAGAATATGAGATTGTGCTGATTGGTTTCTTGGCAATAGTGTTACGGAAAATCGGTACGAAGTGTTGTGCACTAGTAGAAATTATGGATCTGTAATTTACATAATAGTAATAAAAAAATAATGAAGAATTTAGAGTCTAGAGTCTGGCAAACGAAAGTAGAGACTGAAAAAACGCGGCAAATTTAAAAAATATCAGCATTGCAACCCCAAAAACTAGTATGAAATACCTGGAATAACCTAATTTGATACTTTAGAATTATTTATATTACTTCATCTGAATAAAATTAATTACTATAGGTAGGTACTTTAGGTAGGTAATACTTTAGATATATCAATCTGAATTAAAAAAAGCAACAGTATTCTATAATAATTTTGGTTTATTCACTATCAATCAAAATCTGAATCTAAGACTTCCATGTGAAAAGATTCATAAGAGTCACAGGAATCATTGTTTTCTACCTTAACAATGAAACTTTTTAAATGATTAAATAGAGAAATAGTTTTTGCAAAAAGATAAATAGTGATTACGAATTAAAACAAAGTATCAACTTAGTAGCGTCATACTGAAAATTGGGGTTGACATTAGTATAGCATTGCCATATAAAAAGTTTGCAAATAAATCGAGTGTCTACTTTCGTTTGCCAGACTAGCTTAAAATAACGATTTTGTCTCAAGTGGCGATCTGTCCTATACAAACAATAAGATTTAGTCTATCCTATTTAACTTCATACAAAATTATAATTATAATTTGTACTACCTGAAAAGGATGACATACAATATTGCTGAATAATTGTATAAATTAATTGTTTTCTCAATTTAATTGTCTTAAGGATACACTACTCGATAATTATTCCATACAAACGTAGTCTAGCGATTACTCCACTGTTTGACGATGTACGTTCAAAATAAAAAGTGATATCAATTTGTCTCATCATTATCTAGCACTGTATGGAAACAAAAAATAAAAAAATATTTATATTTGAAAGTTATGAGCGTCGAAAGTTCCACATTTCGACACAAATTTTAACGCATTTTTGGGCGCAAATAAATACCACAAGAAGACGGAAAATTGCAAAACGGCCTCCATACAGGGATAGATTAATAGTTCAACAATGCAAATAATTTTATTTTGAACAGATACATTTAGTAGTTTTTTAATGATATCCAGACTCCCAAAGGTCTGTTTATAAAATTTCGCGCACTCGGTTTCGTCCTAAATCATTATCCATTTCGCTATAAATTTGCAAAAGTGTGTTGTACGCGAACTAGCTTCCTACTGCTCATCACAGCATCTATCTCTTCCGCACGTGTTGTCGGTTGATATAAAATGCATTTTAACCCCGCGCACAAAATAGTTCGTGCCGTCGACTAGTGTAACCTTAATGCAAAATAAAATATTAATAATAATGTTTAATGCATGCTAATTTAGGATGATAAGGAAGAATGATAATAGCAATGTTTGTAAAAGGCTGCTAAGTCATAAGTACTAAAATGACATTATACACCGTGAAATTTAAGTGGTTGTTTTCCCGCGGCAGAACGACTTGCCTTAAGGAGTACTTTCGAAGCATAGAGTTAAAGTAAAAAAATAACGATGTTTTTATTTTAAAATAATTTGAAAAAAAATCATCAACTCGAAAAAGTGAGTAACAATAGTAACTAGTAGGTACTAGGTACTACGGTGCGAGTAGTACCTAGTACCTACAAGTTACTATTGTTACTCACTTTTTCGAGTTGATGATTTTTTTTCAAATTATTTTAAAATAAAAACATCGTTATTTTTTTACTTTAACTCTATGCTTCGAAAGTACTCCTAAAGGCAAGTCGTTCTGCCGCGGGAAAACAACCACTTAAATTTCACGGTGTATACTTAGTTCGCAATAAACGTTTTGACTTTGACTTTTAATTTCATATTATTGTGTTACCCAGTAATCAGGTTATCGAGGTCTAATAGGCTGTAAAATACTGGTATTCGGCTGCATATGGTTAGTTTGTACGGCCCCATATAGTGTCTCAGAATGTTTTTCTTTTTTGATACTTAAAAAATAAAAAAATAAATAAAAAAGAGGAGCTCGTGGCTAAATAATAACAGCCGCACAGGTCGATCATCAAGGTTGAGCAACGCTTGACGAGGTCGGTCCGTGGATGGGTGACCATTTCAACATACCGAGTTTCCTCCGTGCCTCGGAAAGCACGTTAAGCCGTTGGTCCCGGCTGTTATTTGAAGATCTTTGACAGTCGTTACGGGTAGTCAGAAGCTTGAGATCTGACACCAGTCTTGCCAAGAGGTATCGTGTTACCCAGTTACTGGGTTGTGGAGGTCAGATAGGCAGTCGCTCCATGTAAAACACTGGTACTTAGCAGAATCAGGTTATACTGGAAGCCGGCCAGTTGCGAAAAGGCTTGGCAGACTTTTACACCACAGAGTGTATGACCCAAGTAATTTCAATACAACATAATATTTTTTTAAATCAAAACTAAACATACGTAAATAAAAATAAAAACTTTTTTACAGAAAATACAACCGACTTCCAAATAAAAACACTACAAAGTGAAAAAAAACGGGTAGTCAGAAGCTTGAGATCTGACACCAGTCTTGCCAAGAGGTATCGTGTTACCCAGTTACTGGGTTGTGGAGGGCAGATAGGCAGTCGCTCCATGTAAAACACTCGTACTCAGCTGATTCCGGTAAGACTGGAAGCCGACCCCAATATAGTTGGGAAAAGGCTAGGCAGATGATGATACTTAAAAAAAAAACAATAGAATAAGTTCAAACTCGGTTTATTTACTGTTAAATTAAAGAACAGATTTTCAATTTTGTTTATTAAAACAATTTTTAGTAAGTGTGCAGTGCCCAAATAGTCCAGATTAAACGCTTGCTGATGTTCTCCGATGGGGCTAAAAAGTAAAGTTTATAAACTATTGCCACCCAAACTAAATGTTGAAAAGCAAGCAAAGACTCACAGACGAAATAAATAATGAAATTTATTTTACAAACTAGCTGTGCCTGCGGCTTCGCTCCCGTCATCTGTCTGCCAACCCTACCCTACTTACCTTCCTACCATTTTTGTTTCTTTCTATAGTTATCATTCTTTCGCGGAGAATCATAACACCGCCATTCAGAAAATGACTTCCAATGCACAACGCCATAATATATCGAATACCTATCGAGTTCAACTGTCCGAGTATCTGAATTGCGTGTGTTGTGATAATTTTACTTCTTGAACACTTTAAATTCATATAACTTTTGATAGAGTGAACCGATTGCGATGAAACAAAAACTAAGTAATACTTCAAGTTACGCACATTTTTTATGCATAAAAGTTATCTACATTGGTTTCGTACATTTCACGTGATGCGTGCACAAATAAACAGACAAACAGATAAACAGACAAAAATTCCAAAAATGCCAGAAATAGATTCTGTTGGTTATCTTTTACCACGCTGGCAATTTTTTTTGGGTATATTTTCGATGTACAAAAATTACTTTTCTACAGATTTATTATATGTATTGATGATGATATTGATGATGATAAAATTGAAAAACTGCTCATTAATTCAACAGTTAATAAACTGAGTTTTAACTAATTCCAGTGTCTTTTTTTAAGTATCAAATAAGAAAAACATTCTGAGACACCTTTTTGTTGAAAAGAGAAGCAGTCGATGATACCACTTACTGGGCACTTCCAAAAGTCCAGTATCCACCATCCAAAACCTCCCACAGGCGTCCACTCTCGGTCGGTAGACGGAGACAAAGTTACTGATGCTGTCGGCGTCAGGGTACGGCTTGAGCAGTGGAGAAGATGACTCAGAAGACTTGACATCCACGTAGTTCAGGGTCGACGGTATTCCTGAAAAATACAAACAAACGTTTTTGTTCGTAATCTCCTGAAGAGAAAAAATCCTAGGTAATACAGAGTTACTGGTAAAAGATGTATTCCGTGCAGGACGTGATCTGTGTGCAACAAGAATAAATCTACATACCCGTCAATGTGCACCAATTATCTCATAACTTTATTTTATTAACTACTAGCTGACCCGGCAAACTTTGTTTTGCCATAAAAACACCAAACATTCTACCCTACCTACCCTACCCTACCCCACCTACCCTACCCTACCTACCCTACCCTACCCTTTTTATATGTATGTCGGGTTTAGTCAATAGTACGGACGTAAAGTCAAATCACAAGCACGCCCCTAGCGGCAATCAAGAGCAACTACGCATTGGCGCGCTTATTCTAACCGCTTGCGTAGTGGGGACAGCAGAATAGAGCAGTTGAGTACTGACAGCCGTAGAGCTAAGACGTCGTTGAATCAGTGTCGATCCGTAATATTGGTAAGCAAGAATGTAACTTGTGTCTATTTGAATATACTCAGTGTATCGAATAATTTGTGTGATTTCATTTTCAAGATTGACCCACCCACCTGCCCACACACGATGTCTTAACCTAAGGAAATACATCCTGACTTCCCGATGGTTTACATCTATCGGCCAGCCTTGATGCGACATATAGATCAATCATACAACGTACAGGGTCAAAATGAAAGATTTTAATTTTTTTTCTGGGGCTGACATAACCTGTTGTTGGTTACAAGTCCTAATAAATAAAGAGAAAAGAATGATTTTAGAGTCTATAAAATGTAGATGATTTGTTGAAATAGCTAACTAACTTCTTGGTGTAACTTTCAAATTGAATTTAGAATACTTGTCACGTGGAAAGCTTCGATAAAGTCTCTTAAATAATAAAATTATAAATTAAAAATATATTTTTGAAACAAGCTTTTTTCGTATTCTTCTCAGCAAACCCTTTCATTGCAGGGCATTAAAACAAAACTAGTCCACCATCTTGGGCCGTCCGCCATATTGGATAAGTTATATTTGATGTTCAATTTCGGGCAATTTTCATAAATCATACAACCTGGGGGGTCTTTAAGTCAAGAGTGAATAGGTTACTTCTAGGCAAGGGTCTTCACCGTCTACCACATCATTGCTTGCCATCAGGTATGATAGTGGTCAAACGCGTGCCAATAAATAATAAAACAAAACATAAAACTTGAATTTTCTCGAGACCCATTGATTGCCGCCTTGGTCTCATCGGGAGCTTTATTGTTGCAGAAAGACTCACGGAAATATGTTTAATTACCAGTAACCCTGTACAGTAGTCACATCGGATCTTTGTGTCTCTGAAGTTGGCTCTGCGAACCATTGCGCAAGAAACAGTTTGTCATCGAGTATACTGCATAGAGTACGCGAGATAGGACGATGCGAACCTTCAACGTACGGGGTCGTGCAGCCAAGTTCAGAGGCACAAAGATCCGCTTTGAGTATTATAATCATATTTGGAGGCAAAGATCTTGAATGAGTACTTTTACATCCAAATATTTCGGCAACCTGGAAATTTAAAGATTTTTGTGTATTTAAGTGACCTCGACTCCTACATGGCAGTATCTTTGTAAGCCACTACTTTGACAAAATGGTGATTGGATATGAATTTCTGTGGTGTAACGTAAATAAATGATTTTTCAAACGAGCTATTCTAAAAACAACTTAATTTACATGAATTGAGTATACACTGTGTGTGGCTTTCAAGGAACTTAAACAGTATGACTTAAGAATTCCCTACAAGTTTCACGAGCCAAAAACAGAAAACAGCTACTTTTTCAGCGAAAATTTCTCAATAACTCTTTTTTAGCTATATATATCTACTATTGTACCCATTTTACTTTAATATCTTTTTTTTTATGCACCTGCCATGTTATCTCTCCACCACCCTTGGTTGACTGGTAGAGAATGCCTCAGGCATTAAGTCCGCCTATGTACCTTTATGTTGCATGAAGTTTTAATAAATAAATAAAAAATATAATGACAAAAATACCGATACAGATCCGTCGTCTACAAGTCCTTGAGCAAAACTGAATGCCTCGCGCGAGCGCAACGGTTTATAAGGCAATAGTTAGACAATTTATTAAAATAAAATAAGTACTCAAAAATAAAATATTAAAATTTGATTCGGTAGCTAAACACCTCAATTTTTAAAATACTTAACATTTATTGTTATATTCAACATATTCTTACTCGTAGGCGAGGGTTTTTCACATGAATAAATTGACTTTTTTCGCATGGACAAACATTATTTTTTGAGAAATAAAACAAAAAATAAATAAAAAATTGTTAGCTCACTAGTATACTATATGTCCAATCCTTACGATATTTTTCCAGGTTAATAATCACCAGAAATCTAAAAAAGCAATTGAACATCCTGGTGTTTCGTGATTACGTAAAAACGTGTTTTATTAATTATTTTTTCTAATCTTATTTGAGCAGTTATCAAAAATATATGATGTTTATTTACTAGATAAATAAGTGACGTATAAATGTGCTTTAAAAGAATAATCATATATGTTGTAGTTACTGAGATATTTGCGCTGATTTCTATTTATAGCTCGTGAATCTTGTAGGGGCTCTTAACGATTTCTCAGTAACAAACAAACCATATCGTCTTCTAGGAACGGTGATGAACACTCTATCCTGGTACACCTCGAATCCTATCGGTATGTTGTTGTACTGCACGAAGAACCTGTCTTCTTCTTCTGGTTCGTCTGGAAAGAAGATACCTTCTACAACCTTCTGGAGGGGCTCGTCTTTGACATCTGGAATTGACAAAAGAGTGATTTAAGAAACTGAACTTCTATTATATTCATTTATTATGTATAGCATTTTTTTTTCCTTCGCCCTACTCGGGCAGGCTAAGGTCTAGGACCATACCGCCTAGTCTTCCGTGCAATTTTAACATTCTTTAGTATGCATTAGAATGCAGATGTAACAGATTCTAATGTTTTTTGGAGTATTTGGCAGCAAATTGTATCGAGTCAGCCTTCCCAGTAAGCTTTGCGGAGGTAGTCAATACTACAATAAAATTCTCCGCTCCACTATCCCGAGATCGCTTCTGTAAATGATTTCACATATTGTACAGTTGCGTAGACAGTTGAGACACAAAACAACTCCAATTTTATATCACAATATCCACTAGGAATCAATTTGCAAATAATATTAACAGCCGCTGAACTTTACTCGACAAAATCCGGCAAAAACTGCTTATTTATTGCTTTGTCAATTAATAGTACCTACACAAACAAAGTAAACAGATAAGAAGAAGAAACAGAAAAATAGGCCCTGAGGTAAAGTAAAATTAAAAAAAAAAACGATCCAATCGCGAGTCGGACTCGCGCACCGAGGGTTCCGTGCGCGAGTGGTAGGTGATGCGGAGTAGGAAACGCCTCGTATGGAGTAGATCCCCCGGTAAGAGTGCAAACCAACCACCAAATATTTGAGAAAAGACTAGGAAGGTAGTTGTGATAAACAAGAAATATAAAAGCACGAATTCTCTCTCGAAGCCATCGCATCCTGCATGAATCGTGCCCTTTTCCAAGATCATAAAACATTCTTAAGGGTACACTAGTCGACGGCACGAACTATTTTGTGCGCGGGGTTAAAATGCAATTTATATCAACCGACAACACGTGCGGAAGAGGTAGATGCTGTGATGAGTAGTAGGAAGCTAGTTCGCGTACGAATACACACTTTTGCAAATTTGTAGCGAAATGGATAATGATTTAGGACGAAACCGAGCGCGTAAAATTTTATTAACAGACCTTTGGCAGTCTAGATATCATGAAAAAACGACTAAATCATATCTGTTCAAAATAAAATTATTTGCATTTTTGATCTACTAATCTATCCCTGTATGGTTGCCGTTTTGCAAGTTTCCGTCTTCTTGTGGTATTTATTCGCGCCCAAAAATGCGTTAAAATTAGTGTCGAAATGTGGAATTTTCGACGCTCATAACTTTCAAATAATTTCTTTTTCTACTTTTTTGTTTCCATACAGGGCTAGATAATGATGAGACAAATTGATATCACTTTTTATTTTGAACGTACATCGCCAAACAGTGGCATAATCTAGTTTTATATTTTATTTTGACCTTCAGGCGTACTTCAGAAACGGTGTTTGTCTTATGAGTGTATCCAGACGCAAATGCATTGCATAGTAACCGCACATAAACAATTAAAACACTTATTTTTTTTGTTTTTTTTTGTCACCTGTTCTAGACAAATGTAATCTTTGCTGTTAATTTTTATTTATTTTACAAGTAATTTGTTAATAATTACTGTATATTTATGTATTCTGATTGATTCGGAGGGCAGAATCTGACGATGTCCTTTGCGTCATGTGTGACATGTGTCAGAGTCATTTGCTTTCGTTCAATCCGTTGCCCGAGTTGCGTGAATGTACTATTTATATATTTGTTTCAATCCCTAACACGACCCACTGACCGATAATCTTAATAGACCTATTTACTGCCCGATATATTAATCATTATCATCTTCCTGCCTTTGTCCCATGTTACTTGTGGCCGGCGCAACACGTTTTCTTCTTCCATACCGAACTGTCAAACGTCACGCTTTCACTGACTCCCTTTTCTATCATATCACTCCTCAGATAATTCATCTGTTCTGTGGCCTTCCTCTGACTCTCAATTTATCCACAAATATAAACATAACTCTTTAGATTTTATCACGTTCCAAAAAAAAAACAAGGAATCAGTTACCAACCAAACCACTCAGATCAAATGAAAAGTCAAGATGGAACGTTGCAAACAACAAAGTGAAGCCGGTTCAAACTATGCCTTGCCGTACAAATACACAATTACACGCACTCACGTACAACGAAATTACCCCTTATCTATTAGTCGAGCTTTATTATTTGATCTGTGAGCTCGAATGACAAGCTAAGGCGTAATTTCGTTGTACGTGAGTGCGTGTAATTGTGTATTTGTACGGCAAGGCATAGTTTGAACCGGCTTCAACTTGTTTTTTGCAATGTTCCATCTTGACTTTTTATTTGACCTGAGCCAAACCAAAGCAACGCTTTATTAAAATATCAACTGATAAAAATAAAAAAACACCGGCCAAGTGCGAGTCGGACTCACGCACGATGGGTTCCGTACCATGATCGCAAAAAACGGCGAAAAGATCACGTTTGTTGTATGGGAGCCCCACTTAAATATTTATTTTATTCAGTTTTTAGTATTTGTTGTTATAGTGGCAACAGACATAAATCATCTGTGAAAATTTCAACTGTCTAGCTATCAGGGTTCATGAGATACAGCCTGGAGACAGACGGACAAACAGAGAGACAGACGGATCGCGGAGTCTTAGTAATAGGGTTCCGTTTTTACCCTTTGGGTCATCATCATCTTCCTGCCCTTGTCCCATGTTACTTTGGGTCGGCGCAACACGTTTTTTTCTTCCATACCGTCCTGTCCTCCGGCACGCTATCACTGACTCCCTTTTCTTTCATATCACTCCTCACGCAGTCCATCCATCTTTTCTTTGGCCCTGCTCTCATCTCCATCTATCCACAATTATATACATAACTCTTTTGATTTCATCGCAATCCAAAATTGAACAAAGAATCATTTAGAACGCCTAAAAAGGCTTTATTCAAAAATCAACTTTTAAAAAGAAAAAAACTGGCCAAGTGCGAGTCGGACTCGCGCACGAAGGGTTCCGCACCATTATAGCAAAAAACGGCAAAAAAATCACGTTTTTTGTATGGGAGCCCCACTTAATTTATTTTATTTTAATTTCATAAATATTATTTTTTGAAATAAATATACAACTAAATATACTGTGAATATTTCAAGCGTCTACCTGTTGCCGTTATTAATATCGAGCAAAAAACGGCAAAAAAATCACGTTTGTTGTATGGGAGCCCCCCTTAAATATTAATTTTATACTGTTTTTATAACGGCAATATAAATACATCATCTGTGAAAATTTCAACTGTCTAGCTATCACGGTTCATGAGATACAGCCTGGTGACAGACGGACAGACAGACAGACAGACAGACAGACAGACAGACGGATCGTGAAGTCTCAGTAATTGGGTCCCGTTTTTACCCTTTGGGTACGGAACCCTAAAAAAGCGCTTTATATGGTTTTTAATGATTATAAAAAAACAAAAATGGGTACTTACATTTTACACTATCAATATTATAACTTATTTGATTCCAAGAAAATACTTCCTTCATATCACTGAAATGGTTATTTACTACAAAATACTGGCCGTTACAATAACTTATTAAAATTAATAATATAATACTTTTACTGAACATTTTTGCTGACTTATTATTGTTCGTCACCTGCTCGGTATCAAGAGTCAGAATATACTAGTTGCATTTAATGATCTTGTGATTGTTATTCTGAAGTAAAGGTGTGGGTAGGTAGGACATATTCAATTCTGCCGACTTGAGTTTTGGAAAATACGTAACCATATTTTTTTTTTATCGATCTCTCTATGCAGTATTTTTTTCTACTATCAATAGATTCCGAATAAAAAATAAAAGCACCCCAAATTGCTGTTTACAAATCTTTTTCTGATGAGATAAATATTATTTACTAAAATAAATGTAAAAAACTGTTATATGAATATTATTTATTATTATAAATATTAAAAATAAAATATAAGAAAAAAATCTTTATCGAGCTCTCTAAGCCGTTTTTTTTCAGTTAATTGTTTCGGTATTTAAGGCATTCAACCGGTTCATGCTGGGCAGCATTGGTACATGTATTTTATTATTTAAATATTGGGAGCGTAGTTCACTACGCTTCTAATACGTTCTCTAACCCGTCGTCCTACTGCCTACGCAATGTGCTACGCCGTAGTACGCACGGTGCTACTGCGTAGCAGCATTGTGCTACGGTTTTTGCTACGCCGTAGTACGCTCTGAGCTACGGCGACGACACGGTTGGCGATCGACAGCTGCGCTGCGTATCTCGGGATCGATTCCCGAACGGAACAAATATTTGTGTGCTGGACGTAGCGTGATCACTGGCCCCGAGAAAAGAAGGGCGTAAACCTTCTGGCCATTGCCGCTGAACGCCCCGATCAAACACGAAATAAGGTTCTTGGATGCCTGGCTGCAGCAGCGACGTAAGGTTGCAAATTCGACTCGAACGATTCAACAATGTGTTGGCCGTACCCGAGTTACTTCCAGGTTCTGGGTTCCCTTCTTCTGGATCAGCACTCCTGGAGTCCAGGTCCCGAGGTTCAGCTCGACAGGATCGACAAATGTGCTGTCCGTCGTCGAATTTGCCGGGACGCCAGGCTCCAAGATCTGGCTCGCAAGGACCAACAAATGTGCGACGGCTCGAAAAGGGGTGTCTTCATTGGGGTTGAAGTCGACGAATTAAATGAAACACTAAGTTATTCAGTACACGGCACGATTCTAGGGCTCTCAACAATTACTGAGACTCGATTCTATATAAGAATTACTTCTTATTTACTAAGACAAGTACAAGCGACTAGCTTTGGATGACTACAAATTCTATTTGGGACCGGGGTAGCTATATACCCTCGGCCCGTGCCATTATTGAGAGCCCCGCAAATTCTCACCGAAAATAATTTTTAATATTGTAAAAAACCCTTATCAATATTTGGTAATAGGGTTACCGCACCCCTTCCATGGTGCTATTAATAGCTGGATTTCTTCATACTGTAGCACAGTAACGCCCCCTATCTCTGTATCTAATCCATATACCTAATTTCCAGGTATTGATAGCTTCCCTAGACTAATTCTATAAAATAAAGGGACTATTTCCTTTATTTTCCGGTTAAAATCTCAATAGGTTCTAACCTAGCCTAAGGATATCTATAGGTTGGGTTGACCTGCTGGTGCCAATAGCAGGCTGTCTGTTGACGTCTAGAAAAAGCTTATTTTCGGGATTTTTCTATGGGATATCATCCCTTATGTACTGAATCTATAAAATCTTAAGTCATTTTACCGACTTAAGGATTTTCTACTTAGGCTGACCAGATAATCACCGCCTATTATGGGGATTCTGGTAGCCGATAGACCACACTTTACATTCTTAGTGTTTATATAAGTCTATCCAGGCTATATGCACATAAGGTGCCTCGATAAGTACCAAATCGATAGCTGGTCACTTTCTTTGCGCCCATCTATCGGAGAAAATATTTACAAAAAACTAATAAACTTGAGACGACACGATAGCGCGTTTATCGGGCTATTGGGAGGTCCCCAAAAATTCCTTATTTTCGGAATTCCCAGGGGTGTATAGTCCCGGGGAATGCCAAAAACGGACTAAAAATTACATTTCCAGAAACCTATTTTCTGGAATTGTACTTAAACTACTTGAGCGATTTTCGCTCCAAAGTGATGACTTGGTAGCTAGTCCAGCAAGCCATCCGAAAGTACTTACACCATAAGTACATCTATTCCCTTCATGGAGTTATTCCACCTGAAGGGTCTACAAATTTCAACGTTTTACGTTGTTTACGTTTTTCTTTGCTGTTCATCTCGCTGACTATCCAAGCGATTCTTCCCATCTAGAAACCGCCTGGAAGCCCTTTCGACAAGCTTTCCAATGGTAGTACTTTTACCAGTACACCTATATGTTTTCTAGGTACTTAGGGCACCTAAAACTGTAAGCCTTTGCCGAAAACCAGATAAACAGCATGTTTATACTATATACCGACTTGATATCTCAAGTAAATGGGCTTTATATCAAAGACCACGCTAACTATGAGGTGTATATAGGTTTCCCGTCTCGGTCTAGGTCCCCTATATACCCTAAAATGACCTAAATCCATATTTTTGGTGTTTGAGATATCAAGTCGATATTCACTTCTATATAGCGGAAATTATGTGGTTTTCACATAGTTTCATCATTATGTACCGATTTTATGTCTAGTACATAGTATAAGCCCTTAAAAACATGATTTTAATTACTATAATTTTGTATTGACTTTTGTTCCCAAACTCCACGAGTATAAATAAAACATGCTGCCACCTACCAAGAAAAGAATAATAGTAATACGATCGTGCAATTTATAAATGGAAGATTTTATAAAAAATCTCTCCGTGATTGATACTATGTATTATAAAACAACATACTTACTAATAGTTATTTATGCAACTGTTATAAGGGGTATTAAAACACGAATGTGGGTAAACTCGGCTTCGCCTCGTGTGATAATAGTATCACATGAGTGTTTTAATACCTAATTATAACAGTTGCATACAAGACTTTATCTACACCCATGATATGAATCCTCTATAAAGGTTCTGAAACCATAGGGTATTGTACAGTGTTGTAAGAACTCTATGTAAATTCATGGAAAGTTTAATTACTGAGTATCTAATACAAACAAACTATGTATAGGTAATAATATAATTATTTATTGTAGTAATTATTTACATTTTGGATCGTACAATTATTAAAATGCATTTGAATATTTGCACCTTGCTGAATGTTGGTAGATCCTGATGTACTCGGAATATCTGGTGGTGTGTTATCAAAGCTTGTATCACTCGTTTTTGTAAACAACAAAAAATATATATTTTTTCAATACTATTATTGAACAAAAATGGCGGGATACGACGTCAATTCAAAAATTCGAATAAGTTTTTTTTTTGAATTACGGCGCTGTAGTAGTGAAACGTGCGTGCATGACAATGTTCTTTTTTTGAAATTCATAGAGATGCCATGAAAATGTGGCTGTTCGATGAGTAAAAAAGGAGTTGCATTATGAAATTTAGTACAACATTATAAAGTGCGCGCAAGATAAGTCTGCGCGCGGCCAAAATAGAAACTAATCGTTTGTCATTTATGTCAGGTGTCAAGAGAGTGTGTTGTATTCCGTGTTTTTATTCGTTTCCGAAGTAAATAATCGCCATCACTATGCCAAAAGTAATTTAAAGTGCTGGCAGAGATGTTTTCTTGAAGTGAACAAGACAATAACGCGCCTACGGTACCGTTTTACATAGATAGAGCCCGCGTTGCTTATTTGACCATTATACTAAAATTGACCTAAATTTTCGTACTACCAGTGCCTGACAGTATTGGTTTTTTTGGGTAATACATAAATATACCAGCTGGACAGGACCGGCATCATGGAAATGCATCATTGTTATTTTGTTTTAGGCGTTTCTGAACGCACCGTCACCCAAATAACCCAAGAAGGTTATGTGGCAGCAGCTTCTTCAAAAATTGTTGAAGAAGAAATTAAAAAAGAAGTGAAATGGACGGTATTAGCCACTGCAGGACCATTGTTAGACCAAATTTAACAGTAGGGGTACTACTATGTATTCACTAAATATTTTACAATAATTTCATGAAGCTTTTATCATCTTAATCTATGCAAGTAGAAAAACCTAGCAATTAATTATGCTTAACTTAAAATACTAAAGTTTCGAGTTATGAAAAATGACTATTGATTAAATGAAGGAAAAAAGATCAGTTATGCTGGCAACATTAAGCACGCCACCCGTCGCACGCAGACTTATCTTGCGCGCACTCTAACACCCGTTTGGATGATATTATGGTTACTATGACACTGGCTGTTTTAATGTTGGCAATAAGCTAACTGTTTCAAGAACTTATATAGAGGATTTATAGCATGGGTGTAGATAAATATGTTTATACCATTCCCCCCTCTAAGAAGCTTATTTTATTCACTGAAAACAGTGAATAAAAAACACTTTTACTGACTGTTTTGGTGTTTGAATTTAGAACACACCAATACATATTCGACGTCCATCTCAATGCAATCAAATACTCGATACAAACTCCTTGTGTCGAGAAATTTTGAAGGTAATAAAACATTTATTTATTATAATTCCTTGTGCTTTTCGCTTAAATATTTCTTTTTCTCGTAGTCATGGTATAAAATATAGTGTGCAACTCTTGAATAAAACGGATTTATATCGAGGGCCCACGATACAGGAGAAATTCCTAGTGCCCCACACTAGGAATTTCTCCTGTATCGTGGGCCCTCGATATAAATCCGTTTTATTCAAGAGTTACAACGTTTTTTTAAAAAAAAGACAAGACAAGACTTCCTACGGTCGTGATTCAGTCGTTAGAATCCTTCACTTGTTCGTGATTCATCTATGGCCCTCGCTTTAAATCCGTCCTTTATACACTAGTTGCATAATATACTATTAATTTACTGTATTATGCAACGTACCTTTCAGTTGAACACACACACTTTTTCTCATGTTGTATTGTTTATTACCCGGGTGCAAAGAAAGGGTTATGTTTTTCGCGCGTATTTTGTATGTAATATTCTTTATTAACCCATCTTTTAAACCGCTAAACGGATTTTCAGAATTAAGACATTGTTAGATAAGTCTTGACCGCTGAAGTGTCTTAGATAAGTGACGTTAGTAAAAAGAAACATGGCGGCTTTTGAGCGCCATAATGTGGAAATTTCCATTATTTTTTCTTCCAAACATATCAAGTGGGGTATCAAAATAAAGGGTTTCTTAATAAATCGCTAGCTGACAGACCTAAACCATAATATGTATCTTCCGACTGCACAGCATGATTTTCTTCTTGTTTACGCCTTTTTTAAGGTTGCCCTAGTAGATGGCACGAACTATTTTGTGCGCGGGGTTAATATGCCTGCTATCTCATCCGACAACACGTGCGAAAGAGATAGATGCTGTGATGAGCAGTAAGAAGCTAGTTCGCGTACGAATTAGCACTTTTGCAAGTTTGTAGCGAAATGGATGATGGTTTAGGACGAAAACGAGTGCGCGATATTTTATAAACAGGCCTTTGGGAGTCTAGATATCATGAAAAAACAACTAAAAGTATATTTCCAAAATAAAATTATTAGCATTGTTGAACTACTAATCTATCCCTGTATGGTGGCCGTTTTGCAATTTCTTTCTTCTTATAACATTTATTTCCGCTCAAAGATGCGTTAAAATTAGTGTTGAAATATGGAACTTTCGACGCTCATAACTTTCAAATCTTTTTCTTTTTTGTTTCCATACAGTGCTAGATAATGATGAGACAAATTGATATAATTTTTTATTTTGAATGTACATCGTCAAACAGTTGAGTAATTGCCAGACTACGTTTGTATAGAAGAATGATCGACTAGTGTAACCATAAGCAGTCGGTTTTGTGATATTTTTAATAAACTTTTTTTTTTGTTTCATTTGTCCAGAAAACCGGTGTGTCTCTAAGTTTGTGCTAATTTTTATTTTATTTCATTCTTTGTAGGTTCTCTTGTCGAAGAAGATTGCACAAAATCATTCCCACAAATAAAATTCGTATTCAGTCTTAACTTCATCATAAGCAAGACTTTACAAAAACAAGTTTATCTTGAGATATTTCGCATACACAACTTACGTCTAGACTTGAATACCAAGTACTAATTAGTTTACCTGCTCTGCCGTTTAAGGAAAATTATTAATATAATTAATTGAATGCATCAATGCAGTAAAATTTTATAGAACGACGTATTTTTCGTCATCGAGGAAGCTGCAGTGACCTCTGATTTTAATGGCATTCACCTTAGTCTCTGCATAAATGTCATTCGATGATATCGATGCATGATGGTTGAAACGCCATAATGTAAGATCAAGTGACATTTTTTTTTGATAGTGCTGGTAATCTCATACACTTTTGTACTTTTTAACCGACTTTCGGAGGAGGTTCTATTTTCGTCTTTGTTTGTTTTTATTACCTGTGGGTTTGACCGATTTCACCTTCAATTGAAGACCAATTTTTTTTTTTGTAAAATTATTTGCCCAAATTGGTTCTATTTAAATTTGGTGAAGATATGATGAAGAAGTTCGGAGATATACATAAGAATTCTTCAATAATTGATTGCAATCGCATGTCTGTTTATTTTTTATACCATTTCATAACATAACATCACGCCAGTACGCTCTAAAGGGGTACGCAGGTGTGTACAGGTCACCTTGGTACACTCTCATTTTACCGGTTACGTTCAAGTTTTATGCTATTTGGGTAATCTATTCTGGCATAAATTTGTGCATTATTATCGGTTGTATTTTTATTATAAAAAAATACTACATAGTGACAAATAATTTAAATTCAGCAGTTGGGTGTTTCTGACTCGTCTCTTCGTTTTTTGACACAGACTGCCGGAATTGAGATTATTTTTCCTTTATAGTGTTTTTTTTTTGGAAGTTGGTTGTATTTTTTGTATCCTTCAAACACAAAAATAATTTTCAAAAACGTTCCAAAATTGACGGATAAATCGGTGAATATACATTAAAAAAAACATAGACACACATGCGAACAAGACGAACGAGTGGGCAGGGCACATTGCTCGCAGAACGGATGGAATGGCGACCGCGAACCGGAAGATGATGCGTTGGAAGGCCTCCCACTAGGTGGACCGATGACCTGGTTAAGGTTGCTGGAAGGCGCTGGATGCGAGACGCACGGGATCGGTCAATGTAGCGACACTTGGGGAAGGCCTATGTCCAGCAGTGGACGTCTTTCGGTTGAAATGATGATGATGAAGACAGTCCGTTTTTGGAAAGTCGGTTAAAAGAGATCACTGCACTCATAATTCTGAACAATTTTTACTTTAAGAGTAACCCTGAAATCGCAGGCACACACCTGTTTGTCTTGTTATTTTTGGGTTCAGTGTTTCTACTGTGTAAATAAGAAAATGCTGTATTTCGATGATACGGACCAGTATATTCAAAATTTCTAGGGTTTGGTTACTTATGATGTCATTTGAAAATTAAGAAAAGTCTGAATTGCACTGAGTAACACCGTTCGAACTTAAGGGTACACTAGTCGACTGCACGAACTATTTTGTGCGCGGGGTTAAAATGCATTTTATATCAACTGACAACACGTGCGGAGGAGAAAGATGCTGTGATGAGCAGTAGGAAGCTAGTTCGCGTACGAATACACACTTTTGCAAATTTGTAGTGAATTGGATAATGATTTAGGACGAAACCGAGCGCGCGAAATTTTATAAACAGACCTTTGGGAGTCTGGATATCATGAAAAAACGACTAAACGTATCTGTTCAAAATAAAACTATTTGCATTGTTGAACTACTAATCTATACCTGTATGGAGGCCGTTTTGCAATTTTCCGTATTCTTATGGTATTTATACGCGACCAAAAATGCGTTAAAATTTGTGTCGAAATGTGGAACTTATAAATTTCAAATATATTTTTTTTTTACTTTTTTGTTTCCATACAGGGCTAGATAATGATGAGACAAATTGATATCACTTTTTATTTTGAACGTAAATTGTCAAACAGTGGAATAATCCCTAGACTACGTTTGTATGGAAGAATTTTCGACTAGTGTAATCTTAAACAGTTCCTCCTGTTCTTAACGTTAGGGTTAATACGTGGATACCAAAGAAAGACCAGTTTAAGGATTTCAATATAACAGTTTAATTATCCATTTATCTTATATACCGGAAGGTGTGTTTCAGTAATATTACGTGGAAAGTTTGCTCCCCAGTAAGGATGGTAGAATACAGTACCACAATAGTTATTTATGCTACAAGTGCGGAAACTCGGTGATTTCCGATGTATTATATTTATTCACGAGCGAGCGAAGCGATTGAGTGGATAAATCGACACGAGTCGGCAATCATCTTACGCACGTGTATCTTACAACATTTTACTATGCATTGTGCGAGGAAATGAAAAATATATCTGAACCAAGCAAGAAATTAATAAAATGGCGCTTATTCAAGGGCGCTCAGCATATCCACAGATTAACTAATGGTTCATAGTTCCTCGGGCATATCTACTGCGCATGTGCAAATAGCTGTCACGTCGTAACGCAAAAAGGCACGAGCAAAATATTCATTCTGCCAAACATATTTAATGAATGTATAAAATGAATTTATTGATCAAAATCTAAATCTAGAGTAATAAAAAAATAAAAAAAACTTTTTACAAAAAAATACTACCGACTTCCAAATAATACTACAAAGTGAAAAATAACTTTATTTTTTAAGTCGGTGTCCATAACGCAATAAATTGGTACCTACGAAAGACACCGACTTCCAAAAATAAAGTTATTTTTCACTTTGTAGTTTTATTTGGAAGTCGGCAGTATTTTTTTGTAAAAAAGTTTTTTTATTTTTCACTTTTTAGTTGTACCTACCTAATAGGCAAGTTGTTTAGTAAGTTACCTACTCGTATAACGCCAGAATATATTACCAAAATATCATGAAACTTGAACATAACCGATGAAATGAGAGATCTGCGTACCCCTTAAGAGCGTACTGGCGTGATGTTATGTTATGAAATGGTCTATACAACAAACAGATGCGATTGCAGCAATCCCGAGAGATTTCCCGTTGTTTATTGAAGAGTTCTGTTGTATATCTTAGAATTTCTTCGTCAGTCCTTCACCAAATTAAAATGGGACCAATTTCGGAACATACTCTTTCAAACAAAAAAAGGATTTTTGAAATCGGTCCACAATTGACGGAGATATCGGTGAACATACACAAAACATACATAATGTCGAACATAGAACCTCCTCCTTTTTGGGAAGTTTTTTTTTTTTTTTTTTTTTTATTATCTATAGGCTTGCGCTTGACCACTATCTCACCTGATGGTAAGCGATGATGTGGTCGAAGATAGAAGAAGAAGAAGAAGAGATAGAAGTCGGTTAAAAACGCCTTAAATGAAGTATTAGTTTTGTTTTACCTTTTATACGAATGATAATCTGAACTTAACTAATTTTTAAAACTTTTCTGAAATAATAAAGTCTCTATGCGGCGGGCTGACGTTGGAGTTAAAAATTAAAAAAGTACAGGAAAGTAAAAAGCACTAGTAAAAAAGTGACACTTTCCGCACAGTTTGGCTGCTTGGAAAACGCTCTTTTCGAGGACATGCATTATAAAGTATGTAAACGGCGGCGGCGCGCCACAGACAGAGAGGCCACTACGAACAAAGATTAATTTTGCACGCACACATTGACATTACGATTTTACAGGAATTCTCAGGCAATGTCAGAGCTCAGTCACAGCTGTGCCGTCGCGAGTGCGAGCGCAGGCGTTTTTCACGTCATTCACAAATATTTTTCAGTTAATATATATATATACTAGCTGACCCCCGCGGCTTCGCTCCCGTCAACTGGCTACCTACCTACCTTAATTTTTTTATTTCCCATAACTACCCTACAACCCTACCCACCTACCCTATCTACACTACCTACCCTATCTACCCTACCCTACCCTACCCTACCTACCCTACCCTACCTACCCTTACTACTATACGAATGTAACCTGTAAACTTTTGTTTCTACCGGCGGCGGCGGCGATCTAATTAAAGTTTAGAACATAAAAGCTGCTATTGTGAGTCAATCTTAAAAGATTGACATATGCTGTCCCGGACTTTTTTTTAGAACTTTTAAAGATGAACAATACCGTCATACATTATATTTGCGTAACTTAAACCGTTTACGCAGCGCACGCAACAAAAGCTCTCAAAAAGGAATATTTTTGACCGTTTTTGCAACATTTTTCATTTATGCTCGGCTCCTATTGGTTGTAGCGTGATGTTATACAGCCTATAACTTTTCTCGATAAATGGACTATCTAACACAAAAATATTTTTTCAATTCCAACCAGGAGTTCCCGAGATTAGCGCGTTCAAACAAATAAACAAACTTTAGCTTTATAATATTAGTATAGATATATATTTTATGTGTATTTAAAATTCTAGGTCTATTAAAAAAAGTCTATATCTCTAATTTAGACGTAAACTTGTATTTAAAGTGGTTGCACTGCAGTGGTATCGGCCGCGACTTACAAGCGTCGTGGGTTCGAAGTTCGAACATAGGCAGGCGCTTTACTTTGTGTAATTTATTTCATCACCACTGCTCTCAAAAACGGTGAAGGAAAACATCGTGAGGAAACCGGCATGTCCTAGAACCAAAAATTCGAAGACATGTGACATCCAACAACCCGCACTGGGCCCGCGTGTTGGATTACGGCCCATCTCCTCTCATAGGGTGAGGCCTGTGTCCCAGCAGTGGGCACATTAATATGCTGATGATGTGTGATCTACTGCGGAGTATCCTTCCCGGCGAAACCACCATGATACAACTATTACTATACACATTATAAGCAAATATAAAACTAGTATTCCCAAATCCTAAATCTAATTTAAATATAAGAACAAAATGGTGCCACAAACCTTCTCTCCGAAATAGTCGCTTAGCGCCTAGATTAAAGTTCTTAGCAAATAACGTTTACGTAAAATATTAATAAATATCATAAAATTTTGTTCCATCATGACGTCACAAAGCGACATAAACACATTACAATAAAAGAAAAAAATCTGATTCTGATTCTGAAGAACATCCGTTCCGTTCCATTCCGTTCCATCATCGGATTACCAGACGTACGGCGATGCGCCACCGGTACATGGTGGACATCCCACCCATACGCACCAAACGTTTTGGGAACGCTTTTATTGTGCGTACAGCTAAGGAGTGGAATTCCCTGCCGGATTTTGTATTTCCCGATAGCTACAATCTAGGGGTCTTTAAGTCAAGAGTGAATAGGTTTTTTCTAGGCAAGCGTGATTCACCGTCGTCCACATTATCGCTTACCATCAGGTGAGATAGTGGTCAAGCGCGAACTATAGACCATAAAAAAAACAGTAAAAGAAAAAAAAAGAAAAAAAAAATCTGATTCTGATTCTGAAGAACAAGACCAGTGGTAGTAGATTTTGACAAACTAAACATTTAACGATTGTGTTAAAGTGTTTTCTGTGTCTATTGTGTAAATGTGTCTTAGGGTAAGTGGATTTTTGTAAAACCTTATTTAAAATAAAGGTATTTGACAATGAATGACTTTTATTAAGGGCCTACAACCGCTTTAGTGCCGTAAAACGGTAACTTTTTAAAGCATTTCCTTAGTAACGGCTAGGTAAAAAGGTTTGAAAAAAAAAATTAGTTTCATGTACATTATTTTTTAAGCAAGGTTTTTTGGTGTAACTAATAGTTTTGCTTTAAAAAAAAATATCTACACGATATTTTTTCGCAACTTTTGGATTAATAGTATATTATGCAACTAGTGAATAAAGGACGGTTTTAAAGCGAGGGCCATAGATGAATCACGAACAAGTGAAGGATTCTAACAACTGAATCACGAGCATAGCGAGTGATTCAGGTGTTAGAATCCTAAGCGACGCGAGTGATTCATGGCCCTCGATATAAATCCGTTTTATTCAAGAGTTGCATACTATATTTTGTACCATGACTACGAGAAAAAGAAAGATTTAAGCGAAAAGCACAAGGAATTATAATAAATAAATGTTTTATTACCTTCAAAATTTACAAAAAATGTGAAAACTCAGGGTTTCACATTTTTTGTAAATTGAATCTGAGCTAGGTAACAGTATCTGTGTTTCAGGGGCCAGTGACCACCTCCGTTACGTTACATAAATATAATTAATTAAACACCAATGCAATTAATATTACAATTACAATCCAAATAAGTATTCACTAAACATCCCAGATTAAAATCATCAATATTAACAAACTGAAAATTAAATCGATGAAGGAGTTTGAAAGTCGAATATTCTTTGCACGAGTATTTTATGCGCAAGGAGGTTGTATAGCTTTGAGATGGATGTCGAATATATATTAGTGTGTTCTAAATTCAAACACCAAAACAGTAGGTAAAAGTGCTTTTTATTCACTGTTTTCAGTGAATAAAATATGCTTTTTAGAGGGGGAATGGTATAAAAATATTTTTTCAACACACTTGCTCATAAAGTGGCTCTAATTTCACCGCAATTAGGAACATAATGATACCTGTTATCAAACTGTGACTTTTTCATTGCTATTATTCACAAGTGAGTTATAGAGTTTTTTTTAATTTATTGGTTGAGTTGCTTTGTTCTTAAAAAAGTTTCCATACAAAAAAGATCGTGCTCAATAGTACAAATAAATTAATGTACATATTGATTGCTCATTTCAACCAACTTCGTATTTAAATAGATAATTTCAACTTGTACGTGCTTAATAAATAATCTTTCACTCAAATATAAATTTTATTTGCTCTGTAATTAAGAAAAATTGAAATTCCCTATTTTGTACGTGGCTAAAACACTATCCACGAAAAGCCAAAAAAAAAAGAAACCTCATTCTTTTAGTCTATGGCCGATCGCCATTGTTAAATGCGCGCGCATAGGAAAACTGATTAATTTTGCCCGCCATTGTGAAAAAAAATTCACAACTCGTTTTTACTGTTGAAAATGATATTTTTGTATTATTTTCCTCACAAGTGTGTTGAAAAACGTCGTATGATACACGTGTGTATTGATGATTACCGTCCTCGGCTCTCTTAAGACCCTCACCTACGGCTCGGGTCTCAATGGCGCCTCAGCGGTAATCACCAACATTGCACACTTGTACCATAATATACTATTACACGGCAAAATTAATGGCTGGAATTTCTTCATAACTGAAATAGCAAAGTAAATCCATCAATATTTTGCAAACAAAACTGTCCAAAAGGAGGTTCAATATACCCTAGATAAACAATCAACCTTAGCAATCTAATATTTTTAGTCAGTCATGTAGACAGGTAGATGAATACAAAATATTGGACACGTATTTTTTTCTTTTGTCACGTAAACAAAAAGATGACGATTTATTCCGTTAAAATTTTGCCTGAACTTTGATGTATCGGTTGGCAGGAGGAGGAGGAGGAGGCGGGGCGGAGGGGGGAGGGAGAGGCGCCCCCTCCCCTCTGGCACCACTCCCATGAAATAGCTCACCTCCGCAGCTGCGGCTTGGGAGGCGACCAGCCTCACCCGCTACGGCTCCCACGGGTGCCTATGCTTTGTTAAGCGGGCGGGGGTTGCTCTCCCTTCGCGCCTCCAGTTTTTATATACACTCTAGCTAGGGTAAGCTAGGGTTAGCTGACAAAATATTACGTGAAGTCGGGGTGCCCCGATTCGGTTTTGGAACAGATTCGCCATTTTTTTACGAAGTGAGGGTACACTAACTTTCTGAGCTGGATTTCTTGGTTGTTAAAAAAGAAAAAATACCGGCCAAGTGCGTGTCGGACTCGCGCACGAAGGGTTCCGTACCATTATCGCAGAAAACGGCAAAAAAAACACGTTTGTTGTATGGGAGCCTCACTTAATTATTAATTTTATTCTGTTTTTATTATTTTTTGTTATAACGGCAACAGAAATACATCATCTGTGAAAATTTCAGCTATCACGGTTCATGAGATACAGCCTGGTGACAGACGGACAGACAGACAGACAGACGGATCGCGGCGTCTTAGTAATAGGGTCCCGTTTTTACCCTTTGGGTACGGAACCCTAAAAATTACAAACACACCAAGAAACACAAATAGCACATTCAAGCAACTCGGGCAACGGATTGCATGAAAGCGAATGACACTAACACATGTCCCACATGACGCAAATGTTTTTTTCACATTTCAAAAATTTTGCTCGAAATAATACACCAAAGACAATATACCGGTACTGATTTGGATGTCAATCACCCATTTTAACGTTTTGTTTTCACTATTTATCTGATTGAGGTTAGAAACAGTTTTCGTTATTTTCTCGAATAATAATACGTATTATCTTGTAATAGGAGTGGTAGCGTTTTAATCAGCTTTAATCACTTTTACCCCCTCCTCCTGCAACCGATACTAGATACGGTTCTTTTTTTTTTTCAAACCTGATTTTTTAAGAATTATATCGTAACATAGCAAACTTAACTTAGTTAGCCTCTGTCACCTTGCCATAACCTATAATTATGTTTTCCTCTTCGAAATTTTTATTATTCTAGCTAAACTGTACTGTCCCACAGCTGGGCAAAAGCCTCCCCCCATTGTTTCCAGCTCTGTGTCATTTTTTGACAATTCCTATTATAAGGAAGACATCTAAGTTACCTGCCAACTTAACTCTCTCGAACCACGGCCCCTTCTTATGATATAAGGGCACCAAGCTTGAGTTATACAGGTTCACCTCTTAAAATGTGTGTCTAGTTTCTTCTTTTATTTATTTGATTCTTTCAAGGTCTATCCACACATATCAGGGCCGTGCCCGGGACGTGGACAGACCATGACCCGTCAGGGGTATGTCGCAGCCATATCGTATAACACGCCGTATTACATCTAGGCGCGCCCAAATGAAAAACGTCGCTGTTTTGAAATACGGCTACCTTTCGTTCAGCAGTGGTGGCGATACGTTCTACAAAGCGGCGTTCAACGTTTAGCTTTATTGTCAGCAAGAAGCAATGTAGGGTGACTATAAATTTATGAACAACGAATTAGTTAGGTTACTTTAGACCCTGCAGACAGAAAATGGAGCACTCTACAAACTTTTATTTTCAAGTCGCTGTTATAAACATTTAATTCGCCCACTGTTTGTCGCCGACTTAGTATTTCAGTAAGCCATATTCATTATTTTTTACACTTTTAATTTGAATTTATTTTCGCTCGTTTAAATACTATCCAAAATAAAAAAAGTCAAGTACAATTTCGAATCAACGTTTGCACTTCTAAATTCAATATTATTTTCACTTTGTTGTGACACCGTTGTCGATTGTGACGCCATTTTTGTTGTTATGATCATGTAGCACGTGTCAGATTTCAAAGCGGCGTATCGAAGATGCGACCGTTTGTATGGGCGCCACGTTACTAAGCCACTTTGACGAACGCGAAGTGCTCATACAATGCGACGTACTTTATTTCAGCTGAATTGAAATCCGGCTGAACGAAAATAGCCGCATTTCAAAACAGCGAAGTTTTTCAATTGGCCGCGCCTTTTTGTAATACCGCGTGTTATACGATATGGCTGCAACATGTACATTTTATATGAACTCGTTCACAAACGGACCAGTGACGAAGCTTCAATGCCTGGGCCCGGCCCTGTCACGTCCCGGGCACGGCCATGATATGTGGATGTGGATAGATCTTTAGGGTTCCTTCCGTAGTAACTCTTATTAATTACTAACATAGTTATAACATTCTTGTAACTAACAACCTTGCCTTGTTTATGTTTTTTTTTTGCCTGAAATAAATGTTCTTTTTTTTAAATGATGAAATAACTCTTTTAAAATAAGGTATGGTAGTCACAATCTAAGAACTGGGGGGTGACCATAAGCTCTTAGAGCGGTATCCATTTGAGATCGAATAAGGGACAGATGTATATGACTTGTATACATCTGTCACTTACTCGATATCAAATTGATACCGCTCTAAGAGCTTATGGTCACCCCCCTGACCTTTCTCATTTTACATGCCGCGATAACTTTCTACGTAAGAAATTGAAAAATCAAATTCATGATCGTAATTAAATACTATGTTACCGATACACTATGACAGCGAGTATCATTCGCAAGCATCAAGTTTAATTATTATTCAGTATTTTTATAGCTGTCAAAACGGGCCTTTTATTTTTTTTAAACTTTAACAATAAAAGATCGATGACTAAATTATCGACAGTGTACATCACTAGTGTCATCTCAAAGGTCTGAGTACAAAAGCATTAGAACAAAATATCATAAAGTAGACACGCTCTGTCCTAGACAGACGTGTATATTATTAATAATTCATAGTACCTCCAGATATATCAACGCAAAAATAAATAGTGACCTTAAATAATAGTATTTAAAAATCTGTGATACAGTACTGTGCCAAACTGCCATTTTTTTATAGTTCGAAATATAAATTAAAACGGTGAGTATTTTTTGTTAATTTTTTTTTCTAAAGTAGGTAGGTATGTTTAGTTTTGAATAAAAAAATATGAAAATAATGGTCATACACTCGGTGGTGTAAAAATCTGCCAAGCCTTTTCGCAACTGACCGGCTTCTAGTGTAGCCAGATGCTCAGCTGAGTACCTGTATTTTGCATAGAGCGATTGCCTATCTGACCTCCACTGACTATCTGCCTAACTGGGTAACACGTTACCCCTTGGCACGACTGTTTTCAGATTGCCTGGCACCTGACCTATCAGTAACGACTGCCAAAGATCTACAAACAAAAAAAAAGGAATAAAGAACAATGATTTGACCAAAAACGGGTTTTTTAACTATAAGTACCTACCCACTTACTTTAAAAAAAAACTTGATTCGTAAAAAACTAATTGTTACGCTTTGAAACAAGTACCCTCACTTAAGAAAACGCAATTTTTTTGGACAGTCGTGTAAAAATAAATAAAATAAAATATTCTTAACGCTACTGAATTATTATTATAAGTATATCAACTGTTAAAAGTATAAAAATTAGTTTTTTACGAATTAAGTTTTTTTTTTAAGTAAGTGGGTATACTTATAGTAAAACCCGTTTTTGGTCAAATCATTGTTCTTTATTTTTTTTTCTGTTTGTAGATCTTTGGCAGTCGTTACTGGTAGGTCAGAAGCCAGAAAATCTGACAACAGTCGAGCCAAGGGGTAACGTGTTACCCAGTTACTGGGTTTTGGAGGTCAGATAGGCAGACGCTCCATTAAAATATTGGTACTCAGCTGTATCTGGTTAGGCTGGCGTCGACCGCAAAATTGTTAAACGCAGGCAGATGCAAAATAATTTTATTAAGAAAAACATAAAAGTGCCCGATTTTTCATTAGGTAGGGTTAATCCTCTCACTAACTATAAAGGATTTTTTTTTATTAAAAAGTAAAAAACACGGTATTTTGTGGGTAGTTTCATATTGCTATCAGAAAGGATCAAGTGGAATTCGATGTCAGCGAAGGTGATTGTCGAAATGTCAAAATCTAAGGCATTGATCACGATATCACTTGTCAATCCCATAATCAATTATTCCTCTCACAAAAAAAAAAAAACTAATAGCCCGGTACTTTGTGGGTAGTTTCATATTGCTATCAGAAAGGATTAGCTTTACTATTCTCTAGATCAACATAATTATTATTCTAGCTAAACTGTACTGTCCCACAGCCGGGCAAAAGCCTCCTCTCAAGCTTGAGTTCTACGGGTCCACCGCTTAAATAAAATAAATATCTTAAAATAAGATAACAATAAAAGATCGTTAACAAAATTATCGACTGTGTACATCACTAGTGTCATCTCAGAGGTCATGGGTACAAAACATTAGAACAAAATATCATATAGTAGACACGCTCTGTCCTAGACAGACGTGTATATTATTAATAATCCATAGTACCTACAATAATATTAATGCAATAATAAATAGTGACCTTAAACAATAGTATTTAAAAAATCTTTGAAACAGTGTAGTGATTAAAAAGGTGAGTATTTTTAGTTAATTTTTATTTCTAAAGTAGGTACGTTTAGTTTTGACAATAAAAAAATATTATGTTGAATTGAAATTACTTGGGTCATACACTCTGTGGTGTAAAAATCTGCCAAGCCTTTTCGCAACTGACCGGCTTCCAGCATAACCAGATTCAGCTGAGTACCAGTATTTTACAAGGAGCGACTGCCTATCTGACCACTGACTAACTGCCTAACTGGGTAACACGTTACCCCTTGGCTCAACTGTTGTCAGATTACCTGGCTTCTGACATATCAGTAACGACTGCCAAAGATCTACAAACAGAAATAAAGAGCAATGATTTGACCAAAAACGGCTTTTACACTATAAGTACCTACCTACCCACTTACTTTAAAAAAAGTCTTGTTTCATAAAAAACTAATTGTTAAGCTTTAAAACAAGTACCATCAATTGAGAACAGAATGTTTAGGGAAGTAGTGTAAAAATAAATAAAATACAATATGATTTTCTTATTTTTATAACACCTTATCGTCAAGAATACATGAATAGTTTAGGCGTAAATGCAAATATACATACATACATACATAAGTCCAACCCTTCCTTTTGGCTTCGCCGTAGTCGCGTAATAAAGTAGTTTAAGATAATATACAATAATTTCCCAGAAGTTAGGTACAGTCAGATTTTTTTATAACTTTCAAAAATTTTTCCAGGTGTTATAGATATTAAACAAAGATACGATTTAGGCAACAATCAACTGTTAAAAAAATAAAACAGGTTTCCTACATTTGATCGTGTTAAGAAAATCATATTGCATTTAAATTATTTTACACGACTGTCCAAAAAAATTGTGTTCTCTTAATTGAGGGTACTTGTTTTTTAAAGTAAGATTAAAGTAAGTGTTATACGAGTTGGTACTTATAGTGTAAAACCCGTTATTGGTCAAATAATTGTTCTTTATTTCTGTTTGTAGATCTTTGGCAGTCGTTACTGATATGTGGCAAGCGTGCTCTATCGTCGACCACATCATCGCTTACCATCAGGTGAGATAGTGGTCAAGCGCAAGCCTATAGATAATAAAAAAAAAAAAATGTCAGAAGCAAGGTAATCTGACAACAGTCGTGCCAAGGGGTATCGTCTTACCCAGTTACTGGGTTTTGGAGGTCAGATTGGCAGTCGTTTCATTAAAATACTGGTACTCGGCCGAATCCGGTTAGACTGGAGCCGACCCCACATAGCTGGGCAAGGCAGGCAGATATAGTATAATTTTATTACGAAAAACATTAAAGTTCCCCATTTTTCATTAGGTAGGGTTAATACTCTTACAAACTGTAAAGGAAAAAAAAAGTTAACTTAAAAATCAAAAACCCGGTATTTTGTGGGTAGTTTCCTATTGCTATCAGAAATAATTAGGCCGTTTTTTCACGACGCGACACACGACAACGAAAAATGTGGTCACGATTCAGAGCTCCATATATTTGTATGCACCGTTTGTTCATCGCTTGACACCGCACCACACGCGACACGATTTACATACAGTTTTTCCGCTATGTCGTCGATACCGCTATGTCGTCTCGGTTTTTTTGCAGTGACGATTTAGCGGCTGAAGTAAACCGGTATGCGCTTGTTGACTACACGACACACCGCACCGCACGGCTCACGTGTGGTTCGTCACTCACGCGCTTATAAAACAATTGAACTGCAGTGTCGTTGCAGAATCGTGTCTAGTGAACAAACGAACAGACGACATACCGACTGCAGTGTGTCCTGTGTTAAAAAACGTGACCGCAAATCGTGTCGTGCGGTGCCTCGTGAACAAAGGCTCTCTCGTCAAGTGGCATTCGATGTCTGCGAAGGCGATAGTCGAAATGTAAAGGATTGATCACGTGAATCCCATACAATACAATTTTGCCTTTTTAACCAACTTCCCAAAAAGGAGGTAGGTTCTCAATTTGGAGGTTATTTGTTTTTTTATATATTTTCGGGCATAACTCCGTCATATATAAACGGATTTGCAAATTATTTTAATAATGTATTATGCAACCCACGGATGCCCCTCAAGTTAAAGGGGAAAATTTAGAAGTCCGTGATTAGATCTGTCGTACTGTATTGATCAGAATGTTGGGCTGTGAAAAAGGTGGATGAAAAGAGATTGCATGTAGCAGAGATGAGAATGTTAAGATGGATGTGCGGAGTGACGAATATGGATAAAGTGAGAAATGAGTATATAAGAGAAAGTTTGAAAGTGGCGCCAGTGACAGAAAAGTTGAAAAGAAACCGTTTGTCATGGTATGGTCATTTAATGAGGAGGGCTGAAACGCATTTTACTAAAAGAGTTATGAATATAAATGTGGATGGATGGAGAAGGAGCGAAGAAAAGATTGATGGACTGTGAGGAGTGATATGAATGAAAAGGGAGTCAGTGATGGCGTGACGGGGGACAGGACGGTATGGAAGAAGAAAACGTGTTGCACCGACCCCAAGTAACATGGGACAAGGGCAGGAAGATGATGATGAGTGTATTTCACGGCCTTAGTTTTATTGCTACAGGTCCGGACACATTGTATACACAGCTGAAACCAACGACTTAACGTGCATTCCGAGGCATGGAGAGGCTCTGTATGAAATGGATGGTCACCCATCTTTTGACAACTGCTTAACCTTTACCGATCGATCCGTGTGGCTGTTATAAGTTAGTCACGAGCCCCTCAAATCTCGTACTTCATTCTTAAAAGGTTATCTCGTTTTACAGGTCAAAATGAAACTATTTTTCCTGACCGTCGCCTGCTTGACGTTGCTGACCGTACCTACAAGAAGTGAGAACAGACGTAGCGTCGGCAAATTCAAAGAAGTCTTCTCTTGGAGGCAACTCACTTTTGAAATCAATGGTATACCGGGTGAGTAGCTATAATGGAATTGTAGTTATTGTTATTTAACAAATAATAATAATAATTTATTTATTATAAACTTTATTGTACATCACAAAATAAAAAACATACAGGACAAACATTTTCAAAAACAAAGTGTACAATGGGCGGTCTTATCGCACAGGGCAATCTTACAGACAAGCTTTGGATGGACTGAACGATAGGAGAAGAAAGGGTCAACCAGTTTACGATTATGTATTCTCCGACTGCACAGCATGAATTTTTCTTGTTTACAGCTTTTTAGTTCGCTTCTTATGCAGGCGGGTATTTGATTTTTAACCGACATTCGAAAAAGGAGGAGGTTCTATGTTCGACTTCTTGTATGTTTTTTTTTATGTATGTTCACCGATATCTCCGTCAATTGTGGACCGATTTTAAAAATTATTTTTTTGTTTGAAAGAGTATGTTTCGAAATTGGTCCCATTTTGATTTGGTGGAGTTCTGATGAAGAACTTCGAGGATATACAACAGAACTCTTCAATAAATAAAGGCAAATCTCTCGGGACTGCTGCAATCGCATGTCTGTTTATTGTTTATACCATTTCATAACATAACATCACGCCAGTACGGTATTAAGGGGTAAGCAGATCTCTCATTTGATCGGTTTTGTTCAAGTTTTATGATATTCGGGTAATCTATTCTGGCGTTATAGGAAACTTACTAAACAACTTGCCTATTAGGTAGGTACAACTAAAAAGTGAAAAATAAAAAAACCTTTTTAAAAAAAATACCACCGACTTCCAAATAAGAAAACTACAAAGTGGAAAATAACTTTTGTTTGGAAGTCGGTATCTATAACGCAAAAAAATGGTAAAAAAAAGACACCGACTTCCAAACAAAAAGTTATTTTCCACTTTGTAGTTTTCTTATTTGGAAGTCGGTGGAATTTTTAAAAAAAAGGTTTTTTTATATTTAAACTAGCTGTTCGCCCGCGTTAACATAAGTTTTGTCAATCAATTCTGGTTTTCGACATACAGGCTGAGAAAATCCAATGTTTCAGTTTTAGTTTTATTCAAAATCGGCCCCGTGACTCCTTTGATCGTTTTGTGCTATTCTTCATAGTGATGATTTGGCCATCCACGCACACTTGGCATACTCCGCCTGTATAGGTACAGGAAGCATTAACGTAAAAACGATTAACTTATTTAATTGAATAAAATTGTATCTACAGTTAATTTACATTATTATTATTTTTCTTTATGGTTGGTATTACGGTCTGTGGCATGTCGTATGTTTTGGTGAATTTCCATTAAGAATAGCTTGTTGAATGAGTAGCAGTCAATGATTCTAGCTTAGACTGCAATCTATCGTCGTGCCAGTTACGGATCAGATCTTTCAACTACACAATTGCCCTATTCAATGCTGTTTTATCCGATCTGTTTCTACTCTGGTGCCAGATTTGACTTAGTCTTCGTTTTTCCAGTATCCTTTGTTTGATATATTGTGGATAGTTCGTTAAGTGGTGTGTTGGTTTAATCATAGGTGTATTGTTCCAGCAGGATACTTGTATTAAATTTGTTAGGTGTTTTGCGGTGTCTTCAATATGTTCTGGTGTCTTAAGTTTTATTTTCAGGTCGATTCCCATCTCAATTGCTTCTCTGAATGTGGCCCAATCAGTTCGTTTGTTGTATAGTGTTTCCAACTTTTCGTTTTCAATGAGCAGGATACTGATGGTTAAAATAACTGGAGTGTGATCTAAACAGGAATCTAAATATGATTCGGGCTTGAGATAATGTTTCGACAATCCTTCAATGATGAATAAATCTAAGAGGTCTGGCATTTTCGTGGGGTCTGTAGGCCAATAGGTAGGTTTGCTCGTAGAATGAGCAGTGAGGTTTTTGTTATTTATGCTAGACTTGAGTTGCCTTCTTCCATGGGACGGCCCTTCGTGTTTTATGCAAAAAGAAGTAGCCTATGTCCTTCCCAAGATCTCAAACTATCTTCATACCAAATTCAGTCTAAATCGGTTCATCGGTTTAAGCCCTATTTAAAAGTTTCATAAAAAACTAACGCCCCGTCCCCCATTTCTCCCCCTTCGTGTTTTATGCAAGTAGCCTATGTCCTTCTCAGGGTCTCAAACTATATCCATACCAAATTTCATCTAAATCGGTTCATAAAAGAAGTTACATACAAAATTAACCCTCCCCCATTCCTCCCCTTCGTGTTTTATGCAAAAAGAAGTAGCGTATGTCCTTCTCAGGGTCTCAAACTATTTCCATATCAAATTTCATCAAAATCGGTATATAATAAATAGAAGTTGCATGATAAAAAGTTACATACAAAATTAACACTCCCCCCATTTCTCCCCCTTAGTGTTTTATGAAAAAAAGTAGCCTATGTCCTTTCCCGGGTCTCAAACTATCTCTATACCAACATATTTCATTTAAATCGGTTCAGCGGTTTAAGTGTGATAATAATATGGTAACAGACAGACAGAGTTACTTTCGCATTTATAATATTAGTATGGATATATTACATTCATACGTATCGAATTGAAAACGTCCTTATTTTGAAGTCGGTAAAATGTGCTAAATAATTTACCGAATTTCGTTTCGGAAGTCGGGTGTCGTAAAACGATATTAACAAGAGGTCGGTACCAAAGACTTTTCAGTGTTTTTCTTTTGAAGTCTGATAAAAATGTTCTTAATTTCTTTCTATTCGGTATACACATATGTAAGGTTTATTTCTTTTTACAGTGACAGAAGATCAATTTTCTGAAAGCAACCTGGCGGGAGGAGACAAGACGGCAACAGACAACATACATTTTAACAACAATGACGACGAAAAGGATTTGAATCAAAGTGAGTTTTATATTAAGAAACATTATGTTTATTTTTTATTTAACGATAGGCTCGCGTTTGACCACTATCTCGCCTGATGGTAAGCGATGATGTGGTCGACGGTGAAGCACGCTTGCCTAGAAGTAATCTATTCACTCGTGACTTAAAGACCCCAAGGTTGTAGCTATCAGGAAACAAAGACTCCGGCAGGGAATTCCACTCCTTAGCTGTGCGTACAATGAAAGTATTCGCAAAACGCTTTGTACATATGGGAGATGTCCACCATGGCGGTGGCGCATTGCCGTACGTCTTGTTGTCCGGTGATGGAAAGGCTAGGCGGAATCAAATTGTGCAGTTCCATCGTACACTCCCCGAAATGTAACCGATAAACAACCGACAGACTGGCCACTTGGCGTCGATGTTTGAACATCTCTCTGGAGCTTTGAGGCGACCAGTGCATCGTGGCCGATAAGCCTCTTGGCCCGTTTGTCAATCGACTCAAGTGCATCAAGTTGATATTTGGCAGATCCGTCCAGAGATTTAAACGGAATTGTTTGTTTGTTTGAAGGAGGCAATCTCTGGAAGTTCTTATCTGTTAAGAAAATTATTTATTGATAGCAAGCTGCAGTATCGCCAGTGCCGTAACCTTTTTATCCGAGAAAAATTGCATGCAAATCGCGGTGAGATAGACAACTTGAGTGAAGTCGCGGAATAAAGTTATTTAACACAGCAGCCCATGGACTCGGGATCCTCACACTAAGAAACAAAATTTGGTGCAAATAAATTTCAATAAATTACGCAATATGCATCGATTTATTATTGAACTAGCTGTACCCGCGGCTTCGCTCCCGTCAACTGCCTACTCTACCTACCCTACTTACCTTGCTACCTACCCTACTTACCTACCAATTTTTTCTATGGTCATTCATCCGCGCAGAATCTTAAGGTTACACTAGTCGATAATTCTTCCATACAAACGTAGTCTAGGGATTACTCCACTGTTTGACGATTTACGTTCAAAATGAAAAAAAATGATATCAATATGTCTCATCATTATCTAGCCCTGTATGGAGCCAAAAAATTAAAAATTATATACATTTGAAAGTTATGAGCGTCGAAATTTCCACATATCGACACTAATTTTAACGCATTTTTGGGCGCAAATAAATACCATAAGAAGAAGGAAAATTGCAAAACGTGCAACATACAGGGATAGATTATTAGTTCAACAATGCAAATAATTTTATTTTGAACAGATATGTTTGGTCGTTTTTTCATGATATTCAGACTCCTAAAGTACTGTTTATAAAATTTCGCGCACTCTGTTTCGTCCTAAATCATTATCCATTTCGCTACAAATATGCAAAAGTGTGTATTCGTACGCGAACTAGCTTCCTTCTCGTCATCACAGCATCTATCTCTTTCACACGTGTTGTCGGTTGATAAAAAATGAATTTAAATCCTGCGCACAAAATAGTTCGTGCCGTCGACTAGTGTACCCTTAAGACGACGACTAACGCCAACGACCTTGAGGGAACAAAACGCGCACTCGTTTCACACCCGCGCGACCCGAAATTTAGTAGTTTTTTGTACTTTCCTTATTATTCTATGACTTAAAAAAAAATCTCAGATCAAAATGTAGATAATTAAATTGTCTTTGAGATGGTTTCAATTTCATTAAAATACGCCCAGCGGTTTTGGTGTGATTGTCGTGTTTTTGTCCGTTTTGGACAAAACTTTACAAATTAATTACACTATGTTATACGAAGAAAACTTAAAATTTTCTGAGATCAAATTATTAAGAAAATAGTCTAATATAACAAATATTTTTTTCAAAAAAATACGACTAGCCATTTAGACGTGATTCTCATTTTAAAATCAGCTACTCAAGGGAATCGGCGCCTTAACAACGCCTTTCAGAAATCGACTTCAAATGCACACCACCATCTATCGAATATGGAGTTCAACTGTTCGAGTATCTGAATTGCGTGTTGCGTGGTTTGTGATATGTTACTTCTTGAACACTTTCAATTATATTTAACTAGCTATTCCGCGCCGCTTCGCTCCCGTGGACCACCCCACAGGACCTGTTTTTGGGATTAAAAAATAGCCTATGTCACTCAGGAATAATGTAGCTTTCTACTGGTGAAAGATTTTTTTAAATCAGTCCTGTAGTTTCGGAGCCTATTCGGTACAAACAAACAAACAAAAAATCTTTCCTCTTTATAATTTGAAATTCCTAGTGTGGGACAACGTTTTATTTAAAATAAAGAAATAAAGTAATAATATTAGTACAGATGGGTAATTAGTACTTTATAGTTATGTTTGTTGTTAAGGAAATATACATTTCAGCAAACTTCGACCTAATTGTGTTAGAATGTCTGTAGAAAAACCGGCTAAGTGCGTGTCAGTCTTCACACATTTTGGGTTCCGTACGAAATTTAGAGTATATTAGTATTTGTTAGTATAATATACGTAATAACAATCATTATCATCTCAAGTTCATGGGTCAATGAGAAACTAAAAAATTCTTCTTAACAAAATTTTGTGACAAACTACGGACAGAAAGACGGACACAATGAGTGACAGCAATAGGGCTCAGTTTGGACCCTTCGGGTACGTCCTAAAAATAAGCTTATGGTTGGCCATGTATTAACCTTGTCGACAGTACACATGCGTAGCATAGCTTAGCCACGAGCTGCAATGGAACTGCGTCTTTAAAATTGGATTAAAATTATTCTTATTCACTGTATTTACGTGTGTTAGATTTAAGGAGGAACCCCATATAAAATGATCGATATTTACGAAGATAGCAATCTTGGAATGTCAAGATGGTTGCTGGTTATTTACTGTGTATGTGATGTATAAGGGTAAGGTTTTATGAATAAAAGCACAGAAAGACAAGACTAGGTATATTAGGCTTATCAATTAATTCATATTGAGGCTCAGAAAGCTTACCACCCGTTCGCTAAACTAGTTCTCGTGGAGAAGAAGGGCAAGAAACTCCACGGAAGCAACTATGGTTGTAAAAGTATTTATTTATCTTTTATATATTTTACAACCATATAAATATCGTTTATTACAATAAAGATCTAATTATATTATGGCCATTATATGATGAATCTTGTAACATTTCACAATGTTACATAATCAAAACAACAAGGATAAGGCAAAGAACATGACTAGCCCTTAAATTAATTTAACATCATTATGAATAAAGGCCACAACATGAAATAGACTTTCAACACAACCATTAGCAATAATCTAGTAATAATACCAAATAACTTACGTGAAGCTTGTGTAGACCATATTTCACAAAATATAACAATTCAGGAAATATATCACTATCACAACATAACAACTGGTCTGTACTGGCTTGTAGTTCACAGCAAAGTGTGTCAATCTTACGAATTACACTATTTATAGTAACGAGTCGACCTGTCAAATGTCCCCACCATTTTCTACATTTCTATAAATAATCTCACAATTAGGTCAATAATCAATTCTTGAGAAATGAAACCTTTTTAAAACTTATCAAGACAATTAAGGAATTGAATATCGCCTATTTAGTCATTCTTAATCAATATTCGAAAGAATATTGATACTAACTGACAGTCTTGTACTAATTGTCTCAAAGGACTTATAATATTAAAATGGCAATATAAAATCCAGGATACATCACAATGATCATTATAAATTAAGTAATATTTTATTGGAATATCATCACTATGGTTTATATGTAAGTTTAGAGTTATTTCCTGTACACACAACAATATTTACTCAGGTGGGTACTCTAATAATTGTAGGTATTTGACAACACAATAATAATTTAGGTAGGTACTTAGACATTTGTTGGTAGATGCTTAATAAATATGACAGTTTGTATTTTGTAGCAAAACATTGTGCTTAAAAAGTGAAAGTTCATGATTAAATGATATCACACGTACTTCCAATACTAACACGGCCATACTGACATGTACTTCGTTCTCGAAGTACACTTTTGATAACTAATCTTCATAAATTAATTTAGATATACCTTGGTTATCCTGCTTGAAGTTAATTTCTGGTAATCAATTACTTTAAAGAAACAAATATACTAACAAATGTACAATATACGAGAAATAAATATACGAGAATTAATTTACCATGGATTATTATTTTGGAATTTTTATGGTATTTGATACACAAATATTGATTTTATTATTTTTTCCCTGACATTAACTTTGTTTCGTTGACTGAATTGTAAACGTTATTTTAAGGATTATTATTTTTAATTTGTTTTTAATCTTTTATAACTGTCATAGATTTTTTTTTATCTCATTTGTCTATCTACAATTATTATTGAATTTCTATCCCTGACATTCTATTATTCATAAATTATATAAATTATTATTGTTATTGAAAGTTATTGTTATTTTAAGGTTATTTTTTAATCAATTACTTTTAAACAAATATATTAACATATGTACAATTGAATATATAAATTTAAATAAAAACCAATATTCAAATACAAAGGGGGGAAGGAAAATTACTTTTGGCACAGCCATCTTTTTTTTTTTAAGGCACAGCCATTTCTCTTTGTTTTTAGGCACAGCCATTGGCACAGCCTTTTCTCTTTGTTTTTAGGCACAGCCATTGGCACAGCCTTTTCTCTTTGTTTTTAGGCACAGCCATTGGCACAGCCTTTTCTCTTTGTTTTTAGGCACAGCCATTGGCACAGCCTTTTCTCTTTGTTTTTAGGCACAGCCACAGGCACAGCCACAGGCACACTGCCACAGGCACAGCCATCTGTTTTAGGCACAGCCACAGGCACACAGCCACAGGCACAGCCATCTGTTTTTAGGCACAGCCACAGGCACCCTGCCACAGGCACAGCCATCTGTCTTTTAGGCACAGCCACAGGCACACTGCCACAGGCACAGCCACAACCACTGGCAAACAGCCAGAGCCACAGGCACACAGCCCAGGCTTCTTTTTTTTTTGTGGTTCCTCTCATTATTTATACAAACTTAAACAATACATCATTACTTTAATATTATCGCTCGGCCAATCTGACAAAACTTTTGCAATTTTTACTGAACGTAGATATTTTCTTCTGTCTAAAATCAGATCAATAAAGGGTATATATTTAAATTCTTTCATGGTCTTAAAAAGTACCAACTATTAATTTTGAAATTTATCTAGAATATCAAGCAATGTAATGACCAAACTTTTAACGACCCTTTTTTTTAATTACTTTGTACCAGAAATAAAACCAAAATAATCTCAACAGGTGCCACTAACGATAAAATTCTAGTGCACCATGCTGATGGCACGGCCTGGCATTATTATAACTCTTCTGTGTTTCTCTTGTCATGTCATTTTTCAAACAACTGCTTGGAAAGTTACACCCACATGGTTTTTATTGATCAAAAATATACTTTTCATTTATTTGTTTTATTCTATAATGTTTTTTTTATATATTCATGACTCAATGATCAGAAGTTACTTACTATGTAGCTGTCCCGATAGAACCGAACTATGTCAGATGTGTGCTCACAGACACATTCTTAGACATTCACACAGTAGTGTTCTTGTCCGTTAATCTTTATGTTCCTAACAAAATAAATTAGCCAGCTGTGCTAATTTTTTAGCACTTTTGCTTAGTTTGCAATAAATTATTGTAATTCTACCTCTGTATACCATTAGATCACGATTGGTTTATATCAAAATCTGAATCTCTAATAGCCCTAAAACCAATCACCTCAATGTATTATCAGATCGTGAAAAGCAAGGTAATAAAATATTAATTGGATTGTTTATTCTAATATTTCTGAAGATTAGAATACTTGTTTTATTAATTAATACAGAATTTTCATGAGAATAATTGCTCAAGAGCTTTTGCCATAAATACGATTCATTTTTAGTTTTACTCAAAAATAGCTAAGAGAAAAACAGAGCAGAGCTTTTTTTTGTTAATGTAAGAACATTGGTAAAAACTACTATTCTGCCTCCATTAACTAATAACGATTCTTTGCAAATCCTTTGTACCTCTCAGGTATGTATGTAGTCACTCAATTGTTATATCACCAAGTTGGGTACATTTTCACAAAAATACCCTCTGGCAAAAATTTCCATAAAATTCTAGACAAGTTTCTAATAAATAAACTGAAAACCTTAGGAATTATCGTTTTACGCTTATTCAAACATAATATTATATCTTTATAATACCAAAGACATTCAACAGTAAATAAAAACAAAACCTCTGAAGGCCTTACCACTTTTAGCCGTTTCGAGCTGCAGCTGTCAGCTAGATGTCTACAGTCAGAATCCGATGGTCTGACCATAGTTTGCAGATCCATGTCACATAGCTTCTAGATCCGTAAGCAATGCAGCTTGCAGTGCCGTCGGCTGGCGCGGCATCGCAAAGTCATCGTCTTGGTGCGAGTGGAGTTGGCGACTCGTCGACACGTTGTTTATGAAAATGACAAAATGGAATTAATTAGAAATCTATGTGAGCTAGAGCTGAATCCCACTTCTGATGTTAGATTTAAGGAGGAACCCCATATAAAATGATCGATATTTACGAAGATAGCAATCTTGGAATGTCAAGATGGTTGCTGGTTATTTACTGTGTATGTGATGTATAAGGGTAAGGTTTTATGAATAAAAGCACAGAAAGACAAGACTAGGTATTTATTTCAATTAGGCTTATCAATTAATTCATATTGAGGCTCAGAAAGCTTACCGCCCGTTCGCTAAACTAGTTCTCGTGGAGAAGAAGGGCAAGAAACTCCACGGAAGCAACTATGGTTGTAAAAGTATTTATTTATCTTTTATATATTTTACAACCATATAAATATCGTTTATTACAATAAAGATCTAATTATATTATGGCCATTATATGATGAATCTTGTAACATTTCACAATGTTACATAATCAAAACAACAAGGATAAGGCAAAGAACATGACTAGCCCTTAAATTAATTTAACATCATTATGAATAAAGGCCACAACATGAAATAGACTTTCAACACAACCATTAGCAATAATCTAGTTATAATACCAAATAACTTACGTGAAGCTTGTGTAGACCATATTTCACAAAATATAACAATTCAGGAAATATATCACTATCACAACATAACAACTGGTCTGTACTGGCTTGTAGTTCACAGCAAAGTGTGTCAATCTTACGAATTACACTATTTATAGTAACGAGTCGACCTGTCAAATGTCCCCACCATTTTCTACATTTCTATAAATAATCTCACAATTAGGTCAATAATCAATTCTTGAGAAATGAAACCTTTTTAAAACTTATCAAGACAATTAAGGAATTGAATATCGCCTATTTAGTCATTCTTAATCAATATTCGAAAGAATATTGATACTAACTGACAGTCTTGTACTAATTGTCTCAAAGGACTTATAATATTAAAATGGCAATATAAAATCCAGGATACATCACAATGATCATTATAAATTAAGTAATATTTTATTGGAATATCATCACTATGGTTTATATGTAAGTTTAGAGTTATTTCCTGTACACACAACAATATTTACTCAGGTGGGTACAACACAATAATAATTTAGGTAGGTACTTAGACATTTGTTGGTAGATGCTTAATAAATATGACAGTTTGTATTTTGTAGCAAAACATTGTGCTTAAAAAGTGAAAGTTCATGATTAAATGATATCACACGTACTTCCAATACTAACACATGCGTTATATTTTCAGACAATCCCATTGACACTCCAAGCCCGGCACCAATTAATCCAAATGGTAAGTTAAGATATTACATCAACACGCCTGTACTACCCCAAGGGTTGAACAGAGGTACACCTGCAGTACACCTACAGTACACCTACAGTACACCTACAGTACACATACAGTACACCTACAGTACACCCACAGTACACCTACAGTACACCTACAGTACACCCACAGTACACCTACAGTACACCTACAGTACACCCACAGTACACCTACAGTACACCTACAGTACACCTACAGGACACCCACAGTACACCTACAGTACACCTACAGTACACCTACAGTACATCTACAGTATACCTACAGTACACCTACAGTACACCTACAGTACACCTACAGTACACCTACAGTACACCTACAGTACACCTACAGTACACCTACAGTACACATACAGTACACCTACAGTAAACCCACAGTACACCTACAGTACACCTACAGTACACCCACAGTACACCTACAGTACATCTACAGTATACCTACAGTACACCTACAGTACACCTACAGTACACCTACAGTACACCTACAGTACACCTACAGTACACATACAGTACACCTACAGTACACCCACAGTACACCTACAGTACACCTACAGTACACCCACAGTACACCTACAGTACACCTACAGTACACCCACAGTACACCTACAGTACACCTACAGTACACCTACAGGACACCCACAGTACACCTACAGTACACCTACAGTACATCTACAGTATACGTACAGTACACCTACAGTACACCTACAGTACACCTACAGTACACCTACAGTACACCTACAATTACACCTACAATTACACTTTCCCCAATCCGGGCATCAAACCCAGAGGTTCTCGAGAAGTGACATCCTATTAACAAATGCGTCATGAGAGCGATTGTAAAAACATTTAAAAAAAAACATTTTACAAAATAATACTACCGACTTCCAAAGAAAAACTACATAGTGAAAATAACATTCTTTTTGGAAGTCGGTGTCTTGGCTAGGTACCATTTTTTTGCGTTATTGACACTGACTTCCAAAAAGAAAGTTATTATCACTATGTAGTTTTTTTATTTGGAAGTCGGTAGTTTTTTTTTGTAAAAAAGCTTTTTTTATTTTTCATTTTTTAGTTGTACCTACACAAAATGCCAGAATATCTAGAAACTTGAACATAACTGGTGAAACGAGAGTGTACTAAGGTGAAATGTACAAATCTGTGTACACTTTTAGAGCGTACTGGCGTGATGTTATCTTATGAAATGGTATAAACAATAAACAGACATGCGATTGCAGAAAGCCCGAGAGATTTGCCATTATTTATTAAAGAGTTCCATTGTATATCTCGGAAGGGCACATCATCTGTCAAACAAAAAAACAATTTTCAAAATCGGTCCTTAATTCACGGAGAAATCGGTGAACAAAACAAAGTCGAACATAGAACCGCCTCCTTTTTGGAAAGTCGGTTAAAAATGAATCTGAATGTCAAGCACTATTGAAATGTCTCGTGATCGATTGATTACATTTTGACATTTCAATCATCATCATCGATGACATCGACTGACCCATGTCTAGAACCTCCTAATGACTATTGTTTTATTTTTCAGATGAGCTCGGCAGGTTCTTTATCCAGTACAACAACGTTCCGATGGGTGTCGAGAAGGTTGGCAACAGACTGTTTGTAACCATACCTAGGAGACGATACGGTGAGCTATATTAACACGCTCTTATTAGCTTGGTATGTATGTATCTATGTATCAATGTATCAATGTAACAATGTATCAATGTATCAATGTAACGGAATCTTTGAACGTGATTTTCACCCACTTCAAAACGTTGGATTGATTTGAAACTTTGCACACTTATCAAGGACCGATGACAATGCAATAATTTAAACAGTTTGTCCCATTATCCTTACCAATAAAGCGTGTTTTTTAGTTTTTAGAACTACAATTTTTTTTACACAAATTTCGTAACTCCAGGATAGACTTTGGCCAAAGAATCAGCATTGTCATTCATGTGGCAATGTTGCCAGTGTTCTGGGAAATTTTTCCACTGACATTGCCTAATAAGTTCTTCCCTTTCCCCTTTTTATACGCAATCTTACATAATTATTATCATTAGTTTGGTTTGTAGGTATAAATACTAAGTTATTTGCAGAAATTTTCACAGTAATCCATATCCATTCGCTTTCACTATATATTATAATACATAAACTTTGCCTTGCAGTCGGGTAAAAACTAAAGTCCCTCGCCGCGTATGTACGCGATACACTCTAAAACTACTGCCCCCCTAGCCATGTTACAAACGTAATCTCTTTCTACAATCGTTAACGCCTTCTAGTTGTATGGTCTGACCACGTGACTTAAGGAAAGTAGTCGACGGCACGAATTATTTTGTGCGCGGGTTTAAAATGCATTTTATATCAACCGACAACACGTGCGGAAGAGATAGATGCTGTGATGAGCAGTAGGAAGCTAGTTCGCGTAAATACACACTTTTGCAAATTTGTAGCGAAATGGATAATGATTTAGGACGAAACCGAGCGCGCGAAATTTATAAACAGACCTTTGGCAGTCTAGATTTCATGAAAAAACGAGTAAATCTATCTGTTCAAAATAAAAATATTTGCTTTGTTGAACTACTAATCTATCCCTGTATAAAAGTCGTTTTGCAATTTTCCGTCTTCTTATGTTACTTATTTGCGCCCAAAAATGCGTTGAAATTAGTGTTAAAATGTGGAACTTTCGACGCTCATAACTTTCGAATATTTTCTTTTTTTACTTTTTCGCTTCCATACAGGGCTAGATAATGATGAGACAAATTGATATCGCTTTTTATTTTGAACGTACATCGTCAAACAGTGGAATAATCCCTAGACTACTTTTTTATGGAAAAATATTTGACTAGTGTAACCCTTAACGTTCGTGTCATTCCCATGCATTGATTTGTTTTCTACTAGCGTTATCGATTGTAGATTGACAACTTGGCTACAGGTGCTGAATAGATTTTCAAGCGGTTTTCACCAATAGTAAGATTGAGAAATGAGGAAGGCTTATAATTTGTCCCAGGACGAGTCGCTAGTCACATTATAAAACAAAGTCTCCCGCCGCGTCTACCTGAACATTCACGATAATCTCAAAGGCTTAGCAGGCGTTTCGGCCACTGTCTATCAATCATAAGAGTTAGAAACTAACGGAGTGCAGCTCCCGTCACGCAAAAAGAACGCTGGCCTTGAATCTGCGCAGTGAGCGATTCTTCGATCAAACTGGTGCTCTGCCAGTGTTTCTGTGCGCGCACGCTATTGGTCCGTCAGTTGAGCCAAGCTTCCCGCGCAGAGAGGACGCTTCGTTCACACCCAAAATACAGTCGCACACACAACTTTCTTTGCACGACGATGGTTTTAAAAATGAAGGGTAGAAAAATGATTTATAGTATTTATTGTTTTATGAAGAAAGAAGTTGACAAAGGAGCAGTTGATAATTTATAATGATAAGATATTTATAATAACACGATCGAAATAAAATATAATCCTTAAGTAAACATTATCTAATTTAAATCCAGCCTCTTCCAAAGTATTCAGTAGCTAGTAAGTACCTATTATGACTCTACAATAAAACAAATACTCTTATATTATAAAACAATATCCTTGTCTTTGCATTTATCTTTCTTAAATTATATTTCCTTACACCAGACACAATCATACTGATCGCTGCCAATCTTTTATTTAACTTCTATTCTTAGTATATACTTATGCCTATTAATATTACACACACTCAAACATAAAACAAACACACAATATTTAAAAATCAAATATGGTTAACTCACCAAACGTTCTGCATCGCCTTGGCGTCCGTATGTCGCCACAAGGATCCAGCAGAATATCAGCGTCAGGTATATTGCCTGGCACATGCTGAGCTGGACTCCCATTCAGTGCAACTTAGAGACGAGCACCGCACAAGTATAGGTGTTCAAGCTTCAAGATGCAAATCTTGAAGTTTGAATTTTTTTTTTTAAGTAGGTAGGTAGTTCGGCATTCCCACCGAGGATTGCCATAAACAATTTTATTTCCTTGTGTTGTTTTCTTCTTCTTTTTTTAATGTTGTTCTTTTGTTGTGCGTTGCTTGTAATTATTATTTGTTTTTATTTGTCGTGTAAATTTGTCGTTTCTGTGCTGTGTCTTCTATTGTGTTTGTACTGAATAAATGTTTTATCTATCTATCTTGTACTTTAGAACGCGACTGTACCCATGCGCAGATACATCCCCTCCACTGTCGCTTAGCGTTCTTTTTACGTGACGGGACCTGTACCAGGAGGCATATAGATAGTAGTCTATGCCAGGAGGTCTGAATCAAAAATTTCCCGGTACTCGTTTTACATCTCATGATTCCAGCCTCGGTAATACTTCCTCATGATTATAATATCCTGGTACTTAAGTTAGTCTTTACCGGTATTGATTCCAGTCCCGAAAATATTAAGACTTCTTCATGATTCTGGCCTCCTGGTAGTTTGGGTATAAATGCTAATAATGTTGAACATCCAATAAAAAGCAAATGAGGAAGTTATATTTTTATCATGTTATTAAACTGTCTACTGATTTTATGGTTCTGACGATACTTTGCCTCTAAAATAGGATTCGTCCGAAACGCCACTCAAAAATATTAATAATAATGAAATTCCTGTTTCGTCTGTATCGGACGCCGAAACGCTTACTAAGCCATCTCAAAAACTACTAAACGGATTTGCATGCCATTTTTACCAATAGACAAAGTGATTCATGCGGAAGATTCAGGTGTATTATGTGATAAGGTTTTGTGTAAATAGGTTGAAATATGACGATAATTGCTGAAAATGTCAGCAAAAGTGAAACCGCCTGGGAGCTGCCATCGAAAACGCTGCCTCCCTTTGAGATATAACAAAACAATGTACGGTGGGGGTGGAAAGAACAGTTGAATTTTGCATGGTGAAACAACATTTTCTCAGTTACTAATGCTACGCAGACGAAGTCGGGATCAAAAGCTAGTTTATTTATAAACACATAAAATTATTCCTTTACCATCTTTTCATAAAGTGTTTTTAAACGAGAACACCCAAATATACCGAAATATTCTATTTCGAATTTCGATGTTCCGATGTTCAAAAGTCCGAATTGCATTATACCTAAGAATTATAATGTCTATTAATAAAAATCACGAAATTTATTTTACCGAAAGTCGCAAATGCGATTTGTTAGTTTTCCGATTTTCATACGTTTGAAGAATCAAATGCTCGAAGGGTTCTCAGTCCGAAGAACGACATTTCGATTTTCAATACTTCGAATAAACTAAAAGTCAACATGTTGTGCTACAAAATTTAGTAACAGAAACGAATCGCTGCAAAACCGACTTCACGCAGTCTTGTCTGCCCTACCCTAGAGTGTAATTTAAGCCCGCGTAACGGTCACCACCGCAGCTTCGGCTTGACTCATCCGTGGCGGCGGCCCTTCAAACCACCTGCGACGATAAGCTCGCGTGGGGCCGCCCAAACCCCGCAGCGCCGGAGCCGTGACAGAAATAATGCTTGCTGCATGTTGCATGCCTGCTTGCTTGCTTGCATGTTGCATGCTTGCTTGCATGCTGCGTGTCTGCTTGCACGCTGCATGCCTGTTTGCATGCTGCGTGCTTGCTTGCATGCTGCAAATCCCCTGTATTATTGATGAATCACTTCGGTTAGGTTAGAATTGTGACTATTAAAGCGCGAAGGCGAGCAAGCTAAGCGAGCTTGCGTGCCTGTGTGTTTGTTTTATTTTGGAATTGTATTAATCGGTATTTTAATAATCGGAATTCGTATTTTTGATATTTCGAATTATCATTAAGTCGGACTTTTTGTTATTCGATCTATTGAAGCTCGGTATTTTGAGAATAGTAATTATAAACGTTAGGAATATTGTAATTTAGGAATAATATAAATAGGAGTAATGATAAGTCAGAGTTGTTATATTCGGAATTTTGAACCATTCGGAATGATGAAAATTGGTATTTTGAAATTCGTATTTGTGACTGACGGAATAAAGTTTTTCGTGTTTATGTAGTGTACCCGTTTTTAAACAAACAAATAAATATATTCTCATTTTAAAGCTTTCAATGTCTCTATTCCAGGCATACCAGCAACCCTGAACTACATAGATCTCTCCGTCCACGGAAGCACGCACTCCCCGCCTCTGACTCCGTACCCAGACTGGGCCAGATCTAGGTCGCTGATATCGGTGTACAGGACCCGGGCTGATGAGTGTGGAAGGCTGTGGACTGTCGATACGGGGGCTATCGAGATACCAAGTAAGTTTTTTGTTAATAAACCACCTGGTAACCCAAGAAAATATCTGTATAATAAAGGCAGAAATGGGCAAAATACATGCTTTGCTTTAATTAAAATACAAATTACAAAATACTAGCTCGCATGTATTTAAAATACGAAATATAAAATATTTGTAAGTCGTGTAATGTTTTAAAATACAGTATACAGTATCTTAACTATTTTTATTTAAAATACAAAATTTAGTCGATAATGGTTACATATCATCAGTTCAAAAAACGTTTGACCGAATTTCATTTCCCCTAAAACTTTTGAACTATTATCGTATCGTTTTTTTTTACTTCATCGAAGTCACTTCTGTGGCAGACGTGACTCCGACGTTTCATTTGGTCGAATAACTTTTCACCGAAGTTACACTAAGCCGAAATATCATTTGTTCGAAGTATTTAGTTTTATATGCATATCAAAATACTAAGTAAGAGAGAAACGGAGGACGAATACAAATGTTTCAAACAGCGACTTGAAAAAAAAAATTTTTTTTCATGTCCCGGGGGCTCATATTTCTGTCTGCAGGGTCTAAAGTAACCTAACACGCAGGAGATGACGAGAGCTGAGTTCGCTCGCTTTGCTCGCTCACTTCAGCTTCCGTCATCCCCTTCGAACCTAACCTATCCGTGTCGGGGTGCCCTAAAATCCCGAGTTCGCTTCGCTCACTCTTGGACTTATTCTTTGAAATAATTAATTAATAAAAATGTCTGATGCATGAGTATTTTTATGCAAACGATTTATTAATATTTAGATAGATAGATAAACCATTTATTCAGTACAAACACAATAGAAGACACAGCACAGAAACGACAAATTTACACGACAAATAAAAACAAATAATAATTACAAGCAACGCACAATAAAAGAACAGCATTAAAAAAAGAAGAAGAAAACAACACAAGGAAATAAAATTGTTTATGGCAATCCTCGGTGGGAATGCCGAACTACCCATCTTCTTAAAAAAAAAAAAAATATATCGTTTGCATGAAAATACAAAATAAATACTTAAACACAGACAAGACTGTGTGAAGTTGGTTTTGCAGCGATTCGTTTCTGTCACAAAATTTTGTAGCACAATAATATTGACTCTTTGTGACACTATTTTAATTTTAAATTGAAAATGCTACCAAGTAAAATAATACATATGCCACATGATACTTCGATGAAATGAAAATATGTCAAATAATGCATATGGCAAAAAAGACGTCGGTCAATAGTTTTCGGTAAAATTAAATTCGAACAAAAAAATTACGGATTAGTGATCGGTGCCCGTCGATCAGAAGAGATAAAGAAGTTTCGTGAAAAAAAGATTCCGACGAATTGAGAAACTTATCCTTTTTTTGAAGTCGGTTAAAAATAACTGGTTGATATGTAAATTACCATTGACAAGATACCTACTCGACAATTTGACGTATGCGGTCGCCATTTTGCATACGAATGCTATCGAGCAGCGCTATTTCTGCAGAACGCACCCATTAATAAGATCGCCAAATGTATTTATGTTCAAATGTAAGAAGACATAGGTATTTGAAACTACAAAATATTTATTTTTATTTATTATATTTGTCGCATCAAGGGTGGCCGATAGATGTAAACCATCGGGAAGTCAGGAATCCCTTAGGTTAAGACCTCGTGTGGGTAGGTAGGTGGGTACAATCGTGAAAATTAAATCACACAAATTATTTGATACACTGAGTTTATTCAAATAGTCACAACTCACAGTTACAATCTTGCTTTCTAATATTACGGGTCGACAGTGATTCTACGACGTCTTAGCTCTAAGGCGGTCAGTACTCAACTGCCATATTCTGCTGTCCCCACCACGCAAGTGGTAAGAAAAAGCGCGCCAATGCGTAGTTATTCTCGATTTGCCGCCACTGGCGTGCATGTGATTTGTTTTGACGTCCGTACTATTAACTAAACCCGATATATTCTTTATTGTACACCACAGAAATATATATACAGTTGATTCTAGCTGTCAAGAGATGCAATGGCTTTCCAATATTGTAGGGGGCTTGTCCCGTAAAAAAATCCTGTTAAACTAACTCCTTTTTACAGACAACCCTCGCTATCTGCAACCTCCAGCGATTGTGGTGTTCGACTTGAAAACCGACAAACAGATCCTGCGTTACCAGTTCAAGAAATCCGATCTGCCGGCCGTTAATACTCCTACTGGTAAGAGGTCTTCATAATGAAATAATAATCTAATAATTCCTTTTGTAACGCTTCAACACGGGGTCCCAGCGCATACAAAGAAAAAAATTGGTTTAAATAAATGTTACTAGATGGCGCGATATCCATCGATTTGTTATTGAATTGCGTGTAAAATTATCATTTTCTAGAATTGATCGTAAAGTTGTGTGTTATTTTTAAACAACGCTCCTAAGCCCAAAATTATTGAATATTGGGCTTTTAATTCACATTTCAAAGATTATTTAAACGGATCATTTAAAATTAATTCCAATAGATGGCGCGGTTTTAAATTTCTGAGGCATGCCACTCGATTTTTTAAACAGTCACGAACCGAGAAAACCCTTTTACTTGCAAGTCGCTGCTAACATCATCTATAGCCATGGAACGGAACCGAACACGAACAAAGTGCTTATAAAATAGACAATCTTAATCAGACGAAAAACGCTAGTCACGTCGCCACGGTTTCTTTGTGAGGCATCTGTATGCTAGTATTATATTATCTGTGGCTTCCAGTATGTTTACGGCGGCTCAGGTTAATTGCTTTCATGCTATACCTAATGCGTAAGCCAACCGTCTCGCTACTAAGCAGAGTCCGGGACAGAACAAACTGTTTCCTTCAAGAAATTGCTGAAGAATATGATTCGGCAATCATGAAGGCGTTCGTTCGAGTTCTGATCTCTGATCTGAGCTAAATATGGTTTACGGCCGTGGTGCTTATTTTCAACATTTCGTTTATTCATATTTACGAATATATTTAATTAGTAAATATACTGCCGTCCAAAGGTTTTCTTATACGCGTTCACCATACGAGAAACACGGCATTTTTATTGTTTCCTGCACACGACCTCTCCCGAAGATAGCCGACCACGTGCCGAGATCGCTTCGGTCTAGTATGACCATGGATGAGCAAATTGTGGCTTCATATATCATTACTATATTTATAAGTCAATGTATTAATATCTTCCTTACCACAGGCCTGGCCTCAATCAACGTAGCGATCAAGAATGGCGACTGTAGCGACGCGTACGCTTTCATCTCTGATGAGGTCTCCTTCGGCATCATCGTCTTCTCTCTTAAACAGAAGGACAGCTGGAGGCAGCACCACAACTACTTCTCTTTCAATCCCACTTCTGGGAACTTGTTGGTTGCGGGTGAGTACATACCAAGTTAATTATAATTTTTTCACTTCTTATGCTCTAAAATTGCTTATTTGTGCAGTATATAGGCTGCACAAAATCGATTTTTGTGCACAAGTCACTGACCTCTATCATACATGTATATTAGAGGTCAGTGGCACAAGTGCATTAACGTATATACTTATAAATGTCATATTAAGGCAAAGAAAATGAGCCATACAGCCAAACACAATAAAAAGTTCACAGATAGAATTTGTTATTTTATAATATTTACTTTAATTTATTTGCCTTTTATGTGTTTTTTTAAGACATAAAAGATATTAAAATTTAAACTAAAATACGGTAGGTTATTTCATTAATTTAAAAAATATATATATTACAAAATTAATTTAATATTAGGCTGTATAGGTCTGCAGCCCAAGCCTAATATCAATGTCGTAAGATTTAAAAAAAAAGCGGCGGTCAACAGGTCTTGTCTCGTGTCATTAAAAACCCTCGCCTTCGGCTCGGGCTTGTTAATGACAGCTCGTTTGCAATAACCTACACACCCGTGTATAACACGACGTTTTTCAATACAGTTGTGAGAAACAGTAAAAATAAATCAAATATTTGTTTATTCACAAAAAATAAAATTTTCAATATGGCGCGTTTTTGCAACTGGACATATTTTTTTACAAAGAAAACAGCCTATACAGCCTATTAGATTTTTGACAAACGTTGAAGTGAAAATAATTAACTTAAAACTGGTAATTAAATAAACTAAACAACTATTTAAAAAAAAAATGAGAATTGAGAAAGCTAAATCGTACGGAATCATTAATTTTTCCTCGTATAAAATCGTATCCCATTTTATTCTATGTATGAAAACTCATTGCTACTAAACTTTTTTAAATTGACATAAGGCGCGTTTTTGCAACTGGACATTTTTTTTTTCAACGAAAACAGCCTATACAGCCTATTCGATTTTTGACAAATGTTGATGTGAAAATAATTAAATTAAAACTGGTAATTAAATATATTAAACAACCATTTAAAAGACTTTTGAGAATTCAATGCTAAAACGTACGGAATCATTAATTTTCCCTCGTAGAAAATCTATCCCATTTTATTCTATGTTTGAAAACTCCTTGCTACTAAACTTTTTTAAATTGACTTATAAATTTAAAACTAAACTGCAAACATAATGATTGAGCTCGTAAACAAAAGTCACGACCGCGTAACAGAAAGATGCCTATGCGTAAGATTTAACTTTCGAATCATAATTATAGCCTCTGAAAGTACGCCATGTTTAACAACTGTATTGAAAAACAATTTTATCCTCGTCTCGGATAAAAATGGTTCGTTTTGCGCACTCATTGTAAAATCTACTATTATTACATTGCACATTGATTTCGACCTCAACTTACGAGTTGTTCCTATGTGGCGTTCTAGAGACCAAACGCGTTGGCCGATTTTGATGGTTCTTACGTCAATTGATTCGTCTTAACCTTGCGAGTGTCACTAGCTACATTCAAATTGGATAATAGGAAAATGGCGGATTTTGGGCGCCATATTGTGGTGGCCCAATTTTTGATTTTCTTCCAATGTCATCGTGTGGGGTATCAAAATAAAGGGTTTTAAGAGGTGATTTCAAAAATTTATAACACTAAAATGTACCTAATTTGAAAAAAAAATAACTAAAAAGTTATAAATAAAAAATGTTTCGCGACATATTCGCGAGCTGGCCGACCAACACCAAATGTATCCTCCGACTGCACAGCGTGATTTTCTCCTTGTTTACGTCTTTTTAGTTCGCTTTTCACGCAGTCGGGTTCTTAATTTTTTGATATAGCTTTTTTTGCCATTTCTATTTCTAATTCCTCCCTGCTACCAGGTCAATCATTCACCTGGAACGACGGAGTTTTCAGCGTGGCACTCGGCCAGGAAGGGCCTGATGGCTGCAGACCCACATACTTCCATCCTATGATCAGCACTCAGGAGTTTTCGGTGTCTTCCTGTGAACTTGAGAAGAGGGAGGCCAACCAGACCGCTTACAGTGTAAGTAGACATGTTATTAAAAAAGCAGGCGATTCGATTTATATCACCACTTACTTAAGCTTATCGCCCGCGTGAAGAGTGTTTACTTGTAATAAGGGAACATTATACCGGGATCAATAGTAGCCTATGTGCTGTTCCAGGCTTCTATCTCTGCCTCCAGAGATAGAAGTCTGGAATAGCACAAAGGTACATAGGAACGGAAATGTACATCTCTTCATCCGGATCCGTTCGGCGTAATTGAGTAAAAAATATCCCATCAAAAACATAATTTGAAAATGGGAGCCAAGTTCAATATTAAGAAAATACGTGGTTGTTGACTTCGCCGACAAATGAATTGAGATATAAATGAGTGCCAAGTTCTGTAGATAAGCCTGAAATTTATTTACAAGAACATACACAATTTTAAAATAAATTAAAACACTATTTCTTGCTTTTTCTGCTATAACAATGTAAAAATAGGCATCTTCTTAAATTTGAACAAGCGAATTATTTACAGAAAACTGATAACTTAGGATAAATTAAAGGTCAAGATTTGACTGGGACAAATGCAGGTGACACGACCGCTGCTATCCTGTAAAAACATTATCTTATTTCATACTTTTCAGATCTCGATTTTGCTGTAGTCGGGTTTTAGTTTTTAAACATATCTTTTTATTTAAATTACATATGTGCGCACGGTTGGCGCAGTGGTTGAGCGATTGACTGCTGCGCTGCGTGTCGCGGGTTCGATTCCCGCACGAAACAAATATTTGTATGGCCTACAGATAGTTGTTCCGGCTCTGGGTGTTGTGTATGTGAGTTTATATGTTTGTAAACGCACCCACGATACAGGAAGAAATTCCTAGTGTGGGGCAAAGTTTAAAAAAAAAAAAAAAAAAAGATTTTTTCTATGTGTGCAACTTTTGGCTTCGCCATAGTCAAGTATAAATTAATAGTACATTATGGTACAAGTGTGCAATGTTGGTGATTACCGCTGAGGCGCCATTGAGACCCGAGCCGTAGGTGAGGGTCTTAAGAGAGCCTAGGACGGTAATCATCAATACACACGTGTATCATACGACGTTTTCAACACACTTGTGAAGAAAATAATACTAAAAAATCATTTTTAACAGGAAAAACAAGTTGTGAAAATTTTTCACAATGGCGGGCAAAATTAATCAGTTTTCCTATGCGCGCGCATTTAATAATGGCGATCGGCCATAGACTAAAAGAATGAGGTTTCTTTTTTTTTGGTTTTCGTGGATAATGATTTAGCCACGTACAAAATAGGGTTTTTTTTTTCTTAATTACAGAGCAAATAAAATTTATATTTGAGTGAAAGTTTTATTTATTAAGCACGTACAAGTTGAAATTATCTATTTAAATACGAAGTTGCATGAAATGAGCAAGCAATAGGTACATTAATTTATTTGTACTATTGAGCACGATCTTTTTTGTATCGAAACTTTTTTAAGAACAAAGCAACTCAACCAATAAATAAAAAAAAAACTATAACTCACTTGTGAATAATAGCAATGAAAAAGTCACAGTTTGATAACAGATATCATTATGTGCCTAATTGCGGTGAAATGAGAGCCACTTTATGAGCAAGTGTGTTGAAAAAGCAATTATCAAGTAAATGCAAACAAAAAAGTTAGCTAAACCTAGTTATACGAATAAACCAATAATATTAATAATATCATAAAATTAGGCAATTTAAATTGCAAGTATGTTCACATGGACGCAATGCGATGTAATTTGACCGATTTGCTTGCTTTGAATTGTTTTTTTTTTAGATAATACGTGTACCTACCTACGAGATACTCGACCGAACTCTCCTTGCGACGCAATTTATATTTTGTTAACAATTTCAGGTGTTAGGAGACCGTGGTACAAACAGCCAGTGCACCATGCATGACCTCCACTCTCCTACAAACGTGATGTTCTTCGCGGAGGTGGGCAGAGACTCTGTCTCGTGTTGGAACACCGAGAAACCCCTCTGGCCTGGCAACATGGAGCTACTAGCTCATGATAACCAGGCATTCAGCTATCCATCAGGTAGGGAAATTAACATTATATCGAAAACGTCTGGAAATCTACTGGTACATGAAGATGCTAATGAAGGGTGATCTATCGATCTCCCTGAAGCAAAAACTCATCGACATGTGTATCCTTCCCTATGGTACTCCTCGTCGCTGACCGTGTCACAAAAGTTCTGCTTCGGGGTTTGACAAAGAGCAATGGACCGCAGCATTCTGGGCGTAAAAAGAGCTGACAGAATAAGTAATGCCACTCTGCGCTTTAAAACGGAATCATAGACCGATAGATTCGAGGTTGGTTTCAGTGGCGTAGCTACGGCAGGGCTTGGTGAGCAGTGCCCCGGGGCCCCCAAGCTCAAGGGGCCCCTCAACCTCCATGAGTATAGGCTGCCAGGCTAAAAAAGGAATTGAGCGAGTCACGTTAGATCAAGACGAAATTTTGCATACACGTTCAGTTTGGATGACAATGCATGGTTACCTAAGTGACGTCATTCTAAACCCAATATGGCGGACGGACCAAGATGGCAGACTAGTTATTTTTTGTGCACTGACATGACTACCGTATGGCGGTATTTTTCATTCTAAATCCAATATGGCGGACGGCTCAATATGGCGGATGCGTTGTTTTTGTGCACTGTGATATGGGTATCAAATGAAAGGGTTTGCTGAGAAGAATACAAAAAAGCTTGTTTTAAAAAAAATAAAAAAAATATTTGTGTTTTCTAAAATGCCTCGTACCTGGCGCAAATAAACTCTTTTTTCTTTACTTCTATAATGTATTATATTTTTCAGATCTTCACGTAACTGACGATGAAGTATGGGTTATGGCCAACACATATCCTCGGTTTATTTACTCAAGACTCGATACAAACGAATACAACTTCTTTATATACAGGTGAGATGTTTTTAGATCAAAACAATAACTCAGGGTTAATCTCTTTTTAATACATCAATGGGATCAATGAATTTACTACTGCGCAGCCATTGTAGCCAACTTCAGGGCGGCCAAGAAGTTTGGCAAGAACTATAATAACAATCGCATGAGTTGATCTTAGGTTAAGATGACGACCGCCGCCAACGGCTTTGAATTGAACAAAATGCGTTTATACTCGTTACATTATATGTTTTATTATTCTATGACTTCAATTTAAAAAAAACCTTAGATCAAAATGTAGATAAATTGTCTTTGAGATAGTGAACATTTCATTAAAATAGGTGGTTTTGGTGCAATTGTCGTTTTTTTGTCCGTGTTAGAGATTGGTAACTTTAAAAATTAACTACACTATGCTATACGAATAAGACCTAAAATGTTTATAGATCAAATTAAAAACGGTCTAAGGACCCACAACCTACATGAGTGACTGCTACATCAGTAATCAGTATTAATACATAAGTACTAACTAAGCAAGTGATGAAGAGTATTGCAACTTTAAAGAATTAAGTTTAGTTAAAATTGGACCCTAGGTTACATAACTACGCCACTGGATGGAACCATCAATTAGATATTGAGACTCCTCCGTGACTAGGAAAGCACACTACTTAAATATTCGTAATTGAACCCGCGGCACGACGCGCAGCAGCGGATAGATCATTCAGCCTCAGCCACTGCGCCAACCGTGTCGCCTTTAATGCTCACATCGGCTCTTTTTGTGTTTTCAGAGCAAAAGTACGAGATTTGATATGGGGGACTGTTTGTGCCGGCAACTCTAGAGCTTCACCGGGATTTTCTTCATCCTAAGGAGGGGCTACAACAACAAATACTATTAAATGATAACGCACGGACGGATATTATGACGAACTACTTATGTGAAAAATGCTGGCGATTTTATTAATAAATCTTAGACTGTTGTGATAAATGTTTTTATTTATACCAAACTAAATTAAGGTAGATCAGAACAACACACAGGCACAGCTTATAAACTATCTCTGTGCCAATATTCATCAAAATCCGTTTAGCAATTTTTGCGTGATTGATTGAAACAACCGTCTATCCACGATTTCTCAACCTATAGCCATTTTTGCGTGACTGATTGAAACAACCGTCCATCCACAATTTCACAATGTTTAACCATTTTTGCGTGGTTGATTGAAACAACCGTCCATCCACAATTTCACCACCTATAACCTTTTTGCGTGATTGATTGAAACAACCGTCCATCCCCAATTTCTCAACCTATAGTCATTTTTGCGTGATTGATTGAAACAACCGTCCATCCACAATTTGACAACCTATAACCATTTTTGCGTGATTGATTGAAACAACCGTCCATCCACACTTCCACAACCTACTACTATTACAAAACGTGAAAATTTGTGAGGATGGATGAATTGGATGTTTGTTACTCTTTCACGCAAAAACTCCTTAACGGATTTTGGTGACACTTTACAGAAATATAGCTTGTGATGTAATTATACATTAGGATAACACATGGGCTATCTTTACTAATATTATGAAGAGGTAAAGTTTGTATAGAGGTAATCTCTGGATCCACTTAACCGATTTAGATGAAATTTGGCTTGGAGATAGTTTGAAACCCTGGGAAGAACATCTATTCTTCCCATAAGACGGGCCCGTGGTTCGAGAGAGTTAAATTGGCAGCTTGACTTAGATGTCTTCCTTATAATAGAAATCTCAAAAAAAAGGCTGCTTAAAAGGCGAACTAAAAAGATATAAACAAGAAGAAAACCATGCTGGGCAGTCTGAAGATACATATTCGCGAGCTGGCTGGCCAAAACCAGATGTATCCTCCGACAGCATGATATACATACATACATAGACTGATAAACACATTACCCTTCTTCGGCAGTCGGGTAAAAATGGCACAGAGCTGGAAACGATGGAAAGAATGGGGAGACGCTTTTGCCCAGCTGTGGGACAGTACAGTTTAGCTACAATAATAATTATGTCGATCTAGAGAAAAGTATGGCTGATCCTTTCTGATAGTAATATGAAACTACCCACAAAATACCGGGTTTTGAGATTTTTTAATTATCACTTTTTTTCCTTCATAGTTAGTGAGAAGATTAACTCTACCTAATGAAAAATGGGGAAGTTTTATGATTTTCGTAATAAAATTATCCTACATCTGCCTGCCTTTCACAACGATGTTGGGGTCGGCTCCAGTCTAAACTAATGCAGCTGAGTACCAGTATTTTAATGAAGCGACTGCCTATTTGACCTCCACAACTCACAACTGGGTAACAGGTTACCCCTTGGCACGACCGTTGTCTGATTTTCTGGCTTCTGACCTATCAGTAACGACTGCCAAAGATCTACAAATAGAAATAAAGAACAATGATATGAAGAAAAGCGGGTTTTACACTATAAATACCTACCTACTTACTTTAATCACTTAGAATCAATATGCTTAAGCCAAATCAACGTTTAATTAAACTTTGTTCTGTGTATAGATGGCATTTGAAGCGCCATCACATGAAGCGATGGGTCTATTTTATTATAATATCCGTGATCACGGAGCACACAAACTCGTGCGGAGGCTACCGCGGGCGCCAAACGTATGCAATATATCAATCTCATGCGGCGGAATTTTGGTCAGTCGCAGCATTTGTAGGCTAAACGTACGAACGTCACGCGCTGCCGTCTTTAAAACAAATAAAACTAAAAGTAATGGCTAGTTGTGCAATTAAATGGTGTGAAAAGTGTACTACTACTTCAAGTTACACAAAATATTGGATAACATTTCAAAGTTATGTGGTTTTCTAGTCCATTTAATCAATTTCATTAAGTAAAATCAAATATATTTATTTCTGGATGGTTCGCTTTGCTGTCTCTTTCTCGTACACTGATTTGCACATTAGCAGTTGTCTCTTTTTTTCTCGATAGTGCTGTTTGCAGCATCACGACAATTATATCGATATGTAAAGCTTAATAAGCTTATAAAAATAATAATAACTGCAGCTGTGTATGTTATTTTGTTTGTTATTGTCTAGCCCGTATTTACCTTATCATAAATGTTTATTATACGTACCGAAGATTCTGAGAAATTCGTTTTTTTGTTTGACTGTATCCCAAAGAAATCCGTAAAGACTAATAATAAGTTAAAAAATAAGTATTACTTACTTATTGTTTAACTTCTTAGTACTAACTATAAAATAAAATCAATATCGATATCGATAAATAAAATTATCGATATCGATTTTGTTTTTATTACTTTTTTGGAATCCTTAGAGAATCAGTTGTCATTTGGTTGTCAATCTGTCACCCAATCACAGCGGGGGGGTTTTTGGCGGGATTTCTTCGAGTGAAGTTCAGCGGCTGTTTATATTACTTGCAAATTGATTCCTAGTGGATATTGTGATATAAAATTGGTGTAGTTTTGTGTCTCAACTGTCTACGCAACTGGACAATATGTGAAATCATTGACAGAAGCGATCTCAGGATAGTGGAGCGGAGAATTTTATTGTAGTATTGACTACCTCCGCTAAGCTTACTGGGAAGGCTGACTCAATACAATTTGCTGCCAAATACTCCATAAAACATTAGAATCTGTTACATCCGTATTCTAATGCATACTAAAGAATGTTAAAATTGCACTGAAGACTAGGCAGCATGGTCTCAGACCTTAGCCTGTTCCGTCAGGAACGAAAACAAAAAAAAAAAAAAACACAGCGGGGGAAGGTTACCTCTGTCCCCGCTGTTTCTTGGTGACTTCGATTTAGAACAAAAACGTTCCGATGCTCTCTCCACTGGATGTGTGCTCCGTGGTTAGACATATCGAAAGACGTAAGAATCATCAAAATCGACCAACGCGTTTGGTCTCTAGAACGCCACATAGGAACAAACATACATACATACATAGACTGATCAAAATCAAAATTTCTTTATTCAATTAGGCCATTAAGCGGCACTTTTGAATATCAAAAAAAAAAAGTAATGATAATTGATTCCATTCGGAAATGTAGCTTGTTATGGAGAAACGGACAAGAAACTCCACACTTATTCTTTTAAAATAAAAAGTGTTACAATTATTTGGTTACATCATTCTTGTTGGAAAATACATATATTTGAGAACGATGTAAAAAGACGTGCATATAACAGCGTCTAGAGTAACAGACATGAAAAAAAAAATACAATAACAGACCGAGGCAGCTAAGTAATGACCAATCCCAAATGATGGCGCCCGTTCACGAACATGACACATAGATCGGCACCACTCAGCTCAACCATCATGAAGGGAACCGATACACACATTACCCTCCTTCGGCAGTCGGGTAAAAAAGAATTGACTTCGTCGTTTCTTCTACCTGCAGTAGCCGCCAAAGCGTATCTGTAGTCTGTGTTTCTATTTTCTAACCATGCACCTTATTTTCAGGCCTTCGAACGTAATGAAGAGCAATCCGTCACGCTATCAGAGGTGTCTGACAGTTCCGGCAAACTTAAGCTGACCGCCCTAGCCAAGCCACTCAGACAAGAGCAGCTCAAACCACAGGTAATAAAGAAACAAAGGAAATCTATCAGAATAAATAGTTCTTAAGGTTACACTAGTCGACGGCACGAACTATTTTGTGCGCGGGGTTAAAATGCCTGCTATCTCATCCGACAACTCGTGCGAAAGAGATAGATGTTGTGATGAGCAGTAAGAAGCTAGTTAGCGTACGAATTAGCACTTTTGCAAGTTTATAGCGAAATGGATGATGAGTTAGGACGAAACCGAGTGCGCGAAATTTTATAAACAGACCTTTGGGAGTCTAGATATCATGGATAAACGACTAAATATATATTTTCAAAATAAAATTATTTGCATTGTTGAACTACTAAATTATCCCTGTATGGTGTCCGTTTTGCAATTTTCCTTCTTCTTATGGTATTTATTGCCGCCCAAAGATGCGTTAAAATTAGTGTTGAAATATGGAACTTTCGACGCTCATAACTTTCAAATATTTACTTTTTTACTTTTTTATTTCCATACAGGGCTAATAATGAAGAGACAAATTGATATATTTTTTTCAACACACTTGCTCAGTGACTCTAATTTCACCGCAATTAGGCATATAATGATACCTGAAATCAAACTGTGAGTTGCTATTATTCACAAGTGAGTTATACATTTTTTTTTTATAGTTTCCTGCCTTCATTTTAAATACTTTTAAATTAAAATGATTTTAAAAGTGTCACAAATCAATCCAATGAAAATTAATAAAATAAGTAATTAATTCTAATCCAGTTAAAATTGAAGTATTTTCAATATAATAAAATGTAACACTGTTAATCAATTAAAAGTGTCCCATTCGACATTAATCCCTTTCTATTACTGTCATGGAAGTAGTACTTACTATATCCATAACATGATATGGGTAGTAACTACTATTTCCATGATATCCATTAAATACATAAAATGTGGCATAGCTTCTAGTCAAACAATTCAGCAAAATGCTAGAACCTAACATATTGCTTGCTCATTTCATGCAATTTCGTATTCAACTAGATAATTTCAACTTGTACGTGTTTAATAAATAAAACTTGCCCTCAAATATAACTTTTGTTTCTCTGCAATAAAGAAAACTTGAAATTCCCCATTTTGTACGTGGCTAAAACGCTATCCGCGAAAAGCTAAAAAAAAAGTAACCTCATTGTTTTAGTCTATGGCCGATCGCCATTGTTAGATGCGCGCGCATAGGAAAACTGATTAATTTACCCCGCCATTGCGAAAAAATTTCACAACTTGTTTTCACTGTTGAAAATTATTTTTTTTGTATTATTTTCTTCACAAGTGTGTTGAAAAACGTCGTATGATACACGTGTGTATTGATAATTACCGTCCTCGGCTCTCTTAAGACCCTCACCTAAAGGCTCAGGTCTCAATGGCGCCTCAGCGGTAATCACCAACATTACGCACTTGTACCATAATGTACTATTATTTTGAACTTACATCGTCAAACAGTGGAGTAATCCCTAGACTACGTTTGTATGGAAGAATTATCGACTAGTGTAACCTTAATAGATGTTTGAGCCGTTTAGGGTTAAAACATTAGGTTGAGTTGGGTTTCGAATGCGCATCGATTTTTTCGCGACATTAGCACAAAACTCGTTGACTCTTCAAGTGACCGGAGGGCTGGCCTCTTCTTCAGCCAGAGCATCAGCTTTGTCATCCAACGTGGCAATGCTGCCAGCGTTCTGGGCACGTTTCCCATTGACATCGATGTGGACGAATTTTTTGATGCACAATGAGCCCTTTTCGTTCTCACTCTGTTTTATTTTTTTAATCTTCAATTGTTTATATGTTAAAAGTTCTTAATGATGGAAGGGAACAATTTGTGTAGTATCTATAACAACAATTACTGTAAACTGTTAGCATGTACTGCAATGTTTTTTTTTTTTTTTTTTTTTTTTTTTTTTTTTTTTTTTTTTTTTTTTAAATGAATAAACATTATTATTATTATTATTATTATCTATACTGCCACATACAAACTACAAAAAGACCTGCCGTCACACAAATCCTACATCGCGCATATCATAGTTCTGCCCGCGGATTTAACAAAGAAAATATACAACAGCCCGACATACCATCATGCACTTACCCACGACTCAACCCCCGTCTAGTCGGAGGATCCTCCCTTTTCAATGGCGGTTGGGAAACTTTACACTCTGTGCCGGATACCTCTACAGAAATTTCTCACATGGCATGGTAACTTTAAAAGTAAATTATTTTCTTTCAAGTTCGTTGCCTCGCCTTTATGTCAGTGTTCTACATCTGACTGCAATGGCATGTACTCTTTGGCAGAATGAACGCAATATTATGTTGGATAATGTAAAGGCTGCATCTAGAGTTGTTTCTATACGGACCTTGGAGAAACTAGAACAAATTGCCGTGCCTTTAAGCGTTTTTGCCATACCTATTATTGGAATCCAATATAACAGCTCACAATGTTAGGACCCATTAATATTAATGATAATTTTTATCCGTAAACGGCCCTTTGAGCCTATTGGCCTTGTTTGTTCTGTCTCCTGCTTGAGTGGAAATTTGTATTTTCCTACTCCTCCGTTATTCTTTTCTGATTAATTTCGTTGCGGTATCCAAGACAGTTAAATTATTCTCCAGGACTTCATCGAGCTTCATTGCCTCTGCGCTTTTCTGGTGGTCACCACTGTTGATTCTGGCTTTCAGGAGTTGCAGTGGGAATAGTGCGGTGGGATTGACCAAATAAAAAAAGCCTCTCTCTCGGGGGACCGAAGACCTGGTGAGAGCCACAGGATGCGAGAAGCACAGGTTCGGCTTTGGCGAGGTCTATGTCCAAAAGTCTTTTGATTAAAGTAATGATGATAATCTATCCACTGCTGGGACATTATTTATGCCTCCTCTCTGTAAAAGAGTGAGCTCAGTGAGCTGTAATTCACCACGCGGACTCAGTGCGGGTTGCTAGATCACATGTCTTCGAATTTTTGGTTCCGACATGACTGTTTCTCACGTTGCCTCTGCATCTTTGCCCCTCCAGAAAGACAAATGTTATGTTCTATAATTAATTGCAATGTTTTATATTTGCAGGAAAGTTACATATTGGACACAGTCAGCGGTAGTGTATACGTATGGACCGGCAAGCAATCTACTGAGAGGGTACGTTCATCTTCTTTTAAATGTACATTTTGCTCATAATTTTCTTAGCTTTTTCCTGATTTTTGGGTCGTTAAAATTAAAATAAATGCATTTTACTTCTGCCTATTTGCGGAACAGTAGGTAGTAACCAGTAGTAACTAGTAGTAACAGGTAGTAACTAGTAGTGACTAGTAGTAACTAGTTGTAACTAGTCGTATCTAGTAGTAACTAGTTGTAACAAGTCTTATCTAGTAGAAACTAGTTTTAACTAGTCGTATCTAGTAGTAACTAGTAGACATAGCCCTATTTTCATTATTTTCCTAAACACACTCTTTATCTCAATAACGCTTACATGAAAACCGTACAAGTATTGTAAATGCGAATGTGTCTGCCTGTAACTACTGACTAATGGTGACTAAGGCGCGGGCCACACAGAAATGGCGTCGGGCGCGGACATGGCACGGGCGGCTTCCTCTTCCATTCAAATTTCAAACAAAATGCATGGAAATAAAGCGCAATTTAGGACAGGGTATGTCGTCATAACCACGTCTGAGCAACAACATACCGCGCCCGACGCCATTTCTATGTGGCCTGCGACTAATTCCTTACATGTTGGCTTTTCGGCCATCGCATTCGACATTCGAACACTTGTCCAGATAGATTTACAGATATGATTTAAATACTTTTCGTCCCGGTAGAGTGCCGGTAGTAAATTCCCTTGGTATACACATATTAACTATACTCACAAGGCAGAAAATGGTTCAGATATAATTAATATAATTTTCAACACACTTGCTCATAAAGTGGCTCTAATTTCACCGCAATTAGGCACATAATGATACCTGTTATCAAACTGTGACTTTTTCATTGCTATTATTCACAAGTGAGTTATAGAGTTTTTTTATTATTTATTGGTTGAGTTGCTTTGTTCTTAAAAAAGTTTCGATACAAAAAGATCCTCGTGCTCGTGCTCAATAGTACAAATAAATTAATGTACCTATTGCTTGCTCATTTCATGCAACTTCGTGTTAATTTCAACTTGTACGTGCTTAATAAATAAAGCTTTCACTCAAATATAAATTTTATTTGCTCTGTAATTAAGAAAAAAATAAATTTTCTCTATTTTGTACGTGGCTAAAAAACTATCCACGAAAAGCCAAAAAAAAAAAGAAACTTCATTCATAGGAAAACTGATTAATTTTGCCCGCCATTGTGAAAAAAAGATGATTACCGTCCTCGGGTCTCAATGGCGCCTCAACGGTAATTACCAACATTGCACACTTGTACCATCATGTACTATTATTCATCTTCTAACTTTTGGCCAACAATCTTGGGATCAGCTTCCAGTCTAAACGGAGTCAGCTGAATACCAGTTTTTTACATGGAGCGACTGCATATCTGACCTCCACTACCCAGTAACTGGATAACACGATACCTCTGGTTACCAGACATACAGACTTTTGTCTACGTAATGACTGTTAAAGATATACGACTGGCACTCGGGACCAACAGCGTAACTTATTTTTCCGAGGGACGGTGTCTTGGTATTAAATAGATTGACCCATCCTCATTGGATGTCCTCCGCTCTGGAGGGGGCGAAGGGGTCTGTCAGGATCTACACTTACGCGGGGGTCGCGGAAACATACAATACTTCCACAAACCCCTGCTAGTGCCAGCCCGCATCTGCGGGCCTCAACCTCGAGTTGGGATGAAGTGAGGTGTTTGACTCCCCCCGTGACGTCTAAGAGGGGCGTGCGTGGAACACTACTCGCCACTGCCAAATGTTTGCGGGGGGAGGGCGACGGACTCGGGGACGTCCTGGACACATGGGGGCTGGAAGAGGGCATTGTCCGCTTGCAGATCGGGTGAGCGGATAAAATCTCCCTCTCCCTTTCGCAGCCTTCTTCTGCGAGAAGACTGTTTCGTTTTCGTTGCTTATCCTAAACCAACCCATGCGGCTGAAATTCCATAGACCAAGCCCCTCAAAATATTTTTATTCTTTAGTCTTGTGGTAAATTTTTAATATCACATTCATTAAGGGCGCTACTGTTGACTCTAAGGTCCTGGATTCAATTCCCCGGTCGGAAAATTTGTAATTGGATTTTTGTTGAAATGAGGGTATACTGATAAATTTCTACCTGAAAAGGATACTCTCTTCCGATGTTATTTCTGTTTGATTTCGTTGCGGGCATCAAGGCAGTTGAATAGTTTCTCCGGTATTGACACGGCGCTTTTCTAGTTGTCGTCACAGTTGATTCTGGCTTTCAAGACATGCAGTGGTTGGGAAGTGTAGCGGGCTTGTCCAAGTAAAGAATTACCATTTTAGGAGTAATGATGTTGATTATTTATTTATTTATGTACACACAAAAACACTTTATAGAGAAAATAAATAATACAGATTGAAGAGCACAAAGGTACTGCTTATTTCATTAGAAATTTCTTCCAGCAGACCTGCGACAGGACAGTTAGATGATAAACGAAGACACAGTGTGTAGAAAGAACAAGGAAACTTAAAATTGACAAAAATAACTTAACTAATCTATAAATTACACATATACCTACGTTAACTAAATAAATATAGAAAATAAAAATACATATATAAAATTACAAGATAGTGGGGAGGTATTTATGTTTTATATATTTTTGTTTATTCCCACAGGTGCATGTAGTAAAGATTATTCAAGGCACCGAACCCGCTGTCTTCAAGCAGTACTTCTCGACTTGGAGAGATCCCGGCAAGTCCCGCTAAAGACTTGTATAAATTGACCCACTTATAATAATATCCAGCATATCTAGACACTAATAACCCACCAGCCTTAACTAGAGTCAAGAGCAAACCCATCACAAATAAAAAAATAAAAAAAAAAGCCTTCAAAGCTCATATCAACCATTTTCTTGGCGCGCTCGTTCCAACGTGGACCATTGCTTACCATCAGGCGAGATCGAGGTCATTGACCTTAAAATTACATCTATCCCAAAATAAGAAGGTAACGTACCAAATTCAAATCTGTTTGAAATATTTTTGACGTTTGCCGTCAAAATTACCGCTAAACTGAAATGTCAAAAATATGCTGGTTTTAGCAAAAACTCGAATGCCAAAATGTAATAGGTGCTACTTTTTAAGAATATTTTTTGATTATAATTTCATGTACCTACATAAAGACAATAATTAAATATTATTTTTATATTAAACTTGTGTTTTATTTACATTTGCCTATTCGTTATACTACAATTTACTACCTAGTAAAATGGCCCGTTGTTCTGACTACTGCTGAGCTGGTCCTGGATTCGATGCCCGGGTCGGGCAGTGTTGTTTGGTTTTTCCATCTGTAATTTGTCAATAGCAGCCTGGAGTCATAGGACTTAAATATAAGTGGCGAAGTGTTTGTGATATAGGATAGGTGTAATTCGGCCTACTCCTTCGGGGCATATAGGCGCTATGTTATGTACGTTTGTTTATACCATTCCCCCTCTAAAAAGTTTTTTTTTTTCACTGGAAACTGAATAAAAAGTACTTTTTCAACACACTTGCTTGCTCAAATTCTCCATTTTGTACGTGGCTGAAACTTAGAATTTTCGACTAGTGTAACCTTAACGCGGGCTAAGCCGTGTGCAGAGCGGCTTCGCTCCCGTGGACCACCCCACATGAGCCGTTTTCGGGATTAATAAATAGCCTATGTCACTCAGGAATAATGTAGCTTTCTATTGGTGAAAGAATTTTATAAATCGGTCCAGTAGTTTCAGAGCCTATTCGGTACGAACAAGCAAAACAATCTTGCCTCATTATGATATTGCTATAGACTAGCTTAAGCTTGCGGCTTCGCCCGCTCAAAAAGAGCTTTATCATCCTAAGGGAATACTAACTATAATATGTCCTTCCCAGGGTCTCAAACTATCTCCAAGTCAAATTTCATCTAAATCGGTTCAGTGGTTCCAGAGATTATCCATTCATACTATTAGTATAGATAGCCCATGTGTTATCCTAATGTGTAAACTATATTTCTGTAAAGTGTCATCAAAATCCGTTTAGGAGTTTTTGCGTGAAAGAGTAACAAAAATCCAATTCATCCATCCTCACAAATTTTCACATTTGTAATAGTAGTAGGTTGTAGAAGTGTGGATGGACGGTTGTTTCAATCAATCACGCAAAAATGGCTATAGTTTGTGAAATTGGGGATGGACGGTTGTTTTTAATCAATCACACAAAAATGACTATAGGTTGAGAAATTGTGGATGGACGGTTGTATCAATCAATCACGCAAAAATGGCTATAGGTTGTGAAATTGTGGATGGACGGTTGTTTCAATCAATCACGCAAAAATGGTTATAGGTTGTGAAATTGTGGATGGACGGTTGTTTCAATCAATCACGCAAAAATGGTTAAAGATTGTGAAATTGTGGATGGACGGTTCTTTCAATCAGTCACGCAAAAATGACTATAGGTTGAGAAATTGTGGATGGACGGTTGTTTCAATCAATCACGCAAAAATTGCTAAACGGATTTTGATGGATATTGGCACACAGATAGTTTATAAGCTGTGCCTGTGTGTTGTTCTGATCTACCTTAATTTAGTTTGGTATAAAAAAAACATTTATCACAACAGTCTAAGATTTATTAATAAAATCGCCAGCATTTTTCACATAAGTAGTTCGTCATACAAAATAATATCCGTCCGTGTGTTATCATTTAGTAGTATTTGTTGTTGTAGCCCCCTCCTTAGGATGAAGAAAATCCCGGTGAAGCTCTAGAGTTGCCGGCACAAACTGTCCCCCATATCAAATCTCGTACTTTTGCTCTGAAAACACAAAAAGAGCCGATGTGAGCATTAAAGGCGAAACGGTTGGCGCAGTGGCTGAGGCTGAATCATCTATCTATCGGGTTCAATTACGAGTACTTAAGTAGTGTGCTTTCCTAGTCACGGAGGAGTCTCAATATCGAATTGATGGTTCCATCCAGTGGCGTAGTTATGTAACCTATTCTTTAAAGTTGCAAAACTCTTTATCACTTGCTCAGGCTAAGTTAGTACTTATGTATCTACTAAAGAGTACTGATGCAGCAGTCACTCGTGTAGGTTGTGGGCCCTTTGAGCTTGGGGGCCACGATGCACTGCCCGCCAAGCCCTACCGTAGCTATGCCACTGGTTCCCTATCCAACCTCGGAGAGCAAGCGCAGCTATATATAGACGTTAGACCATTTTTTATTTGATCTATAAACATTTTAAGTCTTATTCGTATAGCATAGTGTAATTAATTTTTAAAGTTACCCGTGTCTAACACGGACAAAAAAACGACAATTGCACCAAAACCTATTTTAATGAAATGTTCTCCACCTCAAAGACAATTTATCTACATTTTGATCTAAGGCTTTTTTTAAATTAAAGTCATAGAATATTATAAAATATAATGTAACGAGTATAAACGCATTTTGTTCCATTAAGGTCGTTGGCGCCGGTCGTCATCTTAACCTAAGATCAACACATGCGATTGTTATTATAGTTCTTGCCTATCTTCATGGCCGCCATGAAGTTGGCTACAATCACTGCGCAGTAGTAAATCTCATACAAAAACGGCACTGATACGTGCCTTGCGCATCGGAAAGCCAATTTCAGAGCGGCCAAGAAGTTTGGCGAGAAATATATCTATTTAACCCCGAGTTATTATTTTGATCCAAAAACATCTCACCTGTATATAAAGAAGTTGTATTCGTTTGTATCGAGTCTTGAGTAAATAAACCGAGGATATGTGTTGGCCATCACCCACACTTCATCGTCAGTTACGTGAAGATCTGAAAACAAAATACATTATAGAAAAAAAGAAAAAAAAGAGTTGTTTTGTGCCAGGTACGGGACATATCTTAATAAAATACCATAAAAAAATATATATTTAATTTAAATTTAATACGCTTAACAGTATAAATTATACATTTAAAAACAAAACGAACAAGCTTTTTGGTATTCTTCTCAGCAAACCCTTTCATTTGATACCCATATCATAGCAGTGCACAAAAAATAACTAATCCGCCATCTTGGGCCGTCCGCCATATTGAATTTAGAATGGCGTCACTTAGCTAACCATGAATTGTCATCCAAACTAGACGTGTATGCAAAATTCCATCTTAATCGGTGGAGAACTGCTTTACTTTAAAAATTTTACCCAAACACACTTACATACAAACATACATAAATTGCAAGTTAAATAAAAGCCTGTAAAAAGGTACAAAGTGTACCGTATAAAGGAAAACAAACGAATGGACAGATAAATACAATTAATGGAGAAAGTATGCATCACAAGTTTCAAAACCACGCAAAACGGCCATCACTCAGCATAATGCTGGGACTAACGTGAGGGACAGAGCCGCAACTGTAGGTACCTATACTTAAAAAATGGATGTAAGTTTTAATAAATGTAAATTAATATCAGCTTGTAAATGTTCTTCTGCACGGGACCAGACCTTCACACTACCACAAGCATTTATCACCACGCCTGCTCGAGACAGGTCGGTGATAAAAAAAATAACCTGCCTTGTCCGACAGCTGGGCAAAGGGCTCCCCGCAAATCCTTCCACCTGTCTCTTTCCTTGCGACCTCCAGGTATTTTTTTTCTGAGCCATCTCGAACCAGTCCTTGCAACAGCAGTCTGCATCTAGGTCGTCCTTTCACCTCTTACTGTGCCGGCTTCGGCCGTGCCATCCATCCTCAAGCATCCACTTTGTATAGACTATTGCCCAGCGGCCACCGTTCACGCAGCTAACATGACTTGCTTAATTCCTTTTTTAGCCTCGCAGCCTATACTCATGGAGGTTGAGGGGCCCCTTGAGCTTGGGGGCCCCGGGGCACTGCTCACCAAGCCCTACCGTAGCTACGCCACTGAAACCAACCTCGAATCTATCGGTCTATGATTCCGTTTTAAAGCGCAGAGTGGCATTACTTATTCTGTCAGCTCTTTTTACGCCCAGAATGCTGCGGTCCATTGCTCTTTGTCAAACCCCGAAGCAGAATTTTTGTGACACGGTCAGCGACGAGGAGTACCATAGGGGAGGACACACATGTCGATGAGTTTTTGCTTCAGGGAGATCGATAGATCACCCTTCATTAGCGTCTTCATGTACCAGTAGCTTTTCCAGACGTTTTCGATATAATGTTAATTTCCTACCTGATGGATAGCTGAATGCCTGGTTATCATGAGCTAGTAGCTCCATGTTGCCAGGCCAGAGGGGTTTCTCGGTGTTCCAACACGAGACAGAGTCTCTGCCCACCTCCGCGAAGAACATCACGTTTGTAGGGGAGTGGAGGTCATGCATGGTGGACTGACTGTTTGTACCGCGGTCTCCTAACACCTGAAATTGTTAACAAAATATAAATTGCGTCGATAGACGACTTCGACCGAGTATGTCGTAGGTAGGTACACGTATTTTCAAAAAAAAAACAATTCAAAGCAAGCAAATCGGTCAAACTACATCGCATTGCGTCCATGTGTACATACTTGCATTTTAAATCGCCTAATTGTATGATATTACTAGCTGTCCCACGCGGCTTCGCTCCCGTCAACTGGATACCTACCTACCCATCTACCCTACCTACCCTAGATGCATTATTGTTGCGTAACTTAAACCGTTTGCGTAGCGCACGCAACGGAAGCTCTCAAAATGGAAAAAAAAACCGTATTTGCAACATTTTTCATTTATGCTCCGCTCCTAATGGTCGTAGCGTGATATTATAGGGCCTATAACCTTCCTCGATAAATGGACTATCTAAAACAAAAAGGATTTTTCAATGACAACCAGTAGTTCCTGGCGTTCCTATTAGCGCGTTCAAACAAACAAACAAACTCTTCAGCTTTATAATATTAGTATTGATTAATATTATTGGTTTAGTATAACTAGATTTAGCTAACTGCTTTGTCTGCATTTACTTGACTATGGCGAAGCCAAAAGTTGCACTTATAGAAAAACCCCATAATTATGTAATTTAAATAAAACGATATGTTTAAAAAAAACTTTTCTAAAAAAAAATACTACCGACTTCCAAATAAGAAAACTACAAATAGAAAAATAATTTTAGTATTGGAAGTCGGTGTCTTTCGTAGGTACCACATTTTTTTGCGTTATAGACACCGACTTCCAAAAATAAAGTTATTTTTAAATTTGTAGTTTTCTTATTTGGAAGTCGGTAGTATTTTTTTGTAAAAAAAGTTTTTTATTTTTCACTCTTTAGTTGTACCTACCTAATAGGCAAGTTGTTAATTAAGTTTCTTATAACGCCAGAATAGATTACCCGAATATCATGAAACTTGAACAAAACCGATCAAATGAGAGATCTGCTTACCACTTAAGAGCTTTTAAGAATTCTTAAGCTTAAGAGCTTAAGAATTTTCTTAATATTGAAATTGGCTCCCATTTTCAAATTATGGTTTTTGATGGGATATTTTTTACTCAATCACGCCAGATCGGCTGAACGAATCTGGATAAAGATATCCGTTTCCATGTGCCTTTGTGCTATTCCAGATTTAGCTTAGAGATAGTCTGGCAGAGCACATACACAACTTTTCATCCCGGTATAATGCTCCCTTCGGATAAGACAACACTCTTAACGCGGGCGAAACCGCTGGCATAAGTCAGTGGTGATATAAATCGAATCGCCTGCTTTTAATAACATGTCTACTCACACTGTAAGCGGTCTGGTTGGCCTCCCTCTTCTCAAGTTCACAGGAAGACACCGAAAACTCCTGAGTGCTGATCATAGGATGGAAGTATGTGGGTCTGCAGCCATCAGGCCCTTCCTGGCCGAGTGCCACGCTGAATACTCCGTCGTTCCAGGTGAATGATTGACCTGGTAGCAGGGAGGAATTAGAAATAGAAATGGCAAAAAAAGTTAATTCAAAAAATCAAAAACCCGACTGCGTGAAAAGCGAACTAAAAAGACGTAAACAAGGAGAAAATCACGCTGTGCAGTCGGAGGATACATTTGGTGTTGTTCAGCCAGCTCGCGAATATGTCGCGAAACTTTTTTTATTTTTAACTTTTAAGTTATTTTTTTTTCTAATCAGGTACATTAAAGTGTTATATATTTTTGAAATCACCTCTTAAAACCATTTATTTTGATAACCCACAAAATGACATTGGAAGAAAAACAAAAATTGGGCCACCACAATATGGCGCCCATAAGCCGCCATTTTCCTATCATCCAATTTGAATGTAGCTAGTGACACTCGCAAGGTTAAGACGAATCGATTGACGTAAGAACCATCAATTTCGGCCTACGCGTTTGGTCTCTAGAACGCCACATAGGAACAAACATACATACATACATAAACACATTACACTCCTTCGGCAGTCGGGTAAAAATTGTTTAGTATCACAGTTGAAGTTGATGTGTCAAAGTGGCTTAAATATTAGATTACATTGAGTCCCAATTATTATTGTTAGTCTGTATCTTGGGATACGAATCAGTCCACAGTCGAATTCCGACCTCCACAATCCAGTTAGCCAACTTAGCGAAATAAGTCAACAGTCAGATGCCAGTGTTTATAACCCCGAACGGAAAAAGAGGGGTGAAGAGGGGTGGAAGTTTGATGTGTGTACCTATATGTTTGTGTATCTATCTGTGGCATCAAAATATCCGCTGTTAAACCCGCGATGGTTTGTGTTGGTATGTTAATACATTCAATAAATGTTGTAAAAAAAAAAAAAAAAAAAAACAGCTCCTAAACGAATGAACCGTTTTTTTTTGTTTGAAAGGCGACTTTATCGAGACTGTTTTTAGATATGTTTGATGCAAATCTGTATGGAAGCCCCACTTAAATACATATTTTATTCTGTTTTTAGTATTTGATGTTATAGCGGCAACAGAAATACATCATCTGTGAAAATTTCAACTGCCTAGCTATCACGGTTCATGAGATACATCCTGGTGACAGACGGACAGACAGACAGACGGATCGCGGAGTCTTAGTAATAGGGTCCCGTTTTTACCCTTTGGGTACGGAACCCTAAAAAAGAAATTTATCATCATAAATTAATAACTAAGAACTCACCGAGAACAGTTAGTTCTGCAACCATAATAATTAACTGGGCGACAGAGCTCTGCTCGAGTGAAAATAGAGAAAACGCCATTTTCTAAAAATGAAACCTAGCTAGATCGTTTTATCGCCCCCGAAAGCCCCTGCATACTAAATTTCATGAAAATCGTTTTGAAAATTTTTGCCCGTTTTTGCAAAAAATTTCATTTATACTCCGCTCCTATTGGTCTTAGCGTGATGTTATATAGCCTATAACCTTCCTCGATAAATGGACTTTCATACATATAAATAATTTTTCAATTCCAACCAGTAGTTCCTGAGATTAGCGCGTTCAAACAAACAAACAAACAAACTCTTCAGCTTTATAATAAATATATAAAAATATTATGTATATATTATAGTATAGATATATATATATATGAATTGCTCGTTTAAAGGTATTAGATGCGTCTGGCTGGGTTTGAACCCACAACCTACAACTCGTAAGTTGAGGCCGTTATCAATGTGCAATGTAGTAAAAAATATTATTAACTTGGTATGTACTCACCCGCAACCAACAAGTTCCCAGAAGTGGGATTGAAAGAGAAGTAGTTGTGGTGCTGCCTCCAGCTGTCCTTCTGTTTAAGAGAGAAGACGATGATGCCGAAGGAGACCTCATCAGAGATGAAAGCGTACGCGTCGCTACAGTCGCCATTCTTGATCGCTACGTTGATTGAGGCCAGGCCTGAGGTAAGGAAGATATTAATACATTGACTTATAAATATATTAAGGACTAGCTGTCCCACGCGGCTTCGCTCCCGTCAACTGGCTACGTACCTACCCTATCCTACCTACCCTATCCTACCTACCCTATTCTACACCTACGCTACACCTACGCTACACCTACGCTACACCTACGCTACACCTACGCTACACCTACGCTACACCTACGCTACACCTACGCTACACCTACGCTACACCTACGCTACACCTACGCTACACCTACGCTACACCTACGCTACACCTACGCTACACCTACGCTACACCTACGCTACACCTACGCTACACCTACGCTACACCTACGCTACACCTACGCTACACCTACGCTACACCTACGCTACACCTACGCTACACCTACGCTACACCTACGCTACACCTACGCTACACCTACTCTACACCTACGCTACACCTACGCTGCACTTACGCTACCCCTACGCTACACCTACGCTACACAAACGCTACACCTACGCTACACCTACGTTACACCTACGCTACACCTACGCTACACCTACCCTACACCTACCCTACACCTACCCTACACCTACCCTACACCTAACCTACACCTACCCTACACCTACCCTTCACCTACCCTACACCTACCCTACACCTACCCTAAACCTACCCTACACCTAACCTACACCTACCCTACCTACCCTACATACATGATTGCATAACTGAAACCGTTTATTACCGGCAGTATATTTACTAATTAAATGTATGTGTAAATAATTAATAAACGAAATGTTGCTCATAATCACCACGGCCGTGGTCCCCGAAGGGATCTGCATGCAGAGGTATACAACTACAGTAAACCATATTTATCTCAGATCAGAACTCGAACGAACGCTTTCATGATGCCGAATCATATTATTCCACTATATCTTGAAAGAAAATGCTAGGCGGTTCACTTGCACATTAGGTATAGCATGAAAGCTATCAATCCGAGCCACCGTAAACATACTGGAAGCCACAGATAATATAATACTACCATACAGATGCCTCATCCCATACAAAGAAACCGAGCCGACGTAACTAGCGTTTTTCGTCTGATTAAGATTTTTATAAGCACTTCGATCACGTTCGGTAAGTTCGGTTCCGTTCCACGCCTATAGATGGTGTTAGTAGCGATTTGCAAGTAAAAGGGTTGTCTCGGTTCGTGAATATTTTATTTATGTGTAGTGGTTTTTTTAATTTATTTTGTTCGATTTATTTTATAGTATATTTTTTTGCACGTTATTACAGTTTAATTGTACCAAAATGTGTTACAATACAAATTTAAAAAATCGAGTGGCATTCTTCAGAAATTTAAAACCCCGCCATCTATTGGAATCAATTTAAAATGATCTGTTTAAATAATCTTTGAAATGTGAATTAAGAGCCCAATTTTTCATAATTTTGTGCTTAGAAGAGTTTATTAAAAAAAAACAATTTTTATGATCAATTCTTGGATATGTTAATTTTACACACAATTCGTCAATAACAAATCGATGCATATCGTGCTATCTGAAATAATAATAATGAAATAATAATCTAATAAAGAGTCACAGCGCTTACAAATAAAATTTAGTTCAAATAAATATATTTCAACTAAATTTTATTTGTAAGCGCTGGGACTCATTATTAGATTATTATTTAATTATGAAGACCTCTTACCAGTAGGAGTATTAACGGCCGGCAGATCGGATTTCTTGAACTGGTAACGCAGGATCTGTTTGTCTGTTTTCAGGTCGAACACCACAATCGTTGGAGGTTGCAGATAGCGAGGGTTGTCTGTAAAAAAAGGAGTTAGTTTAACAGAATTTTTTACGGGACAAGCCCACTTCAATCTTGGAAAGCCATTGCATCTCTTGACAGCTAGAATCAACTGTATATATATTTCTGTGGTGTACAATAAAGAATATATCGGGTTTAGTGAATAGTACGGACGTCAAAAAAAATCACAAGCACGCCCGTGGCGGCAAATCGAGAATAACTACGCATTGGCGCGCTTTTTCTTACCACTTGCGTGGTGGGGACAGCAGAATATGGCAGTTGAGTACTGACCGCCTTAGAGCTAAGACGTCGTAGATTCACTGTCGACCCGTAATATTAAAAAGCAAGAATGTAACTGAGAGTTGTGACTATGTGAATAAACTCAGTGTATCAAATAATTTGTGGGATTTAATTTTCACGATTGTACCCACACACGAGGTCTTAACCTAAGGGATTCCTGACTTCACGATGGTTTACATCTATCGGCCACCCTTGATGCGACAAATATAATAAATAAATAAATATTTTGTAGTTTCAAATACCTATGTCTTTTATATAAGTACATTTGAACATAAATACATTTGGCGATCTTTTTAATTAATGGGTGCATTCTGCAAAAATAGCGCTGCTCGATAGCTTTCATATGCAAAATGGCGACCGCTCAATTCGTCGGAATCTTTTTTTCTCGAAACTTTTTTATACGAATGTCAAGATGGATGATCGACGGGAATCGAGCACTAATCCGTATTTTTTTTGTTCGAATTTCATTTTACCGAAAACTATTGACCGACGTTTTTTTTGCCATATGCATTATTTGACATATTTTCATTTCATCGAAGTATCATGTGGCTTATGTATTATTTTACCGAACTACATTTCGCCGATTTACAAAATATTTTTTTGCTTTTGGCCGAAGCCTCTTTTGAACTTTTTTCATTTGCCACATTTTCTCCACACCGAAACAACATTTTCCGGAATATTATTTGGTCACAAATATATAGCCGGTTACTTGGTAGCATTTTCAATTTAATATTGAAATAGTGTCATAAAAAGTCAATATTATTGTGCTACAAAATTTAGTAACAGAAACGAATCGCTGCAAAACCGACTTCACACAGTCTTGTCTGTATTTACGTATTTATTTTGAATTTTTATGCAAACGATTTATTAATTACTAAATACTCATGCATCAGGCATTTTTATTAATTAATTATTTCAAAGAATTAGTCCAAGAGCGAGCGAAGCGAGCTCGGGATTTTAGGGCACCCCGACACGGATAGGTAAGGGGATGACGGAAGCTGAAGTGAGCGAGCAAAGCGAGCGAACTCAGCTCCCGTCATCTCCTTCGTGTTAGGTTACTTTAGACCCTGCAGACAGAAATAGGTCCGTCGACAATTTTTTTTTCAAGTCGCTGTTTTAAACATTTGTATTCGTCCACTGTTTCTCTCTTACTTAGTATTTTGATATGCATATAAAAATAAATACTTCGAACAAATGTTATTTCGGCTAAGTGTAACTTCGGTGCAAAGGTTTTCGAAAAAAAATTGAATTGAAACTGAGACAGTGGCAGACATGACTTCGATGAAGTCAAAAGAAACGAAACGATAATAGTTGAAAAGTTTTAGGGAAAATGAAATTCGGTCAAACGTTTTTTTTACTGATGACAGGTAACCATGATCGACTATATTTTGTATTCTAAATAAAAATAGTTAAAATACTGTATATTGCATTTTAAAAAATTACACGACTTACAAATATTTTATATTTTAAATACATGCGAGCTAGTATTTTGTAATTTGTATTGCACTTAACCCAGATACTGCGACGGGACTTTTAAAAGGCCCAAAAAAATGACTAAGTCTACCTACATTTTTCTTAATTTTTTAATTAATTGAGATACTTATTCTTTTTGGCAACTTACTTAGTACCTATCAACATTTAATTTGATGCAGTTATTTTTACAATTGGACACACATTTTCAAGTATATTGAGTATTTTTGAAGATCTTGGAGTTTTTTTTTACACAGGCTGCAGAAAGGTAAGCTTTTATGTTATTTATATGCGGCATCTGATAGAAATTTGCTTTGATTTTTATACTGGTTCCGTATATTGGTTCTTGTATGAAAATAAAACCTCATTTCTTTGGTTCGAAACGCAAAATAAATGTTATTTTTTTACGTTTGAAATCAATGGCCTTTTAAAAGTCCCGTCGTAATATAGGGGTTTATTATATGATTATTTCTGTTTTAGCTCACGATTAGTAAAAGCGCTCAATCTCATCGAAATTGTTGATAAGTTAGAGCGAGCTGATGAAGACACTTTGTTGCCGAACCAAATAACCATTTACCCACCTGAGAATGCCAACGCGGATGTTACTGACGAAGACTCTGGAGATGAAGTGTTCGTAACATTACAAAATGTTCCAGATAAGTAAATTAATTATGATTTTCATTTACATTTGAATGAAACCACGAGTAGATATATTACCTGCTTATAAAAATATGTATGTCATTATCTTCTAGGGTCTCAGCAAAGAGCTGCTGCTGAGGTGACGTCTTCTATTCCCTTATTTCATGAGCTCGGTAAAGGGGCCTGCGAGCGACCGGTACGATTCGGGAAAATAAAACTTCTAGGTCTTTTTGAAGTCTATGTTGGTTGTAAGAGTATTCTTACAACCAACATAGACTTCAAAAAGACTGATAGAGGGTCATTTGAGTGCAAATCTGGTTCAGCTGAGCACATTCTAGTTTCCAAATGGAATGACAACAGTGTCGTTACTGTTGGCTCAAATATTGATACTGTAGAGCCTTAGCATAAGAAATATATGCATATTGATCAACCTATTGTTATAGAAATAAATATAAAATATAATCGGCTCGAGTTTTGTATGGCACTTCTATTTGTGGCAAGAAATGGTACTTTTCTCTTTTCTGCCATAGCCTAGATATTGATACATAATGCGCATAGATGTTGTGCATAATGCGTGCCATCATTGGCAAAGGATTTGCTCGAAAACTACAAAAAGAGTGATAGGAGAAGACCCTGTCCTACACCTAGGTCCCATCGAGAATCATCTCGATAAGATGGGGTTGATCACTTAGTCTTGGTTCAATATAGTGCGCCACAACTAAGATGCAAAGTTCGCAAAGTAATAAGCTTTTTTATTTGTCAAAAGTGTAAGGTTCATTTACACTTTTGACTGATAATATAAACTGATTGTGACTTTGATTGTGATAATCATAAACTGTTTTATGATTATCACAATCAAAGTCAATAACGAGAGTATTTTCATGTGTGTGTGTATATTTCTATTGTTATAATATAAACGTATTTTTATGTTTTTTACTATCTTAATTGATTAAATACTTAAAATACTTTAATACTTGTAATACTTTGTTTCATTACTAGACCGCCATACATGTATACGACCCCCATATTACGACGGGCCTTTCTAAAGGCCACCATTTTCTGGCTTTTCCCGAAAATTTGAAATTTTTTCATCATTTTTCCTAGTTATAATGAGTCATATAAAGAAACATATCCAAAAATCACGGTTATCGAAGGTCAAAAATAGTTTCAATAATATCTGGGTTAAAGCAAAGCATGTATTTTGCCCAGCTCTGCCTTTAATATACAGATATTTTCTTGGGTTACCAGGTGGTTTATTAACAAAAAACTTACTTGGTATCTCGATAGCCCCCGTATCGACAGTCCATAGCCTTCCACACTCATCAGCCCGGGTCCTGTACACCGATATCAACGACCTGGATCTGGCCATGTCTGGGTACGGAGTCAGAGGCGGGGAGCGTGTGCTTCCGTGGACGGAGAGATCTATGTAGTTCAGGGTTGCTGGTATGCCTGGAATTGAGACATCGAAAGCTTTAAAATGAGAATTTTGAATTTGTTTAAAAAAAGCGAATTAAAAAGATGTAAACAAGAAGAAAATCTTGCTGTGCAGTCGGAGGATACATATTCGCGAGCTGGCTGACCAAAACCAGATGTATCTTTTTAATTCGCTTTTTAAGCATACGGGTTTTTTGATTTTATTACTTGTTTTTATTTTTAGTTACCTATACTTTTTTTTCGAACGACTTTAAACATATAAGTGGTATGTATTTTTGTAATCACCTCTATAAACCCTTCAATTTGATACCACACTCGATGGGTATCGAAGAAAAAATAACTGCAATCCCTACAATATGGCGCCAAAAATCCGCCATGTTTCTTTTTTTATAACGGCGCTTATCTCAGAACGCTTGGGCGGCCAAGACCTATCTAACGATGTCTTAATTATAAAAATCCGTCAAGTGGTTTGAAAGATACGAGGTAATAATAGTACATTATGGTACAAGTGCGTAATGTTGGTGATTACCGTTGAGGCGCCATTGAGACCCGAGCCTTTAGGTGAGGGTCTTAAGAGAGCCGAGGACGGTAATCATCAATACACACGTGTATCATACGACGTTTTTCAACACACTTGTGAAGAAAATAATACAAAAAAATCGTTTTCAACAGTGAAAACGAGTAGTGAAAAATTTTTCGCAATGGCGGGGTAAATTAATCAGTTTTCCTATGCGCGCACATCTAACAATGGCGATCGGCCATAGACTAAAACAATGAGGTTACTTTCTTTTTTTAAGCTTTTCGCGGATAGCGTTTTAGCCACGTACAAAATGGGGAATTTCAAGTTTTCTTTATTGCAGAGAAACAAAAGTTCTATTTGAGGGCAAGTTTTATTTATTAAACACGTACAAGTTGAAATTATCTAGTTGAATACCAAGTTGCATGAAATGAGCAAGCAATATGTTAGGTTCTAGAATTTTGCTGAATTATTTGACTAGAAGCTATGCCACATTTTATGTATTTAATGGATATCATGGAAATAGTAATTACTACCCATATCATGTTATGGATATAGTAAGTACTACTTCCATGACAGGAATAGAAAGGGATTAATGTCGAATGGGACACTTTTAATTGATTAACAGTGTTACATTTTATTATATTGAAAATACTTCAATATTAACTGAATTAGAATTAATGACTTATTTTATTAATTTTCATTGGATTGATTTGTGACACTTTTAAAATTATTTTAATTTAAAAGTATTTAAAATGAAGGCAGGAAACCATTTAAAAAAAAACCATAACTCACTTGTGAATAATAGCAATGAAAAAGTCACAGTTTGATAACAGGTATCATTATGTGCCTAATTGCGGTGAAATTAGAGCCACTTTATGAGCAAGTGTGTTGAAAAGAATATTACATACATATAAACATACGTACATACAAGATACCCGCGAAAAACATAACCCTTTCCTTGCAGCCGGGTAAACACACGGTATGAAAATATGTTAAAGGAATCGTTAATAATTTTATGTGTTTATAAATAAACTAGCCTTTGATCGCGATTTTGTCTGCGAAGCATTAGTAATTGAGAAAATATTGTTTCACCATACAAAATTCAACTGTTCTTTCCACGCGAAGCATTTTCGATGGAAGCTCCCAGGCGGGTTGACTTTTACCGAAATTTTGAACAATTATCGTCATGTTTCAACCAATTTACACAAAATCTACACCTGAACCTTCCGCATGAATCACTTCGTCTATTGGTAAAATCGCATGCAAATCCACTTAATAGTTTTTGAGTTTATCGTGAATAGACAGGTAGACGCGGCGGGGGACTTTATTTTATAATGTGACTAGCGACCCGCCCCGGCTTCGCCCGTGTCAAATAATACACACAAACTTTCCTCGTTTCTCAATCTTATTATTGGTGAAAACCGCATGAAAATCCGTTCAGTAGTTTTAGAGTTTATCGCGTACAGACGCGGCGAGTGACTTAGTTTTTACCAGACTGCAAAGCAAGGTTTCTATTTTAACAAGTAGAGTGGATATGGATTACTGTTAAAATTTCTGCAAATAACTTAGTATTTATACCTACAAACCAAACTGATTATAATAATTATGTACGATTGCGTACAAAAAGGGGAGAGTGGAGGGACATATTAGACAACGTCAATGGGAAAACTGCTCAGAACACTGCACAGAGTACATTTTAATATACTGATGTGTGAACACTTCGTAGCACGACCATGAACGCGTTCATTATAACTTTAGATGGTACTAAAATCCTTTTAATTTGTACTATTTTATACCTCTAATTAGAAATTTTATACCTCTCAATTATCGCAGATATAAAGGTCGTGCTGGCAAGATTCTTTCCCAGCACGACCACGCTTATCCGCGTCACCCCATCAGACATTTATACGTCCTCCATTAGTCCTCCGTCCTGCAAAACTGTATCAGGATCCAACTCCCCAATCCCCAGACTTTGCAGACTTCTTAATAATTGCGATGAATCAATAGGTATTTATTCCACAACACTTCAAAAATGCAAGCGCCAAGTCCATCAAAAGTAACTAACTTAATTCAATATTTTTTATTGTCATCTTTGTTCCTATTGTGTTTCTCAAACTACCCGCGTATTTTGTAAATTGTAATTTTATTGATGTTATTTCGTCGAGATTTTAACACGAGTGATTCGGCTCACGTCGAAAGCTACATGCGAGTGTTAAAATGAAGCCTTTTTATGCGACACACGAACGATTCTTTTTCCACTACCTGATGAGCTTACTTCACATCACATCATCACATCATCAGCCTATTAATGTTCCCACTGCTGGGACACAGGCCTCCTCTCTGTGAGAGGGAATGGGCTGTTATCCACCACGCGGGCCCAGTGCGGGTTGGTGGATGTCACATATCTTCGAATTATTGGTTCTAGGACATGCTGGTTTCCTCACGATGTTTTCCTTCACCGTTTTGAGAGCAGTGGTGATGAAATCATTTACACATAGTAAAGCGCCTGCCTGGGCTCAAACCCACGACCTACAACTTGTAAGTCGCGGCCGATACCACTGGGCCACCACTGCTCTACGTGAGCTTACTTAATTAAATGCAAATAAGTTTCAACAACAATTTAGTAGAAACAGCTTATAATTAGTTTTTAAAACCACAGACTATATACACATATTCAACGCGCGCTTTTTCGAGAGGTAACAGGTTCAGTATCATTCTGCCGGATGGGGCGGTGGAAAAAGCGTGGGCGAAGCGGCAGAATGCGTCTACCAACAGTAGCCTATTCAGTTACGTACTATATTTACGTTTTTTTTTTTGTTTTTGCATACTGTGTCTATCGCATCATATTGTATGCTTGTACTCTAAAAATAAACAGTGTAACAATTGTAGATAGGCCAAAAAATATATAAATAAAATAAGTTACGATTGATCTATTTATTGAAGATTTTGTATAAAATATAGCTCACCGTATCGTCTCCTAGGTATGGTTACAAACAGTCTGTTGCCAACCTTCTCGACACCCATCGGAACGTTGTTATACTTGATGAAGAACCTGCCGACCTCATCTGGAAAATAAATTATTCATTAAATAATATTAATTAAAACAAGCTTTTTTCGTATTCTTATGGCAGTGCACAAAAAATAACTAGTCCGCCCTCTTAGGCCGTCCACCATATTGGATTTAGAATGACGTCACTTAGTTTACCATGCATTGTCACGCAAACTAAAAGTGTATGCAAAAATTAATCCTAATTGGTTGAGGATAACTGCTTTAAAATTCAGTTGCATTATTTGACCCGAACACACTTACATACATACAAACATAAATGCATACATTGAAAGTTAAATAAAAGCTTATAATAAAACAATGGTCATTAGAGGCATCGATACTCCATTTCAGATAACATTCTATCATCAATATCAATACATATAATAAATCTGTAGAAAAATATTTTTTGTACATCGAAAAAAAATCCAAAAAAAATAGCCAGGGTGTTAAAGGATAACCAACAGAACCCATTTCTAGCATTTTTGGAATTTTTGTCTGTTTGTCTGTTTATCTGTTTGTCTGTTTATTTGTGCACGCATCACGTGAAATGTACGAAACCAATGTAGATAACTTTTATACATAAAAATTGTGCGTATCTTGAAGAATTACTTAGTTTTTGTTTCATCGCAATCGGTTCACTATCAAAAGTTAGATGAATTTAAAGTGTTCAAGAAGTAAAATTATCACAGCTCACGCAATTCAGCAGTTACTCGGACAGTTGAACTCGCTATTCGATAGATGGCGTTGTGCATTTAAAGTCATTTCCTGAATCGCGGTGTTAAGATTTTACGCGAAAGAATGACCCTAGAAAAAAAATTGGTATGTATTAACCGACTTCCCAAAAAGGAAGAGGTCCTATGTTCGACATTATATATGTTTTTTTGTTTATTTATGGTCACCGATATCTCCGTCAATTGTGGACCGATTTCGAAAAATTTTTTTTGTTAGAAAGGGTATGTGCCGAAATTGGTCTAATTTTAATTTGGTGTAGGACTGACGAAGCAATTCGAAGATATACATCAGAACTCTTCAATAATTAACGGCAAATCTCTCGGGATTGCTGCAATCGCATGTCTGTTTGTTGTTTATACAATTTCATTACATAACATCACGCCAGTACACTCTTAAGGGGTTGGCAGATCTCTCATTTCACCGGTTATGTTCAAGTTTCATGACATTTGGGGTAAACAACTTGCCTATTAGGTAGGTACAACTAAAAAGTGAAAAATAAAAAAACTTTTTACAAAAAAATACTACCGACTTCCAAATAAAACTACAAAGTGAAAAATAACTTTATTTTTGGAAGTCGGTGTCCATAACGCAATAAATTGGTACATACGCAAGACACCGACTTCCAAAAATAAAGTTATTTTTCACTTTGTAGTTTTATTTGGAAGTCGGAAGTATTTTTTTGTAAAGTTTTTTTGAGTTTGTGGAGTAGGCAGGCAGGCTGGTAAGTATGGTAGGGTTGGCAGGCAGATGACGGGAGCGAAGCCGCGGGCACAGCTAGTATTTAAATAATTCCATAAACAGCCCGTTCAGCCGATTTTGACTTCTATTGCGTTGGTGATATGACAAATGGCAGCTGAATTTAGCAGTTTGTTTTGGTAACAGGTTTATGCTTATTATGCTAACCTTATACTTACGGGATAGAACTCAAAGTCGGTTGAACGGAATGTAAAAAAGGGTTGTAATTTTTTTAAATACATACATACATACATAAACTCACGCCTTTTTCCCATGGAGGTAGGCAGAAACTACAGAACGCCACCTGCTACGATCCTTACATACTTCTTTTGCTTCACTCACATTCATACATCTTGTCATACACACACGCCGGTTATGAGTACTGCGCACCTTGCCTTTCTGAAGAACATCACCTATAAGGTCTATGTATGTCTTCCTAGGGCGTCCCCTCCCGGCGTTTCCATTCACGTCTGCCTTGTAAATACCTTTCGTTAGTCGCCTATCATTCATCCTCTCAACATGGCCAAACCATCTTAACATACTCTTTTCAATTTTAGTCACTACATCTTCTTTTAAACCACAACGTTGTCTTATTACCTCATTCCTCAGTCTATCATTTAAGGTTACACCACACATACTTCGCAAGGACCGCATTTCTACTGCATTAATCCTACTTTCATGTCTTTTTTGCCATACCCAACTTTCACTTCCATACATAAGTGTAGGCACCAGCACGCCGTTGTGAACGGCGAGTCGAGCTTCCGGAGACATCGATTTGCTGGTCACAACGGCATGTATAGCACCATTCACTTTATTCCCTGCATTCACTCTCCTTTCCACATCCTCTTCAATCTTTCCATCCCTTGTGAACATACTTCCCAGATATACAAACTCGTTCACTTGCTCCACACTCTTATCATTTATTTTCACTTCGCACTGCGATACATCGTCTTCCCTTTCAAACACCATTACCTTTAAATGTTATTTCAAATGTAGTATAGACAAGTGTCATTCGATGTCAGCGATGGTAATAATGATTGAAATGCCAAAATTTAAGGGATTGATCTCGTTACATTTTGATAGTGCTAGACAGTCACATCAGACTTTCCAATAAGGAGATGTTCGACGTGTATCTTAACCGATTTCTCTGTCAATTATAGACCGATTATGAAAATTCTTTTTTTGTTTGAAAGATTATGTTTCCAAATTGGTATCATTTTAATTTTGAAGATCTGATGAAGGACTTCCGAGATATAAAACAGAACTCTTCAATAAATAAGGGCAAATCTCTTGGGATTGCTGCAATCGAATGTCTCTTTATTGTTCATACCATTTTATAACAAAACATCACGCCGGTACGCTCTAACGGGGTACGCAGATGTGTACAGTTTATCTTGGTACACTATCATTTCACCGGTTATGTTCCAGTTTCATGATATTCGGGTAATCTATTCTGGCATTATAGGTACCTTACTTGCCTATTAGGTACGTACAACTAAAAAGTAAAAAATAAAAAAACATTTTTACAAACAAAAACTACCGACTTCCAAATAAAAAACTACGAAGTGAAAAATAACTTTGTTTTTGGAAGTCGGTGTCCATAACGCAAAAAAATGGTACCTACGAAAGACACCACAACTTCCAAAAAGAAAGCTATTTTTACCCAACTGCTGAAGGAGGGAATTGTGTTTATCAGTCTATGTATGTATGTTTGTTCCTATGTGGCGTTCTAGAGAACGTGTCCAAACGCGTTGGCCGATTTTGATGGTTCTTACGTCAATCTATTCGTCTTAAACCTGTGAGTGTCACTGGCCACATTAAAAATGGAAAATAGAAAAAGGCGGCTTTTGGGCGCTATATTGTGGGGGCCCAATTTTTTTTTCTCATTATTATTTTTTATTTGGAAGTCGGAAGTATTTTTTTGTAAAAATGTTTTTTTTAAATGTTTTTTACAACCCTTTATAAGGCTCTGGCCATATATTGGACATCATACATTTGACGAAATATCTTAAAAAAATATTTGGCAACACAGTTTGTCGTTAGCAGTGATTTATTCTTGAATGTTTTGAGAAACGGAACGTAGCAAAAAAAAATTTGGCGCCATGTTAGTTCAAACAGATGTTTGATGTCATCTTTCAAAATTGTGTCGATTTTAATAGTGCTACGTAAATCTACAAAAATCTTCGAAAAAAATGAGTGGACAGGTAAGATTTGAATTAAAATTTGTTAGTTATATTCTAAATTTGATGTAATACAGTATATTTTTGCTGATACGAATCTTTTTGATACTAATTTGGAGTTTTGTTATGACGTCCATATATTGCCCAGAGCCCGTCTGAGTCAAACATTTTTTTTTTTTGGTTACAGAGAAAAGTGATTCCTTTAGACAAAATTGAGGAAACTTTAGAGAGTCTTTTTGCGTTATCGGATGGCGAGGAATCTGAAGATGGTCACGAAAGTGATGAAAGGGAAAGTGAGGCCATATTCTTGCCACCAAATTCATCGGATCTTGAGGATATATTAGCTTCTCCGTCATCTTCAAATAACGGGAATGCCGCCAATTTTGAACCAGAGGATTCCGTAGTCCCTTCAGTAAGCGGAATTTCTATAGGACGAAATCAATCGGAAACAGCTGATGGTCCAAACATCAATGTGCTGATAAACAATAGTCCTGTGTCGTTATCCATTTCTGATTCTGAAGATGGTTCTTCTGAAGATGAAGATTGGAAGAAAGTACTTTTCCCTCACGATGTACCAAGAAACAAGTTTGATGATATTCCTCTAAAGTCTCACCAAAATATTCCCAACAAAAGTGGACCTCATATTTATTTTCGTTTTTTTTTCACTGACGAAGTTTTATCTCTAATTGCAGAGCAGACAAATTTATATGCTGCCCAAAATAAACAAAAAAACTGGGTAGATGTCTCAAATGAGGAAATACAAGCTTTTTTAGGAATGTTAGTTTTGATGGGGGTGCACCCTCTACCCAATATTGACTTGTATTGGTCAACAGATCCATTTTTTTGTGTGAGAGAAATAGCAGATGTAATGACTGCAAAAAAATTTAAAATGATAATGAGAAATCTACATCTAAACGACAACACGAAAATGCCTCAAAGAGGAGAGCCTGAATATGATAAACTATATAAGATTCGACCACTAATAACCTCAATGAACACTGCTTTTCAAAAGGGAGCTCGGAATTCGTCATCCCAAAGTATTGACGAATGTATGGTAAAATTCAAAGGGCGCAGTTCATTGAAGCAATATTTACCAAACAAGCCGATAAAAAGAGGCTTCAAGATATGGGCGAGATGTGACAGTAGCACGGGTTATTTATTTGAATTTGAGGTGTATACGGGAAAAAAAGACAACGATATTGAATTCGGTTTAGGAGCAGCTGTGGTAAATAGTCTTTGCAAAGTACTTATTGAAGAAAAGATAGAAAACGCACATGTAACATTTGATAATTTCTTTGCTTCGACCCAACTAATGCAAAGCTTGTATGATAATAATATATATTCTACAGCAACCGTTAGATCCAATAGAACTAACTTACCCCGGACACTAAAACATCTGATGGCCAAGAAAGGTAAACCTAAACTTTCTAGGGGTCAATATAAGTGGCGGGTTAACCGAAATGTAGCATGCTTTACATGGATGGACACAAAATTAGTCAGCATTCTTAGTACCGCCTTTCATCCTAAGGAAAAAGTAACATGCATGAGAACGCAAAAAGACGGAAGGAAACAAGAAGTGCCTTGCCCTCTGGGTGTTGTGGAGTATACCAAAAGGATGGGGGGTGTCGATCGCTTTGATCAAAAGCGAGGCACCTATCCTGTAGCTAGGAGGAGCAGGAGGTGGTGGATGAGACTATTTTATTTTATGGTGGATGCAGCAATTACGAATGCATACATTTTGTATGCGCAAAAAGTGCGTTACCCAATGTCTACTTTACAGTTTCGTACACTTCTCGGAAGAAACTTGATTGGCACTTTTACGAGCAGAAGGAAGAGGGTATCGAACTTGCCATCTTTTGTATGCAAAAGACCAAAAGTTGATAGCCGGCAGAAGGCAAAGTATGGCCTTCCAGATGATCTACGGCTTTCAGACGTTGGATCCCACCTCCCCGGTCCACTAGACTCTTACAGACGATGCAGGGCTTGCAGCAGCAATGCTAACAGCAAAAAATCGAAGATACAATGCATACGATGCGAGGTAGCCCTATGTATTGTTCCATGTTTTGCCAACTTCCACAAGCCGTAGTACGGCTCTGTCCAAATAATGGACACCATGTTTATATATATATATATATACTTTTTTTTCCGAAATTTCAATAAAGTGCTCATATATGATGTATACCACTAAGTTTCATTTCTGTACCTTCAGCCGTTTGTTCTGCCTTATAAAGGGTTAAACCTGTGAGTGTCACTGGCCACATTAAAAATGGAAAATAGAAAAAGGCGGCTTTTGGGCGCTATATTGTGGGGGCCCAATTTTTTTTTCTCATTATTATTTTTTATTTGGAAGTCGGAAGTATTTTTTTGTAAAAATGTTTTTTTTAAATGTTTTTTACAATCGCTCTCACGACGCATTTGTTGATAGAATGTCACTTCTCGAGAACCTCTGGGTTCGATGCCCGGGTTGGGAAAGTGTCATTGTATTTTTCCATCTGGCATTTCTAAGTAGCAGCCTGGAGTCTTAAACTTGAGCCCGGTTAATGGCAGTAGGCTCGCTAGGTCGAAACATAACTGGTGTACTGCAGGTGTACAGTAGGTGTACTGTAGGTGTAATGTAGGTGTACTGTAGGTATACTGTAGGTGTACTGTAGGTGTACTGTACGTGAACTGTAGGTGAACTGTAGGTGTACTGTAGGTGTACTGTAGGTGTACTGTAGGTGTACTGTAGGTGTACTGTAGGTGTACTGTAGGTGTACTGTAGGTGTACTGTAGGTGTACTGTAACCATACTGTAGGTGTACTGTAACCATACTGTAGGTGTACTGTATGTGTCCTGTAGGTGTACTGTAGGTGTACTGTAGATGTACTGTAGGTGTACTGTAGGTGTACTGTAGGTGTACTGTAGATGTACTGTAGGTGTACTGTAGGTGTACTGTAGATGTACTGTAGGTGTACTTTAGGTATACTGTAGGTATACTGTAGGTATATTGTAGGTGTACTGCAGGCGTATTGTAGGTGTACTGTAGGCGTATTGTAGATGTACTGTAGGTGTACTTTAGGTATACTGTAGGTATACTGTAGGTATATTGTAGGTGTACTGCAGGCGTATTGTAGGTGTACTGTAGGCGTATTGTAGATGTACTGTAGGCGTATTGTAGATGTACTGTAGGCGTATTGTAGATTTACTGTAGGTGCACTGTAGTTGTACTGTAGGTGTACTGTAGGTGTACTGTAGGTGTACTGTAGGTGTACTGTAGGTGTACTGTAGGTGTACTATAGGCGTATGTGTACTCTAGGTGTACTGTAGGTATATTGTAGATGTACTGTAGGTGTACTGTAGGTTTGCTGTAGGTGTACTGTAGATGTTCTGTAGGTGTACTGTAGGTATACTGTAGGTGTTCTGTAGGTGTACTGTAGGTGTACTGTAGGTGTACTGTAGGTGTACTGTTGGAGTAATGTAGGTGTACTGTAGGTGTACTGTTGGTGTACTGTTGGAGTAATGTAGGTGTACTGTAGGTGTACTGTAGGTGTACTGTTGGAGTAATGTAGGTGTACTGTAGGTGTACTGTAGGTGTACTATAGGCGTATGTGTACTCTAGGTGTACTGTAGGTATATTGTAGATGTACTGTAGGTGTACTGTAGGTTTGCTGTAGGTGTACTGTAGATGTTCTGTAGGTGTACTGTAGGTATACTGTAGGTGTTCTGTAGGTGTACTGTAGGTGTACTGTAGGTGTACTGTTGGAGTAATGTAGGTGTACTGTAGGTGTACTGTTGGTGTAATGCTGGTGTACTGTAGGTATACTGTAGGTGTACTGTCGGTTTGCTGTAGGTGTACTGTAGATGTTCTGTAGGTGTACTGTAGGTATACTGTAGGTGTTCTGTAGGTGTACTGTAGGTGTACTGTAGGTGTACTGTTGGAGTAATGTAGGTGTACTGTAGGTGTACTGTTGGTGTACTGTAGGTATACTGTAGGTGTTCTGTAGGTGTACTGTAGGTGTACTGTAGGTGTACTGTAGGTGTACTGTAGGTGTACTGTAGGTATACTGTAGGTGTACTGTAGGTTTGCTGTAGGTGTACTGTAGATGTTCTGTAGGTGTACTGTAGGTATACTGTAGGTGTTCTGTAGGTGTACTGTAGGTGTACTGTAGGTGTACTGTTGGAGTAATGTAGGTGTACTGTAGGTGTACTGTAGGTGTACTATAGGCGTATGTGTACTCTAGGTGTACTGTAGGTATATTGTAGATGTACTGTAGGTGTACTGTAGGTTTGCTGTAGGTGTACTGTAGATGTACTGTAGGTGTACTATAGGCGTATGTGTACTCTAGGTGTACTGTAGGTATATTGTAGGTGTACTGTAGGTGTACTGTTGGAGTAATGTAGGTGTACTGTAGGTGTACTGTTGGTGTACTGTTGGAGTAATGTAGGTGTACTGTAGGTGTACTGTAGGTGTACTGTTGGAGTAATGTAGGTGTACTGTAGGTGTACTGTAGGTGTACTATAGGCGTATGTGTACTCTAGGTGTACTGTAGGTATATTGTAGATGTACTGTAGGTGTACTGTAGGTTTGCTGTAGGTGTACTGTAGATGTTCTGTAGGTGTACTGTAGGTATACTGTAGGTGTTCTGTAGGTGTACTGTAGGTGTACTGTAGGTGTACTGTTGGAGTAATGTAGGTGTACTGTAGGTGTACTGTTGGTGTAATGCTGGTGTACTGTAGGTATACTGTAGGTGTACTGTAGGTTTGCTGTAGGTGTACTGTAGATGTTCTGTAGGTGTACTGTAGGTATACTGTAGGTGTTCTGTAGGTGTACTGTAGGTGTACTGTAGGTGTACTGTTGGAGTAATGTAGGTGTACTGTAGGTGTACTGTTGGTGTAATGCTGGTGTACTGTAGGTATACTGTAGGTGTAATGTAGGTGTACTGTAGGTAATGTAGGTATACTGTAGGTGTACTGTAGGTGTGTTGTAGGTGTAATGTAGGTGTACCTCTGTTCAACCCTTGGGGTAATCCAGGCGTGATTTTATGTGTGTATGTAATATCTTAACTCACCATTTGGATTAATTGGTGCTGGGCTTGGAGTGTCAATGGGATTGTCTGAAAATATAACGCAAGTAAATATAGTCAATAAAAATCCAACAATGCCGCTTAAATAGAATGTTTCTTGATATAAAACTCACTTTGATTCAAATCCTTTTCGTCGTCATTGTTGTTAAAATGTACGTTGTCAGTTCCCGTCTTGTCTCCTCCCGCCAGGTTGCTTTCAGAATATTGGTCTTCTATCACTGTAAAAAGAAATAAACCTTACATATCGAATAGAAATTAAGAAAAACTTTCTCACATATTAATATTAATTATTAAGCCTTTATTGCCAACATAATTGTATACAATTCATGATTAAGTTTTTAGCATGCAATCAATTAAATCCAATTAACATTGTAAGTATTCCATTATTATTTTTATTACTATTCTCAATTTTTGCCATCTAATTTGATGTAGGCGTGTCCTTGTGACACAAAGGCCTCCTCCAGCTCTTTCCATTCTACATATTAATTAACCGACTTCAAGGGTACACTAGTCGACGGCACGAACTATTTTGTGCGCGAGGTTAAAATGCATTTTATATCAACCGACAACACGTGCGGAAGAGATAGATGCTGTGATGAGCAGTAGGAAGCTAGTTCGCGTACGAATACACACTTTTGCAAATTTGTAGCGAATTAGATAATGATTTAGGACGAAACCGAGCGTGCGAAATTTTATAAACAGAACTGTGGCAGTCTAGATATCATGAAAAAACGACTTAATCTATCTGTTCAAAATAAAATTATTTGCATTGTTGAACTACTAATCTATCCCTGCATGGAGGCCGTTTTGCAATTTTCTGTCTTCTTATGGTATTTATTTGCGCCCAAAAATGCGTTAAAATTAGTGTCGAAATGTAGAACTTTCGACGCTCATAACTTTCAAATATTTTCTTTTTTTACTTTTTTGCTTCCATACAGGGCTAGATAATGATGAGACAAATTGATATCACTTTTTACTTTGAACGTACATCGTCAAATGGTGGAATAATCCCTAGACTACGTTTGTATGGATGAATTTTCAACTAGTGTAACCTTAAATGCAAAACACTAAAAAGTATTTGGTACCTCTTCTTATTTGCGACACCGACTTCCGAAAAGAAAATTATTTAGCACATTCTACCGACTTTTTTCAAGAAAAAAGGAGGATACCAATTCGATACGTATGTATGTACCTAATATTAAAATAAAAAATAAAATTGTTTATTAAAAAATCTTTTTAAACAAGCTTTTTTCATTTTCTTCTCAGCAAACCCTTTTATTTCATACCCATATCACAGTGCACAAAAACAACGCATCCGCCATATTGAGCCGTCCGCCATATTGGATTTAGAATGAAAAATACCGCCATACGGTATCAAATGAAAGGGTTTGCTGAGAACAATACGAAAAAAGCTTAATTTTAAAAAAGATATTTTATTGAGTCATCTTATTTTTTATTTATAATCTGTATGCACTTCCCTAAGAGTTATAAAGTTATGGACAGTCTTCTAGAACGGGTTAAGTGTAGCTACAACCTGGTTATGGTACCTGGTTCACACAGTATGACGAAGGTCAGAACTAAGGTAATGATCTTTGAATATGCATCATGGGGGTGAAAGGAAACTCGTAACTTTTGCCGATTGGAAATCTTATCAAACACACGGGTTGCCAACTAATAATAATTATTGTTTTTTTCATAGACCTTCAAAGTTGACAATTATACTGTGATTTTTAATTTAGTAGACTAAAGAGTTTTTGGCGGGATTTTTTCGAGTGAACTTCAGCGGCTGTTAATATTATTTGCAAATTGATTCCTAGTGGATATTGTGATATAAAAGTGGTGTAGTTTTGTGTCTCAACTGTCTACGCAACTGGACAATATGTGAAATCATTGACAGAAGCGATCTCGGTGTAATGGAGCGGAGAATTTTATTATAGTATTGACTACCTCCGCAAAGCTTACTGGGAAGGCTGACTCGATACAATTTGCTGCCAAATACTCCAAAAAACATTAGAATACGTTACATCCGCATTCTAATGCATACTAAAGAATTCAAGAAAAATACTGATGACTAGGCAGCATGGTCTCAGACCTTAGACTGTTCCGTAAGGAACAAACAAAAAAAAAAAAAAAAAAAAAAATTTGTAGACTAAACTGACAGCTGCCAATGGCCGTATTATTTAAATGTTGCAAGCGCGGAGCATAGTGTTGTAGGTAAGGCTTAATAATAAGTGATTCATCGAATCGATGTGACAAGACTTCTCAATTTAATTTTACTAATTGGTGTAAATAAATGTTGTATGAATATAAACGTAGGTAATTAATTTAAATATAGCAGTATTCATACACATAGTACATACACTTTTATTGTAATAAATATGAAATCATCAGTAAAATAAATGCGACCGATAAAATGAAATCAATCATCATCAATACATATAATAAATCTGTAGAAAAGTAATTTTTGTACATCGAAAATATTTCCAAAAAAAATAACCAGTGTGTGTGATGTGATAACCAACGGAACATATTGCCGGCATTTTTGGAATTTTTGTCTGTTTATTTGTGCACGTATCACGTGAAATGTACGAAACCAATGTAAATAACTTTTACAAATAAAAATTGTGCGTAACTTGAAGAATTACTTAGTATTTGTTTCATCGCAATCGGTTCACTCTATCAAAAGTTAGATGACTGTTTTCAAGAAGTAAAATTATCACAGCACACGCAATTCAGATACTCGGACAGTTGAACTAGATATTTAATAGATGGCGTTGTGCATTTGAAGTCATTTTCTGAATGGCGATGTTAAAATTCTCCGCGAAAGAATGATGATTATAGAAAAAGTTGGTAGGTAGGTAAGTAGGGTAGGCAGGAAGGTAAAGTAGGGTAGGGTTTGCAGACAGATGACGGGAGCGAAGCCGCGGGCACAGCTAGTCTGACATAAATGAGTAGAAACTAAATAAGGGCCGCTAGTTTTTTTAAGAAATGTAATTTTTTGCTGCGAAATAGTTCCATTGTCGATTTACTTCGATTTTCGACCACTCAGGATAGTCAGGATACGACACTATTTTTATGTAACGATAAAGTGACAACCCCCTCAAATGTCAGTTCAGTCAGGTCTACGAAATAAAAAATCTGACTATATTAAGAAAAGTTCGACATGGACTGACGTCAAAGTCCGCGACGCCCATTACAATACAGCTGCCGTAGAAAAAAAAAATTGCGACCAACCACTTGGCGACTTTTGATAATTAAGACATCGTTAGATAGGTCTTGACCGCCCAAGTGTTCTTAGCTACGTGCCGTTAAAAAAAAGGAAAATGGCGGCTTTTGGGAGCCATATTGTGGGGGTAGCAATTTTTTTTTCTTCCATACCCATCGAGTGGGGTATCAAAATTAAGGGTTTTTAGAGGAGATTACAAAAATAAAAAAATAAAAACTAAACTAGCTGTCTTTTAAACTACTTATAATATTTAAAAGACATTAGAAAAAAAAAATAGGATACATAATCGTAAACTGGCTGACCCCCTGATCCTCCGAATGCACAGCATGATTTTTTCTTTTTTACAGCTTTTTAGTTCGCTTCTTAAGCAGGCGGGTATTTGATTTTTAAATTAACTTTTTATTGTATAATTATCGTTAAACTGGTTAGACAACAATTTTTTTTCAAGCAGTGTAACTACTATTCCATTATAGCTACTTACCCGGTATACCATTGATGACAAAAGTGAGTTGCTTCCAAGAGAAGACTTCTTTGAATTTGCCGACGCTACGTCTGCTCTCACTTCTTGTAGGTACGGTCAGCAACGTCAAGCAGGCGACGGTCAGGAGAAATAGTTTCATTTTGACCTGTAAAACGAGATAACCTTTTATGAATGACGTACGAGATTTGAGGGCCTCGTGACTAACTTATAACAGTCACACGGATCGATCGGTAAAGGTTAAGCAGTTGTCAAAAGATGGGTGACCATCCATTTAATACAGAGACCCCTCCAAGCCTCGGAATGCACGTTAAGCCGTTGGTTTCAGCTGTATATACAATGTGTCCGGACCTGTAGTAATAAAACTACGGCCGTAAAATACACTGATTATCATCTTCCTGCCCTTGTCCCATGTTACTTGGGGTCGGTGCAACACGTTTTCTTCTTCCATACCGTCCTGTCCCCCGTCACGCCATCACTGACTCCCTTTTCTTTAATATCACTCCTCACACAGTCCATCAATCTTTTCTTCGGCCGTTCCCTCCTTCTCCATCCATCCACATTTATATTCATAACTCTTTTAGTAAAATGCGTTTCATCCCTCCTCATTAAATGGCCATACCATGACAAACGGTTTCTTTTCAACTTTTCTGTCACTGGCGCCACTTTCAAACTTCCTCTTATATACTCATTTCTCACTTTATCCATTCTCTTCACTCCGCACATCCATCTCAACATTCTCATCTCTGCTACATGCAATCTCTTTTCATCCATCTTTTTCACAGCCCAACATTCTGATCAATACAGTAAGACAGATCTAATCACGGACTTCTAAATTTTACCCATTAACTTGAGGAGCATCCGTGGGTTGCATAATACACTATTAAAATAATTTGCAAATCCGTTTATATATGACGGAGTTATGCCCGAAAATATATTTAAAAAAAATAATATTCAAAGTGAGAACCTCCTCCTTTTTGTGAAGTTGGTTAAAAAGGCAAAATTGTATTGTATGGGATTGAATCACGTGATCAATCCTTTACATTTCGACTATCGCCTTCGCCGACATCAAATGCCACTTGTCGAGACACTTGTTTGTTCATGAGGCACCGCACGACACGATTTGCGGTCACGTTTTTTAACACACGACACACTGCAGACGGTCTGTCGTCTGTTCGTTTGTTCACTAGACACGATTCTGCAACGACACTGCAGTTCACTTGTATTGTTTTATAAGCGCGTGAGTGACGAACCACACGTGAGCCGTGCGGTGCGGTGTGTCGTGTAGTTAACAAGCGCATACCGGTTTACTTCAGCCGCTGAATCGTATGAAAAAAACCGAGACGACATAGCGGCATCGACGATATAGCGGCAAAATCGTATGAATATCATGTTGCGTGTTGTGCGGAATCGTGCGATGAACAAACGGTTCAAATACAAACATATGCAGCTCTGAATCGTGACCACATTTTTCGGTGTCGTGTGTCGCGTCGTGAACAAATGGCCTAATTATTTCTGATAGCATTATGAAACTACCCACAAAATACCGGGTTTTTGATTTTTAAGTCAACTTTTTTTCCTTCATAGTTTGTAAGAGTATTAACCCTCATCATCATCATCATATCAGCCGAAAGACGTCCACTGCTGGACATAGGCCTCCCCCAAGCGTCGCCACATTGACCGGTCCCGTGCGTCCCGCAACCAGCGGATTCCTGCAACCTTCACCAGGTCATCGGTCCACCTGGTGGGAGGCCTTCCAACGCAACGTCTTCCGGTTCGCGGTCGCCACTCCAGAACCTTTCTGCCCCATCGGCCAACCGTTCTGCGAGCAATGTGCCTGCCCACTGCCACTTAAGTTTGGCAATTCTTCGGGCTATGTCGGTAACCCTGGTTCTCTTACGGATCTCAACATTTCTGATTCGATCACGCAAGGAAACGCCGAGCATTGCCCTCTCCATTGCCCTTTGAGTGACTGTAAGCTTTCTGATAAGGCCCATTGTAAGCGACCACGTCTCAGAGCCATATGTCATACCCTACCCTACCTAATGAAAAATGCGGAACTTTTATGATTTTCGTAATAAAATTATACTAGATATTGACCGCCATTCCCAACTATCTGGGGTCGGCTCCAATCTAACCGGATTCGGCCGAGTACCAGAGTTTTATATGGAGTGACTGCCTATCTGATCTCCACAACCCAGTAACTGGGTAACACGATACCCCTTGCCCACTGCCACTTAAGTTTGGCAATTCTTCGGGCTATGTCGGTAACCCTGGTTCTCTTACGGATCTCAACATTTCTGATTCGATCACGCAAGGAAACGCCGAGCATAGCCCTCTCCATTGCCCTTTGAGTGACTGTAAGCTTTCTGATAAGGCCCATTGTAAGCGACCACGTCTCAGAGCCATATGTCATACCCTACCCTACCTAATGAAAAATGCGGAACTTTTATGATTTTCGTAATAAAATTATACTAGATATTGACCGCCATTCCCAACTATCTGGGGTCGGCTCCAATCTAACCGGATTCGGCCGAGTACCAGAGTTTTATATGGAGTGACTGCCTATCTGATCTCCACAACCCAGTAACTGGGTAACACGATACCCCTTGGCAAGAGCAGTAGCGGCCTAGTGTGTGTGTGGCCTACTACTTTATAATATTATACCTAATACATAAACGGCACAAATATGTGGTAATGTCTAACTATTCTCAATCTCACTTATTTTTCTCTTTTTTAAGACTTTTTACAATGTTTTTCAATCATCTTTATAGCACTGATAACAACATTTGTGCCACATGTTAAATTTTGTGTTAAAACATTTTTTTTATTAATTTGTTTTTTTTTACCTTTGTATAGATTCTTTTACCGATTGTTTTGTGAATGTGTGAACATTGTAGGCCTTCTAGATTTCTAGATGATTGTTAACTTTTTATTAACCGACTTACCAAAAAGGAGGAGGTTCTATGTTCGACTTTATGTATGTTTTTTTTTTTTTTTTGTGTATGTTCACCGATATCTCCGTCAATTGTGGACCGATTTTAAAAATTCTCTTTTTGTTTGAAGGAACGTATTCCGAAATTGGTCCCTTTGGATTTTTTTGTTTTTCCCTTTGGATTGGTTGAAATTTTAAATAGGTGAAGATCTGATGAAGAACTTCGGAGATATACAACAGAACTCATCAATAAATAACGGAAAATCTCTCGGGATTGCTGCAATCGCATGTCTGTTTATTGTTTATACCATTTCATAACATAACATAACGCCAGTACGCTCAAAAGTGGTATGCAGATCTCTCATTTCACTGATTATGTTTTGAGTTTCATGTTATTCGGGTAATCTATTCTGGCATTATATGTACTTACTAAACAACTGGCCTATGGGTACAACTAAAAAGGGTAAAATAAAAAAAACTTTTTTGCAAAAAAATACTACCGACTTCCAAATAAAAAACTACAAAGTGAAAAAAAACTATTTTTGGAAGTCGGTGTCAATATCGCAAAGAATTGGTACCTACGAAAGACACCGACTTCCAAAAATAAAGTTATTTTTCACTTTGTAGTTTTTTATTTGGAAGTCGGTAGTATTTTTTTGCAAAAAAGTTTTTTTTATTTCGTTTTACATTTTTTTTGTTCTTTTAATTTCTTACGACTTATTGTCGGGCCTACGTTACCAAACCATTTTTAAAAGAGTAACCATGGAGTTTCTTGCCGGTTCTTCTCCATAGGAAACGACTAACCCGAACCGTGCACCTTTAGTCGACGTTTTATAAGTGCCCATGTAGACCTATGTAAAATAAAAAAATAAAATATTTTGATTTTGATTGGTACCGGCAGCTACTTAAAAGATGTAGGTCGTGGATTACACCACTGCAAATGTTAATTTACACCATTGCTCTCAATACGGTGAAGGAAAACATCGTGTTCATATGTGACATCCACCAACCCGCACTGGGCCCGCGTGGTGGATTACGGCCCATTCCCTCTCACGGAGAGAAGGCCTGCACGCACAATGGACAAAATGGGAGTCTAAGTGCGGAAAAGCGGGTCCATCTATCCTATCCATCCCTATTCTATCCCATGGCAAGACTGATGTCTCATTTCCTGGCTTCTGTCTATCCGTAACGGCTGTCAAAGAGCTTAAAATGTCAACCGGGACCAACGGCTGAAGCGCTGTCCACACATATCCGGGTGCCCGTCCCTGATGGAACACTTCCATACGTTTTATATGAATGATCTGGTTCTGTTCGGTTCGTGAAAAATCGGTTACATACGATTTTGCCTGTTCTGTCGAGGACGAGAACAAAAATCAACCTACATTTGGTCGTGTTAAGATAATCATATTGCATTTCATTTATTTTTACACGACTACCCGAAAAAATTGTGTTTTCATAGTTGAGGGTACTTGTTTCAATGCTTAACAATTCGTATTTTACGAATTTAGTTTCTTTTTTTAAAGTAAGTGGGTGGGTACCGTTTTCGTCAAATCATTGATCTTTATTTCTTTTTTCTCTTTGTAGATCTTTGGCAGTCATTACTGATAAGTCAGAAGCCAGGAAATCTGATAGGTAACAGTCTTGATAAGGTGTACCGTGTTACCCAGTTACTGGGTTGTGGAGGTCTGATAGGCAGACACGATTGGATGATTTTTTATCTAAGTTATTTCAATTTAAGGTAATATATTTTGTTTCATTCAAAACTAAACACCTACCTTAGAAAAAAATTAACAAAAATACTCACCGTTTTAATTTATATTTTGAACAATTAAAAACAATGGCTTTGTTTCACAGATTTTGTGATACTATTATTTAAGATCACTATTTATTTTTGCATTAATATAACTGTAGGTACTATGAATTAGTAATAATATACACGTCTGTCTAGGACAGAGCGTGTCGACTATATGATATTTTGTTCTAATGCTTTTTTAACCATCTGAGATGTCACTAGTGATGTTCACTGTCGATAATTGTGTCATCGATATTTTATTGTTACCTAGTTTTAAGACAATTATTTTATTTAAGCGGTGGACCTGTAGAACTCAAATTTGGAACAAATCCTATGACGAGGCGGTGGTTGGAGATAACTTAGTATTTTCTTATAATAGGAATTGGCAAAAAATGTCACAGAGCTGGAAACGATAGCAAGACTAGGGGGAGGCTTTTGACTTTTTTAGCTACAATAATAATTATGTCCATCTAGAGAATAGTATAGCTGACCCTTTCTGAAAGCAATATGAAACTACCCACAAACTACCGGGGTTTTTAGATTTTAAATAAACTTTTTTTTTATTCGTAGTTAGTGAGAGGATTAACCCTACCTAATGAAAAATAGGGAACTTTTATGATTTTTGTAATAAAATTATCCTATCTCTGCCTGCCTTGCACAACGATGTTGGGGTCGGCTCCTGTTAAGGCGCCTCCCCGAGCAAAACGCCGCGCTGATCGTATTTTGTGCAGTTTTTAAGAGCTATCTACTCTTTATTTAAAAATAAATATCAATTAATAAAAATACATTAAATTTCTACATAATGTTGAGTCTAAAAAGGTAGTACAATTTTTTTGTTAAAGAGGTGTATGTCACTAATCTCCTTCCAACAAAACCATAAAAATGTGAAATAATTATTGATAGCATGCATCTCCTCGTAGTGTTCATTAATAATTTTTTATACTAACACTAATGGATAGACAATTTGATAACGAACATTTTATAAGTTTTATTTTTTTCAAAAGACCAATATTCGATTTTATAAAGATTTTTAACCGACTTTCGAAAAAGGAGGAGGTTCTATGTTCGACTTCTTGTATGTTTTTTTTTATGTAAGTTCACCGATATCTCCGTCAATTGAGGACCGATTTTGAAAATTCTTTTTTTGTTTGAAAGAAATTGGTTCCATTTTAATTTGGTGGAGATCTGATGAAGAATTTCGAGGAACACACACAACTCAACACACAGAACTCTTCAATAAATAACGGCAAATCTCTAGTGACTGCTGCAATCGCATGTCTGTTTATTTTTTATACCATTTCATAACATAATATCACGCCAGTATGGTCTTAAGGGGTAAGCAGATCTCTCATTTGATCGGTTTTGTTCAAGTTTCATGATATTCGGGTAATCTATTCTGGCGTTATAGGAAACTTACTAAACAACTTGCCTATTAGGTAGGTAGAACTTAAAAGTGAAAAATAAAAAAATAAAATTACAAAAAAATACCACCGACTTCCAAGTAAGAAAACTACAAAGTGAAAAATAACTTTACTTTTGGAAGTCGGTGTCCATAACGCAAAAAATGGTACCTACGAAAGACACCGACTTCCAAAAGTAAAGTTATTTTTCACTTTGTAGTTTTCTTATTTGGAAGTCGGTGGTATATTTTTGTAAAAAAAAAAATATTCTAAAATCTGGGCGTATTCACTAACGTAATTCATGCTCCACCAGTGCCGCTAGGCCAATAGGAATGCTCATATCTCATGCTGGTTTTTTGGCCAGGGTACGGCCTTAAGCTGGATGCAGCTGAGTACCAGTATTTTAATGGAGCGGCTGCCTATCTGACCTCCACAACCCAGGAACTGGGTAACACGATACCCCTTGGCACGACTGTTGTCTGATTTTCTGGCTTCTGACCTATCAGTAACGACTGCCAAAGGTCTACAAACAGAAATAAAGAACAATGATATGAAGAAAAGCGGATTTTACACTATAAATACCTACCCACTTACTTGAACCTTACTTTGAAAAAACACACCCTCAAATAACAACTTTTTTGGGCAGTCGTGTAAAAAAATAAAACAGTTTTCCTACATTTGGTCGTGCTAAGAAAGTCATATATGTAGATGAGGTGTATTATAATTATTTTTACACGATATCCCAAAAAAATTGTGTTCTCTTAATTGAGGGTACTTGTTTCAAAGCTTAACAATTAGTTTTTTACGAATCAAGACTTTTTTTAAAGTAAGTGGGTAGGTAGGTACTTATAGTGTAAAGGCCGTTTTTGGTCAAATCATTGTTCTTTATTTCTGTTTGTAGATCTTTGGCAGTCGTTACTGATATGTCAGAAGCCACGTAATCTGACAACAGTTGAGCCAAGGGGTAACGTGTTACCCAGTTAGGCAGTTAGACAGTGGTCAGATAGGTAGTCACTCCTTGTAAAATACTGGTACTCGGCTGAATCTGGTTATACTGGAAGCCGGTCAGTTGCGAAAAAGGTTGCAAGACTTTTACACCGCAGAGTGTATGACCCAAGTCATTTTAAAGGTGAACGCGCGTTCACCTTTAAAATTAAAATTAACCTATCCGCGTCGCAGGAGCCGCACGCGCCGCAGTCATCGCATTTTATTAAGACGACGACTAACGCCAACGACCTTGAGGGTACAAAACGCGCACTCGTTTCACACCCGCGCGACCCAAAATTTAGTACATTTTTGTACTTTCCTTATTACTCTATGACTTTAAAAATAAAAGCCTCAGATCAAAATGTAGATAATTAAATTATCTTTGAGATGGTGTTGATTTCATTAAAATACGCCCAGCGGTTTTGGTGTGATTGTCGAGTTTTTGTCCGTTTTAGACATAACTTTACAAATTAATTACACTATGTTATACAAATAAAACTCAAAATTTGCTTAGATCAAATTATTAAGAAAATAGTCTAATATAACGTATATTTTTTCCAAAACATTACGACTAGCCGTTTTGACGTGATTCTCATTTTAAAATCAGCTACTCAAGGGAATCGGCGCCTTAAGGCCCCGCGCAATCAGCATCGTACGCGCCGAACGCGCCGCACGCTCAGTGTTGTCGGAATTATATTCACTTTTGTCAATCTTATTATATGAATATTTTCTGTAGGTACAAAACGAACGTACATAGTATATACTATGGAACTTAATCCTATTATTGTCGGTTGCCGATTGTTAGAAGAAGAAGTAAACGAAAGAAAAAGAAAGAAATGGGTTCATGACATAAACTTAAAAAGAGAACAGTTTGGAGAGTATCACACGTTATTTCCTGGCTTGCTAAAGGATGATAAACGGTTATTTAAATGTTTCAATATGACTCCGCTCAAGTTCAGGCAGCTGTTGGATATACTGGGAACGCATCTAACTAGACAAAATACAAAATTTATATTTGAGATTTTTGTATCAAGCCATACCAGTGAGCCACGTTTATTTTATTTTTTAAGATCCGGTGCCCCACTACTCTCGAAATTTTTATGTCATGTAAAGAATTGCTAGAAATTATAGCTAAAAAATGTAGCTACAAGTTTTATTGGTTAAAATTTCCTTTATGGACCGTTGATTTTTGCCGCGGGGAGTGAGGGGTAGGAAGGGGGGGAGGTTTGGATACCCCCCTGTACCATTCCCACCACGCGGAGCCCCATGGTTATGGAGATATCCATGGTTAAAGTTTTCAGGTTAGAATAAAAATTTCCATAAATGTCCATTTATTTAAGGGGCGGTGTGAGGGGGAAAGAAAGGGGGTAGGGGGCTACCCCATTGCACCATCCCCGACCCACGGAACCCATGGTAATGGACATATCCATGGTCAAAGTTTTTACGATTACTATTTAAGCAACAAATTCGACGGAGCCCCGCTATGCGGGGCTCCTATTTCTGACTGCAGGGTCTAAAGTAACCTAACATGAAGGACCTTCGTACCTAACCTATCCGTGTCGGGGTTCCCAAAGCTGCCGTGCCCGCTCTTGGACTAATTCACATTTTTTTACCACACTAATAATTATATTTTAGTAAGTTGGAAATTTTTATTCTAATCTGAAGACTTTAACCATGGATATCTCCATAACCATGGGGCTCCGCGTGGTGGGGATGGTACAGGGGGGTAGCCAAACCTCCCCCCTTCCTACCCCACCCTCCCCGCGCCAAAAATCAACGGTCCATAAAGGAAATTTTAGCCGTTTTATTAAATAGTAGCCGAAAAATAACTTGATGTAGCTATAAAGTAGCTAAGTTTGCATCACTGTACGCATGATGCCTCCGCGCCGCCCGCACCGCACTCGCCGCAAGCATCGAAAGAAGAACCCTAGAATAAAAATTGGTATGTAGGTAGGGTAGGCAGGAAGTAAAGTAGGGTAGGTAGGAAGGTGATTAGGGTAGGCAGTCAGTTGACGGGAGCGAAGCCGCGGTCACAGCAAGTAATAAATATAATTTATTCATTTCTTTTTTCAGGAAAAGACTGAAGCCATGACCAAGGCACAGGCGCTATTGAGTGCCAAGAACTATCCTGCATGGGTAACAGGGCCGTAGTAATACTTCAAGTTACGCACAATTTTTGTGTATAAAAGTAATCTTTGGTTTCGTACATTTTACGTGATGCGAGCACAAATAAACAGACAAGAATGCCAAAAATGCTGGAAATGGGTTCTGTTGGTTATCCTTTAACACTCTGGCTATTTTTTTGGAAATATTTTCGATGTACAAAACTTACTTTTCTACAGATCTAAGTCATCCTGACAACTTAACTCGTGTATAATATGAATAATTCATAGTAATATTAAATTCCCCGCGGCTTCGCTCCCGTGTACCACCCCACATGAGCCGTTTTCGGGATAAAAAAATAGCCTATGTCACTCAGGAATAATGTAGCTTTCAATTGGTGAAAGAATTTTATAAATCGGTCCAGTAGTTTCAGAGCCTATTCGGTACAAACAAACGAAAAAAGCTTTCCTCTTTATAATATTGGTATAGACTAGCTTCTGCTTGCGGATTCGCCCGCTCAAAAAGTGCTTTATCATCCCAAGGGAATACAAACTATAATATGTCCTTCCCAGGGTCTCAATCTATCTCCAAGCCAAATTCATCTAAATCGGTTCAGTGGATCCAGAGATTACCCCTCACAAACTCTTGATACAACGCCTGTATGCCCCGAAGGAGTAGGCCGAATTACACCTGTCCTATATCACAAACACTTCGCCACTTATATTTAAATCCTATGACTCCAGGCTGCTATTGACAAATTACAGACGGAAAAACCCAACAACACTACCCGACTCGGGCATCGAATCCAGGAGCAGCTCAGCAGTAGTCAGACCAACGGGCCATTTTACTATGAAGTAAATTGTAGTATAACGAATAGGCAAATGTAAATAAAACACAAGTTTAATAAAAAAATATATTTAATTATTGTCTTTATGTAGGTATATGAAATTATAATCAAAAAATATTCTTAAAAAGTAGCACCTTATTACATTTTGGCATTCGAGTTTTTGCTAAAACCAGCATATTTAAGACATTTCAGTTGAGCGGTAATTTTGACGGCAAACGTCAAAAATATTCCAAATACAGATTTGAAATTGGAACGTTATTCGTAACCTAACTTTCTTATTTTGGGATAGATGTAATTTTAAGGTCAATGACCTCGATGGTAAGCAATGGTCCACGATGGAACGAGCGCGCCCAGAAAATGTCTGATATGAGCTTTGAATGCTGGTGGGTTATTAGTGTCTAGATATGCTGGATATTATTATAAGTGGGTCAATTTATACAAGTCTTGAGTGGGACATGCCGGGATCTCTCCAAGTCGAGAAGTACTGCTTGAAGACAGCTGATTCGGTGCCTTGAATAATCTTTACTACATGCACCTGTGGGAATAAACAAAAATATATTAAAACTTAAATATAATCAAAATCACGCCTGTAATCCTAAAAGGGTAATTATTTACTGGAACAAACCCGCTACACTTCCCAACCACTGCATGTCTTGAAAGCCAGAATCAACTGGCGACCACCAGAAAAGCGCCGAGTATTCCCAAAGAAACGATTTAACTGTTTTGGATCCCGCAACGAAATCAAACAGAAATAACAGCGGAAGAGATTATCCTTTCCAGGCAGAGTTTTATCAGTATACCCTCATTTCAACAAAAATCCAATTATAAATTTTCCGACCGGGGAATTGAATCCAGGACCTTAGAGTCAACAGTAGCGCCCATAATGAATGTCATAAAAAAAATTTACCACAGGACTAAAGAATAAAAATATTTTGAGGGGCTTGGTCTATGGAATTTCAGCCGCATGGGTTGAGAACGAAACAGTCTTCTCGCAGAAGGAGGCTGCGAAAGGCAGAGGGAGATTTTATCCGCTCACCCGATCTGCAAGCGGACAATGCCCTCTTCCAGCCCCCATGTTTCCAGGACGTCCCCGAGTCCATCCCCCCTCCCCCCCAAACATCAGGACCCAAGGCGGTGGCGAGTAGTGTTCCACGCACGCCCCTCTTATACGTCACGGGGGGAGTCAAACACCTCACTTCATCCCAACTCGAGGTTGAGGCCCGCAGATGCGGGCTGGCACTAGCAGGGGTTTGTGGATGTATCGTATGTTTCCGCGACCCCCGCGTAAGTGTAGGATCCTGACAGACCCCTCCATCCCCGCCAGAGCGGAGGACAGCCAATGAGGATGGGTCAATCTATTTAATACCAAGACACCGTCCCTCGGAAAATAAGTTACGCTGTTTGTCCCGAGTGCCAGTCGTATATCTTTAACAGTCATTACGGGTAGTCAAAAGTCTGTAAGTCTGGTAACTATTTTTCCTAGGGTTATCGTGTACCCAGTAACTGGGTTGTGGAGGTCAGATATGCAGTCGCTCCATGTAAAAAACTGGTATTCAGCTGAATCCGTTTAGACTGGAAGCTGATCCCAAGATTGTTGGCCAAAAGCTAGAAGATGAATAAAGAAATTAATTTTGTTTTCTTACCCATGAAGGATAGTTCTTGGCACTCAATAGCGCCTGTGCCTTGGCCATGGCTTCAGTCTTTTCCTGAAAAAATAAATTAATAAATTATATTAATTAATATCTGAACCATTTTCTTTACTACCGGCACTCTACCGGGATGAGAAGTATTTAAATCATATCTGTCAATCCCTCTGGATAAGTGTTCGAATGTCGAATGCGATGTCAGTAGTTACAGGCAGACACATTCGCATTTACAATACTTGTATGGATTTTCATGTAAGCGTTATTGAGATAAAGAGTGAATTTAGGAAAATAATGAAATAAAGCTGGGTCTTATAGTTACTACTAGTTACTATTAGTCACTTCTAGTTACTAATAGTTACTACTAGTTACTACCAGTAACTACCAACTACTACTAGTTACTACTAGTTACTACTAGTTACTTCTAGTTACTACTAGTTACTACTAGTTACTTCTAGTTACTACTAGTTACTACTAGTTACTACTAGTTACTACTAGTTACTACTAGTTACTACTAGTTACTACTAGTTACTACTAGTTACTACTAGTTACTACTAGTTACTACCAGCTACTACTAGTTACTACTATCTAATAGCTACTGTTCCGCAAATTGGCAGAAGTAAAATGCTCTACTTCTTCTTCTTCATCTACTTTCGTTTTGTGACTAAAGCTTTTTCGGTTTCATTTTTAACGACCCCTAAATCAGGAAAAACCAAAGAAAATTATGAGCTAAATGTACATTTAAAAGTAGATGAACGTACCCTCTCAGTAGATTGCTTGCCGGTCCATACGTATACACTACCGCTGACTGTGTCCAATATGTAACTTTCCTGCAAATATAAAACATTGCAATTAATTATAGAACATAACGTTTGTCTTTCTGGAGGGGCAAAGATGCAGAGGCAACGTGAGAAACAGTCATGTCGGCACCAAAAATTCGAAGACATGTGATCTAGCAACCCGCACTGAGTCCGCGTGGTGAATTACAGCTCACTGAGCTCACTATTTTACAGAGAGAAGGCATAAATAATGTCCCAGCAGTGGATAGATTATCATAATTATTTTTATCAAAAGACTTTTGGACATAGACCTCGCCAAAGCCGAACCTGTGCTTCTCGCATCCTGTGGCTCTCACCAGGTCTTCGGTCCCCCGAGAGAGAGGCTTTTTTTATTTGGTCAATCCCACCGCACTATTCCCACTGCAACTCCTGAAAGCCAGAACCAACAGTGGCGACCATCAGAAAAGCGCCGAGGCAATGAAGCTCGACGAAGTCCTGGAGAATAATTTAACTGTCTTGGATACCGCAACGAAATTAATCAGAAAAGAATAACGGAGGAGTAAGAAAAAAAACAAATTTCCACTCAAGCAGGAGACAGAACAAACAAGGCCAATAGGCACAAAGGGCCGTTTACGGATAAAAATTATCATCTTTAATTCCAATAATAGGTATGGCAAAAACGCTTAAAGGCACGGCAATTTGTTCTAGTTTATCCAAGGTCCGTATAGTAAACAACTTTAAATGCAGCTTGTACATTATCCAACATAATATTGCGTTCATTCTGCCAAATTCTGGAATAATCTTCCTCATTCCATACGGGATAGCCCTTTACTGGGTTTATTCAGGAGAAGAATTAAGGAACATTTCCTGTCAACATGACGCATAAATATGTATGTATTTTAGATATTTGTATGTATTATGTTTATGCATTGTGTGCTTTACACGTATTTGTGTAGTGTATTTAGTTAGTAAGAATTCAAATGTTTTTTAGTATTTGTTGTGCGCTTTTGTTAACTTTCCTTATTTTGTAACTCTCTCTTTAGCACTGAGGTTTGCTGTCAGAGAACCCAATTATGGGTTAAGCTCGCCTTTGTACATAAATAAGTTTTCCTTTTGTATTTGTAATGTTTATTTTGTGTACAATAAAGAATATGAATAAGAATACATGCCATTGCAGTCAGATGTAGAACACTGACATAAAGGCGAGGCAACGAACTTGAAAGAAAATAATTTACTTTTAAAGTTACCATGCCCTGTGAGAAATTTATGTAGAGGTATCCGGAATAGAGTGTAAAGTTTCCCAACCTCCATTGAAAAGGGAGGATCCTCCGACTAGACGGGGATTGACTGGTTGAGTCGTGGGTAAGTGCATGATGGTATGTCGGGCTGTTGTATATTATCTTTGTTAAATCCGCGGGCAAAACTTTGATATGCGCGATGTAGGATTTGTGTGACGGCAGGTCTTTTTGTAGTTTGTATGTGGCAGTATAGATACTACACAAATTGTTCCCTTCCATCATTAAGAACTTTTAACATATAGACAATAGAAGATTCAAAAAATAAAACAGAGTGAGAACGAAAAGGGCTCGTTGTGCATCAAAAAATTCGTCCCCATCGATGTCAATGAGAAACGTGCCCAGAACGCTGGCAGCATTGCCACGTTGTATGACAAAGCTGATTCTATTGCTGAAGAAGAAGCCAGTCCTCTGGTCACTTGAAGAGTCGACGAGCTTTGTGCTAATGTCGCGAAAAAATCGATGCGCACTCGAAACCCAACTCAACCTAATGTTTCAACCCTAAACTAAAATTCTTCCATACAAACGTAGTCTAGGGATTACTCCACTGTTTGACGATGTAAGTTCAAAATAAAAAGTGATATCAATTTGTCTCATCATTATTAGCCCTGTATGGAAACAAAAAAGTAAAAAAGAAAAATATTTGAAAGTTATGAGCGTCGAAAGTTCCACATTTCAACACTAATTTTAACGCATCTTTGGGCGGCAATAAATACCATAAGAAGAAGGAAAATTGCAAAACGGCCACCATACAGGGATAGATTAGTAGTTCACAATGCAAATAATTTGTTTTGAAAATATACGTTTGGTCGTTTTTCCATGATATTTCGACTCCCAAAGGTCTGTTTATAAAATTTCGCGCGCTCGGTTTCGTCCTAATACATCATCCATTTCGCTACAAACTTGCAAAAGTGCTAATTCGTACGCGAACTAGCTTCTTACTGCTCATCACAGCATCTATCTCTTTCGCACGAGTTGTCGGATGAGATAGCAGGCATTTTAACCCCGCCCACAAAATAGTTCGTGCCGTCGACTAGTGTAACCTTAAGAACTATTTATTCTGATAGATTTCCTTTGTTTCTTTATTACCTGTGGTTTGAGCTGCTCTTGTCTGAGTGGCTTGGCTAGGGCGGTCAGCTTAAGTTTGCCGGAACTGTCAGACACCTCTGATAGCGTGACGGATTGCTCTTCATTACGTTCGAAGGCCTGAAAATAAGGTTTGCATGGTTAGAAAATAGTAAACAGAAACACAGAGTAACGATACGCTTTGGCGGCTACTGCATTTAGAAGGAACGACGTAGTCAATTCTTTTTTACCCGACTGCCGAAAGAGGGTAATGTGTGTATCGGTTCCCTTCATGATGGTTGAGCTGAGTGGTGCCGATCTATGTGTCATGTTCGTGAACGGGCGCCATCAGTTGGGATTGGTCACAACTTAGTTGCCTTGGCCTGTTTTTAATTACCTATGTATTGAATTTTTAATTGTTTGTTTTTACTCTAGACGCTTTTACGTGCACGTCTTTTTACATCGTTCTCACATATATGTATTTTTCAACAAGAATGATGTAACCAAATAATTGTAAAACACTTTTATTTTAAAAGAGTATGTGTGAAGTTTCTTTCAGGAGCTCGTGGCTAAATAATAACAGCCGCATGGGTCGATCATCAAGGTTAAGCAACGCTTGACGAGGTCGGTCAGTGGATGGGTGACCATTTCAACATACCGAGTTTCCTCCGTGCCTCGGAAAGCACGTTAAGCCGTTGGTCCCGGCTGTCATTTGAAGATCTTTGACAGTCGTTACGAGTAGTCAGAAGCTTGAGATCTGACACCAGTCTTGCCAAGGGTACCGTGTTACCCAGTTACTGGGTTGTGGAGGTCAGATAGACAGTCGCTCTATGTAAAACACTGGTACTTAGCTGAATCCGGTAAGACTGGAAGCCGACCCCAACATAGTTGGGAAAAAGGCTAGGCAGATGATGATGTGTGGAATTTCTTGTACATTCATCTCCATAACAAGCTACATTTCCGAATGGACGGTAGAATCAATTATTATTACTTTTTTTTTTTGACTTTCAAAAGTGCCGCTTGATGGCCTAATTGAATAAAGGCATTTTGATTTTGTTCAGTCTATGTATGTATGTATGTTTGTTCCTATGTGGCGTTGTAGAGACCAAACGCGTTGGTCGATTTTTTTTTTCCAAACCCATCGTGGGGGTATCAGAATAAAGGGTTGGGAGGTGATTTCAAAAATATATAACACTTATATGTTTAAATGTATAATTCTAAAAAATAATTAACTAAAGAGTTACTGCTTAAGGCGCCGATTCCCTTGAGTAGCTGATTTTAAAATAAGAATCACGTCTAAATGGCTAGTCGTAATTTTTTGAAAAAAATATATGTTATATTAGACTATTTTCTTAATAATTTGACATAAGCAGATATAGAGTTTTATTCGTTTAACATAGTGTAATTAATTTGTAAAGTTATGTCTAAAACGGACAAAAACACGACAATCACACCAAAACCGCTGGGCGTATTTTAATTAAATCAACACCATCTCAAAGATAATTTAATTATCTACATTTTGATCTAAGGCTTTTTTTTTAAAGTCATAGAATAATAAGGAAAGTACAAAAAACTACTAAATTTTGAGTCTTGCGGGTGTGAAACGAGTGCGCGTTTTGTTCCCTCAAGGTCGTTGGCGTTAGTCGTCGTCTTAAAAAGCGAACTAAAAGATGTAAACAAGAAGAAAATCATGCTGTGCAGTCGGAGGATACATCTGGTTTTGTTCAGCCAGCTCGCGAATATGTCAGTAGAGACAGAAAATCTTCTATAAAATTGTTGTTTGATTATGATATCCCCTCATATCTACTTGTACATATTTATGTAGGCTAGTTTTAGTGTTTTACACCAATTTTTATACTTTTGTATTTGTTAATAGATTAATTTTAATTTTATTCAATCACTAGGTTCTGCCAGCGGGTTCACCCGCGTGAAATGTGTTTTATCAATCCAAGATAACTTTATACCAGGATAAAAATATGCCTATGTGCTATTCCAGGCTATAATCTAACTCTGTGTCAAATTTCATCCAGATTCGTTCAGCCGTTCTGGCGTGATTGAGCAACAAACATACATTCACACACATCTATCCAAACTTTCACATTTATTATGTTAGTACGTAAGATTTAACTGGCCCAATTAAATTGCTATTTAAAGTGATTACCTAAACACAGGTTTGAAAGAACCTAAATCGGCCAGGTCACATCACATCACATCATCAGCCTATTATCAGCAGGTCGCTACCAAACATTTAAATTCCTGTTTATTTTGGAGTTATCATCATCAATCATCATCATCATCATCATCATCATCATCATCATCATCATCATCATCAATACATATAATAAATCTGTAGAAAAGTAAGTTTTGTACATCGAAAATATTTCCAAAAAAAAATAGCCAGGGTGTTAAAGGATAACCAACAGAACCTATTTCCGGCATTTTTGGCATTTTTGTCTGTTTATCTGTGTATTTGTGCCCACATAACGTGAAATCTACGAAACCAATGTAAATAACTTTTACACATAAAAATTGTGCGTAACTTAAAGAATTACTTAGTTTTTGTTTCCTTGCAGTCGGTTCACTCTATCAAAAGTTAGATGAATTTAAAGTGTTCAAGAAGTAAAATGATCACAACACACGCAATTCAGTTACTCGGACAGTTGAACTCGAAATTCGATAGATGGCGTTGTGCATTTGAAGTCATTTTCTGAATGGCGGTGTTAAGATTCTCCGCAATAGAATGATGACTATAGAAACAAAAATGGTAGGTAGGTAAGTAGGGTAGGTAGGAAGGTAAGTAGGGTAGGGTTGGCAGACAGATGACGGGAGCGAAGCCGCGGGCACAGCTAGTAGTAAAATATTTTAGTTATAGCACGGGTCTCAGCGCTAACAAAGAAAATTTAGTTCAAATAAATGTTACTAGATGGCACGATATACATCGAAATTTATTATTGAATTGTGTGTACAATTAACATTTTCTAGAATTGATCATAAAAATTTTATGTTATTTTTTAATCAACTCTCCTAAGCACAAAATTATGGAATATTGGGCTGGCTTAATTCAGATTTCAAAAATAATTTGAATGGATCATTTAAAATTGGTTCCAATAGATGGCGCGGTTTTAAATTTCTGAGGCATGTTACTCGATTTATTTTTTTAAATTTGTATTGTTTCACATTTTAGTACAATGAAACTGTAAAAACATGCAAAAAATACAGTAAAACAAATCGTCACTATATTTAAAGAAATAAATAGTGACGAATCGAAAAAACCCTTTTACTTGCAAGTCGCTGCTAACACCATCCATAGCCGTGGAACGGAACCGAACGCGATCGAAGTACTTATAAAAATAATCATCTTAATCAGACGAATAACGCTAGTTACGTCGGCACGGTTTCTTTGTATGGAATGAGGCATCTGTATGCTAGTATTATATTATCTGTGGTTATAGTTTGTATGTAAGCACTAATTAATACTTATTAAACCATCGTTTTAGAAATTGTGCCACTGCACGTACATTTTTGTCATCGTTTTTAATTTTAAACAAATTAATTCTTATAGAAATTCATGGTATGGAATGTTTACAAACATTTTAACTGACAAACACAAACAGTGTGTGTGTGTGTATGATTAGATCAATGAGGTAGGAAAACTATGGAGACGGCATATTCTACTATATGAAGAATAGTTATATAAATATCGACATACGCATGTCAAAAAGCGTTTTGTCTCTTTTTAGCTAACCAAGAGCTGCATATGAAAAGAGAGACATCTAAATGTTTGTCAAGGACTAAACTTGACAACACTTTTGAGTGACGTCAAAATCATGTCTGCTGTTTTGTGGTAGTTGTTTTCCGTATATATAAGTTTATCTGTGTAGTTGTGCTGTCAAACAGTTGCTAGCTCAAAATATTTTTGTTGTTTTAAAAGAGAAACACGTGTAGAAACTAGGTATTTTGGTGATCAGAGTTTGGAAATTAATAGGAAAATCATGCCCTCGTGTTGTATAAAATAGTGTGGTGCGTGAAAAAACAAAAATAGGCAGCCATCTTAAGTGCCCGATTTTTGTAGGTATAATTTCGTATTTATGGCAAGTCCATCGGTTTCTAAGTCAGTGGAATAGATGTATGAATGTGAGTGAAGCAAAAGAAGTACGTAAGGATCGTAGCAGACGGCGTTCTGCAGCCTAATTGCGTAAGTGAATTTGGCAAAGCAAACAAGTCGATTCTTTCCCAAAAACGACTTTACGTATTGCATAATACACTCTGAAACGGAAAGGTTAATTACCAATATTTTGACGTAGAATTGATTGTAAAGAATGAACGAAAGCGGAAGAATCGAGATAAAACTTCACTATTGGTATTGTGTAATGCAAATTTCAAGTATATTTAACAAGCGTAAAACCCGTTTGTACTCCTTCCAAATTAGTTTCACAATACCGAAAAAGTTGAAAGAAACGATTTTGATTCATTGAAAGAATCGACTCGTTTCCTTTGCTGAATTCACTTACGCAATTAGGCTGCTGTAGTTTCTGCCTACCCCCATGAGAAAAAGGCGTGAGTTTATGCGTGTATGTAAACACAAATAGCCAGCCCGGAATAAATTCCCGACTTCAAAAAGAGGTTTTTATTTCGACTGTACGTTTGTTACGCGATATTGCCGCCAGTTAAGAACCGCTTTTGACAGTTATTTTTTATTTGAAATCTAGTGCTTCTCATGTGGCCCCATTTAAATTTGATCAAGATCTGATGAGTAGTTTTTAAGTAATACTTAATAATGCGTATTTTCATGCTTATATAAAGTATCAAAACTAAAAGTTTTATGACAAAAAAAAAATACAACACTACAAAGCGAAAAAAACTATTTTCGGCAGTCGGTGCCAAAAACGAAATAAAAAAAAAATGTTTTATCCGGCTGCAAGGAAAGGGTATGTATGTATGTTTGTATGTATGTAATATTCTTTATTAACTCATCTTTCAAACTACTTGACGGTTTTTTATAATTAAGACATCGTTAGATAGGTATTGACCGCCCACGTGTTCTTAGCTAAGTGGCATTAAAAAAAAGTAACGTGGCGGATTTTGGGCGCCTGTGGGGGGTGCAATTTTTTTTTCTGCCATACCCATCGAGTGGGGTATCAAAATGAAGGGTTTTTAGGGGAGATTACAAAAATATAAACTACTAATATGTTTAAAAGTCATTCGAAAAAAAATGATAACTAAAAAGTTGTAAATAAAAAAAGTTAATTTAAAAAAAAGTTAATAAAATCAAAAAACCCGACTGCTTCAAAAGCGAACTTAAAAGAAGTAAACAAGAAGAAAATCATGCTGTGCAGTCGGAAGGATACATATTCGCGAGCTGGCTGACCAAAACCAGATGTATCCTCCGACTGCACAGCAAGATTTTCTTCTTGTTTACATCTTTTAAGGGTACACTAGTCGATTTTTTTTCATACAAACGTAGTCTAGGGATTATTCCACTGTTTGACGATGTACGTTCAAAATAAAGTAATATCAATTTGTCTCATCATTATCTAGCCCTGTATGGAAGCGAAAAAGTAAAAAAAGAAAATGTTTGAAAGTTATGAGCGTCGAAAGTTCCACATTTCGACACAAATTTTAACGCATTTTTGGGCGCAAATAAATACCATTATAAGACAGAAAATTGCAAAACGGCCTCCATACAGGGATAGATTAGTATTTCAACAATGCATATCATTTTATTTTGAACAGATAGATTTAGTCGTTTATTCATGATATCTAGACTGCCAAAGGACTGTTTATAAAATTACGCGCGCTCGGTTTCGTCCTAAATCATTATCCATTTCGCTACAAATTTTCAAAAGTGTGTATTCGTACGCGAACTAGCTTCCTACTGCTCATCACAGCATCTATCTCTTCCGCACGTGTTGTCGGTTGATATAAAATGCATTTTAACCCCGCGCACAAAATAGTTCGTGCCGTAGACTAGTGTACCCTTAAGTTCGTTTTTGAAACAGTCGGGTTTTTTGATTTTACTAACTTTTTTATATTGTTTTTTTTTATATTGTTATTTATCACGAGGATATCCTATGGTTACCTGGTCATCACCTCCTGCACTCGATTCGGGCACCAAGTCCTTGCCACCGGATCCTAATGCAGTGAAGAACTTCTGTGTGTCAACGTCATTCGTGTATTGGTCTGTAAAGAAAGTATTTTGAAATTATTTACATTACTCGTTGATTCATCAAAAAAGGTGATGTCTGTGATGACTCTATTATTCGTGGGGTTAGGCAGGGGTGCATCCAGGAACCCATAGAAATATACACACAAAATTTCATCCAAATCGGTCCAGCCGTTAAGGAGGAGTTAGGTGACAAACACACTACAAGAAAATTATATATAGTACTAGCTGTCCCCCGCGGCTACGCGCCTTTCAACTGGTTCCGTTTACGCAGCGCACGCAACGGAAGCTCTCAAAAAGGAATATTTTTTCCCGTTTTTGCAACATTTTTCATTTATGCTCCGCTCCTATTGGTCGTAGCGTGATGTTACATAGCTTATAACCTTCTTGGATAAATGGACTACCTAACACAAAAAAACATTCAATTCCAACCAGTAGTTCCTGAGATTAGCACGTTCAAACAAACAAACCCTTCAGATTTATAATATTATAAGAGTCCCTACAAGTTTCACGAGCCAAAAACAGAAAACAGCTACTTTTTCAGAGAAAATTTCTCAATAACTACAAGATATATGATAAAAAATATAATGACAAAAAAAAAACGACACAGGTCCGTCGTTTACAAGCCCATGAGCAAAATTGAATGTCTCGCGCGTGCGCAACGGTTTACAAGGCAATATTCAGACAATTTATTAAATTAAAATCATTAGTTATTTATTTTTTTGTAGTTTCTGCCTACCCCCATGGAAAAAAGGCGTGAGTTTATGTATGTATGTAAAATCAGTACTCAAAAATAAAATATAAAAATTGGATTCGATTGATAAACACCTCAAATTTCAAATTATTTATCAGTTATTTTTTTATTCAACATATTCTTACACGTAGCCGACGCTTTCGCACAAGATAAAATTGCCTTTTTTCCGCGTGGACAATATTTTTTTTTAAGTACAAATACAATAAACTTTAAAAAACAAAATTGGTGGCTTACTAGTATACTATATGCCCAGTCCACACAATTTTTTGCCAATTGTTATTCGCCATCAGTACGCTGAAAAAGCAATTGAAAAACCTGGTGTTTCGGGATTACGTAAAAACGTGTGATAGGAATTTATTTTTTCCAATTTTAATTGAGCAGTTATCAAAAATATGTAATGTCTATTCCCTAGATAACTATGTGACGCAAAAAGTTGTTTTAAAAGATTTACCATATATCTTGTAGTTATTGAGAAATTTGCCCTGAAAAAGTAGCTTGTTTCTGTTTTTAGCTCGTGAAACTTGTAGGGGCTCTTAATATAATATATATATTAGTATAGATTAAGATTGCACAATTATTGACCAAAATATAGTACGGGTGGCAACCTTAGCTGTATCTTAAGAGACTGATCGCTTAGAAAAACTTTCGGGCTTTAAACTAGCCGTATCGACTGTCAATGATCAATGCAATACAACCGGGATCAAGGCTAAGTGTTTGGCGAGGCTCGGGAGGGTTCTGACAACCTACTACCACAGGGTCCCAGCGCCAGGAAAGAAAATTTGGTGCAAATAGATCTCACTAGATGACTAGATGGCGCGATAAGCTCCGTATTGTTATTGAATTGCGTGTAAAATTATCATTTTCTGAAATTGAACATAAAATAGTACATTATGGTACAATTGTGTAATGGTAATTACCGCTGAGGCGCCATTGAGACCCAAGCGTTTAGGTGAGGGTCTTAAGAGAGCCGAGGACGGTAATCATCAATACACACGTGTATCATACGACGTTTTTCAACACACTTGTGAAGAAAATAATACTAAAATAGTTATTTATGCTACAAGTGCGGCAAGTAGGTGATTGCCGACGAGTGGTATTTTTATTCACGAGCGAGCGAAGCGAGTGAGTGGATAAATCGACACGAGTCGGAAATCATCTTACGTACGTGTATCATACAACATTTTACTATGCATTGTGCGAGGAAATAAAAAAATATATCTGAACCAAGCAAGAAATTAATAAAATGGCGCTTATTCAAGGGCGCTCAGCATATCCACAGATTAACTAATAGATCATAGTTCCTCGGGCATATCTACTGCGCATGTGAAAACAGCTGTCACATCGTACGGCAAAAAGGCGCGAGCAAAATATTTATTCTGCCAAACATATTAATAATAATAATAATAATAATAATAATATCGTTTATTTATAACATAAGGCACATTTTACAATAAAAATATCTTAAAAATATAAAAGAAGACAGTTGCTTATTTGCCTGAACTAGGTTGAACCTGTGTTTCAGACTATGAAGTGCTTAAAACTAATAATAATAATAAATTAACAATGACATAGCTTATATATGAATACTTAAATTAAAGACAAAGCAAAATTATTATTTTGTTACAGCCAGGAGATCTTCTGTCTCTCCGTAAGAGATGCGAAGCAGATGTTCAATAATAGTCTTTTTACAGCTAAAATAATTTAAGTTATAGATACTTAATTTTCTATTTAATCTATTGTACAGAAATGGTCCTAAGAATGTAAAGAATCTATTTACAAATACATATTTTGAGGATGGATTAGAATCGCAGACAATATCATTTCGTCTCTTATTATTTATGTATTCGGCGTTATAGGAAAGCATGGTGTGTTGTTTTAATACTAAATGCATAATGAAAAGCTGGCGAACAGTCAGCACGTTGCAGGATTTGTAAAGAAGATCAGTAGGGTAGAGAAAAGGGTGGAAATAGGCTACTTTTAAAATTGCTCTCTGAGCCCTTTCAAGAGGCAGTAGATTCGTTTTTGGTGCCCCACCCCATGAGGTGATACAGTATTTAATGAATATTTAAAATTTATTTATTGATCAAAATCTAAATCTAGAGTAATTAAAAACGCCTTAAATGAAGTACATATTAGTTTTGTTTTACCTTTTATATGAATGATAATCTGTACTTAAATAATTTTTAAATTTTTCTCAAATAATAAAAACACTATGCGGCGGGCTGACGTTGGAGTTAAAAATTAAAAAAGTACAGGAAAGTAAAAAGCACTAGTAAAAAACAGTGACACTTTCCGCACAGTTTGGCTGCTTGGAAAGGAAAACGCTCTTTTCGAGGACATGCATTGTAAAAACATTTTTCAACAGTGAAAACGAATTGTGAAAAATTTTTCGCAATGGCGGAAAAAATTAATCAGTTTTCCTATGCGCGCGCATCTAACAATGGCGGTCGGCCGTAGACTAGATTACTAAAAGAATAAGGTTTCTTTTTTTTTGGCTTTTCACGGATGGCGCACGGTGCACGTACAAAATGGGGAATTTTGAGTAAAAGTTTTATTTATTAAACACGTATAAGTTGAAATTATCTATTTAAATACGAAGTTGCATGAAATAAGCAAGCAATAGGCACATTAATTTATTTGTACTATTGAGCACGACCTTTTTTGTATCAAAACTTTTTTAAGAACAAAGCAACTCAACCAATAAAATAAAAAAAAAACCCTATAACTCACTTGTGAATAATAGCAATGAAAAAATCACTGTTTAATAACAGGTATCATTATGTGCCTAATTGCGGTGAAATTAGAGCCACTTTATGAGCAAGTGTTTCGAAAGTTTCATATTTCAACACTAATTTTAACGCATCTTTGGGTGGCAATTAATACCATAAGAAGAAGGAAAATTACAAAACGGCCTCCATACAGGGATAGATTAGTAGTTTAACAATGCAAATAATTTTATTTATAAAATTTCGCGCGCTCGTTTTCGTCCTAAATCATCATCCATTTCGCTACTTGCAAAAGTGCTAATTCGTACGCGAACTAGCTTCTTACTGCTCATCACATAATCTATCTTTTTAGCACGAGTTGTCGGATGATACAGCAGGCACTTTAACCCCGCGCACAAAATAGTTCGTGCCGTCGACTAGTGTAACCTTAACTACGATTCTAGCTTATATTAAGGGTTCGATGGTCATTTGAACAAAAATAATGTCATAATGCTACAGCTCGATTCACACTTAAAGGCGGCAGTGAAAATCGCTTTTCTCTGCGCAGTACACCCCACCTCTCTGCCACATGAATTAGCTACTACGCAGCGATTTGCCTGGTGTTTGATTGACTTCTTAGGGTTAGGCAGCTTTACATACTTTCTGTCATCCTCAGATTTAATAAAACTGCCTTGAGCACTTGTGTCATTTCAAGTCGAAGGGTAGATTGGAACAAAATCCAATGCCGCAAAAACATTGGCAGGTCTTACGGTTTTATGGGACCACGCATATACGCGAAAGTCAATAATCTGTACAAAATACTAAAACTAACACAAAAAACTGGCCAAGTGCGAGTCGGACTCGCGCACGATTGGTGCCGCACCATTATCGTAAAAAACGGCAAAAATAAACACGTTTGTTGTATGGGAGCCCCCCTTAATTTATTTTATTTTAATTTAATAATAATTATTTTTTGAAGTGAATATACAACTAAATATTCTGTGAATATTTCAAGCGTCTTCCTGTTGCCGTTATTAATATCGAGCAAAAAAATCACGTTTGTTGTATGGGAGCCCTCTTTAAATATTCATTTTATTCTGTTTTTAGTATTTGTTGTTATAGCGGCAATAGAAATACATCATCTGTGAAAATTTCAACTGTCTAGCTATCACGGTTCATGAGATACAGCCTGCTGACAGACTGACAGACAGACAGCCAGACGGATCGTGAAGTCTTAATAATAGGGTTCCGTTTTTACCCTTTGGGTACGGAACCCAGAGTCAGAGTGACGGAAACAAACTGGCTTCTTACATTGGTCTACGATATGACGGAATGTCTCTTGGCTTAGTAAAAACTCACAGTACACACATTGACAATTCATAAATATACACGTGCACTCACTAATATACTTATAACATACAGACACTTTCTTATAACAGCAACACAACTGATACAAACCACAGCACCATGCATACAATCTGTTTTACCTATTTTTAAGTTTTTTTTTTAAATTGTTAACGGAATGAAGGAGCCTGGATCTCACGACACGGGAAATCCTAGTGTGAGGTCTAGGAATTTAATCCACTTGAATGTAACCTTATCAAATAAATTAATTATAATCTATTCTATTATTCAGTAATCAGCTTAACCTATAATCTTACTTACCGATGATTTCAATTTTTCCCCTGCCGTTATGGTCCTGTGACTTGACCTGGTCAGCGACGGAGGTAGCCTTGAGTTTCTCGAGACGACTGGCAGACTCCCCGTGGTAGACGTATATGTCGTTACCGATGTCCAGAATAAAGCAGTCTCCTTTGTTCATTGAGGAGATTAGGGGGTCCACCTGGGAGATTAAGAGAGAAGTGGTTAGAACTTTCGTAATTGCGTATTCCATTTTTTTGCCACAGAATGGCAAACCAGTAGGCGGTTCAACTGATAGTCAGTAGTCTTAGCTTCTTCAGCTGAGGATAGCCAGAGAGATAACCAGTCTAGAGAGATAACCTTTCATAGTCCAGAGTCCTTTAAGGTTACACTAGTCGGTTTTTTTTCCATACACACGTAGTCTAGGGATTATTCCACTGTTTGACGATGTACGTTCAAAATAAAAAGTGATATAAATTTGTCTCATCATTATCTAGCACTGTATGGAAGCGAAAAAGTAAAAACAGATAATATTTGAAAGTTATGAGCGTCGAAAGTTCCACATTTCGACACTAGTTTTAACGCATTTTTGGGCGCAAATAAATACCATAAGAAGACGGAAAATTGCAAAACGGCCTCCATACAGGGATAGATTAGTAGTTCAACAATGCATATAATTTTATTTTGTACAGATAGATTTAATCGTTTTTAGGGTTCCGTACCCAAATGGTAAAAACAGGACCCTATTACTAAGACTCCGCGATCCGTCTGTCTGTCCGTCTGACACCAGGCTGTATCTCATGAACCGTTATAGCTAGACAGCTGAAATTTTCACAGATTATGTATTTCTGTTGCCGCTATAACAACAAATACTAAAAACCGAATAAAATAAATATGTAAGTGGGACTCCCATACAAAAAACGTTATTTTTTTGCCGTTTATTGCGATAACCGGACTCGCGCACGAAGGGTTCCGTACCACTATCGCACAAAAACGGCAATAAAATCACGTTTGTTGTAACGGAGACCCACTTAAATATTTATTTTATTCTTTTAGCGGCATTGTTGTTATGCAACTGTATAGCTATCACGGTTCATGAGATACAGCCTGGTGACAGACGGACAGACAGACGGATCGTGGAGGCTTAGTAATAGGGTCCCGTTTTTACCCTTTGGGTACGGAACCCTAAAAACAGGAACACCGACTTTCGAAATTGAAGTAATTTTTCACTTTGCAGTTGTTTCTTTTGGAAGACGGTTGTATTTTTTTATGCCTAGGTCTTGTCCAGATTGAACGTCTTTTGACTACCGGGTACGGTCGCGATATGGTGGTCACAGTGAATCGCTAGTGTTGTAGCGGGCAGTAAAGGCTACACATGTTTCCTTAGACAAAAATAATTGACGATCGCCCGCTAGGCCGCTCCGTCAGGCGCTCGCCATAGTCACTACATATGGACACAAACGGCGGTTTCATGTATTTGATACTTGAAATGGGGCAGAGACAGCTTGCCGCATTTCGAACGGTTGGGTCCCTGAAAATGTACGGCGACATCGCAGCAGATCCAGGAGAAGATAGCGGAACGAACTTGACACCTCCACACAGTCAGTAATAGCTGTTACCTGACCCACCCTAAAAACGATCAAATTTGAACACTCCGCTTTTAATATTAAGGATTATTTAATTTTTATGAATTTATCGGACTACATACTCGATGAACCAATGCAATAATAAAACAAATACGCAAAGAATAATGGCAGGAGCACATACATTGTTTTAGCTGAGATTAAATTCCTACGTCAATAAATTAAAAATATCTGGTTTAACTCAGGGTGATGTTCAGAATTACTTTGTGCAAGAATTTTTGTTCGAGAATGCTGAGAATATTAGAAATTCAGTCATGAACTTTTGTAGGTTATGTCTGGGTAACTTTTAATAATCTGTTTAATAGGTAATATTATTCAATTTCGTGGAAGTAAAAGGGCAATACTGCATTAGTATTTCCCGTATACCTAGTTATTTCTGCATGAAGTGTATAATATACTCTTTGGAAAGAGTATATTTATTTAAAGTAAGCGACTTTGACGTGTATGAAAAGGTCGTCGTCAACAACCAAGCTAGTATATTTTTTTTGACTTTGATACTTTTTGCCAATCATTAATTGAAAGTAATTCATTTATTTCTAATACACTACAGTATTCTTACCTACCTGTAAGGAACATCTACACTTAAGGGTACACTAGTCGACGGCACGAACTATTTTGTGCGCGGGGTTAAAATGCATTTTATATCAACCGACAACACGTACGGAAGAGATAGATGCTGCGAAGAGCAGTAGGAGGCTAGTTCGCGTACGAATACACACTTTTGCAAATTTGTAGCGAAATGGATAATGATTTAGGACGAAACCGAGCGCGCGAAATTTTATAAACAGACCTTTGGCAGTCTAGATATCATGAAAAAACGACTAACTCTATCTGTTCAAAATACAATTATTTGCATTGTTGGAATACTTATCTATCCCTGTATGGAGGCCGTTTTGCAATTTTCCGTCTTCTTATGGTATTTATTTGCGCCCAAAAATGCGTTAAAATTAGTGTCGAAATGTGGAACTTTCGACGCTCATAACTTTCAAATATTTTCTTTTTTTACTTTTTTGCTTCCATACAGGGATAGATAATGATGAGACAAATTGATATCACTTTTTATTTTGAACGTACGTTGTCAAACAGTGGAATAATCTCTAGACTACGTTTGTATGGAACAATTTTCGACTAGTGTAACCTTAAACATAAACTGTATTTTTTTTAAATCATTTACTGCAATCAATACAATAATGATATTATTAATACTTGTCAATTAGCAGATAAAATATATAACGGCAACACGAAGCTAAAGAAATTAACTAAAAAATCAAATAACTTTTTATTTATTATGATCTTTTTTTATCCGTTTTGAACCAGCCCAATTATACTTAAAAAAACGTAGGCAATTAATAGAATTTCTTTCGTATATAACTCACTTACAGACGCTCAAATTTAAGTCAGCTAAGATTTCGCCATTGTTTTTTGATCTGTAGGTAACACGTTACTTTAGGGCAGGTAAGCGTTTGAGTGCTGTACTGTGAATACAATGTATATTTGCCTACCTTGAACCAGTCGTTCTAGCTTGATAAGCTCATGCGTATCAAATTGCAGTAGCTTCAAAATCGACTAACTTTCATTGTGTCAGCTAGCGGCAGAGTGAGTCAGGTAACAGCTATTACCGACTGTACATTGCCCAAAACCGGTAGGACTGAAAAGAATTGAGTGGCTTTTGTCCTGTAGATGCCCTGGATGTATCCATAACCTTATGAGTAATAACTAACCTGTCGTGTGCGAATGTTCTTCTTGCCTTTAATCTGAATGAGGCGCTTCTCAGCACCAGCATTGGTGACCACATGGTTGAAGCCGGAAGCGTGGCCTCCATTCAAGTATTGGAGAGCTGAGGATAAACAATGTTGATTTTAAAACAATTTAAAAAATCTGGCCAGCCTTTGTAGATACCTTTGTGAATGAAGTTTTAAATAAATAAACGTGAGCGTCCACCGAAGGTTTTAGTTTAGTACCATTTTCAAAGTAAAACTTGACTATTTTGTTAGTTTGTTTGAAGTTAAGTTTTAATGCCAACTGATTTTAACAAAGACAAAAACATGTATGTGGTAAGTCAATCAGCCTTGTGGCATATATATGTAGGGCTAGAGCGTTTTCTAGAACGAAAATGATCGTATACTGAATGTGACTGTGATCAGTTAAATAGTTATTTATGCTACAAGTGCGGAAGGTAGGTGATTTCCGATGAGTGGATAAATCGACACGAGTCGGAAATCATCTTACGTACGTGTATCATACAACATTTTACTATGCATTGTGCGAGAAAAATAAAAAAATATATCTGAACCAAGCAAGAAATTAATAAAATGGCGGGCTTATTCAAGCGCGCTCAGCATATCCACAGATTAACTAATAGTTCCTCGGGCATATCTACTGCGCATGTGCAAATAGCTGTCACGTCGTAACGCAAATAGGCACGAGCAAAATATTCATTCTGCCAAACATATTTAATTAATATTTAAAATTAATTTATTGATCAAAATCTAAATCTAGAGTAATTCAAAACGCCTTTACTGAAGTATTAGTTTTATTTTACCTTTTATATGAATGATAATCTGTACTTAACAAATTTTTAAAACTTTTCTCAAATAATAAAAACTATAATGCGGTGGGCTGACGTTGGAGTTATAAATTTAAAAAAATACAGGAAAGTAAAAAGCACTAGTAAAAAAAGTAACACTTTCCGCACAGTTTGGCTGCTTGGAAAACGCTCTTTTCGAAGACATGATCCAATCGCATCACTTGTCTTGCGATTAATTTTTTATAGCATCGAGAATTTGTTTCCCGAAATCGGGTATCCTATGAAGGATGCACCATTGTTTATGGTACTTACTCCACAAAATAAAATAGCTGAAGATTTCTGTCTGTGTAGTTGGCTTTGTTAGTAGAATTACTCATCAATTAGATCGTAGATCAGAATTTTAGCAATTATTCTGTTGTTTCAATTGAATTTCAATTGACGATTGAAGTTCAATTAGAAATAATTATCGGCTTCAGTTCGTACAAGGAAGTAGTTGTTATGGTGCTAAATGCTTTACGTCATGTTTTGTTCGAAAATAGTCTCTCACTGCACGTGATATATACATAGGAACTTATACAGAAAAATAAAAACTACATACTTAGGTAATGTTTGTGTCGCAAGCACAAAATTTATAAATTACTCAGCCTGTACCGAGTTCTGTATTGTCTGAAACTTGGTAAGAACACTTCTTATACACATCATCATCATCTGCCTAGCCTTTTTCCCAATTATTGTTGAGGTCGGCTTCCAGTCTTACCGGAGTCAGCTGAGTACTAGTGTTTTACATGGAGCGACTGCCTATCTGACCTCCACAACCCAGTAACTGGGTAACACGATACCCCTTGGCAAGACTGGTTTCAGATCTCAGGCTTCTGACTACCCGTAATGACTATCAAAGATCTTCAAATGACAGCCGGGACCAACGGCTTGACATGCTTGCCGAGGCACGGAGGAAACTCGGTATGTTGAAAATGGTCACCCATCCCCGGACCGACCTCGTCAAGCGTTGCTTAACCATGAAGATCGATCCGTGCGGCTGTTATTATTTAGCCACGAGCACCTCACACTTCTTATACACATAAAAAAAATGTACTACTGTCTTGATTTCTTAAGAAATAAAATTATTTTTAACAGACTTCAAAAAGGAGCAAGTTCTCAATTGGATTGTATTTTTGTATGTGTGTTACCGTACATCAGAACTTTATACTAGGTGAAGCGATTTTCATTTTTTTTTCAACATCTAATAAACTTTTTAAACTACTGCCATCTACCGGCAAGTAGCGCAGGTTTTATAACCAAAACTTCCACATAACACCAACAGATGTCGTTACTAACCTGATGAAAAGTATCCTTTGAACAGTTGGCTCTCTTGGCCCAAGGTTTCTCTATACTGAACAGCAGCACCATTGAATTTGTCATCAAGTCCAACTGTTAAAATGGCAGCGGCTCCAGACTCGTCTTGTGTCGATTCACTGCCGATCCAGTAGTGAATGTTCCAGGAGAGATTGTTGCGTTTGTCGGCTGTTGTCTGTTCGGATGAATAATGTTTTATAATCTCAATAAAAATATGGATGGAGTCTGTGAGAAAGGGGAAGACAGCGTGACAGTTAATAGGACGGAATAGTAGAAGAAAATGTGTTGCGCCGACCTCAAGTAACAAGGGCAGAAAGATGATAAACTCAAACAAAAAGACAGTTGAATATTTAGGTGAAATTAAATAGCTAATATCTTACCTTTAGTACTATGTAAGAATCTCCTTTGTAGAATTTACCGAAATCGCTTGCAGACACTGCGGTGGGCTCAAAGTCCTGAAAAGATTGGTATGAATTAGCTGTATTTGTGAATCAATCCACTAAGTACTGATAAAATTTGTCATTTATAGATGGCGTTGTTTTTAAAAATATTCTAGTTTATACTCGTTTAGTTTTGCTACTCATCAAGAGATGTCGCTACTCACTTGAATTCTCCATATTTCCACGCCGGCTACTCGACCAGCGTTGGCGAAAGCGGTATGCACTCGGGCTTTACTCCTTGCATCCTGTAAAAAAATAATGATTCAAAAATGGAAAATGCCTCCGGTAAGAGACTGTCACCGTGAAAGCACCTCATATACGCTGTTTCGAATATTTATGTTTTAAAACGGGTGTTCTGGCACGGGCACAAAGGAATTTCTTGCTTTTTCTAATAAAGTTATAACTTACTAGCTGTTGGTCGCGGCTTCGCTCCCGTGGACCACCCCACAGGACCCATTTTCGGGATTAAAAAATAGCCTATGTCACTCAGGAATAATGTAGCGTTCTATTGGTGAAAGATTTTTTCAAATCGATTCAGTAGTTTCGGAGCCTATTCGGTACAAACAAACAAACAAAAAAATCTTTCCTCTTTTTAATATTAGTATAGATATTACATCCAGCCGAGTGTTTACATTAAAGACTTTACCAAGACCACAGATAATATAATACTAGCATACCAAGGCTGTATCTAGGTACTTTTTATGCTGCTTCGGTTCGCAAGATAAAAATAATGACACAAAAGTTAATTGTTAAAAAAGTAAATGAGGGAGTTTTTGGCGGGATTTTTTCGAGTGAACTTCAGCGGCTGTTAATATTATTTGCAAATTGATTCCTAGTGGATATTGTGATATAAAAGTGGTGTAGTTTTGTGTCTCAACTGTCTACGCAACTGGACAATATGTGAAATCATTGACAGAAGCGATCTCGGGATAGTGGAGCGGAGAATTTTATTGTAGTATTGACTACCTCCGCAAAGCTTACTGGGAAGGCTGACTCGATACAATTTGCTTCCAAATACTCCAAAAAAAAAAACATTAGAATATGTTACATCCGCATTCTAATGTTACTAATGAATTCAAGAAAAATACTGATGACTAGGCAGCATGGTCTCAGACCTTAGCCTGTTCCGTAAGGAACAAAAAAAAAAAAAAAAAAAAAAAAAAGTAAATGAGAGACTAGTAGAATTTTTGTAAAATTCGACTCAGCATCGATCTTTTCGATATATCGATTCTTAAAATATATCGATTCTTAAATAATATCGATTCTTAAAATATTTAAGAAAATGATTAACCCAGAGATAGTACTTTATGCATGATGCTGGATTGAGGGCCCAAGTAATTTTATCATAACATTTTTACCCGGCTGCAAGGAAAGGGTTATGTTTTTCGCGCGTACCTTGTATGTTTGTATGTATGTAACATTCTTTATTACCTCGTATCTTTGAAACCAATTGACGGATTTTTATAATTAAGACATCGTTTGATAGGTCTTGGCCGCCCAAGTGTACTTAGATGCCGTTGAAAAAAAAAAGAAATATGGCGGCTTTTGGGCGCCATATTGTAGTGGTTGCATTTTTTTTGCAAATGAAGGGCTTTTAGAGGTGATTACGAAAATATATAGGTACCACTTATATGTTTAAAGTCATTCGAAAAAAAAAGTATAACTAAAAAGTTGTAAATAAAATCAAAAAACCCGACTGCTTCAAAGGCGAACTAAAAAGATGTAAACAAGAAGAAAATCTTGCTGTGCAGTCGGAGGATACTACATCTTTTGTTTTGGTCAGCCAGCTCGCGAATATGTATCCTTCTCCTCCTCCTTTAGTTCGCCTTTGAAGCAGTCGGGTTTTTTGAATATTATATTAACTTTTTAATACACGTTTAAGAAATTTTAGGCTTTGAATTTTTAACTAATTTCCCTTTAAGTCTATACCGATTCGCAAGGATTAAAAAAATTGGCTAACGATCCAGATGCTCATTCGAAGTCATCCAGTCGACACCGGCTATGGCAGCCCTGTCTCGCACGCAAGCCCCAGCATTATGCTCAACGATTTGTTAAGACGACGACTAACGCCAACGACCTTGAGGGAACAAAACGGGCACTCGTTTCACACCCGCGCGACCCAAAAATTAGTAGTTTTTTGTACATACCTTATTATTCTATGACTTAAAAAAAAAAGCCTCAGATCAAAATGTAGGTAATTAAATGATCTTTGAGATGGTGTTGATTTCATTAAAATACGCCCAGCGGTTTTGGTGTGATTGTCGTGTTTTTGTCCGTTTTAGACATAACTTTACAAATTAATTACACTATGTTATACAAATAAAACTCAAAATTTGCTCAGATCAAATTATTAAGAAAATAGTCTAATATTTTCAAAGAATTACGACTAGCCATTTAGACGTGATTCTCATTTTAAAATCAGCTACTCAAGGGAATCGGCGCCTTAATAAAGTCTAATTCTTTCTTTATATCAATCTTACTTCCCACTGAGTAAAGTCTGTTTGTTTGGAAGTCTTTGAATCACCCATGTCGTTAACTTCTGGGTGGATTTGAATGAAATCTGGAACGTGGGTAAAATATGCCCTGGATTGGGATACATTTTATTCTGCTAGTACATACGTTTCCGTCTAAGGATCGCAATAGCAGTTGGCGTGCTATAGCTTCTTTTTTAATTTATTTATTGGTAGGCTCGCGTTTGACCACTATCTCGCCTGATAGTAAGCGATGATGTGGTCGACGGTGAAGCACGCTTGCCTAGAAGTAACCTATTCACTCTTGACATGAAGACCCCAAGGTTGTAGCTATCAGGAAACAAAGACTCCGGCAGGGAATTCCACTCCTTAGCTGTGCGTACAATGAAAGTATTCGCAAAACGCTTTGTACGTATGGGTGGGATGTCCACCATGTACCGGTGGCGCATTGCCGTACGTCTTGTTGTCCCGTGATGGAAAGGGCTAGGCGGAATCAAATTGTGCAGTTCCATCGCACACTCCCCGAAATGTAACCGATAAAAAACCGACAGACTGGCTACTTGGCGTCGATGTTCAAGGCTCTGGAGCTTTGTGGCGACCAGGCTAGATTCAGTCTACTCCCATGTGAAAACGCTTGATGTTATGTACTTATCTATGTATTTGTATGTAGACTTCCCATGTATAACTTTATTTTAAAATTCTAACCCCAAGCGTCGCCACATTGACCGGTCTCGTGCGTCTCGCAACCAGCGGCTCCCCGCAACCTTCACCAGGTCATCGGTCCACCTGGTGGGAGGCCTTCCGCGCTACGTCTTCCGGTTCGCGGTCGCCACTCCAGAACCTTTCTGCCCCATCGGCCATCCATTCTGACTGATGACATATGGCTCTGAGACGTGGTCGCTTACAATGGGCCTCATCAGAAAGCTTAAAGTCACCCAAAGGGCAATGGAGAGGGCTATGCTCGGAGTGTCCTTGCGTGATCGAATTAGAAATACCAGAGATCCGCAAGAGAACCAGGGTTACCGACATAGCCCGAAGAATTGCCAAACTTAAGTGGCAGTGGGCCGGGCACATTGCTCGCAGAACGGATTTTTATCTATACCAATATTATAAAAAACAAAGATTTTTTTGTTTGTTTTTTTGTACCGAATATGCTCCGAAACTACTGGACCGATTTTGAAAATTATTTCACCTATGGAAAACTACATTATTCCAGAGTAACATAGACTATACTTTATTTAAAAAAATATAGAGATCCTTATAAAAATTGCAATAAAGTAACCCAAAGTAGCCTTGCCTATAAAATTCATTATTTGGCGTGCGCTAAAAAAACTATTGATGATACATACAAATTATGTACTACATGATTAAAGTACTCATTATTACATACAAAAATGTCTATGAGAGAATATATCTCACTAACATAGTTAAGTCACACTAGCAGCTTTTTGGTGTTGTAAGTAGGGTATGCCCTAGGTATGTAGGGTAGGGTAGGTAGGTTGATCAGTAGGGCAGGTGAGTAGGTTGGTAGGTGGTAGGTAGGTAGACAAACAGTTGACGGAAGCGAAGCCGCGGCTTCAGCTAGTACCAAATAAGAATATAAACACAAGCTGACAAACCCAGAAGAACATAAAACCGTGGCCATTCTATAAACTACATCTAATAAAGACATGACCTTAATTCACAGACAATCCATTAAAGAATTGAATCAATAAAGTTGGCCATGATATGACCTTTAGCTTGGCTAGGGGACACCGCACCCCATGATGACGTCAGCTTTGATAAACGCCTGTCTGATGCCCATGGGAAGATAAGAATGTTTTGGGAACGGCTATAAAATAAAAGGAATATTATGTCGTTTATTTGATTACCATAACATCTAGCGTGTATTTTCCAAAATATTGGGCAAGGGTGGATCTATAGTAAACCCACAATTGCCAGTTATACCTAAGTCGGTAATGTATGTCGGTGTCTAGTAAGTAAAAAGCAACTGACTTCCAAATAAAAATACTACAAAGTGAAAAATAACTTCAATTTCGGAAGTCGGTTGTATAACTGCTGAAGCGCCATTGTGTCTGCGTCTTAAGAGAGCCGAGGACGGTAATCATCAAACACACGTGTATCATACGACGTTTTTCAACACATTTGTGAAGTAAATAATACTAAAAAATCATTTTCAACAGTAAAAACGAGTTGTGAATTTTTTTTCAAAATGGCGGGCAAAATTATTTATTTTTTTATGCGCGCGCATTTAACAATGGCAATCGGCCATAGACTAAAAGAAGGAGGTTTCTTTTTTTTGGCTTTTCGTGGATAGTGTTTTAGCTACGTACAAAATAGGGAATTGATTTTTTTCTTAATTACAGAGCAAATAAAATTTATATTTGAGTGAAAGTTTTAATTATTAAGCACGTACAAGTTGAAATTATCTATTTAAATACGAAGTTGCATGAAATGAGCAAGCAATAGGTACATTAATTTATTTGTACTATTGAGCACGATCTTCTTTGTATCGAAACTTTTTTTAAACAAAGTAACTCAACCAATAAATTAAAAAAAAACTCTATAACTCACTTTTGAATAATAGCAACGAAAAAGTCAAACAGTTTGATAACAGGTATCATTATGTGCCTAATTGCGGTGAAATTAGAGCCACTTTATGAGCAAGTGTGTTGAACAAAGTTTTTTTTTAAATCAGCTACTGAGGGCTATCTGCGCCCTAAAATAAAATGTTCCTTCTTATACGTTAGTCAAACTCACTGAATACGAAAATAAGATGTGAATGGCAACTAAAATAGAATAGACAAATACCACGTGTGAAAGGTAGCTAAATAATTGAAATGGCCTCTTAAGGGTACACTAGTCGACGGCACGAACTATTTTGTGCGCAGGGTTAAAATGTATTTTAGATCAACCGACAACACGTGCGGAAGAGGTAGATGCTGTGATGAGCAGTAGGAAGCTAGTTCGCGTACGAATACACACTTTTGCAAATTTGTAGCGAAATGTATAATGATTTAGGACGAAACCGAGCGCGCGAAATTTTATAATCAGACCTTTGGGAGTCTGGATATCATGAAAAAATGATTAAACGTATCTGTTCAAAATTAAATTATTTGCATTTTTGAACTACTAATCTGTCCCTGTATGGTGGCCGTTTCTCAATTTTCCGTCTTCTTATGGCATTTATTTGCGCAAAGTAATACATTCATTTCGACACTAATTTTAACGCATTTTCGCGTTAAAATTAGTGTCGAAATGAATGTATAACTTTCGACGTACAGTAAAAAGTGAGTAAAATTTGCCATAAAAACGTAGTCTAGGGATTATTCCACTGTTTGACGATGTACGTTCAAAATAAAAAGTGATATCAATTTGTCTCATCATTATCTAGCCCTGTATGGAAGCGAAAAAGTAAAAAAAGAAAATATTTGAAAGTTATGAGCTTCGAAAATTCCACATTTAGACACTAATTTTAACGTATTTTTGGGCGCAAATAAATACCATAAGAAGACGGAAAATTGCAAAACGGCCTCCATACAAAGATAGATTAGTAATTCAACAATGCATATAATTTTATTTTGAACAGATAGATTTAGTCGTTTTTTCATGATATCCAAACTCCACTTTTGCAAATTTGTAGCGAAATGGATTATGATTTAGGTGATATAAAATTTAAAGTGATATAAATTTGTCTCATTATTATCTAGATAATGATGAGACAAATTGATATCACTTATTATTTTGAACGTACATCGTCAAACAGTGGAATAATCCCTAGACTACGTTTGTATGGAAAAAAAATCGACTAGTGTAACCTTAAGGGTACACTAGTCGACGGCACGAACTATTTTGTGCGCGGGGTTAAAATGTATTTTATATCAACCGACAACATGTGCGGAAGAGATAGATGCTGTGATGAGCAGTAGGAAGCTAGTTCGCGTACGAATACACACTTTTACAAATTTGTATTTTAATGTTTATTTTCAAAATAAAATTATTTGCATTGTTGAACTGCTAATATATCCCTGTATGTTGACTGTTTTGCAATTTTCCTTCTTCTTACAGTATTTATTTCCGCTCAAACATGCGTTAAAATTTGTGTTGAAATATGGAACTTTCGACGCTCATAACTTTCAAATGTTTTTTGTTAACATTTTGTTTCCAAACAGGGTTAGATAATGAGACAAATTGATATCATTTTTTATTTTGAACGTACATCGTCAAACAGTGGAGTTATCGCCAGACTACGTATAGAAGAATGTTCGACTAGGTCAACCTTAATGGCGGGACAGGCTTGAATGATATGCTATGTGATGCTGAGTGTATTTAGTTTAGTGTACGCATTACCTAATCAAACACATGTTTTATATAAACGGAATGAGAGTTGATAAAAATGAGTTACGTGGACTTTTTTATTTATCTGCAACGAGTTTATAAGTAAATATGTAATAAATCTTTTGAAATACCTACACTGAAAACAAGATCACATTAAAAATATTGATTCAAAGTTTTTGCTAGTTTTTATTGTAAGTTATACCAATCTGAAATGAAGACATCGACATGACATCCTTACCGACATAGCCCGAAGAATTGCCGAACTTAAGGCGCCTCCCCGAGCAAAACGCCGCGCTAGTCGTTTTTGTGCAGTTTTTAAGAGTTATCTACTCTTTATTTAAAAATAAATATCAAATAATAAAAATACATTAAATTTCTACATAATGTTGATTCTAAAATGGTAGTATAGTTTTTTTAAAGAGGTATATGTTTCACTAATCTCCTTCCAACAAAACCATAAAAAAAAGAAATAATTATTTATAGCATACATATCCTCGTAAAGTGTTCATTAATTATTTTTTGTACTAACACTAATGGATAGACAATTTGATAAGAAACATTTTGTATTTTTTTTTTCATATTCATATTGGTCATATTCGATTTTATAAAGATTTTATTGTAAAATCTGGGCGTATTCACTACTGTAATTCATGCGCCACCAGTGCCGCTAGGCCAATAGGAATGCTCATATCTCATGCTGGTTTGTTGGTCAGGGTACGGCCTAAAGGCGCCGATACCCTTGAGTAGATGATTTTAAAATGTAAATCACGTCTAAACGGCTAGTCGTAATTATTTGGAAAAAACATATCTTTATTTTCCTAATAATCTGATCTAAGAAAATTTTGAGTTTTATTCGTATTACATTGTGTAATTAATTTGTAAAGTTATGTCTAAAACGAACAAAAACACGAGAATCGCGCCAAAACCGCTGGGCGTATTTTAATTAAATCGACACCATCTCAAAGACAATTTAATTATCTACATTTTGAACTGAGGTTTTTTTTTTTAAAGTCATAGAATAACATGAAAAGTCCAAAAAGTACTAAATTTTGGGTCGCGCGGGTGTCAAACGAGTGCACGTTTTGTTCCCTCAAGCACGTTGGCGTTAGTCGTCGTCTTAGGTAACTTAACAGTAGATGGCCGTTGGGGCCGAAAAGTTCTGGAATAGCATCCGCGTATCGGAAGACGCAGCGTTGGCAGGCCTCCCTCCAGGTGGAGCGACAACCTTGTCAAGGCTGCGGTAGTCCGGCGGATGCGAAACGCGCAGGACCGATCAGTGTGGCGACGTTTGGGGGAGGCCTATGTCCAGCAGTGGACGTCATTCGGATGAAATGATGATGATGATGATGATTGTAAGTTAGTAGGTATGTCAAATCTTGCAACTGAATTCCAAAGGAGATAAGTAAATTGACATTAATAAATTGATTCAAAACATAATAAAGACATAATAAGCATTAATAATAATTCTATTAAATATAAACTATGCATTTCAAATATACTAATTTTAATTCAATTTAGGCTTAACACGCACTCCGATTTTTATTCGTGAATTTTTTAAGTACTATTTGAGCGCGATTTTTTTTCCGTAGTGCTTGCAGCTTCATACATTTCCATAGGTCACAGAATGGGCGGAAAAAAATCGCGCGAATAAAAATCGCAGTGCGTGCTATGCCTAAGGTGAATAAATATATAAGTAGGTAATTTGTACATGACATGACATAAAAATAGAAAAACATAGACATATTAGTAGGTACATTAAACCAAATAAAAACATTGGAAATACAACTGAAATGTTATTATGGAAAAATATTAAGCGCTATTCCTCTCTCCTAGACACCGACTGTTTCTAGAATGTTGCTGTGCCCGACAGGGTCCATAATTGTTTATGTAACTTTATATTTACCACCTGTATGTACATTATGGATGCAATAAATTAAATTTGAATTTGAATTTGGAGTTATCCTCAACCGATCGAACTGAAATTTTGAATACACGTTTAGTTTGGGTGACAAATGAACGGTTAGTATAAGTATGCTAGTATTATATTATCTGTGTTTTTAAAAACGTGTTTTGAATGATTAATTTTGTTGTGTTTCCCATTTCGCTAGATTTCTTTTTCTAAAACTATAAATAGAAACCAAATAGCTATACCAATTTTATCCACATGTTTAATGTAGCTAATATAACTGTCTAGCGTGTTAGTAAACAAGTCTGGGATGTGTCTTTGATGGAATTACTGGTTTGCTCAGATTAATAGACTCAATGGGGAATGTTTCTGGTTTTATATAGTTACTAGCTTCTCCCAGCGGTTTCGCCCGCGTTTAAGTCGAAAATTATCCAGAGGTAACCAATTCCCTTATCAGGAAGCTTGCAGTCACTCAAAGGGCAATGGAGAGGGCTATGCTCGGAGTTTCCTTGCGTGATCGAATCAGAAATGTGGAGATCCGCAAGAGAACCAGGGTTACCGACATAGCCCGAAGAATTGCCAAACTAAAGTGGCAGTGGGCAGGGCACATTGCTCGAAGAACGGATGGCCGATGGGGTCGAAAAGTTCTGGAATGGCGACCGCGAACCGGAAGACGATGCGTTGGAAGGCCTCCCACTAGGTGGACCGATGACCTGGTTAAGGTTGCGGGAAGGCGCTGGATGCGAGACGCACGGGATCGGTCAATGTGGCGACGCCTGGGGGAGGCCTATGTCCAGCAGTGGACGTCTTTCGGCTGAAATGATGATGATGATGATGAACCAATTCCCGGGATTAAAAGGTATCCTATGCGCTATTCCCGATTATAATCTATCAATTTGCCAAATTTCATCCAGATTCATCTAGCCCTTTGAGGGTGAAGAAGTAACAAACACACACTCACGCTCACAAACTTTCGTTTATAATATTAGTATGATTTATGACGCAATCTACATTAGAAGACTCAGGAGAAGACTGAAAGTTGTAGCATTTTTATGTTATTGGTTGTCAAACCAGCACGCGGCCCAACTGATAGTAAAAATCTAAATTTATATCGAAAGTAATCTATACCTAATATTAAAAAGCTGAAAAGTTTGTTTGTTTGTTTGAACGCGCTATTCTCAGGAACTACTGGTTGGAATTGAAAAATTCTTTTTGTGTTGGATAGTCCATTTATCGAGGAAGGTTATAGGCTATATAAGATCACGCTACGACCAATAGGAGCGGAGCATAAATGAAAAATGTAGCAAAAACGGGCAAAATTATTCCTTTTTGAGACCTTCCGTTGCGTGCCCTGCATAAGCGGTTAAAGTTACGCAACATTCATGTATGTAGGGTAGTTAGGGTAGGGTAGGTAGGTACACAGCTGACGGGAGCGAAGCCGCATGGGACAGCTAGTTTATTCATATAAGAATGAGAGACAGCACTTATTGAACGCCAGAGTATTATATCGCTCGTCACTATTTTCTAGTTTTTTTGTTGGAAACTTGGGCAGAAGGGGCGCAACTAACTCCCCAGCAACAAAGTAAGTGATCACTGTAGTCTGTAGACATCAGTAATACGAAGCATAGCTGGTTAATAGGGCAATAGAAAATCCATCTATCTTTATCGGGTGGCTAACGTGATCTTAATTTTTTTTGTATTTTTGTTATGTGGATTTAATGAGAGTCTTGCCATCCCTTTTTTTTTGGGAATCATCCACTGACGTCTCCCGCAGGCTAATTACGTATCTTTTGCGCAATAATTGCTTTTCCATACAGAATTTTTAGAGATGTTGGCGGTTTTTTATTTAAATAAGTGAATTTGACAAACAACGAGCGATTAGCAAACGATTGTGTAGGACCTACCATACCTACACTGCAGCGGTACCAACGCCGCCACTTACGAACTAAAAGACATGACGTCACACAAATCCTGCATCGCGCAAGTAAAGTTTTCGGCGCGATTAGAACACATACAACAGTCCGACAATTACCGTCGGGCAGTTGCCCGGACCAGACACAACACCCGTCTGGTCGGAGGATCCTCCCTTTTCTATGGAGGTTTGTGGGACTTTACACCCTGTTCCACCTATTACCTGCCGACGAAGATGAAGCGGGAGGGCGTGTCATACTTTTACTGACTAAAACCCACCCGTGTTCCTTCAGTTGCTTGTGCCAGGGCCGCGGTAACTCTCTTTCAAATTTATCCGCGACCCAGACAGGCATCGGCCCTATCGGACCCCGTCACTTTTGCTGACATCTCTTTGAGGCGCGCGTGGCACACTACGCGCCGTAAACTCGGGCTTGGTCCTTATCGGACAGCGAGCTACCCGCAAGCCCGCGCCTAACGGTGGTGGCAGTCTTGTCATCCCTAGACTATTCTCTACATGTTGCCCAATCGTAAGCAGCTGAATACCAGTATCTAACATGTAGCGAAGTACTATCTGACCTCCAAAACCAAGTTACTGGGAAACATCATAAAAATAACAGGGACACAACTTATGTAGCTTCTCCCAGCGGCTTTTTTTATCCCAAGGAAACATTAAACCGGGATGAAAAGTAGCCTATATGCTATTCCAGACTATAAACTATATCTGTGCCAAATATCATCCAGATCCGTTCAGCCGTTCGAGCGTGATTGAGTAACAAACATACATTCATCCAAACTTTCCCTTACAATAATAAGATTCAGATATTAGGTTCTCTAAAAAAAATAATGTTATCTATCTGTTTTTTTTCGGATGTGGTCTATCCGTTAACCTATTAATCGCGAACAAAATCATAATTTATTTAAAAACGTGAAAAAGATCATACATCAAAGTTAATATTTAATGGTATCTAATAAAAAGTTAAAGTAAATGAATCTGTCTTGTGGGCGCCATTTATTTATGTCTCTTGATGTTTTATGGGGCCATAAAATTAGAGAAGTTCTATTTCTGAGGTGCTTTTTTAGGGTTCCGTACCCAAAGGGTAAAAACGGGAGCCTATTACTAAGACTCCGAGATCCGTCTGTCTGTCTGTCACCAGGCTGTATCTCATGAACAGTGATAGCTAGACAGTTGAAATTTTCACAGATTATGTATTTCTGTTGCCGCTATAACAACAAATACTAAAAACAGAATAAAATAAATATGTGAGTGGGGCTCGCATACAACAAACGTGATTTTTTTGCCTTTTTTTGCGATAGTGGTACGGAACCCTTTGTGCCTGAGTCCAACTCGCACTTGGACAGTTTTTATTATACTGACTAAGTTTTATAATGTGCATCTATACTACCTTATGATTTATTAATTTTTTTTCGCTGTAATCATTTAAAATTGATCAAAAGAAAAAGAGAAAGAAAAAGTATTTATTTATGACCCGCACAGGAGACACGAGAAATCAGCTTAAAATTAAACAAAATTAAAAATAAAAACCCCATGCGAGACCAAAAAGGCTCCTATCTCAGCATGTGCAGCGATATCCAAAAAAGGAAATAACGCTGCGCTGATATTCTGATAAGACCAACTGTTGATGCCACGGACACACTTACGGAAACGGAAAATACTTAAATAATACAATAAAATAGAATAAATAAATAACAAACAAAATAAAATAAATACAGAAGGTGGGTCAGAGTATGTGTAAGTATTATACAAATATAAAACATATTAAAATGTAGGTAGACCTATGTAGACCGACGTCCGCGATGCTCAATCATTATTTGTCGAAACCATAGACAAACAATAGAGCGCGCGGACCAAAGAGTAATTTATTAAATACGGAAGAAATCTATGGTCGGCTGTCAAAAGAAAAATGTTGTTATGAAATAGTGTAAATAAACTTGGTGAAAAGAATACATAGAATAGTATTATGCTAGTATTGGATTAGGGCCTGCCAGTGCTGTAAAACGGTTGCTATCATAAGCATACTCCTTAGTATATTAGAATGTCATGTCTGAATGTCCAAAAATATATTAAATAAGAATGTAGGTAATGTAGTATAGGAATATTAATATTTGATAATTTTAATTACATTCGATAGTGTAGTTTCTCTCAGCGGAACAATTCTAGTAATCGGATAAGAAATTACAGAGATTAACCCCTAAAAACAATCAATTTTACCCTATTTATTATTATACTAGCTGCTATTATAAATTAGAAGTCTCTACACACTTGAATTAATATTTGTTTCGGAATATTTACCATGTATATTTAGGTTTTGTATTTAGGTTTTGGTAATCTAAATATGCATGGTAAATATCCCGAAACAAATATTATTTCTAACTAGCTGACCCGGCAAACTTTGTTTTGCCATAAAAACACCAAACATTCATCTACCCTACCTACCCTACCCTACCAATTTGATTTTCAGTGTTGACAAATATTGACATTAATATTTATACGATAACGTCACGTCACTCAATTATTTTGCCTTCCAGGAACCTCTCCACTAACACTATTATAAAATTCTCGGTAAGAACCTTCTACTAACAATAACAAACATAACAAAAAAAGAATTAGCGAAATCGGTTCAGTGGTTCTCGAGATTTGCGCTTAGCAATACATTTAGCGATTCATTTTTATATTATAGACTAGCTGTGCCCGCGGCTTCGCTCCCGTTATCTGTCTGCCAACCCTACCCTACTTACACTCATTTTTTTTATTTAGTCATCATTCTTTTGCGAAGAATCTTAACACCGCCATTCAGAAAATGACTTCAAATACACAACGCCATCTATCGAATATCGAGTTCAACTGTCCCAGTATCTGAATTGCGTGTGTTGTGATAATTTAACTTCTTGAACACTTTAAATTCATCTAACTTTTGGTAGAGTGAACCGATTGCTATGAAACAAAAACTAAGTAATTCTTCAAGTTACGCACAATTTTTATGTATAAAAGTTATCTATATTGGTTTCGTACATTTCACGTGATGCGTGCACAAATAAACAGACAAAAATTCCAAAAATGCTGGAAATAGGTTCTGTTCGTTATCCTTTAACACCCTGGCTATTTTTTTTGGAAATATTTTCGATGTACAAAAATTATTTTTCTACAGATTTATTATACGAGTATGTACCTATTGATGATGATGATGATGATTGTGACCATGTCAGCTTAAGAACTTGTATCTACACTCTATCATTATAAATTATATCCTATGTATTATTCCGATGTCGGTATAAGCTAGAGTTGCCGCGAATACTCGCTATTATTCGGTATTCGGCATTACTCGTAATTTTTTTGATATTCGTCGAATACCGAATAATAGCGAATATTAATCGGCAGTCGGCGAATAGTCGTCGAAAATAAAAACAAAAGAACTAATGAGTTAAAAATAATCATTTTTTTAATTGTTTTCATTAATAAAACAATACACAATATCAATTATTATCTGTAATATGTGCCTGAGCCTATCATATTCATGAAATTAAATTAGTAAGGCTTTTTAATTAATATTTAAAATCCAACAGAGGCAGATTGTGGTGCAAAAAAACATTTTTTTCTTCACGTTCTGGAACAAGTCGGTTTCGTTTTTCCTCGTAAATTAAACCTGTCTCGGAAAATAGTCTTTCTGAATAGACAGAGCTTGCTGGTGTGATTAAGTATCGTTTAGCAAGCTTACTTAAAATAGGAAATCTATTCTTAGGTATTGGTACTCAAAGCCAAATATTTTTAATGTGTTTAATGTTTTTTTTATGTCGAATAGTAATGTCGAGTTATTCGACTATTCGCCAAAGTGAATGGCGATTAATCGGTATTCGACTATTCGACATATTGCTGTAGTTTCATCAAAATTCGTGCTTGAAAGAGTCCCATCAATCTTTACAAACTTTTACATATATAGTAATTACTAGGAAAGAAAGAAAGAGGAGCTCGTGGCTAAATAATAACAGCCGCACGGGTCGATCGCAACGCTTGACGAGGTCGGTCAGTGGATAGGTGACCATTTCAACATACCGAGTTTCCTCCGTGCCTCGGAAAACGCGCTAAGCCGTTGGTCCCGGCTGTCATTTGAAGATCTTTGACAGTCGTTACGGGTAGTCAGAAGCTTGAGATCTGACACCAGTCTTGCCAAGGGGTACCGTGTTACCCAGTTACTGGGTTGTGGAGGTCAGATAGGCAGTCGCTCCATATAAAACACTGGTACTTAGCTGAATCCGGTAAGACTGGAAGCCGACCCCAATATAGTTGGGAAAAAGGCTAGGCAGATGATGACTAGGAAAGTTTGTTTTATTTTAGAAGAAAGTCAGGCATTACCACAAAAACATTGCCCTCTTTCTAGTACAGTCGAGTAAACAGTCGACAGTTACGACCAACTTTTATTTTCGTCATGTCCTTGGTCCAGTCATGGCCGTTCACATCGAGATCACCTCGTTTATAAAGGTTACATGATATGACGTAATACGGCAGTGATTAAAAATGAGGTTAAGTCCGAATTGAGATTGTTTGGTTCCGTAGCAAAGATTACGGGTGATAGGTTAAACTAAACCTTGGTTAGTATTTCCTTTATTCTCACTTTAATATTATAAATGCGATAGTTATTCGATCTGTGAACTGTATGTCATGTTTGTTAGATTTGCAACGCCCAAACCGCTGAACCAATGTTAAGTTTACACTAGTCGAAAATTCTTCCATACAAACGTAGTCTAGGGATTATTCCACTGTTTGACAATGTACATTCAAAATAAAAAGTGATATCAATTTGTCTCATCATTATCTAGCCCTGTATGGAAACAAAAAAGTAAAAAAAGAAAATACTTGAAAGTTATGAGCGTCGAAAGTTCCACATTTCGACACAAATTTTAACGCATTTTTGGTCGCGAATAAATACCATAAGAAGACGGAAAATTGCAAAACGGCCTCCAAACAGGGATAGATTAATAGTTCAACAATGCAAATAATTTTATTTTGAACAGATACGTTTAGTCGGTTTTTCATGATATCCAGACTCCCAAAGGTCTGTCTGTTTATAAAATTTCGCGCACTCGGTTTCGTCCTAAATCATTATCCATTTCGCTACAAATTTGCATAAGTGTGTATTCGTACGCGAACTAGCTTCCTACTGCTCATCACAGCTTCTATCTCTTCCGCACGTGTTGTCGGTTGATATAAAATGCATTTTAACCTCGCGCACAAAATAGTTCGTGCCGTCAACTAGTGTAACCTTAATGAATTTACGATCACCAACGTTGTCATCCAACGTGGCAATGCTGCTAGCGCGCGTTCTGAGCACGTTTTCAGTTGACTCGCCCAGCCATTTCACCAATTCTTTCATAAAGGTTTTTATTTGTTTTTTTCGATTGATATAGATTGGTCCTTGAAAAAGGACAGGATAGTTTTATCCGCGGGAGTTTATTCCCTTGGGATAATTTTCATCTTTTACGCGGATGAGAAGTAAGCTGTTGGAAAAAGTAAGTCTTTCTTTCTATTTAATAAACTTGGTTCCTTCAGATGTTTCTCAGAAAACATGCTGCAACTAATGGACTGCATGACAGTAGCTTTCCATAGCTCAATGATTCCTCTTATGTCAAAATTATTAGAAAAGACTTTATATGACTGAGGGATCTACAAGAACTATCGATTTTAATTGCTTCGCAGGGACGACGGATCCACCTAATTAGTGCGGTTTTGGAAATTCGCCAAAAGGTTCTGGTGTTTTCGCAAGTAAACAGAGCCACTCCCACATCTATCTATGTTTAAGTTTTTACAGATTGTTTTCGTATCTATAATAATATTAGCTTTCCTTCACTATGTTCGGGTTGGATACTATAGTTTGGCAAAATCGTATGTGACACTCTCATGGTCGGCAGTCGCGGGGGACGTAAGGCAGCGGGAGTGGTACAACGTGCGTGCAGAAAGGGGGCTATCTATAGCGTTGTCCTAAGTGATACAATCATCGCAAGATCGCGCGAAATTTAGTCGTACGAAGCCGCGTTCAAACATACTAATGTCGAATAGTGTCCTAATTGGCATACGCGCGATGCGGTCGCGCTACAAAATTTTTGATAATCTATTCGCGCGTACTAAGTTCGTTCGAACGCGCGATCAAACACTGATTTCGAATAGGTGTCCTTATTGAATTCGCGCGATAATAGTGTCGCGTCGTCTGGGACGTATTTTGTAGTTCGTAACCATGCGGTTGTAATCGTCTCTGATTATGTTTCACATGTAGTCAAATGATTCTCGTTTCCCTAAATAAAAACTGAGTGTTTTCGTCGTCCTGCGTACCTGGATACGCGATCGCTCGCGTCATTAATTCGCGCGATGGTCGCGTATTCGCGATGTATTAGGACAACGCCTGACGGTACTGACGGAAGCGTCGTCGCTTCATCGCGCCGTCACGTCATTGGGTAGAAACGTCGCCCGCCACCCTCTCGGACCATGGGCGTGTCGCGTACGAATTTGCCAAGCTATAGCCTAACCGTATGCAACTAAATACCAACCGCAGTACTTAACACGGAGCGACTGCCTATCTGATCTCCACAAACAAGTTGCTAGGGAAGCCCGTATTGTGTAACCCAGCAACTGGGTTGTTGGCGGCAATATCTTGGCTAAAACTGGATGTTAGAATACCGAGCTTCTGCGGCGGGACCATTGGCATAACATAATTTTTGGAGCCACAAAAGAGTCCTACTCGATATGACTGGCCAGATAGAATTTTATTCCCATGCAAAGTTTTGCAAGAATTCGAAATAAGAATCACTATTTGTAAAAGGCGTATGGATAAACACTTCACAGTCAATTACATACTTTCATTTCATTGATACACTTATATTGTTTTTCTTGAGAACATTACTAATAGAAAATTACGAGAGTGAATCATTTTAGTTTATTTTTACAAAGTTCATTGACTACACGAAAATCTGCAAGCTTAAACTGTACTTAGCAATAGGGAACTATCCGCAAAGCTGCGCTCAGATGGCGCCACAGGAATCGGAGTAAACAAACTAGAGAAGGGCGTTTTCGGTTTTTTGCGCAAACGGTTATGTATGTGTTTTCATATCGATATCGAAAACGGTTTTCAGATATCGATATCAGTAGTACAGTTTGCAAAAGTTTAAATGTTATTTAGATGAGCAAACTAACAACGAACGCGAAATAATACTTAGAAATAGAGGTAGCGCATATGGTTCCTAACGTTTGTGAAGTTTGCGTTTTGTTCGTAGTTCGTACGTTTTCGCATTGTTACGGTTTTAAGTTTTGATTTATTCGTTCTCGCACGCTAGTAAGGTTTTTATTAGATACAGCTTTTGTAATATCGGTTATTTTGATATCGATATCGATATGATATCTAACACATATCTGATATAAGTTACGTTTTGATTTATCGTACCCATCCCTAAAAAAAACCAAACTGTCAAAATCGAACGACAAAATTTCGCAGTATATGCATACAAAATATAAAACTAATAGTGAAAGTAAATTAAGCTAACTACTTCCCCAATATTATTATTTGGTTTTTGAACACAAGTTATCTTAAAAACAGTAAAAAATAGTTCGGTAACCACAAACAGTAGTAGACGCCATGTTGATAAGTTTTTGTTTACTCCGAGCCGTCAAGCGCCATCTGGCAGGAGCAATTGGCAGTAATGTTCCCTATTGTTGAGATCAGACAGGCAATTCCCGTATTTTTGGCACATTTACATCTCAGTCGACATTTATGTACACTCGCAACATTCCAATCCAACTAAGAATTCAAAAAATATTGATAATGATGTTCAAATCGCGCGGAGAACTTTGATTGCGCGATGCAGAATTAGTGTGTTGCCGTAAGGTCATGGAGTGGCAGAAATCAGCTGAATATGAGAAGAACAATACCGGGCGATGTAGCGGTGCTTGGAAGAGAGCGGCAGTCGAAGCTTTTCAACTGAATGAAGAAGATTATGAAGTACTAACCTTGTCGGTGAGAGACGTTATGTGTCCGGTGACGGGCTGGGTTCTGGTCGCGCTGCGGGGCTTGGCGTATACCGCTGCTGCTATCAGCAGAATTATGGCTAGGACCCTCATGCTGTAACAGAAGAAATACATTGAGTTATTGAGGAGGAATCAAAGGCATGCTATAAGAGTGATGAATATTTATTCTTAAGGGTACACTAGTCGACGGCACGAACTATTTTGTGCGCGGGTTTAAAATGCATTTTATATCAACCGACAACACGTGCGGAAGAGATAGATGCTGTGATGAGCAGTAGGAAGCTAGTTCGCGTACGAATACACACCTTTGCAAATTTGTAGCGAAATGGATAATGATTTAGGACGAAACCGAGCGCGCGAATATTTATAAACAGACCTTTGGCAGTCTAGATATCATGAAAAAACGACTATCTGTTCAAAATAAAATTATTTGCATTGTTGAACTACTAATCTATCCCTGTATGGAGGCCGTTTTGCAATTTTCCGTCTTCTTGTGGTATTTATTCGTGCCCGAAAATGCGTTAAAATTAGTGTCGAAATGTGGAACTTTCGACGCTCATAACTTTCAAATGTTTTATTTTTTTACTTTCTTGCTTCCATACAGGGCTAGATAATGATAAGACAAATTGATATCACTTTTCATTTTGAACGTACATCGTCAAACAGTGGAATAATCCCTAGACTACGTTTGTATGGAAGAATTATCGACTAGTGTAATCTTAACTAATATCACAAAGAAGTAAACTTGTTTGTTTTTGTTAGGATTTTGGAAGTAATGATCTGGTTACGGAAATCCTTTCACTGAAGTTTACCCTATTGCTTTGAGTTGTAGATTATTTTTTAACAGACTTCTCAAAAAGGAGGAATTTTCTCAATTCGACTGTATACATATATATTTTTTAATGTGTGTTCGCGGATGACTTCGTCTTTTGTGAACCGATTTTGATGATTCTTTTTTTGTTGGAAAATACACAAATCAAGGGTACCATGATAAGGAATCAAGGATCTGATGATGGGATCCTAGAGAAATCGAGGGAACTCCTCAAATATTATGGGCATACATATAAATAACGGTTTTGGTATTTTCATCAATAATGCAATCATTTGCACTCAGAAAGTATCATTTGGTGAAGTGGAACTGATGTAGAAGACCACAATGGCCACTGGAACTCCGAAATAAAACAATGTATCCTAGTCGTGTTTGGGCTTATTGGAATCGTCATGAGATGTTGATAGCTTTAAATGATTTTCATGTTAATTGGAGGTACCTACCAAAATAAAAAGAGGAAGATAAAAATCTCTTTAACAAAAAATCAAACCAACTTCCAAAACAAAACACTTCAAAGCGAAAAAAAACTTTCTTTTCCGAAGTCGGTGTCGAATAACGGAAAACGATGGGTACTAAAGACACAGACTTCCGAAAAGAATATTAGATTATTAAACAAGGGGATAAAACAGTGTCTTCTGTCGCGCGTGACGTTCACCCAAGACTAAGACAGCTTTATCACCGAGGAAAATACTCTACTTTTCGTACCATTTGCGAAAAAATTAACACAATAATAATATGAGATAAGCATTTATTAAAAATAATGACAATTAAAAGTAAAAGTTAACATTCGAAACATTGGTCCAATTATTGATAGAGAGAGTTACAAAGGCATCAAGCTCATACGGCCTCGTCGGTTTTCGTAATTTTATTTAATAATCATAACTGCATAATAAATGCGTATTCCTTTTTCAAAAAGATGTATAATGCTATATATACAAACTTAATGGTGTAAACACAGATGTAGTTCAGTATAAATTTCGGTAAGTATTCCAAATTTGAATCACATTCTCCCCCTAGAGGATGAATGAAATTCAGTACAATTTTCTTTCCCTGTTTTTAACAGATTAAAAATGACTATTGTTATGTTCGCTTTTTGTGGCATAGAATGTCACTTTTTTGAGCAAGTGGTAGGTACGAAAAGTAGTTTTTCGCTTTGAAGGGTTTTGTTTTGGAACTCGGTTTGATTTTTTGTTAATTCCCAGAGAAATGCTCAGTCACAGCGAGATAAGTCGCTGTAACGAAGCCGGCTATAATGTTGACGGATGGAGAGGGAGATCCAATCTTGCCAGAGTATCGTGTTACCCATGAAAAGGTGTGTTATGGAGGTCTGATTTGTAGTTGCTCTATATAAAATACTATTGCTCAGCTATATACGGTTGAACGGCCCTGTCTGAATAACATGATGCCTTACATTAAGTCATTAATTCTTCCATACAAACGTAGTATGGCGATTACTACACTGTTTGACAGTAAACGCTCAAAAAAAAAACAATTTTTCTCATCATTCTCATCTAGCCGTGTATGGAAACAAAACCGGCCAAGTGCGAGTCGGACTCGCACACGAAGGGTTCCTTACCATTATCGCAAAAAACGGCAAAAAAATCACGTTTGTTGTATAGGAGCCCCACTTAAATATTTATTTTATTCTGTTTTTAGTATTTGTTGTTATAGCGGCAACAGAAATACATAATCTGTGAAAATTTCAACTGTCTAGCTATCCCCGTTCATGAGATACACCCTGGTGACAGATGGACAGACAGACAGACGGATCGCGGAGTCTTAGTAATAGGGTCCCGTTTTACCCTTTGGGTACGGAACACTAAAAGAGTAAAAAAACGTGTATTTGAGAGTTATGACTATATGAGTATTTTCTTTTTTTTTTTTCTATTTGGCGTCTCGTAGTTCGGTCAAAGTGACTGACAACTACTTAACCGGGCTTCCCTGTGGAGACTAAAGCTATATAGCCTCCAGCCAGGCAACTATATGAGCGTCGAAAGTGCCATAATTCAACACTAATTTCAAAGCATCTTTGGGCGGAAATAAATAAAATAAAAAGAAGGAAATTGCAAAACAGGCACCATTCGGGAATAGAGAAGCAGTAAAAAAATGCAAATAATTTTATTTTAAACAAATACATTCAGTAGTTTTTTCATGATACTCATACTCCGAAAGATCTATTTATGAAATTTCGCGCGCTCCTTTTCGTTCTAAATCGTCATCCATTTATTATTTTTATACCATGAGTGTGTATTCGTACGTGCACTAGCTCTTACTGCTCATCACAGCGTCTATCCCTTTCGTACGCGTTGTCGGATGAGATAGCATGCATTTTAACCCCGCGCACAAAATAGTTCGTGCCGCCGACTAGGGCTACCTTAAGACTAATTTAGGGCTTTTAACTACCGAAAACGACTTTATTTTTTGGGACAATCCCGCCGCACTATTCCCAAACCACTGCAACTCTTGAAAGCCAGAATCAACAGTGGCGACCACCAGAAAAGCGCCGAGGCAATGAAGCTTGACGAAGTCCCGGAGAATCAATTTAACTGTCTTGGATCCCGCAACGAAATTAATCAGAAAAGAATAACGGAGGAGTATGAAAAAAATACAAATTGCCACTGCCCTCCATATCAAGCAGGAGACAGAACAAACAAGGCCAATAGGCACAAAGGGTCGTTTACAACTGGGATAAGCCCAGTTGCCTAGCACCACGGATAAAAATTAGCATTAATATTAATGGGTCCTAACATAGTGAGCTGCTATATTTGTTTCCAATAATTGGTATGGCTTGAACGCACGTTAATTTGTTCTAGTTTCCACAAGGTCCGTATAGTAAACAACTCCTGATGCAGCCTGTACATTATTCAACATAATATTGCGTTCATTCTGCCAAAGAATACACTCCCATAAGATATGATGTGCAGATTGTACATATTCGCAGTCAGATGTAGAACACTTACATAAAGGTGAGGCAAAGTTTTTTTTTACCGAAGACGACTGTCAGAGATCTCGTGATTGTGTCCAAGTAGATACATTATTGTATCTTTAAGATCCCTTCCTTTGTCTTTTTCCTTTGCCCTTGTTCCCATTTTATTAACCGACTTACCAAAAGGAGGTTCTATGTTCGACTTTATGTGTTTTTTTTTTTTTTGTGTATGTTCACCGATATCTCCGTCAATTGTGTTTGCTAGGACATATTCCGAAATTGGTCCCATTTTAATTTGGTGAAGATCTGATAAAGAACTTCGGAGATATACAACAGAACTCTTTAATAAATAACGGCAAATCTCTCGGGATTGCTGCAATCGCATGTCTGTTTATTGTTTATACCATTTCATAACATAACATCACGCCAGTACGCTCAAAAGTGGTACGCAGAACTCTCATTTCACCGATTATGTTTTGAATTTCATGTTATTCGGGTAATCTATTCTGGCGTTACTAAACAACTTGCCTATAGGTACAACTAAAAGGGGTAAAATAAAAAAACTTTTTTGCAAAAAATACTACCGACTTCCAAATATAAAACTACAAAGTGAAAAATAACTTTATTTTTGGAAGTCGGTGTCTATATCCCAAAGATTTGGTACCTACGGAAGACACCGACTTCCAAAAATAAAGTTATTTTTCACTTTGTAGTTTTTTATTTGGAAGTCGGTAGTATTTTTTTGCAAAAAAGTTTTTTTATTTGGAATCGGATCAACATGTCTTCTCTTCTTGTTCTTTTTCTTCTGTCAGCTATCATCGCCCTTTCTAGATGTATCATCCTTCACACAATCAGTCCATCGTTTCTTACTTTCTTTATCATTGTATCTTCAACAAACGATTACGATACTTAGATTTCACATCCATTAAGTGTGGGAGTAGGTTTCATTGTTATGTTGCATGTACAAACCAGTTCATTGTATATTATTAAGAGCAATTGTGACGTAAAGTCTACACATGTAAATATACCTATGGCCATTTAGTATAGTATGTAATACTGTCCTTTTCTATTACACACTCTCTTTTAGTCTAGAGGTACGTCTTTATTCCCCGAAAGGCAGAGGATAAGAGGCAGAAGATTCCACCAGTTGAATCAATCAATCAATCTGCCTAGCCTTTTCCCAACTATATTGGGGTCGGCTTCCAGTCCTACCGGATTCGGCTGAGTACCAGTGTTTTTACATGGAGCGACTGCCTATCTGACCTCCACAACCCAGTAACTGGGTAACACGATACCTCTTGGCTAGACTGGTGTCAGATCTCAAGCTTCTGACTACCCGTAACGACTGTCAAAGATCTTCAAATGACAGCCGGGACCAACGGCTTAACGTGCTTTCCGAGGCGCGGAGGAAACTCGGTATGTTGAAATGGTCACCCATCCACTGACCGACCTCTTCAAGCGTTGCTTAACCTTGATGATCGACCCGTGCGGATGTTTTTATTTAGCCACGAGCTCCTCATTCCACCAGTTGAATATAACTGGTGTAAAGAATGTGTACCAGGGTGAACTGAATCTGCTTACCCGTTCAGAGCGTACTGGCGTGATGGTATGTTATGAAATGGTGTAAACAATAAACAGACATGCGATTGCAACCATCCCGAAAGATTTGCCTTCATTTATTGAAGAGTTCTGTTGTATATCTCTGAAGTTCTTCATCAGAACTTAACCAAATTTCAATGGAACCAATTCGGAACAAATTTCTGTCAAAAAAAAATGGATTTTGCAAATCCTATATATGTCGGAGTTATGCCCGAACAAACAAACAAAATAAAAAAATATTATCACTCGAATTGAGAACCTCCTCCTTTTTGGAAAGTCGGTTAAAATATGATCTAAAAATCGCATTCTAGATGAAAAGAGATCCGGAATAATGAAGGAATCATGACACTGACAATATGAAAAATAACTTTTTTTTTACCTATTATAGGCTCGCGCTTGACCACTATAAAAACAACTAACTTATTTTAAATTAAGAACACTATAAAAACATTTCGCTTCGTTGTAGGCGTTTTTTTTTGTTCTGTGGTTAAAACATTAACCCTATCCCAGTCAAAGTTTTCATTGCTCGCATTTTAATGAAAACTAAACCTTATATTTTAAGGCATATCCTCCAACTCAACTCCTCCACGTCGAAACATGTAATAGCATGTTATGTATATTGTCACTAATCGAAGTTTTTTCAATGTCATGGCTACTAAGTTGAATGGAAAATGACCAATGATGGAATTTTGCTTGAAAACATGGCATATTTTTTTTTTGTTTGTTATTTGTTTCTTGACAGTATTTAATGAGGCCAAAGTTTAAATTAATCCCATTCATCACTTCATTATGTCATACAGTAGTGTGAGGACTTCTTACCTATTTAGAGACAACCTTCTTGCCCATAATAATACTGGCAACAGATAACTATTTAGTTTTGGAATGTGATTGAAATAGGAACGCAAGGAAATCATTGAAGATGTTTTTGTTTAGCTTTGGTTGTCACTTCGGTATAAGCCGCCTTAGGACAGGCACAATATTGAGAAAATATAGCAAATAAAAAAAAAATTAACAAGAAAAACAAACCGACTTCCAAAAAAAAACACTACAAAGTGAAAAATAGAAAAATAATTTTCTTTTGCGATGTTGGTGTCTTTGGTACATAAAGTTTTCCGTGTTTCGACACCGACTTCGGGAAAGAAAGTTCTTTTTCACGTTGTAGTGTTTTTTTTTTGAAACCGGTTTGTTATTTTTTTGTAAAAAGTATTTTTTATTTGCTATATTTTCTCAATAACGTGCCTGTCCTAAGACGGCTTATACCGAAGTGAAAACCAAAGCTAAACAAAAACATCTTCATAGTCTTTGGTATCTATTGTTTTCCGTGTTTCGACACCGACTTCGGAAAAGAAAGTTATTTTTCACTTTGTAGTGTTTATTTTTGGAAGGCGGTTTGTATTTTCAGTTAAAAAGTTTATTTATTTATCTCTTTTTAGTTTTGATAGGTACCTCCAATTGCCATAAAGATCATATAGCCAAAGTACATCTCATGACGATTCCAATAAGCCCAAACACGACTAGGATACATTGTTTTATTTCGGAGTTCCAGTGCCTACCTGCCGGCTTCATCATCAGATTAGTTCGATGGCACCATTTTCATCAGTACTATTTATTTTTAAGTATTTGCTTCATCACAGTCTTTTAACTAACTAGCATTAAGGAGTTCCATAGGCCATCTGTGGTCTTCTTCATCAGTTCCACTTCACCAAATGATACTTTCTGAGTGCAAATGATTGCATTGTTGATGAAAATACCAAAATCGCCATTTGTATTCCTATAATAATTGAGGAGTTCACTCGATTTCTCCGAGATTCTGATCTGATGATGACCAAATGGGAAGTATACCCTTTCAAACAAAAGAAGAATTTTCCAAATCGGTCCAGGCGTCTTTGAGTAATCGGTGTACATACATAAAAAAAATACCAATCGAAATGAGAACCTCCTTCTTTTTTGGGCAGTCGATTAAAAAGTAATTTCTGCTTATTATTTAAAGATCTCTGAGTTATCCCTCCACATCAGTAGCGTAGCTTCCTAAAAATGTCACGCAAGTGCATACAAACAAACATTATTCACACAGTGAGTAACAGCCAGCCGATGACTAACAATGGACTCACCTTGGCAGTTCGTTGACTAATAAGGAAGAGTTTATGAATGGCTAAGAAAGGGTGGCGACAAACTTGGCAGTTTAAACGCTGCGTTTTCCAAGCGTTTTACACGAGCGATTTATAAGTATGAGGCATAGAAATGGGCACTGTTACGCCGCTTATACACAAACGTTTTTTTGTTGTGGACAACTACGGTTGTATCACAGAGGGCTCCTAAAATCCTAGGTCCCTTGAGATCCCAGTTATCTAGGTTTCATTGTATATTGGTAACTCCTATAGAATTGGCGGAAATTCTGTTGCCATAAAGTGGGCACAAATCCAGGCTCCAAATGAAACAACACAACAAAACTGCTCGAGCCGGGAATCGAACCCAATATAATCTCATGGACAGCAGTACTTACGCTTGATATTACTTACTAAACCAACGAGGCAGTTTATAATCGTCTCGTCTCGATTTTTAGTTTAAGCATAATTAAGCATGTCGATTTCAGTGCAATTAATTATTTTTTAGAGTTCCGTACGCAAAGGGTAAAAACGATTACTAAGACTCCGCGGTCCGTCTGTATGTCTGTCCGTCTGTCACCAGGCTGTATCTCATGAACCGTGATAGCTAGGCAGTTGAAAGTTTCACAGATGATGTATTTCTGTGGCCGCTATAACAGCAAAATCTAAAAATAGAATAAAATAAATATTTAAGTGGGGCTCCCATACAACAAACGTGATTTTTTTGCCGTTTTTTGCGATAATGGTACGGAACGGAACCCTACGTGCGCGAGTCCGCACTTGGCCGGTTTTTTCTTTTCTTTCTTTAATCGTCGCGCTTAAGGCGCCGATTCCCTTGAGTAGCTGATTTTCAAATGAGAATCACGTCAAAATAGCAAGTCGTAATTTTTTGAAAAAAAAATATGTTATATTAGACTATTTTCTTAATAATTTGATCTAAGCAAATTTTGAGTTTTATTCGTATAACATAGTGTAATTAATTTGTAAAGTTATGTCTAAAACGGACAAAAACACGACAATCACACTAAAACCGCTGGACGTATTTTAATGAAATTGACACCATCTCAAAGACAATTTAATTATCTACATTTTGATCTGAAGCTTTTTTTTTTAAAGTCATAGAATAATAAGGAAAGTACAAAAATCTACCAAATTTTGGGTCGCGCGAGTGTGAAACGAGTGCGCGTTTTGTTCCCTCAAGGTCGTTGGCGTTAGTCGTCGTCTAAAACGCCAATTGAGTAACCGGCCTAACGGACAGTCAGGTTAAATGTAGCAATTATATCGTATTACGTGGTTAAGCTAACTGAACAATTATTTTCCTTAATCAGAGCAAGTAAATAACTACCGAGTCTTACATATAAGGAGTAAATATGCCTCAGAAATAATTGCTTGTGTTTTTTTACCCGACTGCAATAAACTAAATATTAAAAAAACATAATCCTTTCCAGTTAAGGTGGAAGATACGGTCTGTTCCCGGCACTTTGCCCGCTAGATGGCGCTGAAATCATTATTTTTAGTTTATTTCGTTTTATGTGAAATCGGAGCATTAATAAGTCGTAGAAGTAGTGTTAGCGGCACTCGGTCATTACCTTTTAATGAACTTGATTATAACAATGCCTCAAAATCCACCCAATTTGACACAGAATCTCAAAATAACATCTGTCATTGAATATACAGTCTTTTACACACACATAGACGTATTTCCTACGTTTACAAAGTTTACCACTAGATTTTTTAATAATTTAGTTTGTTTACTACTAAACAAGTGCGAGTCGGACTCGCGCACGAAGGGTTCCGCACCATTATCGCAAAAAACGGCAAAGAAATCACGTTTGTTGTATGGGAGCCCCCCTTAATTTATTTTATTTTAATTTAATAAATATTATTTTTTGAATATACAACTAAATATTCTGTGAATATTGCAAGCGTCTACCTGTTGCCGTTATTAATATCGAGCAAAAAACGGCAAAAAAATCACGTTTGTTGTATGGGAGCCCCCCTTAAATATTAATTTTATTCTGTTTTTAGTATTTGTTGTTATAGCGGCAATAGAAATACATCATCTGTAAAAATTTCAACTGTCTAGCTATCACGGTTCATGAGATACAGCCTGGTGACAGACGGACAGACAGACAGACAGACAGACGGATCGTGAAGTCTCAGTAATAGGGTCCCGTTTTTACCCTTTGGGTACGGAACCCTAAAAAGGGCAAGATAACTAAGGAATGAGAAGCCATCAAGTCAGGATTTTTTACAAAATTTAGTACCGAAGAATTTTTTAACTTCTCATTGACCTATGAACTTCAAATTTGGAGATAATGTTTAATATATAACATATATTTACTAACAAATACCAATATATTGATAAATCTGATTTTTCTTTGAAATTGATTCATTTTTCCTAATACAACCATCTTGATTTTGCGGTTTGGTACGAAACCCTCAATCTGTGAAGACCGACACGCACGTGGCCGGTTTTTTTACCCGACTGCCGAAGGAGGATAATGTGTTTATCAGTCTATGTATGCATGTATTTATGTATGTATGTTTGTTCCTATGTGGCGTTCTAGAGACCAAACGCATTGGCCGATTTTGATGATTCTTATGTCAATCGATCAACCTTGCGAGTTTCACTGGCTACATTAAAATGAAAAAAGAAAAATGGCGGCTAGTGGGCGCCATATTGTGGGGGGCCAAATTCCTTTTTTTATTTTCAAACCCATTGTGTGGGGTATCAAAATATCACACTTGTATGTTTAAATGTACCTAATTCGAAAAAAATAATAACTAAAAAGATATAAATAAAAAAAGTTAATTAAAAAATCCCGACTGCTTAAAAAGCGAACTGAAAAGACGCAAACAAGAAGAAAATCATGCTGTGCAGTCGGAGGATACATCTGATTTTGGTCAGCCAGCTCGCGAATATGTATCCTCCGACTGCACAGCATGATTTTCTTCTTGTTTATTGTAAATTCGGTAAATACCGAAAACAATACTTAGTATACTCCTAGCCAAGCATATTTAGCAAAATGTACAAATTTGTTATCAAATTCTTTCGAAACAAGTAAATCATCAGAACCGATATATGTATAAAATTAACAGTAATTACTTATCAAAATATCATGTCAGAGGCCATTCAAGTTCCTGAGTAAAACAAATCTTATCTTCTTCTCTACTAAAATATAAACAAAATGATAACACAGCGATTACCTCACTTTTAAGCTTCGATCAACAATAACCAACTAGATAACGGGTCACGTACAAAATCAATGCTAAATTCTGTTTGAGTGAATATATACTTACTACCCTACATTTACAATACAAATTAAGACAACAGAGACACAACGATCCGTTGTAAATATTATACCGAGACGTAATTCTTGCGCCTACCCTACATCTAGTTGGTATTGTTGATCAAAGCGTTTAAGGTTACACTAGTCGAAAATTCTTCCATACAAACGTAGTCTAGGGATTATTCCACTGTTTGACGATGTACGTTCAAAATAAAAACTGATATCAATTTGTCTCATCGTTATCTAGCCCTGTATGGAAGCAAAAAAGTAAAAAAAGAAAATATTTGAAAGTTGTGAGCGTCGAAAGTTCCACATTTCGACACTAATTTTAACGCATTTTTGGGCGCGAATAAATACCATAAAAAGACGGAAAATTGCAAAACGGCCTCCATACTGGAATAGATTAGTAGTTCAACAATGCAAATAATTTTATTTTGTACAGATAGATTTAGCCGTTTTCTCATGATATCTCGACTGCCAAAGGTCTGTTTATAAAATTTCGCGCGCTCGGTTTCGTCCGCTACAAATTTGCAAAAGTGTGTATTCGTACGCGAACTAGCTTCCTACTGCTCATCACAGCATCTATCTCTGCCGCACGTGTTGTCGGTTGATATAAAATGCATTTTAACCCCGCGTACGAAATAGTTCGTGCCGTCGACTAGTGTACCCTTAAGTCATAATTATTAAAATACTTTATTATAAAAAGTTGAAGAGTTTGTAACAACGCGCTAATCTCTGAAACTTCGAGTCGAATACTTTAGTGTTTTTTTTTTTCGAAAAATGAAACGACACGAAACGACAATAAACTTCAACTAGTGAAACCGCGGGGTATAGCTAGTTAAATTATACTTTGTGTTGGATAGTCTATTTATCGAGGAAGGTTATAGGCTATATAAGATCACGCTACGATCAATAGGAGCCGAGCACAAATGAAAATGTTGCAAAAACGGGGAAAATATTTCTTTTTGAGAGCTTCCGTTGCGTGCGCTGCGTAAACGGTTTAAGTTACGGAGTAGGGTAGGGTAGGGTAGGGTAGGGTAGGTAGGGTAGGTAGGGTAGATGGGTAGGTTAGCCAGTTGACGGGAGCGAAGCTGCGTGGGACAGCTAGTATTATAATAAAGTAAAAGTATAGAAATAGTATAGATAAAAAAAAACATAGTCGAATATAGAAACACCTCCTTTTTAGAAAGCCGGTTACAAGGATCTCATTCTTAATATAAATATGAAAATCTGCATGTTAATATGTTTGTTAATTGATCACATCAAACACAATTAAATTAAAATAGTTTGCGAAACTACAAAAGTGTGTATTAGCTGATGATGGGGTCAACGGCCGCGGGTATTGTAATTTCTCAGAGTTATGAGATTACAAGGTAGCCTAGTAACGTGAAATTTTTCGATTAAAATAAACACCAAACTTAAAGGAGGAGGTTCTTTATTAGACTTTATGTTTGTTTTTTTTTATGCATTTTCACCGATTTCTCCGGTATGTTCAAGATTATTACACGATACATAGGTGCCTTACTAAAGGCAAGTTGCATATTAGGTACAAATAAAAAGTGAAAAATAAAAAAAAAACTTTTTACAAAAACAATACTAGGTACCGACTTCCAAATAAAAGCACTACAAAGTGAAAAATAACTTAATTTTTGGAAGTTAGTGTCCATAACGAAAAAAAATTGTACCTATCAAAGACACTTATTTGGAAGTTTAGTTTTTTTTTTTAATTAAGTATTTGATGTTCTCAATCGTTACTCTAGCCTGTAAACCTTACCTACGCAAAGGTTTGGCACGTTCTTTAAGAGGAAATATGGGCAGAGAGCGCCGACAGAATTTCCTAAGTAAAAAGTCATAATTCTAGGTTTGGCTCTCGTCTCTTTCCTCCTCCAATATTGGACTAATTTAAAAGATATTCCGTAAACTAAAAATTTAAGATATATACTAAGTACCTATGTTTTACTTTTTGATGATACATTATCTTTAGAAGCACTAGAGCCATCAAAAAATGCTCAAAATTGCGCTGTCAACAGAGGCTTAGTGTAAAAATTTGACAAATATAAATGAAAAAAGGAAAACATAGGGACATAGTATATATCTTACTTTACCAGTTTATGGAATATCTATTAAATTGGTCCAATATTGGAGGAGGAAAGAGACGAGAGCCAAACCTCGAATTATGACTTTTTACTAAGGAAATTCTGTCGGCGCTCTCTGCCCATATTTCCTCTTAACAAATTCACACATCAGAAATCGGTCATGTAATTATAACCTGCGATAAACTATAATTGATTGGTTCCACTCCTTGAAACAAGAACTTGAAATTAAAACCTGTTCTAGCTTTAAACATGTTTTTAGTTTGAACCAAACTTGACAGTCAAACTAGTATTCCTAGTTCTTACAGGAAAAGAAGTATGTTTAAAGGCATAGACTAGAGGATTGACTGTGATTTGATTAAAAGCCGGTGGAACCGCTTTTTACCCGACTGCCGAAGGAGGGTAATCTGTTTTTCAGTGTATGTATGTGAAACGAAAGGAACAAATTCCTATGTAGCGTTCTAGAGACCAAACCCGTTGGCCGATTTTGGTGATTCTTACGTCAATCGATTCGTAGTGTCACTGGCTACATTAAAATTGGAAAATAGTAAAATGGCGGCTATTGGGCGCCATATTGTGGGGGACCATTTTTTTTTCTTGCATGCCCATCGTGTTGGGTATCAAATAAAAGGGTTTTAAGAGGTGTATACATCTGATATTGGTCAGCCAGATCGCGAACATGTATCCTCCGACAGCACAGCATGATTTTATTCTTGTTTACGTCTTTTTAAAAAAGCAGTCGGTGTTTTATATTTTTTGAATCAACTTGTAATAATCGAATCAATCTGCCTGCCCAGTCTTTCCCAGACTGCTAGTACCAGAAATCCTATTGTATTTATCATGGAATGGCTGCCTATCCGACTTGTGACACAGTATCTGAGTGGCACGATACCCCATGACACGACCCATCCACGAACCGACCTCGTCAAGGGATCGATTCGGCTGTTAATATTAATTTAGTCACGAGATAAAATAACAGAGTAAAAAAAGGTAAAGGATGTTTATAGTATTGTCTCTGAAAGTAAATTACTGATATAATTACGAAAATTAATACTCCTATAGAAAGCTATATTACTGCTAAGTGGATTGCCCATGGCTTTTTATCCTGAAAAATTGCACGGTTCCTGTATAATAAGACCATGCTAGCGAAGCCGTGGGAACAAGATAGTTACTAACTAAGTACCTATTATGTTTATGAATGGAATGATGGAAACGGTTTTCATAATATCGTAAGACATAACACATTGGTAATAAATGCAAAGGCTTGTCTATTCTGAGAACATTTTTACAGAAATTCACGTTGCAAACAATACACGATCTAATTCTATACTAAATTTTACTAAAACGAACACGCTAAAAGAAATAGGAACCAACACAATTAAAATTCAAAATACAAAAAAAAATACATTCATAAATCGAACACATCCAAGAATTAATTAAAAAATCAAAACAAAAAAGTTTTTACTCACGTTTTAAAAAAAAGAACTATTGTTGCCACTTAAAATCACGCATGCGCAGTTTGACTGCGCGATGACAACTGACAGTTTGACCTAAGATGGCGGACATTATTACTGGTTTTATATACTCCTACGGGCTTTGATAGCACAACAAAGAAGCGTGGAATTGCTTGTTGTTAAGTTTAATTTTTTCCTTCTATGAGTATTGGGTACAAAGTTTGTGTTTTAATAGTGGTTTAGATTAGGTTTTCGCTGGAATTGGTTTGTTAAATGTTAGGTATTCTTTTTTTATAATTAGGTAGAACAATATAATGATTTGATTGTTTTAAATTTTGCAGCAGACAGTTGCGGAGCGAGAACACTTTTTCATAGAGTTTGTGTTCTAAAATTGCTCTAGAGAATTGATCAAGATGACATAACATCGCGCTTGAATACCCAGAAGGGTTGTACAGAGGGGTATCAATATTATCAATAGAAGTAAATCCACAATTTGCCAGATATGTTTAACCCCTTGTATGCCGTAATTAACTGAAACAGGTTACACTAGTCGATTTTTTTTCCATACAAACGTAGTCTAGGGATTATTCCACTGTTTGACGATGTACATTCAAAATACAAAGTGATGTTAATTTGTCTCATCATTATCTAGCCCTGTATGGAAGCGAAAAAGTAAAAAAAGAAAATATTTGAAAGTTATGAGCGTCGAAAGTTCCACATTTCGACACTAATTTTAACGCATTTTTGAGCGCAAATAAATACCATAAGAAGAGGAAATATTGCAAAGCGAACTATTTTGTGCGCGGGGTTAAAATGCATGCTATATCAACTGACAACACGTGCGGAAGAGATAGATGTTGTGATGAGCAGTATGAAGATAGTTCGCGTACGAATACACACTTGCAAAATTGTAGCGAAATGGATTATGATTTAGGACGAAACCGAGCGCGCGAAATTTTATAATCAGACCTTTGGGAGTCTGGAAATCATGAATAAACGACTAAACATATCTGTTCAAAATTAAATTATCTGCATTGTTGAACTACTAATCCCTGTATGGAGGCCCTTTTGCAATTTGCCGTCTACTTATGGTATTTATTCGCGCCCAAAAATGCGTTAAAATTAGTGTCGAAATGTGGAAATTTCAACGCTCATAACTTTTAAATACAGTTTTTTTTACATTTTTGTTTCCATACAGGGCTACATAATGATGAGACAAATTGATATCATTTTTTATTTTGAACGTACATCGTCAAACAGTGGAATAATCGCCAGACTACGTTTGTATGGAAGAATGATCGACTAGTGTAACCTTAAGGAGTTATGACACGTCCTCAACACCAAATATCCAATTTACAATCTGGCCGTAAGACATTATAATTTCGACAAACAAACAGACAAATGACTAAGAACCACATTATTATTAATATGAGTAGTATTATCATAACAGTACTGAGAAATATTATTATTTCACTTGCGGTTTACAGCGAACTAATTTATAATTGTTGACAAATAATAACTACTGTATCTTTTGGTTAAACCATCCACCATATGTTTCTTTTTGACTAGTTATGTGTCCCTAGTTTGCTTGTTTATTTTATGTTTTGACTAAGGGACTTCTGTCTACGTAATAACAGCTGCGGGTTATGGCGTATATAGTCCCCAATTTAAACGCTGTAATGGCCGTACGCTCGTTCAGAGCCAGAATATCAATATTGAACCTCCTTTTGGACAGTTTTGTTTGCAGTCTTAAGTATTATATATACATAATATGATTTACATATTTATGTTCTTTCAGAGAAGAAATTCTAGCCTTCAGTTATTCTGTGTTAAAACATTTTTAAACAATCATGTCGTTTTGAAAGTGTATCCAAAAGTAGCGGCAAAATATCGTGTTGTTAATGATTTTCTTAAAGCAAAACTAATCGTTAAAAGAGAAAACAATGTTTTTAACAAATAACCAAAATTATTTAAAAAAATCCAATCCTTTTAGTCTAGCCGTTACTAAGGACTATGCTTTAGAAAGTAACAGAAACAAACACAAATTTGTAGTACCTACAACAAGGCTCAAGAAAATAGGTGGCTCGTTTAGATGTCAATGTGTGCGCTTTTATAATAAGCTTCCAAGCCACGTACAAGTTCTAAGTATTAATAAATTCAAATCATTCATCAAACGTAAGTTGTGCCAGAAAGCGTTTTATACCATTAAAGATTATGTTTTATTGTGTTTTATGTTTTGGCTTCGCACGGTTTGTGTATTTAGCCAGTGTCACGTTTAGAATAGAATTCTAGTTTCTTTAGATTTTAGTCCAATGTCTTATTTAGGCCCCAATAAAATGGCGGTAACTTTATTGGAAGCTTCTACGGAGTTTTGTCGAAAACATGAACAAACTCATGTTCTACCGCTGTGTTTTACTTGCCCACACTCGTGCACGTTGACTTATATTATTAGAATAAAAACCACCTTTTTAACACCATTAATATTCAATTTAACACAATTTTAGGAAAATAAAACAGAGTAGCAACATAGACGCCATCACGTTCCCGCCAAAACTCCCATTTAAGATTACGTTGAGGACAAAAAGGCTTGGGATTGAGCTGCTTCAATTAATTTTGTTTTTTTTTATTGTTTTCTTGCAATGACAAGAATATTTACTTTTTAAAGTATTTTATACCATTCCCCCTCTAAAAAGCTTATTTTATTCACTGAAAACAGTGAATAAAAAGCACTTTTTCTCACTGTTTTGGTGTTTGAATTTAGAACACACCCATACATATTCGACGTCCATCTCAATGCTATATGAACTCCTTGTGCAAAGAATATTCGACTTTCAAACTCCTTTATGTATTTGATTTTCAGTTTGTTCATGTTTAGGATTTTAATAATGATTTTGATTTTAGTCTGGGATGTTTAATGAATACTTATTTGGATTGTAATTATAATATTAAAACATTGGTGTTAATTAGTTATAATTATGTAACGTAACGGAAGTGGTCACTGGCCCCTGAAACACATTTGTTGTTACCTAGCTCTGCTTTAATTTAGAAAAAATGTGAAACCTGGTGTTTTCACATTTTCTTAAATTTTGAAGGTAATAAAACTTTATTTAGTATTTTTCCTTGTAATTTGCGCTTAAATCTTTCTTTTTCTCGTAGTCATGGTATAAAATATAGTATGCAACTCTTGAATAAAACGGATTTATATCGAGGGCCATGAATCACTCGCGTCGCTCAGGATTCTACCACTTGAATCACTCGCTATGCTCGTGATTCAATCATCATGAATCACTCCCTACGGTCGTGATTCAGTTGTTAGAATCCTTCACTTGCTCGTGGTTCATCTATGGCCCTCGCTTTAAAACCGTCTTTTATTCACTAGTTGCATAATATACTATTATTATTTTGTTTTAATTACTGTGAATGTAAAGACCTATTTTTTTTTTTTTGTTTTTAGTTTTAATTTAGCTTAGTTTTTAATCGTGGTCTGGCAGTTTGAGTAGTTTATGCGGCCTACTCGAATGTCCTTTCTTTGGTATTGATCGTCGAATCGTTGAGCTCCTTAAATTCTGAGTTGAGCTGCTCGGTTATTGACAAATGCGTGCACTGACTGGACAGGTCCACTCAATCTGGCTGGTTCTTTCCTCAAAAGACAATTTCAGACATCAGTCTACATGGTCTTCACATGATCTAACCAAGTTAAACAACTACTTACTGACTTTAAAAGAGACTGTGACCTCTGAGTTTGTTGCGGCCATTCTTCTCAGAGTAGTCAGATAGGAAACGCTGATCTCATCTAGTTTTAAAAAATATGTTCGACATGTAAAAGTGTTTGTACAAACCAACTTACAGAAAATAAATCATTTATCAACCGTTTTACGGCACTGAAGCGGTGGAACGCCCTTAAGGTTACACTAGTCGAATATTCTTCCATACAAACGTAGTCTAGGGATTATTCCACTGTTTGACAATGTACGTTCAAAATAAAAAGTGATATCAATTTTTCTCATCATTATCTAGCCCTGCATGGAAGCAAAAAAGTTAAAAAATAAAGTATTTGAAAGTTATGAGCGACGAAAGTTTCACATTTCGACACTAATTTTAACGCATTTTTGGGCGCAAATAAATACCATAAGAAGACGGAAAATTGCAAAACGGCCTCCATACAGGAATAGATTAGTAGTTCAACAATGCAAATAATTTTATTTTGAACAGATAGATTTAGTAGTTTTTTCATGATATCTAGACTTCCAAAGGTCTGTTTATAACATTTCGCGCGCTCGGTTTCGTCCTAAATCATTGTCCATTTCGCCTCAAATTTGCAAAAGTGTGTATTCAAAATAAACTTATCTGCATTGTTGAACTACTAATCTATCCCTGTATGGAGGCCGTTTTGCAATTTTCCGTCTTCTTATGGTATTTATTTGCGCCCAAAAATTCGTTAAAATTAGTGTTGAAATGTGGAACTTTCGACGCGCATAACTTTCTAATATTTTCTTTAATTACTTTTTTGCTTCCATACATACTATTTTATTTTGAACGTTCATCGTCAAACAGTGGAATAAACCCTAGACTACGTTTGTATGAAAGAATTTTTGACTAGTGTAACCTTAACAATGTATTTTCTCGCTAATAAACATTGTGATTTGATTTGATATTCGTAAGAATATACAAACCAACATTCCATTATTTATTTTTAACGTTATTCCTACTTACCAATTACAGCTAAAAGGTTAAAAGTGTATCAAACGAAACCACAGTTGACAGATGCGTCATTCTGCAATTATTATGACTAACTTATATAGATTTAATATAATTGGGTAGAAAGGTAACGAATAATTTTGTATGACTATTCTAAAAAAATACCTGATAGCCAAATGTTATTATAGCTTAACAGAAGTGCTTATCATTATGACATTTCCTCAATCTCAAAACTGTACCATTTTTTTTAGTTTTAAGGTTCTTCTATAGATTGTTTATAATCGACTGCATGAAAGTGGTTAAATAATTGTTTGTTGTTAATTGTATAAATTCAAACGGTTAATATGACCAAATACAATTTTTTGTACACCCTGAAAGGCAAAACATGTAGAACCTATTACCAAATGTTATTTTAAGATCATGCAAATCTATTGTATACTCATGTTTTTACAAAAATAAATATCTTATTTATCTTATCTTATTGTTTTTGAAATGAAAAGTTCCTAAGCCGGATTGACAGGTTTTTGTTAAGCGCAATACAAAAAAAAATATTGCGTCTTTTTAGTTCGCCTTTTAAGCAGTCGGGTTTTTGATTTTTTGAATATTTTTTTTTATTTATAGCTAGCTTTCTAGTTATATATTTTTTTAATATTTAGGTACATTTAAACATATAAGTGTTACAAAAACCTTTAATTTTGATACCCCACACGATGGGTTTGGAAGAAAAATATTTTCCACCACAATATGGCGCCCAATATCCGCCATTTTCCTAATGCAGCCAGTGACACTTGCAGGGTTAAGACAAATTGATTGACGTATGAATCATCAAAATCGGCCTACGCGTTTGATCTCTGGAACGCCACATTGGAACAAACATAGACATTCCTAGACTTACAAACACATTACCCTTCTTCGGTAGTCGGGTAAAAATAGGCGCTTTTCGGGTTCATGTCTGCCACAAGCTAAAGTTACAGCGTCATCGTTTTAATTTTTTAATATTTTTTGACTACTGTATCGACTGCCAAAGTACGGATGATGACAGCCACCAACGACTTAACGTGCTTTGCTTAACCTTTGTTATTTTAAGGGTTCCGTACCCAAAGGGTAAAAACGGGACCCTATTACTAAGACTTCACGATCCGTCTGTCTGTCTGTCACCAGGCTGTATCTCATGAACCGTGATAGCTAGACAGTTGAAATTTTCACAGATGATGTATTTCTATTGCCGCTATAACAACAAATACTAAAAACAGAATAAAATTAATATTTAAGGGGGGCTCCCATACAACAAACGTGTTTTTTTTTTGTCGTTTTTTGCTCGATATTAATACCGGCAACAGGTAGACGCTTGAAATATTCACAGAATATTTAGTTGTATATTCACTTCAAAAAATAATAATTATTAAATTAAAATTAAAAAAAATAAGGGGGGCTCCCATACAACAAACGTGATTTTTTTGCCATTTTTTGCGATAATGGTGCGGCATCCTTCATGCGCGAGTCCGACTCGCACTTGGCCAGTTTTTTTTTTATTGTGGTGAAATCCTCATGGATTCCAAACGTCTGAGAAAACGGAGGGTTATGTCCGACTCCAACCGACTAAAACCTTACAGTTCCGCTACCATGAATCGAGGGCCCGGAATCACGCTAACCCCCGACTGGTGGTTTGCTTAAGGTTACACTAGTCGACGGCACGAACTATTTGTGCGCGGGGTTATAATGCATTTTATATCAACCGACAACACGTGCGGAAGAGATAGATGCTGTGATGAGCAGTAAGAAGCTAGTTCGCGTACGAATACACTCTTTTGCAAATTTGTAGCGAAATGGATAATGATTTAGGACGAAACCGAGCGCGCGAAATTTTATAAACAGACCTTTGGGAGTCTGGATATCATGAAAAGCCCAATTCCTTTTTTGAGTGGCAGTAAATAGGTGCCAAGAATAGTGATTCATCTTTTGGGTGTTTTCACCTTGCTGACCAAAATACAAAGCTTCTCGAATAGCAAATGGTACATTGTCTTAATTATCTCTCTAGTATGACTAACTGGACAAAACCAAGGTCATGGTGAATGCCCATGTAACAACCACTCCTATCAATATCGGAGACTACACTCGAAGTTGTAAACTATTATGTGTACCTGGGATAAATGGTCCTCTTGGGTAGGTCTAACTTCGAGAAAGAGCGGCGTTCGGGAACTTCCGCGGTATCTTCTCGTCCAATTTACCACGGTGTCTCAAGACATAAGTCAGTGTGCCAGTAATTACTTATGGGACCGAAACGTGGTCGCTCACAATGGGCCTTATTAGAAAGATTAAAGTAACCCAAAGTGCAATGGAATGGGCTGTGCTCGGAGTTTGCCCGAAGAATTGCAAAACTTAAGTGGCAGTGGGCAGGGCACATTTCTCGCAGAACGGATGGCCGGTGAGTGGGGGCGAAAGTTCTGCGGAATGGCGACCGCGAACCGGAAGACGTTGCGTTGGAAGACCTCCCACTAGGTGGACTGATTGATAACCTGGTTAAGGTTGCGGGAAGGCGCTGGTTGCGAGAGTCACAGGACCGGTCAATGTCGCAACGCCTGGGGGAGGCCTATGTCCAGCAGTGGACGTTTTTCGGTTGAAATGAATGATGATCTCTCTAGCCTTTTCCCAACAACTTATGTGGTCCATTGGGGACTGCTTCCAGCCTAACCAGCTGCAGCTGAATATAAAAGAAGATTACATGGAGCCACTGCCCGGCAGATCCCCAAGACCTAAAATTCGCAAATTCATTCTCCGGGACTTCGTCGAGCTTCATTGCCTCAGCGCTTTTCTGGTGGTCGCCACTGTTGATTCTGGTTTTCAGGAGTTGCAGTGATTTGGGATTGGGAATAGTGCGGTGGGATTGTCCCAACCCAGTTAACACAATACCCTTGGTAAGACTGGTAGCCTGATTTTCGAGCTTGTCCACTGTAGTAAAGAAAAACTCCGGTCCTCACGGTTTTTTTTTTGTGTTCGGTAATCCAATGATTTCTCCCACTCTGGGTGAAGCGGGAGTGCGTGCCAGACTTTTACTGACTAAAACCCAACCATGTTCCTTCAGTTGTTTGAGCCAGTGTCAACAAAACTGACGGGGTCCGCTAGGGCCGATGCCTGTCTGGGTCGCGGATAAATTTGAAAGAGAGTTACCGCCCTGGCCCTGGCACAAGCAACTGACGGAACACGGGTGGGTTTTAGTAAGTAAAAGTCTGACACGCCCTTTCGCTTCACCCAGAGCGATGGATGGATGATTTCCCATTTGAAATTCAATCATTTCAAATGGGAAATTCAATCATTTTAGGGCCGCGGTAACTCTCTTTCAAAGGGGAATGCCCATTTTGTAAGGGAACCTGGGCCCCTTTGAAAAAATGGTTGTATCTTGATGAATTTGGTTGTATATTGTAGAAAAAACACGTTATATTCATAATTAGAAAACATTTTTCATCAATTTTAATCGCGGACACGATACCTCATAAAGGGCCTGTGTATGGGCAATCTCCTTTATCCTTAACCAGCTTTCCGCGCCCTCCGCACCTAAGTATGTAAAAAATCCATTCATAATTTGAAATTTAATCAAAAATAAAATTAGAGAAAACATTGAGAATAACCCTCATAATGTCTTCCAGTGAGAGATAATCCATTTAAAGTGTAATGATCAAAATATTGACAAATACAATTCTTAGAAAAAATAAGTTCCTTATAAAAATGGTTATTTTTTCTATCTGATGTTTTTATAAGCAACTTTGAAATCCCCGTGAAAGATAAGACAAGTGATATTCAGTCAATGAAAATATTTCTTTTTGGAAGTCGGTGTCTTTGGTGGGTACAATTTCTTTTCGTTATGGACACCGACTTCTTTTACCGAGTTATTTTTCTCTTTGTAGTGTTTTCACTTGGAAGTCGGTAGTATTTTTTTGCAAAAAAAGTTTTTATTTTTCAATTTTTTTGTTGTACCTAATAGGCAAGTTCTTTAGTAAGGTACCTGTAATGCCAGAATAGATTACCCGAATATCATGAAATTTAAACGTAACCGGTGAAATGAGAGTGTATCAACTACCAAGGTGAACTGTACACATCTGCGTACCCGTTTAGAGCGTACTAGCGTGATCTTATGGAATGAAATGGTATAAACAATCAACAGATATGCGATTGCAGCAATCTGTTGTCGGCAGCAAGCTGAGAGATCTGTCATCATTTATTGAAGAGTTCTGAGAGGTGACCATAAGCTCTTAGAGCGGTATCAATTTGAGATCGAATATGGGACAGATGTGACTTGTATACATCTGTCACTTACCGGATTTACACACCCCCCTGTTGTATATCTCCAAAGTTCTTCATCAGGTCTCCACCAAATTAAAATGGGACCAATTTCGGAACATACTTTTTCAAACAAAAAAAAAAGAATTTTCAAAATCGCTCCAAAATTTACGGAGATATCGGTGAACATACACAAAAAAAAACAAACAGTCTTTTTTTTATTATTATTGATAGGCTCGCGCTTGACCACTATCTCACCTGATGGTAAGTGATGATGTGGTCGACGATGTAGCGCGCTTACCTAGAAGAAACCTATTCACTCTTGACTTAAAGACTCTGCTGCTCCAATTAAAAATTAAAATTAATTTAGATTTTTTATATTTTCCAAATTTAGTAAATTTTTTTTTTTTGTTGGTTTTCTTGCAATGACAAGAATATTAACTTTTCAAAGTATTATATTAGTTTATTTTAATTATTGTGAAAGTGAAGACTATGTGGACCATTTTTTTTGTTTTTATTTTTAATTTATCTTAGTTTTTAATCGTGGTCTGGCAGTTTGAGTAGTTTTGCGGCCTACCCGAATGTCCTTTCTTTGGTATTGTTCGTCGAATCGTTGAGCTCCTTAAATTCTGTGGTGAGCTGCTCGGTTATTGACAAATGCGTGCACTGACTGGACAGGTCCACTCAATCTGGCTGGTTGTTTCCTCAAAAGACCATTTCAGACATCAATCTACATGGTCTTCACATGATCTAACCAAGATTTTTGTCTGGACTTTAAAAGAGACTGTGACCTCTGAGTTTGTGTCGGCCTTTCTTCTCAGAGTAGTCAGATAGGAAACGCCGACCTCATCTAGTTTTAAAAATATGATCGGCATGTAAAAGTGTTTGTACAAACCAACTTACAGAAATAAAATCATTTATCAGTTATCCCAGGTTGTAGCTCTCAGGAAATACAGACTCCGGCACTACAAGTCGAACATAGAAACTCCTCCTTTTTGGTAAGTCGATTAAAAATGTCACAAATATATGGGAATTGCAAATGTCATGTGATCAATCCCTTATATTTTGGTATCTTGAACATAGTCTTTGCTGATACAACGACACAGTCTAGAGCCTCCGAAACGTAATTCTTCATTTAGTACCCGAGTGCCGATGGGATTTCCAATCGGCAAAAATTACAGATCAATACATATAATAAATCTGTAGAAAAAATATTTTTGTACATCGAAAACATTTCCAAAAAAAATAGCCAGGGTGTTAAAGGATAACCAACAGAACCCATTTTTGGAATTTTTGTCTGTTTGTCTGTTTATTTGTGCACGCATCACGTGAAATGTACGAAACCAATGTAGATAACTTTTATACATAAAAATTGTGCGTAACTTGAAGAATTACTTAGTTTTTGTTTCATCGCAATTGGTTCTCTCAATCAAAAGTTAGATGCATTTAAAGTGTTCAAGAAGTAAAATGATCACAACACACGTAATTCAGATAATCGGACAGTTGAAATCTATACTCGATAGATGGCGTTGTGCATTTAAAGTCATTTTCTGAATCGCGGTGTTAAGATTCTACGCGAAAGAATGACACTAGAAAAAAAATTGGTACGTAGTAGTGTGTAGGCATGTAGGTAAGTGGGTAGGGTTGGCTTGGCGGACATATGACGGGAGCGAAGCCGCCCGCGGGCACAGCTAGTTCCAAATAAGTTGTCTTTCATATTGCTGATGAATTCTCAAAAATCCTTCCTTAGTGCTAACCTTAGTCTGTTAGTCATGGAACACTAGTGCAAAATTCACGATTCTTTTTAGACCCAGCGGTATAGTTATGCGTTAAGCCGTTGGTCCCGGCTGTCATTTGAAGATCTTTGACAGTCGTTACGGGTAGTCAGAAGCTTGAGATCTGACACCAGTCTTGCCAAGGGGTACCGTGTTACCCAGTTACTGGGTTGTGGAGGTCAGATAGGCAGTCGCTCCATGTAAAACACTGGTACTTAGCTGAATCCGGTAAGACTGGAAGCCGACCCCAATATAGTTGGGAAAAGGCTAGGCAGATGATGGTATAGTTATGCGTTGTTAATAATAATTAAAGTTAAATAAATAAAGTTATTAACTGAAATGAATAATCTTCTTCTTTTTTACCCGACTACGGCGAAGCCAAAAGTTTGTTTATTTGTTTTGGTTATGATTTTAGCAGTCTATGTATGATTGTATTTACGTGTGTTTCTCCGTAGCGCCTAAACTATTTATATGATTTTGATGAATAAGGTGTCAATCGAAACGTGTTTGGGGCCCCGGTAAGATAGAATAAAAAAACAATTTAAAAAATTTTGCTTCGGGGAGGGTGTGGTCACCTCTGGTGTCAGAGTTAATTATGCCGCCTCTGGGAACCTCACAGGCCTCTGAGTTAATTATGCCGCCTCTGGGAACCTAACAGCGCCTCTGGGAACCTCACAGGCCTCTGATTTAACTATGCCGCCTCTGGAACCTCACAGGCCTCTGATTTAACTATGCCGCCTCTGGGAACCTCACAGGCCTCTGAGTTAATTATGCCGCCTCTGGGATCCTCACAGGCCTCTGAGTTAATTATTCCGCCTCTGGGAACCTCACAGGCCTCTTAGTTAATTATGCCGCCTCTGGGAACCTCACAGGCCACCGAGTTAATTATGCTGCCTCTGGGAACCTCACAGGCCTCTAAGTTAACTATGCCGCCTCTGGGAACCTCACAGGCCTCTGATTTAACTATGCCGCCTCTGGGAACCTCACAGGCCTCTGAGTTAATTATGCCGCCTCTGGGATCCTCACAGGCCTCTGAGTTAATTATTCCGCCTCTGGGAACCTCGCAGGCCTCTTAGTTAATTATGCCGCCTCTGGGAACCTCACAGGCCACCGAGTTAATTATGCCGCCTCTGGGAACCTCACAGGCCTCTAAGTTAACTATGCCGCCTCTGGGAACCTCACAGGCCTCTGAGTTAATTATGCCGCCTCTGGGAACCTCACAGGCCTCTGAGTTAATTATGCCGCCTCTGGGAACCTCACAGGCCTCTGAGCTAATTATGCCGCCTCTGGGAACCTCACAGGCCTCTGATTTGGCTATATCAGACTTACATTAACTATATAAATTCTGTTTCCTCACGATGTTTTCCTTCACCGTTGCCTGTGATGTCTAAGATAAACTAGTACATATGAATTTGAAAAGTCATATTGGTACTTGCCCATTTTAATTTGGTGAAGATCTGATGAAGAACTTCGAAGATATACAACAGAACTCTTCAATAAATAACGGCAAATCTCTCGGGACTGCTGCAATCGCATGTCTGTTTATTGTTTATACCGTTTCATAACATAACATCACGCCAGTACGCTCTTAAGGGGTAAGCAGATCTCTCATTTGATCGGTTTTGTTCATGTTTGATGATATTCGGGTAATCTATTCTGGCGTTATAGGAAACATACTAAACAACTTGTCTATTAGGTAGGTACAACTATAAAGTGAAAATAAAAAAAAACTTTTTTACAAAAAAATACTACCGACTTCCAGAAAACTACAAAGTGAAAAATAACTTTATTTTTGGAAGTCGGTGTCCATAACGCAATGAAATGGTACCTACGAAAGAGCGTTGGAGCCGTTTCCGAGATTCAGATTATATATATACACTAGCTGTGCCCGCGGCTTCGCTCCCGTCAACTGACTGCCTACCCTATCCTACCTGTGTTCCTGCCTACCCTACTTATCTACCTACAATTTTTTTTTCTAGGGTCATCATTCATTCGCGCAGAATCTTAACACCGCCATTCAGAAAATTATTTCAAATGCACAACGCTATCTATCGAATATCGAGTTCAACTGTCCGAGTATCTGAATTGCGTGTGTTGTGATCATTTTACTTCTTGAACACTTTAAATTCACCTAACTTTTGATTGAGTGAACCAATTGCGATGAAACAAAAACTCAGTAATTCTTCAAGTTACGCACATTTTTTACGTATAAAAGTTATCTATATTGGTTTCGTACATTTTACGTGATGCGTGCACAAATAAATAGACAAACAGACAAAAATTCTAAAAATGCTCGAAATAGGTTCTGATGGTTATTCTTTAACACCCATGCAATTTTTTTTTATTAAATATTTTCTATATACAAAAACGACTTTTCTACAGATTTATTATATGTATATTGATGATTATGATATGTAAATCAAAGAATAAATTTTGCAAACAAAACTGTCCAAAAGGAGGTTCAATATTGATATTCTAGCGCCGAGCTCCGTACGCTGGCCGTACTGCGATAAAATTGGAGAATATTTTTTTTTTTTGGAACGAAGTTCCTTATCGCGCGTTGCGAAAGGGGGCTTGACGGAAAATTTTTGGCGAAAAGGTGTAATGACACTTTTTGCTATAGTTGTAAGCCGTGCGGAGTGCGCGTGTTTCCTGCGTGTTCTAACCTGTAGGCCATATATATTTGTATATAAATTTAGTTTCTTAACGCCAGACGTGCAAAACCCTCCACCACAGGCCGACTCGAGTCGACACTACTCGAAAACCGACCCCAAGCCGCCCCTAATAACGAACCGGCGATCAAATCAGAAAACCTAAAAACCATATCTCGGAAACGGTTGGAGCTAGAAAATATACGAACGACCGAACCAACTATTCAAATTGTAAAATCCACATTTGTTAACCGTCACCTAGCGCCATCTGTCGCCATCAGCTGGTATTAAAAAACATTAATTTAAGAAATTAAATTCTATCTCGGAAACGGGAGGAGATAGGCCAAATCTGACAACAGATTAGAATATACTATAAATATGTAATAAATATAGTATATTTGTCGGAGTATGTTTCTGTAGCTGATACAGTGATCCGCGCAGTGGAATTAAGAAAGAAACATTGTTTTAACAGTTTAATTATTATGAGAAAGAAAAATATATACACATTACGACAAACAGTTATAGATGAGTGACAGCGTCAAATTATTGCAATGGCCAGTACTAAATCAATGCTTGTTACCAATCTCCTTCACTCCTCCTTAACAGGCATTGTTACCGGCACCTCTTAACCTACCAGCACGTCTAACATTAATCGCACTGTTACACATCAAACTCACGCAACAGGACCCATCCCCATACCTCTTACACAGAACTCAAGCTTCCCTTTCGTTAAGGGTTTAGTCATCACATCTGCAATCATAGACTCGGTCTCTACATACTTCAGATCTATGGTGTTGTTCTGTAAGGCTTCTCTGACAAAGTGTACTCTGAGATCAATGTGTTTAGTTTGTTTATGGTGTGAACAGTTTTTAGCTATCGCCATAGCTGACTGACTATCACAGCTGAACACAATTGTTTTCTGAAGACCAGTAAGCTCTTCAAAAAATCTCCTCAGAAACGTTGCTTCTCTTGCAGCGTTGGATAAACTTATGTATTCGGCTTCGGCGCTAGACAAAGCTACAACAGTTTGTTTTCTGCTTTCCCAATTCACAGATGCAGAGCCGAATTTAAATACATATCCCGAATAAGACTTTCTGTCGGTGATATCACCTCCATGATCTGCATCGACAAAAGCTTCAAGATCTCGCTCACATCGTTTGAAGTGAAGTCCAAAACTCTTGGTACCCTTTAAGTACCGCAGCACTCGCTTAGCTGCTTGCCAGTGTACGTCTCCGTAACAACTATTGAACTGACTCAAATAACTTGTGGCATATGCAATGTCAGGCCTTGTACATACTGCTAAGTACATGATCGAACCTAGCAACTCGCGGTAGGGAATATTTTTAGGTGACTCATAGTTTGCTTCTTCTGGTTTACTCAGTTTTAATCCAGGAACCAGTGGAGTAGCTACTGTTTTGCAGTTTTCCATGTTGAACTTTGTCAATACTTTCTCTAAATATCCTTCTTGGTCCAACGTAACCGTATCAACCGACTGTCGAAGTCGCATTCCTAAAAACAGTTCCGCTTTGCCGAGATCTCTCATCTCGAACGTATCCATCAGTTCTTTCTTTATCTGTAACATTTCACTCTTGTTGTTCCAGAATATCAGGATGTCATCAACGTACACAGCCAGTATGATTAATCTGTGTTGGCTTTTCCTAACATAGACACATGGTTCATTTCCCAGTTGTTGGAATTTCATGGTCTTCAATGCTGAATCCAACCTCTCGTTCCATGCTCGTGGCGCCTGTTTCAGGCCATACAAAGACCTCTTCAATAGACAAACATAGTCTTCTTTTCCCTTCTCTTCGCACCCCTCTGGTTGCTTCATGAATACTTTCTCGCTAATGAATCCATTCAGGAAAGCAGTCTTCACGTCCATTTGATCAATATGCAGTTTCTTCTCTGCGGCTAAGGCCAAACATAAACGTAGCGAGCTGTGCCGTATCACTGGTGAGTAGGTGTCTGAAAACTCGATTCCTTCTCTCTGTTTGAATCCTCTCGCTACAAGTCTTGCCTTGTATCTTTGTTTATTTCCAGCTTCAGACTTTATCTTGAGAATCCATTTAGAGTCAATCACATTCTGTCCAGATTCCCGTTTCACTAGCTCCCACGTCTTATTCTTCTTAAGGGCGTCTAGCTCCTCCCTAATTGCCTTCTGCCACTGCATTTTATTTTTCCCTGTTAGTGCGTCCTTCACCGATATAGTGTCGTCTAGATGTATAGGCTCACTGTCTACGTGATACAGAACTGCACCCGGAATCTCTCTCGGCGTCCTGTTTCGTACAGGATACCTCCGATCAGTCGCTTCCTCATTTGCTATTGCTCTAATCTCCTCCGAAACGGCTGTATCAGGAGTATCTACTACTGAGATTTCTACCTCGTCTGCTGAGGTGTACTCCTCATCCTCAGACTGGAGAGAGCTTCTATCTCTGCCGCCACCTCCTCCTTGACGCGGCGGTTCTATTCCAGTACTGGGCTGCGCAGGTGGTGCCTCACCACTGAGTACGTCCGCTACTGGTACCACTAATGAAGGCCGAGATTTCTTGCCTTGGTTGCCAGCTGGAGTATTTTCAAAAAATACAACGTCACGCGCTTTGTGCACATTGTGTGTAACGGGGTCAACTAGTCTATACGCCTTTGTGTTCTCTTCATATCCTACATGAATAAGCTCCTTACTCTTAGGATCCCATTTCTTGCGTTTCTGGTCAGGAATATGCATGTACGCCTTACATCCAAAAACTTTTATGTGGCTTACATCTGTTTTCTTGCCAGTCCAGGCTTCTTCTGGCGTCATGTTTTGGACAGCGATTGTTGGTGAGCGATTCTTCAAATAAACCGCATGTCTGACGGCCTCCGCCCAGAAGCGCTCATCCAAATCTGCTTCCTGTAACATACTCCTGCTTTTCTCGCAAATTGTCCTGTTCGCTCTCTCCGCGCATGGGTTCATCTGAGGAGTATACTCAACAGTTAGTTGGTGTACAATACCATTCTCTTTGGTAAATTGTTTCATCTCCTGATTGACATACTCTTTCCCGTTATCTGTACGGATAGCTTTCAGTTTCTTGCCGGTCTGTGTCTCTACGAGAACCTTAAACTCTTTAATTTTCTCTACGGCCTCACTCTTTCTCCTGAGTGCATACATGAAAGTCTTCCGCGTTTTATCATCAATGAGTGTCATAAAGTATTTAAAACCTGTAAACGATTCAACACTCATAGGTCCACAGATATCAGAATGTACGAGCTCCAGTACATCCTTGGCTCTAGAAGCCTTCTTCTTTGGAAAAGGCTGCCTAGTCTGTTTGCCTAATAGACAAGCAACGCATTCTAACTTATTATTAGAATCTGGGAAACTCACCCCGTTTGCTAACTTATCTCTCATTAGTTTTAGATTGCGTACTCCTAGGTGGCCCATCCTCCGATGCCACAACTCCAGTGACTCATCTTTGTTTACGCCAAGGGCCAGCGCCGCCGCCGGCGCCGTGCACTGTGGATAGTGTTTAAGTTTGTAAATACCTCTCTCTTCCATACACCTAACAGTCACTTTGCCTTTCACTACGCAATCATCCGAGTCATATATCTCACATCCAGCCTTTGAAAATACTACTATCCTACCTCTCTTCACCAATGTACTCACGCTCAGTAAGTTCACTGACAGGTCAGGTACATACATAGCTCCTGCTACACATACATTCTTTCCATTTTTACTTACCACATCTCCTTTTCCTATACCATATACTTTACCGCCATCCGCACATGAAATCTCTATCTTATCATGCTTTACATAGTTCCTCAACCACTCCTTATTATACGTCATGTGATCTGATGCTCCCGTATCCACGATGAACTCGTATCTGCTCGAGGAGCTAGACGTCGCCATGGCACAGTGCAGCGCTCCATCGTCCACAGAGTCCACCGCTGTATGCACTTCTGTGTGCATCGTAGAGTGCGCCGTCGCCTTCTTGAGGGGATTATCCGGGCAGCCTCTAGCTTTGTGCAGCGTAGAATCACAAATGAAGCATTTCGTGGTCTTCTGAGATGGTGGTCCACGCTTCTGTCGAGATTTATTTGGTACTCTCTTGGATCTGGAGGTAAGGGCTGCTTCACTCTGGTTTGACTCACTATTACTTCGGTATGTAGTCAACTGAAGCAGTTTAGTTTTCACATAGTCTGTGGTAAGTGTAATTGTTGTGTTCTCCAGGGCTAGTTTCATGGGCATGAACTCTTCCGTCAGCCCCTGTAGCATCAAGGTGGCTAATAACTCGTCATCGATCTCTTTGCCAAGGTCGTTCAGTTGTTGGCTTACATTCATGACCTCTGTCACGTAATCGGGCACTGAGGTAAACTGCTCTAGTTTTATGCTTACAAGGCGGGATAATAATCTACACTTATTATTGATTCCCTTGTCTTCATACGCTGACCTCAGGGCGTCCCAGGCTTGTTTTGCCGTTTTAGCACTCTTCACATGGACCTTGCAACTTTTGTTGATCATTAGACAAATCTTCGCTCTAGCCTTTTGATCTTTTTTCACAGCGTTCGCGTCTGCTATGTCTGGTTCGGCCTTGATGTAATTCCATAGCTCATCATGAACTAACACGCACTCCATGTCAAACTTCCAGTTTGCATAATTTGAACTACCATCTAGTATCTCTATCGACGGTAATCCACCCGAACTAGATGACGATTGCTGCGCGCTATCGCCTGTTGCAAAGGTTTTTGTGGACATTATTGTAGAGATTTTTCTACACTTTTCTTCTCAAAGTTGCACAAATTCTTTTCGGTGCTGACTCCATAACCTGTCGGAGTATGTTTCTGTAGCTGATACAGTGATCCGCGCAGTGGAATTAAGAAAGAAACATTGTTTTAACAGTTTAATTATTATGAGAAAGAAAAATATATACACATTACGACAAACAGTTATAGATGAGTGACAGCGTCAAATTATTGCAATGGCCAGTACTAAATCAATGCTTGTTACCAATCTCCTTCAATATTCTAAAGGAACTTCGTTCCATCCGGGTGTCCCTTGACACCTCTCAAGTTTTTTTTATTTAAGATGGGTTTGCTCTTGACTCTAGTCTAGGTCAAAGGTGACAGAGACAGAGTCGACGATGGAGTGAGAATTAAATTATTAATTAATTAAATTATTCTTTACGTAGATTCAGAACATTCCTTTCATCATAATGTTCATCAAGTCCTCCATAGCGCAGGTGTATTGGCACCTGGAGCACTCTAACAAGTGGGGTCATCCTCTGGACATATGTATCAGATAGGTCTGTACAACCCCACTTTGCCAAGTTTTATTTGCAGCCACCTACCTGGGTGCGCAACCGATTGAGTGCTTCCATATACGTCACTGCAGTTCATGTCCAGATGATAGGTGTTCGATGGGGCTTAGATTGTATAGTGTGGTTTAATTTTTTCCGTCTGAAAACAGGCCGTTTTTTTTTTATTGATTATTTATTGACTATTTTTAAATACCTTTTTTTTTTTTAATTGACAAGAAGAAGACTATAGGCTCGCGCTTGACCACTATCACACTTGATGGTAAGCGATGATCTGGTCGACGATGAAGCACGCTTGCCTAGAAGAAACCTGCTGAAGCGAAAGTAAGTTGCTGACCTACCTTGAAGACAACAATCTCCTCAGTGACCGTCAATATGGCTTTCGCCGGGGACGGTCAACTGGCGATCTTCTTGTGTATGTCACGCACTGCTGGGGCGAAGCCATCGAGAGACACGGCGAAGCACTTGCTGTTTCGCTTGATATCTCGAAGGCCTTTGATAGGGTCTGGCACGCGAGTCTACTCAGTAAGCTTCCTGCTTATGGCATCCCCGCTGGTTTTTGTAGCTGGATATCAGACTTCCTCAATGAACGGTCGATCCGAGTGGTCATTGACGGCTGCTCCTCTGACTTCATGGCTATTGATGCCGGAGTACCTCAGGGGTCTGTTCTCTCTGCAACTCTTTTCCTGCTACACATCAATGACCTACTTCTATAACACGAATAGCGTTGGCTACGATGGCATTGCCACAAAAATATTGAAAGCAGTCGCACCTGAAATATGTGCTCATTTGTGTTTCATAATTAATCTTTGCATAAGTGCAGGTGTATTTCCTGATGCATTAAAGAAATCTATAGTGAAACCTCTATATAAGAAAGATAGTCACGAATTAATGATAAATTACAGACCGATCGCGCTTATCCCAGTAATATCTAAGGTGTTCGAAAAATATATATCTCGTGAAATGAATATCTATTTAGAAAAATATAATATTTTAAGTGACGAACAAAAGGGATTTCGAAAAAATTAAAGTATAAATTTAGGACGTGTTTCGGCTGAAACGATGATGATGATGATGAAGTGATTAATACGGCATTATTCATAATGCTCGGTCAATTTGAAAAATGCCCAATTAGAGGAGGCAATATGATAAAAACTATTGAAATGATTAATTTTTTTGGGCTTTATGACTAATGCCCATCACTTATTGACCGGGGTAATAATAAATTGTAGGTAGTTCTAAAAACTAAAAAACACGCTTTAATGTTAAATTGAACTAAAAAGTCGCTAATCCTGAAGATCTTGGTAAGGCTAATGGGACAAACTATTTAAACACGGTACGGCGCACGGTACGAGTAGATTCAACTTGTATTACTTGTAAATTTTTATTTCAAAAAGTGTCGCTTATTGGCCTAGTTGAATAAATATATTTGACTTTGACTAAATTATTGCATTGTCATCGGTCCTTGATAGGTGTGCAAAGTTTCAAATCAATCCCACGTTTTGAAGGGGGTGAAAATCACGTTCAAAGATTCCGTTACAGTGATACATAGATACATACCAAGCTAATAAAAGCGTGTTAAAAAAATATGTGTTCTTATTAATATTTTAATGTTGACATTGGTTTTAATTTATTTATTTATATATTTAACTTACACACACTATCTTACAGGTTGAACCCAATACAATAGAGTGGTTAAAATCTTAATCTAAAATCAGACTTTACATAAATGTATAATAATTATATAAACCTAAACTTCTAACACTATTAAAATCTTCTAAACTAATATAAAATAAAACTTTACGTATCTAAATTTTAATTATAACTAACAAAACTCTTGCGAATTTACTCCTATTGCACGAAAATATGTCCAGCCTCTCATGTAATTCGTTGAGCACACAGATTGTGCGGGTGAGAGGTGTTTTTGGCAATAGATTGGTTCTAGCAGCAGGCACGGCCAGCAGTGGCGGCCGCCGCCGCCTCCACACGTGCCGGTCTGGCACGCACAGCTTCAGGTGACGCAGCACACCCGGGTTATGTACTACTCCACGCAGGAGCTTTAGTGCATATGCCGCGAGTGTAAATTCACGGCGCACTCCGAGTTCGTTGTACCCCACCATTCCCAGTACAAACAGTGCAGGATACATTAGCGGGTAAAATGGGTAAACTCCATAAAGTTTGAAATACAAGTGTCTTGTAAATTTATTTTGTACTCGCTCCAGCATGACATTGTATATTATAGAATAGGATACGATTACTATTAAGGCGCCGATTCCCTTGAGTAGCTGATTTTAAAATGAGAATCACGTCTAAATGGCTAGGCGTAATTTTATGAAAAAAAAAAAAAAGTTATATAAGACTATTTTGTTAATAATTTGATTTGAGCAAATTTTTAGTTTTATTCGTATTACTTAGTGTAATTAATTTGTAAAGTTATGTCTAAAACGGACAAAAACACGACAATCACACCAAAACCGTTGGGCGTATTTTAATGAAATTGACACCATCTCAAAGGCAATTTAATTATCTACATTTTGATCTGAGGCTTTTTTTTTAAAGTCATAGAATAATAAGGAAAGTACAAAAAACTACTACATTTTGGGTCGCGCGGGTGTGAAACGAGTGCGCGTTTCGTTCCCTCAAGGTCGTTGGCGTTAGTCGTCGTCTTAAGGCGCCTCCCCGAGCAAAACGCCGCGCAAGTCGTTTTTGTGCAGTTTTTAAGAGCTATCTACTCTTTATTTAAAAAGAAATATCAATTAATAAAAATACATTAAATTTCTACATAATGTTGATTCTAAAATGGTAGTACACTTTTTTTTTAAAGAGTTGTAAGTATCACTAATCTCTTTCCAACAACAACATAAAAATGAGTAATAATTATTGATAGCATGCATCTCCTCGTGTGTGTGTTTTGTACTAACACTAATGGATAGACAATTTGATAACGAACATTTTGTAAGTCTTATTTTTTTCAAAAGTCAAATATTCGATTTTATAAAGATTTTATTTCTAAAATCTGGGCGTATTAACTACTGTAATTCATGCGCCACCAGTGCCGCTAGGCCAATAGGAATGCTCAAATCTCATGCTGATTTTTTGGTCAGGGTACGGCCTTAAAGCAACAAAGTCGGGGTGCCCTAAGCTTTCGAGTTGTCAAATTGCCCAACCGTTACGTAAAAATATTCATAATGAACAGACAATTTGTTAAATATAGCAGTTTAAATCAGTATTCATTACATTGCCCGATTTAACTTGACTAGAGTCAATTATATAAGTTCATAATGTCCGGGCATTATACATAGTGCATATATTAATCACTTGGTCCATGATATACAGGGTGGCCAAAAAGTCGTGGATCAAACGCAACTATGTTTAATAAGAATGGGGTCATCATATGCAAAAAATGTCCTACGGGAGGTCCTTAAGCCCTGCAGAGTTTATTTTTAAATAGGCCTAACCGAGTTTTATGGTTAGGTTAACTAGTGGGGTGAGATAGTGGTCAAGCGCAAGCCTATCTTCTTCTTATATATAAAAATGAATCGCAAAATGTGTTGGTAAGCGCATAACTCAACAACAACGCCTGGACCAATTCGGCCAATTCTTTTTTTTAAATGTTCGTTGAAGTTCAAAGATGGTTTTTACGTTTTTTTTTTTTTTTTTTTTTTTTAAGTGTAGGGTAGGTGTAGGGTAGGTGTAGGGTAGGTGCAGGGTAGGTGTAGGGTAGGTGTAGGGTAGGTGTAGGGTAGGTATAGGGTAGGTGTAGGGTAGGTGTAGGGTAGGTGTATCTTGGTGTTTTTATGGCAAAACGAAGTTTGCCGGGAAAAGCTAGAAATCAGAAATCAGAAATATTTTATTTGTGATACATAGGTACAGAGGTTGGTCATATTTGTTATTAAAGTTCGCTATGATCTGCCAACTATAGGCATACAAAAAGAATTAATTACAATTTTTACACTCAGCAAGTAATAAAAACAAATAATAATAAAATAAACAGAGCTTACTCGCACTGAACTACAAATTAATTACATAAATGATTACATTATTTCACTTCTATAAGTACAATTATGTCAAAATGCCAAAAGATAAAAAATAAAAGAATTAAGTTATTGTCAAAGAAGAAGATTAAGTTAAAAAACTATTTGGTAAGTAAATGTCAAAATAATTCCATTTAACAAAAAAAAAAAAAAAATATGAATTATAAATTTAATATTGTCAAAGAATCAAATTATACAATGTTACAACAATCAAGTCAAAGCAATTTGTTAATGTCAGAATAATTCGGCATTCAAATTAAGTATGATTTGTAATTACAATATCGTCAAGAAAAGCAATTGCAATTGCCTACAGAATGTCAAAATTTATCTGATAAAAAGTCTGATACAGTATAATAACACTTTTGACACAGCATACCTCTCAGTTTCTGTTTAAATAGATTAAAATTAAGTTTTTTAAGCTCTTTCGGTAGTTTATTAAATATAACTGGTGCCATGTGAAAGACACTTTTATACATTAAGGCAGTATTCGCTCTTGGTACACACAGACGACTTTCGTCCCTTTGGGTTCGATTGGAAGCTACAGATGCTAAGGTATATAAATGAGGATTTTGTTTAACGAAAGTAGCTATTTCAAATATATAGAGTGACGGTAGTGGTAGAATATTGTGCTTTTTAAAGAAAGGCACACAGCTCTCTGTTGATTTTAAACCAAACATAGCCCGAATGCAACGTTTCTGTGCTTTAAAGGCAAGCTCTTTGTCGGTGGAATTCCCCCAAAAAATTATACCATATCTCAGAACAGATGCTACCAGCCCATGATACGCAATTAAAAGGGCACTACGATTTATTTTATATGCAAGTGTATGTAGGGCATAAGCAGATTTACTCACCCGCTTGCATAGTTGTTGAATATGCGTCTTCCAGGTCATTTTGTCATCAATATGTAAGCCCAAAAATTTACAACTGTCTACTTCCTCTATTGTTTGCATGTTATAATTTACATTTAGGTTATTAGGGGCCGGTAAACGCTGTCTAAAGTTCATTAATTTAGTTTTGCTTAAGTTGGCTTTAAGATTATTAGCACTAAGCCAATTCATGACTGAGCTCAATGTGTTATTTATGTCAGCTCCATAAGTATATTTGTCTTTACATTTTATCGTTACTGTACTGTCGTCCGCAAAAAGAGTCATAGGATTATCAGTGGCATCAGGTAAGTCATTGATGTACAATATAAAAAGTGGTGGTCCTAGAACGGTTCCTTGAGGAACACCATAGTTAAGTTGACGTTCACATGATCCAAATGTTTCTTCTTTTTTTGTTAGGATATTCACTCTAGTCAATTCAGTGTATTGAAGACGGCCTTTGAGGTATGATTCAAATAATTTCAGAACATTACCTCTTATTCCATAATCATTAAGTTTATCCAATAATATATCATGCTCAACGTAATCGAAAGCCTGTGTCATATCCATGAATATAGAGCAGACAGGTATTTTTTTATCAACATTAACCATAACAAAATCCAGAAAGTCATATATGGCCATATTTATGGATTTGTTGTGTCTAAAACCTTTTTGTTCATTTGCTAGAATATTGTTACTTTCTAAATAGTTATTAAGTTCCCTGTAAATATATTTTTCGAAAACTTTGGAAATAACTGGAACTAAGGCAATAGGTCTATAGTTTTCAAGGCATTCTCTAATATCTTTTTTGAAAATTGGTTTTATAATAGAAGTTTTTAATTTGTCAGGGTAAATTCCAGCTTCAATAGATAGATTTATCAGATAGGATAGATGAGCAGAAATATTCGTAGCTATATATTTCAAAACTTTAGTTGATATGCCATCATAACCTACACTATTCGTATTTTTTAAACTCCTAATAATCTGCAATACATCGTGTGGCAAGCATGGTTTCAAAAACATAGACTTTTGCTTAGTAGACATGTAAGATTTATACTGCATGTTGAGTGAATCATCCTTAGGTACTATTTTATCGATGAAATAATTATTAAAAGCATTAGATATTTCGCAAGGGTCAGTTATTATTTTGTCATTTATTTTAATGCTAGTTATAGTCTCATTTGGTAGATTTTGCTTAGATTCGTTTATAATTTTCCATGCCGATCTACTTTTATTATCCGACACGTTAATTAAATGATTATTTTGTGCGCGCTGTGTTAATTTGATTACTTTTTTATATCTTTTTGAAAATTCTATCAGTTTAGTTTTATTTATCTGGCTAGGTTTCTTCCTGTATTGCCATAGAAGATCACGTTTTTTGATACTACAAGTCTTGATTCCTCGTGTTATCCACTTAGCTTTACGATGTGTATTTATGGTAATATATTTAAATGGAAAGCAAAGATCATAAAATAACTTAAACAAATCACTGAAAGCATTATAGGCCAAATTTGGATCAGAGACCGAGTACATTTCCGAAAAAGACAATTTTACTATACAATTTCTAAACTTCTTAAGATTTTCCTCACAGTAATCATTACGCTTAATTTTCCAGCTTTTTATCAGGCACACTTTTTTGACCTGACACCTCAATATCTGAGCCGTGTGGTCAGATAATGCAAAGTCAATCACTTCAGCTTTACACTTATTGTGGTAGTTGTGAGCAAAGTTATCTATACATGTTTTGCTGATTTTTCTGGTAGGTTCGGTTATCTTAAGTCTTAGGTTATAATTAAGAAGTAAACATTCAAATTCAGAGGTGATATTATTTTGTTTTAACATATCAATATTAAAATCCCCAGCTATTACAATTTTGTGCTTATTATAGATTCTATTTACATATTTGAGCATCTTATCCAATCTTTCAAAGAAATTACTCAAGTTACCAGCAGCCGGAACCCTATATAAACAGATAATAATAACTTTATAGTCTATTAGTTCTATTGCAGAGCATTCAAAAGTTGAGCACTCAGTGAATAATACCGACTTTGGAATCGCTTTCCAATGATGACCTTTCTTCACGTAGATACACGACCCCCCTCTGTTAGAATTACTTCTGCTAAAGTAGGCAGCTATGCAAAAATTGGGTATCATACATATATCTTCATGACCCGACATCATAAAATGTTCAGTCAGACAAATAACATCAATGTCAGTTTTACTATCCGAAAGTTCTTGTAAGCAGATCGCCAATGCATCCGACTTGTTCCTTAAACCTGCAATATTCTGGTGCAGTATGGTGATATATTTATGACCGAAAAAGCTTCTGCGGAGTAGGTTTTATGATGTTATTTTGATACGGTGAGATTTCCTTTCCTCGGTCAACTCCACACTCACAGCTAGTGATGGAGGATTCTATATAAACTATCATTCTATAAATATCCTTGAACAATAATTGCATTCCAAAATTATTTATCGCGCCAGTGCGTCTGTCGAACATCGTGTCGTCATATGCCAAATTCTCGTTGCTGTCCAAAAAGTAAGCATGTTTGTGAGTAATAGTATCCAAATATAATAAATTGTTGAAAGTTTCTACTCTCGAATTGTACAAGTAGTTGTTTGTAAAGAACTTGTACGTAGGTGTGCAGATAATTATATTAGTATTTGTGATTTCTTGCAGGACTTGTCTTATCTGTATTATACCATCTAAATATCTATTTGTAACTTTAAAGTCCTCTTCACCTAGTAGAATAACGCAGAAGTCCAGTGAAGTGAAATTCGCTAACTTTTCTTTAATACCTTTTAATAAAACTTGCATACTCGTATGGGGTGTGATGTAGTGACAAAGTTCACAATTCTCAAAAACGTTTTCTGCAATATTAAGCAAGTTATTCTTGTTGTCTGTGCTTATAATACATATTTTGTTACGTTTAGAATATTTATTTACTGTATTCTCTCTTTGTAGTGTTGGTTTATTAATATAATTTATCTTCGATTTCGGTGTTTCTGTTTGAGTTTGTTTATTGGTTTTATTGCTATTACTTTTTGAGCTGGGCGGTTTAAGTTTGGCGGGAGTCAAAGTTACTTTCTTATAAAGATCATTATTTTTACTTAATTTTTCGTTTAAGGACTTGAGCTAGTGTTAAATAAGAATGGGGTCATCAGCTGCAAAAAAAAATCCTACGGGAGGTCCTTAAGCCCTGCAGAGTTTATTTTTAAATAGGCCTAACCGAGTTTTATGGTTGGATTAACTTTGGCCTTGCTACGAATGAACGTCCTCGAAAGATATCAAAGCCACGCATAGTCATGGGTAATATATTTTTAGAACCCCTTTAAATGCGCCAAAACTTGTAATACAAGGTCACTTTTTGGTAGAGTATTTTTTTTCACAGTGGGTTCTGAAGTAAATAAAAAGTTATGATTTGAGAAAAAAAAAATCGTAAAACTTAATAATATCTTAAATCATTTTGACCATGTCATCTTAAACACTTATATAATAAATAGCGTGTCTAACGCAAGTACTCATCAGTACCAATCTAGTGAAAAATATACAGAATGTAGATTTCGAATTTTAATAACAATTAGTAAAACCAGCCAAGTACGAGTCGGACTCGCGCACGAAGGATTCCATACCATTATCGCGAAAAAAATAACACGTTTGTTTTATGGGCTCCCCACTTAAAAATATACCTATTTTATTCTTCTTTTAGTATTTGTTGTTATAGCGGCAACAGAAATACATCATCTGAAAAAAATTCAACTGTCTAGCTATCACGGTTCATGAGATACAGCCTGGTGATAGACGGACAGACAGACAGACAGACGGACAGACAGACAGACGGATCGCCGAGTCTTAGTAATAGGGACCCGTTTTTACCCTTTGGGTACGGAACTAAAAAAGACAATTTTCTCATAAAAAAAACACAAATAAATTATAACTCTGCAGGGGTTGATCTTAAGGACGTCCCGTTTTTTGCAGCTGATGGCCCCATCTAACCCCTATTTGCGTTTGATTCACGACCTTTTGGCCACCCTGTATATAACCACATTTCAACAGCTATGTTTACGTCCCATGCAAAAGAGTGCGAGCATATATTGCCATCAACGGCACAAGTCGGATTCCGGACTGCAAATGAAAAATTTCCGATGAAAAGACCGACACTGCTCGATATCCGAGAAACGAACCCAGTACCTTTTGTTTTTAATGAATTGATAATTTACTAATTGACATCAAATTTTTTAATGATAATTTATTAATTGACATCTAATTTTTAATGACATTTAAGAGGAAACGAGGGCTGGCTCTCGTCTCTTTCCTGCTCCAATATTGGACCAATTTAAAAGATTTTCCATAAACTGGTAAAGTAAGATATATACTATGTCCCTATGTTTTCCTTTTTAACCGACTTACCAAAAAGGAAAAGGAAAAGGAGGGTTCTATGTTCGACATTTATGTTTTTTTTTTTGTGTATGTTCACCGATATCTCCGTAAATTGAGGACCGATTTTGAAAATTCTTTTTTTGTAGAAAGAGGATGTTTCGAAATTGGTCTCATTTTAATTTAGTGAAGACCTGATGAAGAACTTCGGAGATATACTACAGAATTCTTCAATAAATAATGGCAAATCATTCGGGATTGCTGCAATCGCATGTCTGTTCATTGTTTATACCATTTCATAACATAACATCACGCAAGTACGCTCTTAAGGCCGTGCCCTGACCAAAAAATCAGCATGAGATATGAGCATTCCTATTGGCCTAGCGGCACTGGTGGCGCATGAATTACAGTAGTGAATACGCCCAGATTTTAGAATAAAATCTTTATAAAATCGAATATTGGTCTTTTGAAAAAAATAAAACTTACAAAATGTTCGTTATAAAATTGTCTATCCATTAGTGTTAGTATAAAACATAATTAATGAATACTTTACGAGGAGATGCATGCTATAATAATTATTTCACATTTTTATGGTTTTGTTGGAAGGAGATTAGTGACACACATACATCTTTAAAAAAAAAGTGTACTACAATTTTAGAATCAACATTATGTAGAAATTTAATGTATTTTTATTAATTGATTTTTAGTTTTAAATAAAGAGTAGATAGCTCTTAAAAACTGCACAAAATTCGACTAGCGCGGCGTTTTGCTCGGGGACGCGCCTTAAGGGGTACATCTCTCATTTCACCGTTTATGTTCAAGTTTCATGGTATTTGGGTAATCTTTTCTGGCGTTATAGGTTACTAAACGTCTTGCCTATTGGGTATTGTAAATCACCTATTCATATTGTAAATCACCTATTTTTTTTAAAAGAGTAAGTATGGAGTTTCTTGTGCATTATTCTCCATAACAAGCTACTTTTCCGAATGCACGGTAGAATCAACTTTTACTACTTGTAAATTTTAATTCATATATGTATGACGTTCAAAAGTGTCGCTTACTGGCCTAATTGAAATAAATATATTTGACTTTGACTTTGACTTTGGTAGGTACAACTAAAAAGTGCAAAATAAAAAAAAAAATTGCAAAAAAATACTACCGACTTCTTGTGTTGGGTGATTTTGACGATTCTTTTTTTTATTTGAAGGCTGGTGCTCGTCATGTGGTCCCATTTAAATTTCATAAATAGGTAGGAGATATACATCAGAACTCTTCAATCAATGACGGCAAATCACTTGAGATTGCTGCAATCGCATGTCTGTTTATTGTTTACACCATTTCATAACATAACATCAAACTGGTACGCTATAAAGGGGTACGTAAGTGTGAACAGATCACCCTGGTATACTCTCAGTCCACCGGTTTTATTTAAGTTCCATGTTAATCTATTCTGGTATCACTTTGGGCATTATAGGAACCTTTTTTTTTATTTTGGGTGGGAAATCATCCAATGACTTGGGCGTGTCAAACTTTTACTGACTAAAACCCACCCGTGTTCCTTCAGTTGCTTGAGCCAGGGCCGCGGTAACTCTTTTTCAAATGTATCCGCGACCCTGGGCATTATAAGTACCAGCCTATAGAACTGGTCCAGTATGTACCACTAGTTGTGAAAAGTAAAAAACGTTTTTACAAAAAAATAAAACCGACTTCCAAATAAAAACACTACAAAGTGAAATATTACTTAATTTTCGGAAGTCGGTGTCAAAAAACGAAGAAACGAAAACAGGAGCACCGACTTCTGAAATTGAAGAGATGTTTTACTTTTTAGTATTTTTATTTGGAAGTCAGTTGTATTTTTTTTTCATTGAAAATTTGTTAATTATATTTGTACGCTTCACGACAAAACAAAGAGAATCTACGTAATGTTGTAACATCTCACACCACACACCATAATACCTACCACTTACGTTTACAAATAAAGATTCTGATTCAGCAGTAGCCTTTGAAACCACTGAATCGCTGATTAAAAAAAACATAATAAAACTTCACAAAAAACATTAATTCTGCGCTTTTTTACTTCAAAGTTACTTGAGATAGCCTCCAAAACGCTTATTTTAAAGCTGGACCGTACTCAAATCACAGATTGATTAAAATATTTGTTCTGTTCTTTTAAAGGCATTCAATAAAGTAAATACTATTCATTGCTTACTTTTAGCAAAAAAATAAGACTAACGGCCCTCAAAAGTTTATATTCGTTTATGTTATAACGTTATTTTATCTAAAATGAGGCGGTAGCCACCAACCCATAAAGTTTATTGTTAAAGATCACTACGGGAGTGCCACAAGGATACATTTTTGGACCAATTCTGTTACATAAAGTCTACTGGGTCAAATTAAATATTGGTCCCGTATTATCCGTATTACAAAATTCTTTAGTTATACTCCACCTGGCTGACCTTTTTAACTTTTGACACACTCCACTAGGTTTTTATAAGGGCTATTTAAAAGGTTGAAATGAAACAATATATTTTTTATTATAATTATATTTATTTATAAATTAAACATTATGAGAAAATAATACAAAAAGTGTTAAGTAAAAATAAACTTATTCGATATAAAATTAAGGAGGACTAGCAAATGCGTAGAACATAAACATATTGTTTTATTTGGTGGGTTCGCGCTTGACCATTACCCTAATGGTAAGCGATGATAATGGTCGAATACGGAGCACGCTTTCCTAGAAGTAATTTCACCGAGAGTGGGAACATTCCGGATAGCGCGAAGCAAATTAAATTGCATCGACAGGCAATATTGCGCACGTATTTTCTAAGAAAATGAAGGGTGCTATTCGGTAGAATTTCATCGCGTTGCGTTGCGTACTTGCAATTTCGCTTGTCATATAAATATAATCGTATCGTGCCAGGCCATCTTTCTTTCTCCTCATCTGCCTGCCTTTTGCCACTATTTTGGAGTAAGCGTCTAACCTAACCACATACACCTTTATACTTGTAGTATAAATACAGACTGATCAGTGACTACCACACTTCACATCACACTAACATTATTAATGCGAAAGTTTGTGAGTTTGTGTGTGTTTGCGACTTCTTCACGCTCAAACGGCTGGATGGATCTGGGTGAAATTTGGCACAGAGGTAGATTATAGTCTGGAATAGCACATAGGATACTTTTTATCCCGGAATTATGTTCTCTCTGGATAATTATCGACTTACACGCGGGCGAAGTCACTTGGTGAAGCTAGTACTTATATAAATAATATTTTATGTGTAACAACTGTCTGTTATCATCATATCACCCTAAAGACGGCGCCATTTCAACTGGCTCTGTCTCTGTCTCGCATCTAGCGGATTCTCACAGCCTTGATCAGGGCATCGGTCCACCTAAACAGTCGTCATTCCAAAACTTTTCAGCCCCATTTGCTATCAGTCCTCCTAGAAACTCAGGTAAAACAATACTCCTTGGTAAGGCTATGTATGAGATTTTTTTCTTCCTAAGTATTGCTAGTACTCCTGTGAACCCAACTTAAGTTTGACTTAGAAGGGTGGTGCAGCAACAATAGTCCAACGGGTTTTTAAACTACAAAGGTTCAGAAGATAGTCTGTCAAAGCCATCTCTGGTAGAGAAGAAGGGATGGTCGTCTACAGGCTATAACATTTTATACAGTTCCAAAATTCTAATACCAATGTCACATATAGTAATACCAGTGTTGCAATACCATACTAGTGTTACAAATACTAATACCAGATATGGATACAGGTATCACAAATATCACAGATACTAATAATAGTGTCAGAGTCACCAATACCAGTGTCACAGATACTAATAGTAGTGTCAGAGTCACCAATACCAGTGTCACAGATACCAATAATAGTGGCGCAGATACTAATAATAGTGTCGGAGTCACCAATACCAGTGTCACAGATACTAATAATAGTGTCAGAGTCACCAATACCAGTGTCACAGATACCAATAATAGTGGCGCAGATACTAATAATAGTGTCGGAGTCACCAATACCAGTGTCACAGATACTAATAATAGTGTCAGAGTCACCAATACCAGTGTCACAGATACCAATAATAGTGGCGCAGATACTAATAATAGTGTCGGAGTCACCAATACCAGTGTCACAGATACTAATAATAGTGTCAGAGTCACCAATACCAGTGTCACAGATACCAATAATAGTGGCGCAGATACTAATAATAGTGTCGGAGTCACCAATACCAGTGTCACAGATACTAATAATAGTGTCAGAGTCACCAATACCAGTGTCACAGATACCAATAATAGTATCACAGACACTAATAATAGTGTCGGAGTCAACAATACCAGTGTCACAGATACCAATCATAGTGTCACAGATACTAATAATAGTGTCAGAGTCACCAATACCAGTGTCACAGATACTAATAATAGTGTCAGAGTCACCAATACCAGTGTCACAGATACCAATCATAGTGTCACAGATACTAATAATAGTGTCAGAGTCACCAATACCAGTGTCACAGATACTAATAATAGTATCACAGATACTAATAATAGTGTCGGAGTCAACAATACCAGTGTCACAGATACCAATCATAGTGTCACAGATACTAATAATAGTGTCAGAGTCACCAATACCAGTGTCACAGATACTAATAATAATATCACAGATACTAATAATAGTGTCGGAGTCAACAATACCAGTGTCACAGATACCAATCATAGTGTCACAGATACTAATAATAGTGTCAGAGTCACCAATACCAGTGTCACAGATACCAATAATAGTATCACAGTTAATAATAATAGTGTTGGAGTCATCAATACTAGTGTCACAGATACTAATAATAGTGTCAGAGTCACCAATACCAGTGTCACAGATACCAATAATAGTATCACAGATACTAATAATAGTGTCGGAGTCAACAATACCAGTGTCACAGATACCAATCATAGTGTCACAGATACTAATAATAGTGTCAGAGTCACCAATACCAGTGTCACAGATACTAATAATAGTATCACAGATACTAATAATAGTGTCGGAGTCAACAATACCAGTGTCACAGATACCAATCATAGTGTCACAGATACTAATAATAGTGTCAGAGTCACCAATACCAGTGTCACAGATACCAATAATAGTATCACAGATACTAATAATAGTGTCGGAGTCAACAATACCAGTGTCACAGATACCAATCATAGTGTCACAGATACTAATAATAGTGTCAGAGTCACCAATACCAGTGTCACAGATACCAATAATAGTATCACAGATAATAATAATAGTGTTGGAGTCATCAATACTAGTGTCACAGATACTAATAATAGTGTCAGAGTCACCAATACCAGTGTCACAGATACTAATAATAGTGTCGGAGTCAACAATACCAGTGTCACAGATACCAATCATAGTGTCACAGATACTAATAATAGTGTCAGAGTCACCAATACCAGTGTCACAGATACCAATAATAGTATCACAGATACTAATAATAGTGTCGGAGTCAACAATACCAGTGTCACAGATACCAATCATAGTGTCACAGATACTAATAATAGTGTCAGAGTCACCAATATCAGTGTCACAGATACCAATACTAGTGTCGCAAATAGGTACAGTATAAGCCTATTTGGGCTTGTGGCAGCGGCTTTTTCAATAATCAACAAATTATAGATCTTGAGGTTTAGAAAAACTGATATCCTATCGAATAGTAATTGATGAAATGAAATGCCAAAATCTTTGGGATTGATCACGTGTCAATCCCATACATTGCCGACTTTTTTTATCGTTAAATTGTATAGAATCTCTAGCATTTTCACAGTTATTCCTTACCTTCAGTTCTACATAACGACAAGGAGTATAAGGCACTATTAATAACTCCATTGAACTGTTGTTGCTTAAAATGCATTGCGACAATATAATATCTTAATATCTAGTTCCATTCGGTGAAGTTCTGTTTGAACGCAGTTGGCTCCACACCCTCCGGGACTTTGGTCACGTGTACCTGTGAATAAAATAGTATTTTAGTTACCTAGTATTTACTACTGCATGGGACTGAACATAACTGGCTAAATGGTCGGGTACAGGTACTCCCCAATCTTCATGGCCGCCCTGAAGTTGGCTACTATGGCTGTGCAGTAGTAAATCCCATACTTAAACAGCAGCGCGCCATGCCATAGCGCGGAAAGCCAACTTCAGAGTGGGCAAGAAGATTGGGGAGAGTACTACAGGTGAATCTCTTTTATCTTTCCGGGAATATATATGCTATATGAGGGAGATCTTTAGCCAGCATTGGGGCAAGGTAGAAGATGAAGAAGAATGTTTTATACTAGAACCCTAATAATAACAGAGCAGTGGCCTATGGGTAAAGGCTCCGCATTACGAGTGGTGGATGAAGAGCAGTGGTGGCCCAGTGGTATTGGCCGCGACTTACAAGTTGTTAGTCGTGGGTTCGAGCCCAGTTAGGCACTTTACTTTGTGTAAATTATTTCAACACCACTGCTCTCAAAACAGTGAGGGAAAACATCGTGAGGAAACCGGCATGTCCTAGAACCAAAAATTCGAAGCCATGTGACATCCACCAACCCGCTCTGGGCCCGCGTGGTGGATTACGGCCCATGCCCTCTCACAGAGAGGAGACTTGTGTCCCAGCAGTGGGAACATTAATAGGCTAATGATGTGTGTGTGTGGATGAAGTAACGTGGCAGACGCTTTAATTTGTGTAATTTTAATTATATTGTATTCATCACTACTGCTCTCAAAGTGACGAAGGAAAACGTCGTATGAAAACTATCTTCTAGAACCAAAAAATCAATGATTTGACTGTGATATCTACAAACCCAGCACTGGCCCGCGGAATGATTTATGCTAGACCGTAGCGGCCGCGAGCCGAGTCCCGTGCGAGGCATAGACGAGGCACGGATTCAAAACTTCACCACAGATAATATAATACTAGCATACAGATGCACCATCCCATAGAAAGAAACCGTGCCGACGTAACTTGCGTTTTTCATCTGATTATACCGATTATTTTTTTGTAAATAAATCGCGTTCGGTTCCGTTCCACGTGTGGAAAAGATCAATACCCGTGGAATAACCGAACGCGATCGATGTACAAAAAATAATCAGTACAGTACGTTGGCACGGTTTCTTTGTATGGGTTGAGTCACCACTGACTTTACGAATATTTTATATGATGCGGCCCATTCTACTTCGTCGGCGTCCGTGTCCCGGACACGCTCGGACGCTGCACGGTATAGCAAAAACAGCATCATATAAATCCGTGCCTCGCACGGGGCTCGGCTTGCGTCCCCCATGGTCTAGCATAATTTATCCCTTTTAGTTCACTTCCTCTCCCTGAGATAAGGCCTCAGTCCCAGCAGTGCGACTTTTTTAGATTGCAGATCCCTAACGCTTGCTCCATTGAATTTAAACATAGCTGACAAGATGTCGGTTTACTAATTTCTGTATCTACCTACATACAATCCTGCCTATCTCTGCATGCAATATATAATACAAGTGTGAAGTCATCTACATTGAATCATAACAACTTATCGTCATCTACTTTTCCTAACCCAGTGAGTATCTATATATGTTTGAACTATTCAAGGGCACTGCCTGCAGACGGAATCGATATATTCGGCGCCTAAACAAATCAAGGTTGTGTATTATGTCATTCGGTCAGTTGTTCTCCCTTCTCATAAAAACACGGAAGGCGAACCTACGACACGTATCCCAATGTAATTTTTTTAGGGTTCCGTACCCAAAGGGTAAAAACGGGACCCTATTACTAAGACTCCGCGGTCCGTCTATCTGTCCGTCTGTGACCAGGCTGTATCTCATGAACCGTGATAGCTAGACAGTTGAAGTTTTCACAGATGATGTATTTCTGTTGCCGCTGTAACAACAAATAAAATAAATATTTAAGTGGGGCTCCCATAAAACAAACGTGATTTTTTTGAAAGCGATAATGGTACGGAACCCTTCGTGCGCGGGTCCGACACGCACTTGGACAGTTTATTTTTATTTTTTTGGCTTGGGAAGTCTGAAGAATGACTTCTCCCGCTCTGGGTGAAGCGGGAGGGCATGTCAGACTTTTACTGACTAAAACCCACCCGTGTTCCTTCAGTTACTTAAGCCAGTTACATTCATCCGTGACCCTCGGTCAGTTCAATACCTTTCTCCCTCATAACATAACACAAGGACGGCGAACCTATGACACGTGTCCCAATGCTGGCTCGAAATAATTGGGGCACGCCATTATAAGATACTAGTTTCTGTACGCGGCTATGCACGCGTAAAAAGCATTAAAACTTGATAAGTGTTTTATTATCCCAAGGGTCTAAAGGGATGCCGAGTTTATCGGGATAAAACAATTCCTATGTTAATAAGTTAGAATAAACATTAAACAGTAAACATGACGGTTACTGTTCGGGTTGCAAACAAAGAGTTAAGGTTACACTAGTCGAAAATTCTGCCATACAAACGTAGTCTAGGGATTATTCCACTGTTTGACGATGTACGTTTCAAATATAAAGTGACATCAATTTGTCTTATCATTATCTAGCCCTGTATGGAAGCAAAAAAGTAAAACAAGAAAATATTTGAAAGTTATGAGCGTCGAAAGTGCCACATTTCGACACAAATTTTAACACATTTTTGGGCGCGAATAAATACCATAAGAAGACGGAATTTTTTTTATCGATTTCATTTCGGGGAATGTGCGATGGAATTGCATAATCTAATTCCGCCCAGCCCGTTTCATCATCGGACTACCAGACGTACGGCGATGCGCCATCGGTACATGGTGGACATCTCACCCATACGGACTAAACGTTTTGAAAATACTTTCATTATGCGTACAGTCTGTGTTTCCCGATAGCTACAACTTAGGGGTCTTTAAGTCAAGAGTGAATAGGTTACTTCTAGGCAAGCGTGCTCCATCATCGGCCACATCATCGCTTACCATCAGGTGAGATGGTGGTCAAGCGCGAGCCTATATAAGATAAAAAAAAAAAAAAAAAAAAAAAAAAAAATTGCAAAACGGCCTCCATATAAGGATAGATTAGTAGTTCAATAATGCAAATAATTTTATTTTGAACAGATAGATTTAGTCGTTTTTTCATGATAGCAAGACTGCCAAAGGCCTGTTTATAAAATTTCGCGCGCTCGGTTTCGTCCTAAATCATTATCCATTTCGCTACAAATTTGCAAAAGTGTGTATTCGTACGCGAACTAGCTTCCTACTGCTCATCACAGCATCTATCTCTTCCGCACGTGTTGTCGGTTGATATAAAATGCATTTTAAACCCGCGCACAAAATAGTTCGTGCCGTCGGCTAGTGTAACCTTTAGTTAACAGCATTACATTTTTAACACCCGACGGAAAGAGAGGGGTGTTACAAGTTTGACATGTGTCACACACAGGTGTGTGTTTCTGTGGCATCATAGCTCCTAAACGGAAGAACCGATTTCGATTTAGTTTTTTTTTATATTTTTATTATATCCTATAGGCTTGCGCTTGACCACTATATCACCTGATGGTAAGCGATTATGTGGAATATAATATAATAAAATATATTTTTGTTTGAAAGGTGACACCATCGGACTCCCGATGGTGTGTCTTACAAACAAAAAGATCATCAACAAAAGCTCTTAGCCTTAATGAAAATCGGTTCAGTCGTTCAAAAGTTATGGGCATTTTACTGTTTGAATTGGGGTATTTGCGCAAGATATCGTGTCGGAGGTTTTTAAATTTTACTTGTATGTATTTCTATTGGATCAGCAAGTCTAAATTCCTTGGCGGCAAATCATGGGTGGTACTGATGGCCACATTATTTTTTTTTAAAAATTAGCACGGTTTTTCATTCCTGTCATAACATTACTTAGCCATGAGATTTAGATATACTCATATAGTGACATTTAGACCAGGGTCGATAATTTTTTAAACCAAAAAAAAATTAGAAGGTTGAAACCCACTGCAAAATGAAGAGAACATAACAATAAAACCGGCCAATTGCGAGTCGGACTCGCGCACGAAGGGTTCCGTACTTGGTAAATTGCGGTTTATGATTTATGACGTATTAAAAAAAAACTACTTACTAGATCTCGTTCAAACCCATTTTCGGTGGAAGTTTAGTGTTGTACTTCGTAGCACGACCATGAACGCATTGAATGAATGCGTCCATGGTCGTGCTACAAAGTACAACACGAAGTTTACATGGTAATGTACATCATATTTTTTTTTTTAGTTTTCTCATTCTCTTATTTTAGAAGGGGCATACACATTTTACCACTTTGGAAATGTCTCTCGCTCAAACTATTCAGTTTAGAAAAGAAATATATTATATATCTCAATATCATTTTTGAAGACCTATCCATAGAAACCCCACACGTATGGGTTTGATAAAAAAATGAGTTGCAGTTTTGATCTGAGGATTTAGTAGTTTTTTGTACTTTCCTTATTATTAAAACCTCAGATCAAAATGTAGATAATTAAATTGTCTTTGAGATGGTGTCAATTTCATTAAAATACGCCCAGCGGTTTTGGTGTGATTGTCGTGTTTTTGTCCGTTTTAGACATAACTTTACAAATTAATTACACTATGTTATACGAATAAAAGTCAAAATTTTCTCAGATCAAATTATGAAGAAAATAGTCTAATATAACATATATTTTTTTCAAAAAAATATGACTGGCCATTTAGACGTGATTCTCATTTTAAAAGCAGCTACTCAAGGGAATCGGCGCCTTAACAAAATATACTGTTCTGCCTAACGTGACCAGACGTCCCGTTTTGAACGGGGCTGTCCCTTTTTATAATTACGAGTCCCGGTGTCCCCGAAATGAACTCTGGGACACAAAATTTACCACGGAAACTCGTTGGGTGGAAGTATTCAAAGATTTTTAAGCCAACAATCTTCAGCATGAAAACTTTTCTTTTTTAATTGAATATATTTTATTTTTGCCTGCTACAAATGCTCCAGTAGAAAGAGTATTTTCTATGATGAACAAAATGTGGACACCTGAGAAAACTCAGTTTCAAATTTCAGTTCTAAAGGCGATGTTGATAATTAAGGTGAATATAAAAAAAACGTGCCATTACTTTCATTCTTACTTAAAATCATCACCAGCTTTATTAAAGCAAATTTATTCATCTGATAAATATAACTAAACGTTTCGGGTGTATATTTTTTAATATATAAATAATAATGCGTAACTTTTAAGCAAACTGACTTTTCCTGAATAAATAACTTTAAAAAAGTGTTTTTCTTTTTCATTGACTACCTAAATAAACCAATGTCCCGTTTTGAGTCAAAGAATAAATGGGCACGTTAGTTCTAGATAAAAGTTTTATAATGATGAGTACAAGATCAAAGAAAAGATGGATGGACTGTTTGAGGAGCGATCTGAAAGAAAAGGGGGTCAGTGATAGCGTGTCAGTGGACAGGACGGTTTGGTAGTAGACAACGTTTTGCGCCGAGATGAGCCCTCGTAACATGAGATAAAGGCAGGAATGTGGTGATAATGATGAGTACAATGACCCTTGACACCTTCTATTTGGGATTGACCACTTCACATTTCGTGAGCGAATGTCAATTCTATACATTTTTGGACTTTGAGTGTTCGCCAATCGTTATATCGCTCAGTGGCTGAATTGTCGACATCCGCACCAATTGATAAACAGAATATTAGTATAGAACTAACATGATGCTTCTATTCCTCAAAGCCGGAGTCTTTGTTTCCTGATAGCTACAACCTTGGGGTCTTCAAGTCAAGAGTGAATAGGTTAATTCTAGGCAAGCGTGCTTCACCGTCGACCACATCATCGCTTAACATCAGGCGAGATAGTGGTCAAACGCGATCCTATCGATAAATAAAAACAAAAAAAAAGAGATGGGCAGAGTACACACAGGAAGAGAAATTTTAACCATGCTACACTAATTTATTCAATATATAAGCGCAGTACTATAGTAGAGCTATATTTTATTCAAACTACAATATAATTATTTAGTTGCGTTAATGTCAACTTTCAGAATTACTCTCAAAATATTTGTGTTCCGGCGATGCCTAGGGGGGGGGGGGGGTTTATGGCCAGTAATGAACGTCATTTGTTTGTTTAAATGATGTATTTAAGGTTGCCCTATTCGACGGCACGAACTATTTTGTGCGCGTAGTTAATATGTTAAATCAACCGACAACACGTGCGAAAGAGATAGATACTGTGATGAGCAGTAAGAAGCTAGTTCGCGTACGAATACACACTTTGGCAAATTTGTAGCGAAATGGATGATGATATAGGACGAAACCGAGCGCGCGAATTTTTTTAAATAGACCTTTGGGAGTCTGGATATCATGAAAAATCTACTAAATGTATTTGTTCAAAATAAAATTATTTGCATTGTTGAACTACTAATTTATCCCTGTATGGTGACTGTTTTGCAATTTTCCTTCTTCTTATGGTATTTATTTACGCCCAAAGCTGCGATAAAATTAGTGTTGAAATGTGGAACTTTCGACGCGACGACGCTTTTAACTTTTTTGTTTCCATACAGGGCTAGATAATGATGAGACAAATTGATATAATTTTTTATTTTGAACGTACATCGTCAAACAGTGGAGTAATCGCTAGACTACGTTTGTATGGACGAATGATCGACTAGGGCAACGTTAATGATCGTTGATGATGGTGTTGGTTAGGTAGATTTAGCCACCGACGACATGAAAGTTAGATTGGTGAATAATTGTTTATGTATTCTTTGTACATTTTTTACTTCTGTAAGATATTTTTTCGTTTTTGTACTCTTTTTTTGTCTGTTTTTTTTTGGTATCGTGTTTTTTTTTTTCATTTTAATTAATTTTTATTTGCTTATATTTTGCCTAATTCTTTTATGTTTCGTTTGTGTGTATTTTTTCTCTCTCTTTGTATAACGCCTTAGGTGTGTGACCTGTAAAGTTATACATGTATACTTAAAATAAAATAAAAAATGGTGGTTGAAAGTAAAATTTCTTACCCAAGCTGGGTAGTCGTGCCACTTCAGGTACTGTTCCGCCTTATTCATTGCTTCAGCCTTTTCCTAAAGAAAAAAAAATCGGTTAGAGATTCTGGATCAGTTACAGTGGGCTGATTGTAATGGAATGAAATTAATATAAACTTGTGGGGTTAATAGAATGATACGAAGTAAATAATGATGAATGAAATCATGAAATTAATTGATAAAAAAAAATTAACAAGCATTTGTCGTATTCTTCTCAGCAAACCCTTATTTACAACCCATATTTTTTTGGAGTTTGAGCCCTCTGAGCAGTCAACTCTGCTGTAACTCTAGAGCAGCGGTCATCATCTGCTTAGCCTTTTCCCAACTATATCGGGGTCGGCTTCCAGTCTTACCGGATTCAGCTAAGTATCAGTGTTTTACATGGATCGACTGCCTATCTAACCTCCACAACCCAGTAACTGGGTAACACGATACCTCTTGGCAAGACTGGTGTCAGATCTCAAGATTCTGACTACCCGTAACGACTGTCAAAGATCTTTAAATGACAGCCGGGACCAACGGCTTAGCGTGCTTTCCGAGGCACGGAGGAAACTCAGTTTGTTGAAATGGTCACCCATCCACGGACCGACCTCGTCAAGCGTTGCTTAACCTTGATGATCGACCCGTGCGGCAGTTATTATTTACCCACTTCATTTGATACCCATACAATGCACAAAACATAACTAGTCCGCCATCTTGGGATGTCCGCCATATTGGATTTAGAATGACGTCACTTTGCTTACCTGTATTGTCATCCAAACTAAACGTGTATGCAAAATTTAATTTTAATCGGTGCAGGATAACTGTTTTAAAATTCAGTTGCAAGATTTGACCCGAACACACATAAATACATTGCAAGTTAAAAATAAAATAAATGATGAGATGAAATGCATACCTTCTCATTAGAGTCCCTTCCGACCCACACATAGATACCGCTGTAACTTCCAGTGTCCAAGATGTAGCATTCCTGAAAATATCATAATCTTTGAGTTCAGTAAGAACATTAAGAGAAAATGCAGTCACAGACATCCGACTGAATTTCCTAAGTAAAAAGTCATATGAAGTTTAGTTCTCGCCTATTTCTCCTCCAATATTGGACCAATTTAAATCATATTCCATAAACTGAAAGAGAAAGATATATTCTGTACCCCTATGTTTTCCTTTTTTTCATATATAGATGTGAAATTTGTACACTAAGCCTCTGTTGACAGCGCAATTTTGAGCATCCGTTGAGGGTTCTAGTGCTTCTAAAGGTAATTTATTATAAAAATCAGCCGTATTTCCTCTTAAGAGGAAATATGGGCAGAGAGCGCCCACTGAATTTCTTTAGTAAAAATTCATAATTCGAGGTTTGTCTTCGTCTCTTTTCTCCTCCAATATTGGACCAATTTTAAAGATATTCCATAAACAGTTAGAGTAAGATATATACTATGTTCCTATGTTTTCCTTTTTTCATTTATATTTGTCAAATTTGTACACTAAGCCTCTGTTGGCAGCGAAATTTTGAGCATTTTTTGAGGGTTCTAGTGCTTCTTACGATAATGTATCATCAAAAAGGTAAACATAGTATATATCTTTAATTTTCAGTTTATGGAATATCTTTTAAATTAGTCAATATTGGAGGAGGAAAGAGACGAGAGCCAAACCTCGAATTATGACTTTTCACTAAGGAAATTCAGTCAGCGCTCTCTGCCCCCGTTTCCTCTTAAGTTCTGAAGTGTTGTCCCACAAATAAACGACTTTGGATACATATATCGACCAAGGGCACTTCTTAGGTGGAAAAATACCAAAACTTTACAGGAAGACTGTCGTATTTTGAAGGTATTTAGGGCTACAATAGTTTCTGCAACGAATATTATCGCAAATTGATGCGACAAATAATTATCAAACACTCGTAAGCTCCTGTGGTTCGTTGACCTGTCTTAACTTGCATTTTATTAATTGTGACGCGTGGTTTTTTTGCTGCCAGAAATCAGGAAAACTACATTTAAGTGATTTTGCCATAGAAGTAGATAAATGTTCTATTGAAATCTACAAGTGATTATTCAACCCAGAATATAAAACTTTCGGTATAGAGTGGCATTAATATTATTCATATAAAATATTATTCTAGTCTATGATAATAATATTTATTTACTAACACACTCGAGTGTTTAAATTCAAGTGGACAGCATGTGTAAAGCATTTTGACGTGTACTTGAAGAGGGATAAGATAACGGTACAAGGCTGCACTTTACAATGTAGGTTCAACCGAATCGTGCTTTATAATGTAGAAATAAAAATAAATTGTAGTTCTAAAAACTAAAAAACACGCTTTAATGGTAAATTGAACTAAAACGTCGCTAATCCTGAAGATCTTGGTAAGGCTAATGGGACAAACTATTTAAACGCGCACGGTAGAATCAACTTTCATTACTTGTAAATTTGAACCAAGTTGAATAAACATATTAGACTTTGACTGTCATCGGTCCTTGATAAGTGTGCAAAGTTTCAAATCAATCCCACGTTTTGAAGGGGGTGAAAATCACGTTCAAAGATTTCGTTACATAGATACATACCAAGCTAATAAAAGCGAGTTAAAAACGATTTGTAGTGCCACAAAACTTTTTTTAGCTCAGTGGCTTTACGTGGAACTAAATAAATTATTATGAAAATTGACGAAGTCTGACATTTTTCGCCGTCAGCACTGCCGTCACGGGGCCGGGGGGTGACTATAAGCTCTTAGAGTAAATTTATTATGAGTGTGTGTAAGGGACAGATGTACAAGGTGGGCCAAAATAAATCACCCTATTGGAAGATGCTCTCATTTTTGCAAATGGCTGCCAATGTCAAATCTGTTTTGACATTTGTGGACTAGACAGATGCAGAATACAAGTGAACAAGCCATGGAGCGATACACTCCCCAAGAATGCGGAATAAACGAGTCTATTTTTTTGCGTAACAATTCGTCTGTGGTGTTGGCGCAGCGCGAATTCCGTCGCCGATTCACCGGCCGTCCGACACCGACTGCGCAAACATTGCGCCGTTTGGCCACCAACCTTGAAGAGTATGGGACCACACGAGACGTTGCCAAGAGTGGCCGGCCCCGGAGCGCCCGTTCTGCCAAGTATATCGCCGCTGTGGCCGAGGATGTCGAGCTGTCGCCGGAAACATCGACCAGACGCCGTGCCACGCAATTAGCCATCAGCCGGACGTCCCTAAGGCGAATTTTCGTCACAGACCTTCGCATGTTCCCGTACAAAGTCCAATCCGTGAATCAGCTGCTGCCTGCTGACCGCCAAACGCGCGTAACCTACGCCCAAGCCATCCTCAATCTCGAGGAAGATGTGAACGATTTTTCGACCAAAATCATAATGAGCGATGAGGCTCATTTCCACCTCAGCGGGTACGTGAACAAGCAAAACTATTGCTTCTGGGGCACCGAAAATCCACGAGTGATGCAGGAGGAGCCATTACACCCGTTCAACTGCATGGTGCGCTGTTCACGAAATGAGAATGCCGCTGGCCAAACGACAACAGTGGACGGTGCCGCAATTGGACGAATTAGGACTGAGGGACATGTGGTTCCAACAGGACGGAGCAACAGCACACACTGCGCGAGCCACAACCGATATTCTGAAGGCAGCGTTCCCGGGTCGCCTCTCGTTTTGGCGATTTGCACTGGCCCGCAAGATCGCCCGATTTAAGCGTTCCAGACTTTTTTTGTGGGGTTTTTTGAAGTCCCGTGTTTACGTGAACAAGCCCGAGACTCTGGAAGCCCTCAAGGACAACATTCGACAAGAGTGCGAAAATCTGTCGCCCGAAGTTCTCGCCGAAGTGAGGAAAAATGCCATAAAACTAGCCCGTATGGCAATCAATTGTGACGGCGCCCATTTGGCCGATATCATCTTCTCGACTTGACCAATAAAATTCTAAAGGTTAAAATAAACATAATCAAAAAACAGAATCGAAGTTTTTCAATTAAAAAAAAAGAGAGCCAAACATCATCGGATGACTTCTTTTGGCCCACCTTGTATATGACTTGTATACATTTATGTCCCTTACGCACACTCAAAATAACCTTACTCTAAGAGCGTATAGTCACCCCCTTGAGCACAGTATAAATATACAAACAGTATGGCAACTTAGCCTAGTTGATGAAATAATTACCTACGCTCAATTAAAGCAATAGGGTTGTAATTTTAATGTTTTTGATATTGTTATTTTTTAATTTTATTCTAACATTTTTGTTCTGTAGTGATCAATCAATCGAATTGAAAAAACTAGCTTACAAATACAATTTAAATAGATAATCTCATGGCTTCGGTTAATCTCAGCAATAGACGACAGTTTAAAACACGGAAATCAGTTTAATATTAACACAAAACAACTTGTAGAACTGTAGATTTTTAACTTTGTCATTACGGCGTAACCTTTTACAAGTTTTGGCGGGCGCGTACGCGATCCGTGGTTGGACGAAAACGTTTCTTGCGCTTGTCGGAACGGGCGCGCGGGAGATGCGGAGATAAACTTATACGTGACCACTCGTCTTGAGGCGGCACGCACTACTGAAGTACTGACTGACAGCACCGCGAACACTGCTTAGGGGTCTCGTGCACATGTTTGTGTGAGTGTGCCATTTCGAGCGTTTGTAGGTAGTTTCTATACTGTTTGTATATTTATATTGTGGCCAGAGGCAGAGGAGAAGGTGTAATACTATTAGTGAAGGTGATGGTCGAAATGTCAACTAATGTAGCATTGCCAAGCGCCTTTTTGTCCTTTTTCGAATCACTACCGTGACGCTTCCAATGATAGAAAGTCAATTGTCTAAAGCCTCATATCATAAATTTGTGACACTGGTAGCGTTACCTATGACCTTGATTTTGGTATTTGTGACCTTGGTACTGGTATCTATGGTACTGGTCCTTAGTATCTGTGACACTTGTCGTGGTTCCTGCGACACTGGTATTGGTATCCACTAATACTAAAGTGAAAGAATGTCTTTTGTCTAGAACCTCATTTCATACATTTGTGACACTGGTACCGTTACCTGTGACCTAGATTTTGGTATTTGTGACCTTGGTATTGGTGTTTGTGACACTGGTATTAGTATCTATGGCACTGGTCCTTAGTATCTGTGACACTTGTCGTGGTATCTACTGATACTCCAATGATAAAATGTCACTTGTCTATAGCCTCGTATCATACATTTGTGACACTGGTACCGTTACCTGTGACCTTGAATTTGGTATTTGTGACCTTGGTATTGGTATCTATGACACTGGTTTTGGTATCTATGGTACTGGTCCTTAGTATCTGTGACACTTGTCGTGGTATCGGCGTCACTGGTATTGGTATCCACTGATACTCCAATGATAGAATGTCACATTGTCTATAGCCGCGTATCATACATTTGTGACACTGGTACCGTTACCTATGACCTTGATTTTTGTATTTGTGACCTTGGTATTGGTATCTATGGCACTGGTCCTTAGTATCTGTGACACTTGTCATGGTATCTGCGACACTGGTATTGGTATCCACTGATACTCCAATGATAGAATGTCACATTGTCTATAGCCGCGTATCATACATTTGTGACACTGGTACCGTTACCTATAACCTTGATTTTTGTATTTGTGACCTTGGTATTGGTATCTATAGCACTGGTCCTTAGTATCTGTGACACTTGTCGTGGTATATGCGACACTGGTATTGGTATCCACTGATACTCCAATGATAGATGGTCACTTATCTAGAGCCATATATCATACATTTGTGACAATGGTACCGTTATCTGTGACCTTGATTATGGTATTTGTGACCTTGGTATTGGTATCTGTGACACTGGTATTGGTATCTATGGCGCTGGTCCTTAGTATCTGTGACACTTGTCGTGGTATCTGCGACACTGGTATTGGTATCCACTGATACTCCAATGATAGATGGTCACATGTCTAGAGCCTCATATCATACATTTGTGACACTAGTACCGTTATCTGTGACCTTGATTATGGTATTTGTGACCTTGGTATTGGTATCTGTGACACTGGTATTGTTATCTATGGCACATGGTCCTTAGTATGTGTGACACTTGTCGTGGTTCCTGCGACACTGGTATTGGTATCCACTGATGCTCCAATGATAGAATGTCACTTGTCTAGAACCTCATATCATACATTTGTGACACTGGTATCGTTACCTGTGACCTTGATTTAGGTATTTGTGACCTTGGTATTGGTATCTGTGACACTGGTATTGGTATCTATGGCACTGGTCCTTAGTATCTGTGACACTTGTCGTGGTATCTGCGACACTGGTATTGATATCCACTGATACTCCATTGATAGATGGTCACATGTCTAGAGCCTCATATCATACATTTGTGACACTAGTACCGTTATCTGTGACCTTGATTATGGTATTTGTGACCTTGGTATTGGTATCTGTGAGACTGGTATTAGTATCTATGGCACAGGTCCTTAGTATCTGTGACACTTGTAGTGGTATCTGCAATACCCGTTCTACCTACTACTGTCGTTATCATTCTTACCTTAGTGTTGAGTAATTCTTGAGTTAGAGGAGGAGGCAGCTTGGTGATCTTGATTTCACCGGAGCTGTCTGAGATTTCACTCAAGGACACCTCCACGTTGGCACCGCGTTCAAACTCCTGCTGGACAGAATATTGAGTTAGATCTTACATAATAATTGAAAGGAAGAAAATAATGACTTAAGTATATTAAAACAGTAGAATACAATGGGATGGAATATCTGTAGGTATTTTATAAAGTCAAAAAGTAAACAAAATTTAAAAATAAATTCGGCTCTGATACATACGGTGTCCCCTTTAAAAAATAAAGCAGACTTTTAAAAAGATTTTTTCATTCAGTCCAGGTTTTTCTTTTTCAGGCAACTACTTAGACCAAAACCACAGTTTTTGAATCCCTTTTCCTGCTTAAGGCTGCTTTTCCACCAAAGACATGCTATGCTACTTTGCTATGGATGCGTTTGATATCCACCAATCATATTCATTGGTCCATATAGCATAGCACTGGTGTAAACGGGCATAGCTGCATAGCACATCTCAGGTGGAAAGGCACCCTAAGGCTGCTTTCCCACCAGGGATGTGCTATGCTGCGAGGATGTTAAAGCAAAGGTTCCAAACTATGCCACCGTTTCCACTAATGCTAAGCTTTATAGCGGAGCGAGTAAGATGTGGAATCAACTATGGAGATGCGTCGCCGCGATGTGATGCGAGGAAGATGCGCAGCTCGAGCTATGTGATGCATCGGCACGGGAAGCATCTAAGGCGCGGTGAGAGGAGAAGTGCTTGCACATAGCTATTCGACTTGCGAATCCATAGCACGTAAACTTCTATATAAAACATAGCTTAGTTGAATACGTTTCCACGAGTGCTATGCTATGTGGACCAATTAATATGATCATTAAATATCAAACGCGTCCATAAAGAAGCATAGCAGATCTCTGGTGGAAAATCAGCCTAATCAGCGAAAGGTTATGAGGAAGAAAAGTTAATTACTAAAATCTCTTTGATGTGTCTCATGTTTTTACAAAAATAAATATCTTATCTTATCTTATCTTATCTTATCTTGTGTAGACGTTGCCGGCATAGCATAGACGAGAAGCAAACTTTGACCTCTAAGTTTGTTTCGGTGTTTGAATTGATTATCACCTTAACTGCCAGACAATGAGACAATAGAATAGTAGATTGTTTATCTAGGAAGCAAACAACTATTTTAAAGGCGATAGTGTTTTTTTTTAATCCAGAGCGGAGCGAAGGATCCAACGTCGTCACTCGAACTTAGAATAGTGTAGCTCCCGAGGTGGACACTACTTTTTATCACGCTCTATGAGAAAATAAGTAAGTGCAACTTATGAACAAGAACTTTAGAAGACATAACATAGAAATAATTAGAAGCTAATGTTTATATTTGAACAATTATGGAAGTGCATAGTAACAATTTTATTAGTAACTACCATCCGTTACAGTTGTAGATTTAATTTTTATTTGGCTCGTGCTTGTTAATTTAGTCAGTCACTTGTTCAATAGAATGTTCCCAGGCGGTCCGCAATAGTATTACAATCGCTCATTAGCCACTCACCTCATACAATCGTCGTAATCGATTTTAGCGATTTAATCCTATTTTGGATCGCATGGTTTGTGATCGATTGGAACATTTACTAACAATATCCACATTCCATATTCTAATCACTTTTAGTCCCTAGGGATTAATGAGCTATTTTAGTCCCTGTTTACGAAGAATAAACTAGCTCTTTTTTAATTAATGTGCTAAAAGAATATTGTTTGTCAGTCACCCGGCAGTTAGTGTTAAAATAAAACTTTTCAAGTCACATATCAATTTAAACTAGATACGGCTGATTTTTACAAGCTGTTATTAAATATATCATTTAGTAACTTTCAACTCGGTAATCTATCAATTAAATATATCATCTCTATGACTGAAAAACTTTTTTATGATTTTAGGTCAGTTATTGGCCTCATTGATTTTGATGGTGAATGTAATCAGATACTTGTTATGTTAAACATTTATTTGTACATAAGCCAACATTTATTCTAAATACACTTGTTATTTACACCAGCACAACATTTACTATATAAGGTCCAATTTAATTTACTAGCGAAACTCCTCAGATGTTTTTATTTTTATTTTAGGTAGGAACGTGATTGACCACTATCTCGCCTGATGGTAAGCGATGATGTGGTCGACGATGAAGCACGCTTGCCTAGAAGTAACCTATTCACTCTTGACTTAAGCGTTAACCGGTTGCATGTTTTCCGGTTTTCGCCGACACCAACATATTTGTGAAACGGCTAGACAGATAGATAGACGATACGAAAGCTTAAGGTTACTCTAGTCGACGGCACGAACTATTTTGTGCGCGAGGCTAAAATGCATGCCATCTCAACCGACAACACGTGCGAAAGTGATAGTTGCTGTGATGAGCAATAAGAAGCCAGTTCGCGTACGAATTTGCACTTTTGCAAATTTGTATCGAAATGGATGATGATTTAGGACGAAAACGAGCGAGCGAAATTTTATAAACAGACCTTTGGGAGTCTAGATATCATGAAAAAACGACTGAATTCATATTTTCAAAATATTTTATAATTATTATTTGCATTGTTGAATTACTAATCTATCCCTGTGTGGAGGCCGTTTTGCAATTTTCCTTCTTCTTATGGTGTTTATTGCCGCCCAAAGATGCGTTAAAATTAGTGTTGAAATATGGAACTTTCGACGCTCATAACTTTCAAATATTTTTTACTTTTTTGTTTCCATACAGGGCTAGATAATGATGAGACAAATTGACATTATTTTTTTATTTTGAAAGTACATCGTCAAACAGTGGAATAATACCTAGACTACGTTTGTATGGAACAATGATCGACTAGTGTAACCTTAACTCATAATTTCAAGTAACTACCAATAATTGACCCCTTATTCGAGACTAAGGGCGGTGCCACACTGCATCCGAGAAATGTCAGTCCGAAGACTTCTTGTAGGGGAGGTTACGCATTGTATCCAAAATCCGTCCGTCTGAAATGAGTACATTTTCAATTCTGAAAGAACTCAGATCTCGGATTCGGATAAAGATCGAATGCAGTGCGTAACCGCTCTAAATGTTAAGATTTTTTGTTTTATCATCGACAGAATCCCTTATTACCATACAATTAGTGCCTTTCATTTTCTCAATTCAATATTATTCAAGACACTTTCCGCTGTCGAACAGACGATTTTTTTTAAACTTTGGAATCATTGGATTAAGAATTCCATTCGGGTGTGATTGTAACGGTGTGTTTGTGGTTTATCAGAATATCAGCGCAGTGTTATTTTCTTTTTAATATCGTTGCACATGCTGAGATAGGAGCCTTTTTGGTCTCGCACGGAGTTTTTTATTTATATTATTTATTATTGTTTGTGTTTTCCTATCTCGTGTCTCCTGTGCAGGTTAGAAATATATTTTTTTCTTTCTTTTTAGGTGTACCATAAAGTATTTCTATTCTATTTTATTATATTCTATTCTAAGTGTGTTACGCAAATACCCCAAGAAACCCACCACGTCTGCCTTTTTGGGCTGGCACGGGGTTCTTTTCAGTCTATTTTTAACCGACTTTCGAAAAAGGAGGAGGTTCTATGTTCGACTTTGTATGTTCACCGATATTTCCGTCAATTGTGGACCGATTTAGAAAATTATTTTTTTGTTTGAAAGAATATGTTCCGAAATTAATCCCATTTTAATTTGGTGAAGATCTGATGAAGAACTTCGAAGATATACAACAGAAATCTTCAATAAATAACGGCAAATCTTTAGGGACTGCTGTAATTGCATGTCTGTTTGTTGTTTATACCATTTCATAACATAACATCACGCTAATACGTTTTTAAGGGGTAAGCAGATCTCTCATTTGATCGGTTTTGTTCAAGTTTCATGATATTCGGGTAATCTATTCTGGCGTTATAAGAAACTTACTAAAAACTCGCCTATTAGGTTAGGTACAACTAAAAGTGAAAAATAAAAAAACTTTTTACAAAATAATACTACCGACTTCCAAATAAGAAAACTACAAAGTGAAAAATGACTTAATTTTTGGAAGTCGGTGTCTTTCGTAGATACCATTTTTTTGCGTTATGGACACCGACTTCCAAAAATAAAGTTATCTATATTTTTTTGTAAAAAAGCTTTTTTAATTATTGTTTAATTTTTTGTTTTTATCCTACGTGTCCCCTATGCGGGTCACAATTTTTTTTTCTTACTTTCTTCGGAGTTTCGCCAATAAATTAAATTATATCCTATAGACCTGTTAATATTCCATCACCATATTATCCACAACTACTAACTGCACTGACCTCATCGTCTCCACCCTCAGAAGCTTCCGCAACGGAGTCCTTGTCACCTGACCCTAAGGCTTCGAAGAATTTCTCGAAGTCACTCTCGCTGGAATCGGCATCTGTCAGAAAATAAAGTTTGTACATCTCAATCCCATATTTTTATGGAGTTTGAGCCTTCTGAGCAGTCAACTCTGCTGTAACCATGCTTGATCTAGAGCAGCGGTTATCATCTGCCTAGCCTTTTCCCAACTATATTGGGGTCGGCTTCCAGTCTTACCGGATTCAGCTAAGTACCAGTGTTTTACATGGAGCGACTGCCTATCTGACCTCCACAACCCAGTAACTGGGTAAACACGGTACCCCTTGGCAAGACTGGTGTCAGATCTCAAGCTTCTGACTACCCGTAAAGACTGTCAAAGATCTTCAAATAACAGCCGGGACTAACGGCTTAACGTGCTTTCCGAGGCACGGAGGAAACTCGGTATGTTGAAATGGTCACCCATCCACGGACCGACCTCGTCAAGCGTTGCTTAACCTCGATGATCGACCCGTGCGGCTATTATTATTTAGCCACGAGCTCCTCTCTATCTTGAGCAGTGTAGGGTAAACTTTTTCAGAGGAGGGCCAGAATTATAGGAAAAATGCATTTTGTGTTGAAATACTTCTGGACCGTCAAAATATTATTATTGCGGGCCATGTCGAAGATCAGTCGCGCGTCGGCGGGCCGGAGCTGGCCCGCGGGCCGTACTTTGCCCATCACTGATCTAGAGAGATCTCACTCATATAAAGCAGCTGTGCCAATATAAAGGTTTGAAATACTTATTATGCGTTATTAAGACTTCCCTTCGGGAAAGGAATCCTTAAAAAAAACCGACTAGGTACTTGAGAAGCGAGCTTTAAAGACGTGAAACAATAAGAAAGTCATGCTGCGTAGTCAGAGGATACATAATCGCGAGCTGACTGACCAAAACCACAGATAATATAATACTACCATAAAATATTGGGCGCACGGTTGGCGCAGTGGTTGAGCGATTGACTGCTGCGCTGCGTGTCGCGGGTTCGATTCCCGCACGGAACAACTATTTGTATGATCTACAAATAGTTGTTCCGGCTCTGGGTGTTTGTGTATGCGAGTTTACATGTTTTTTAAACGCACCCACGATACAGGAGAAATTCCTAGTGTGGGGCAACGTTTAAAAAAATAAAAAATAAATTCAAAACCCTAATTATGTATCCTCCGACTGCACTGCTGTAAGATTTTCTTCATGTTTACGTCTTTTTATTTAATTTATCATTTTGTTTTCGAATTACGTTTAAACATATAAGTGTTATATATTTTTGTAATCACCTCTTAAAACCCTTCATTTTGATACCCCACACAAACGTTTTAAGGTTTGGACGAATAAAATAAAATTTGGACCCACAATATGGCGTCCAAAAATGAGGAGCTCGTGGCTAAAGAGGAGCTCGTGGCTAAATAATAACAGCCGCATTAGTCGATCATCAAGGTTAAGCATCGCTTGACGAGGTCGGTCCGTGGATGGGTGACCATTTCAACATAGCGAGTTTCCTCCGTGCCTCGGAAAGCTCGCTAAGCCGTTGGCCGCGGCTGTCATTTTAAGATCTTTGACAGTCGTTACGGGTAGTCAGAATCTTGTGATCTGACACCAGTCTTGCCAAGGGGTACCAAGTTACTGGATTGTGGAGGTCAAACATGCAGTCGCTCCATGTAAAACACTGGTACTCAGCTGAATCCGGTAAGACTGGAAGCCGACCCCGATATAGTTGGGAAAAGGCTAAGCAGATTGAATATGGCGCCCAAAATCCGCCATTTTCTTTTTTTTATGTAGCCATGCAGTCAGCAGTGATACTCGCAAGATTAAGACGATTCCATTGACGTAAGTATCATCAAAATCGGCCACGCGTTTGGTATCTAGAGCGTCACATAGGAATATACATACATAAACTGCTAAACACATTACACTCCTTTGCATAGCACAGTCGGGTAAAAAAATGAAATAACTTACCGATAATCTCAATGCTGGCCCTTCCATTGTGGTCCTGGTCCCTGATCTGGTTGGCAACTTGGATAGCCTTCAACCTCTCCACACTCTTGGCATTCTCGCCAACGTAAAGGTATATCTCATGGTCGAAGTCAAAGACGAAGCAGTCTCCTTTGTTCAGGGAGTCGAAGCTGACAGCCACCTGGTGACAGATAATTGGAACTATGGTATACTGCATGTGCGATGTGATTTCGAAAGGTGTGTTTTTGAAAAAAACACTTTAATGGCCAACATATAAAATTCAATTTGCGCTAAAGTTCAAACATTTTCAACAGTAGATATTCTGAAATCAACTCAATTTACACTAGCATAAAATTTATATTTGTAGTGTTTGTAAGAAAGGGTTTAAATAGTCTTTCCGAGTAGTAGTAGAACCATAGATATTAATCTAACTAGATGACTTTAGCGCAAATTGAATTTTATATGTTGGCCATTACCAACATATAAAATTCAATTTGCGCTAAAGTTCAAACATTTTCAACAGTAGATATTCTGAAATCAACTCAATTTACACTAGCATAAAATTTATATTTGTAGTGTTTGTAAGAAAGGGTTTAAATAGTCTTTCGGAGTAGTAGTAGAACCATAGATATTAATCTAACTAGATGACGCGATTTTATTTACCGGTTGAACGGAGTTACATTGGGATCTGGGGTAACTTTGACGATAACTTTAGTTTTTTAGGTTTTTAAAGCTAACTCCGTGAAAACGGAACGCACCTAAAATTTTCTTTTTAAAATTTGCAACCCTGATATGTCAGTCATGTTTTGCATCAACCTCAACGCCAGAATAAGTGTACTTGTTGCAGAAAAATATTTTGAATTGTAGAGTGTGAATTCATTAAAAATACAATGTAAATTGGGGTTACTTTATATTGCAATGAAAAAACATTGGGGTATCAAAGTAACCCAATTTTTATTTTAGCGTTCATAGGCTAGTTTTTTTTTTATTTTCTCCCAATATATGGAAAAATAAAATTGGTATTAAGGTATATAATATTTTTTGTGAAGTCGCCAACACTGCATTTTTTTCATATTTCAAAATATAATTTAAATGGTAGTTATCAATCAAAAGCATTTTTTTTTATTTTACATAGGCCTACATGGGCACTTATAAAACGTCGACAAAAGGTGCACGGTACGGGTTATGTCAATTTTAATTTCAAAATTAATCAATTTGACCTCGTTGGTACTTCGCGTGTCAAAAAACAAGGGAGTCAAACTACGATCAATGATCATACTTTGAGCTGCTTCCTTTATCATTATGCACCGGACATCCACCGAAATCTAGAAAAATGTCTAATTATTCCATATAGAGCTGTAAAAAATGTACAGAAAAATGTTAGCAGACGCAATGGAAATATTTTCTTTCATTGTTAAGTAAATTTGTTCTTAAATTGTGTGTGTAAAAGTGGCACGCTTGGTTTTCATACAGATGGAGAGACTTGCGTTATCTAGTTAGATTTAGTCTGTGTGTAGAACTCTTTCTGATCTCGTCCGGGGAAATACTACCAGCATACTTAGTTCTGCCGCCAAGCAAGCGTTACTATGTTCCGGTTCGAAGAGTACGTGTGCCGGTATAACTACAAAAATTCATCTAGTTCGTAGTGATTCCAAAACTGAAAGTCTTCATGTACTTGTACAATGGCCCTGATGCTGTTCAAATCGAAACACAGTAACCAGGGGCGGCTGTACTTTAAGTTCACTCGTGCGCTGAACTGCCAGATTTTAATAGGTTTAGAAAAAAAATAAAAATGTTTAATAATATCTGATTAACGATCTATTCAATTCACGAAATTATGACGAACAAATTTAAGCTCTGCTAAAGTAATAAGACATATATAGCTGTAAAAAATATTCCCCGTGCGGTAGGCTAAAGCGCACGGCGAGAGTTCATACAATTCTACGAGAAACAAGCGAAAACGCCAGGCGCGTGAGACAGAGATAGTTCAATAGAAAATGTACGGCAAATAGAAATAAAAATCTCGTGCGCCGTCTCAGCGAACCGAAGATTACCGAGAGCACGCGATGTTTGACGAACGAAATTTATCTTCGGGTCGAGTACCAACATTACAAGTTGTACAACGACGTAACTAGATGGCGTTGGCGTCGAATTAGAAGTCGCTAGCGAGATGGTTCTCCGATTTACATAGGCTCTTGTGAATTTTAGTAAATCTAACACAATTACCCAGTGAGACGGCAAGGTGCACTACTACTTCTATGATCCACCAGCCGCCACTGACAGTAACGCTGCTTTGTGGATAAGATTGGCATGTGGCAGTAGATTTTCTTCAGACGAGCTCATTAACAAAGGGAAAATATCTACAGTCAGGCCATTTTAATAGGTAACATAGTTTAGTTTTAGAATGGTTTATTAGTGAAAGCAAATCGTAAAATTACTCGTATCCGATCATTATTACAATAAATATGTAATCGTAATTGAAAAAAGTTAAGCAGTAGGGAACTATACGCAAAGCTGCGCTCAGATGGCGCCAAAGGAATCGGAGTAAACAAACTAGAGAAGGGCGTTTTCGGTTTTTTGCGCAAACGGTTATGTATGTGTTTTTATATCGATATCGAAAACGGTTTTCAGATATCGATATAAAAACACATACATAATAATACAGAAAGATAGGTAGCGCAAATGGTTCCTAACGTTTGTGAAGTTTGCGTTTTGTTCGTAGTTCGTACGTTTTCGCATTGTTACGGTTTTAAGTTTTGATTTATTCGTTCTCGCACGCTAGTAAGGTTTTTATTAGATACAGCTTTTGTAATATCGGTTATTTTCATATATCGGACACATCCCTAAAAAAAACAAACTGTCAAAGTCGTGCGATAAAATTTCGCAGTTTATGCATACAAAATATAAAACTAATAGTGAAAGAAAAATGAAGCTAACTAACTCCCCCAATATTATTATTTGGATTTTACAAGTTATCTTAAAAACAGTAAAAAATAGTTCGGTAACCACAAACAGTAGTAGACGCCATGTTGTTTACTCCGAGCCGTCAAGCGCCATCTGGCGGAAGCAATAGGGAACTATCCGCAAAGCTGCGCTCAGATGGCGCCACAGGTTTCTGCGTAAACAAACTAGAGAAGGGCGTTTTCGGTTTTTTGCGCAATCGGTTATGTATGTGTTTTCATATCGATATCGAAAACGGTTTTCAGATATCGATATCAGTAGTACAGTTTGCAAAAGTAAAATGTTATTTAGATGAGCAAACTAACAACGAACACGAAATAATACTTAGAAAGATAGGTATTGCATATGGTTCCTAACGTTTGTGAAGTTTGAGTTTTGTTCGTAGTTCGTACGTTTTCGCATTTTTACGGTTTTAAGTTTTGAATTATTCGTTCTCACACGCTAGTAAGGTTTTTATTAGATACAGCTTTTGTAATATCGGTTATTTTGATATCGATGTGATATGATATCTAACACATATCCGATATAAGTTACGTTTAGATATATCGGACACATCCCTAAAAAAAACCAAACTGTCAAAGTCCAGCGACAAAATTTCGCAGTGTAAGTATACAAAATATAAAACAAATAGTGAAAGAATAATGAAGCTAACTAATTCCCCAATATTATTATTTGGTTTTTGAACACAAGTTATCTTAAAAACAGTAAAAAAGAGTTCGGTAACCACAAACAGTAGTAGACGCCATGTTGTTATTTTTTTTATTTACTCAGAGCCGTCAAGCGCCATCTGGCGGGAGCAATTGGCAGTAATGTTCCCTATTGGCAGTAATGTTCCCTATTGTGCAGTTCTTATTTTATGCCCGCCGTTACAAGGTTACGTTGTTGAATTTTGATGAATTGTCAAATGTTACCTATTAAAATGGCCTGACTTTAAAACATCATAAACCTTAGGAAACAAATGAATGCGAGTTTGTTCATCTACTTGTCGTGGTTATAAAGAGGCATATTCTACCTCTTTTTAAGTATCATAATTTATATTATATGTAATAATTTAGTTGTTTAATAATAGAGATGTTTCCTGGGTAAAAACAATAATTCTATTCAGTACGTCAGTGAGATTATCAAATATTATTGGACCCGTATTTTTTTTTTTTTTTTTTTTTTTATTATTGATAGGCTCGCGCTTGACCACTATCTCACCTGATGGTAAGTGATGATGTGGTCGACGATGTAGCGCGCTTACCTAGAAGAAACCTATTCACTCTTGACTTAAAGACTCCCAGGTTGTAGCTCTCAGGAAATACAGACCCCGGCAGGGAATTCCACTCCCTAGCTGTACGCATAATGAAAGTATTCCCAAAACGTTTGGTGCGTATGGGTGGAATGTCCACCATGTACCGATGACACATCGCCGTACGTCTTGTATTCCGATAATGGAAAGGGCTAGGAGGAATTAATTCATGCAATTCCAACGCACACTCCCCGAAATGTAACCGATAAAAAACCGACAGACTGGCAACTTGGCGCCGATGTTCAAGGCTCTGGAGCCTAGACTTGACCAATATCTCATTGCCGATGAGCCTCTTGGCCCGCTTTTCGATCGACTCCAGTGCATCCAGCTGGTACTTGGCAGATCCGTCCCAGAGGTGAGAGCAGTACTCCATGCATGACCGAACTTGCGCCTGATACAAGTTGAGCAGCTGTTCTGGCGTGAAGTATCGTCTCACCTTTGCAAGGATCCCCAACTTTTTGGCAGCCAGTTGAGCTTTTGCCTCAATGAATGGACCAAAATTGAGGGTCGATGTCAACGTAACGCCAAGAAGCTCGAGATGGTCCGTTATCGGCACGGTTACACCGCGGAAAGTAGGAGCCGGGTGAAATTGGCTCCTTTTAGCGGAAAAAAGACACGCCTGGGTTTTAGCAGCATTAAACCTGACCAGATTGGCATCGCCCCATTCGGAGACTGCCTGCAAGGACAAGTTCAAGCGCTCCACCATGGCCTCCCGGAGAGACTGGATCTGAGGCCCGGTAGCACGCGCGTTGGACAAGTATCTCTCAGCAACAGTGCTGTCGTCTGCATACCCAAAAGTGCCGGGTTTTAGCAGATCATTTATGTGCAACAAGAACAATGTTGCCGAGAGTACCGACCCCTGAGGGACCCCGGCGTTGATATCCCGTTGGTCAGACGAGCGGCCATCAATAACCACTCGTATAGACCGGTCCCTCAGGAAGTCTGCGATCCAATCGCACAGACCACCGGGCAGACCGAATGACGGAAGCTTACCAATAAGGCTCTCATGCCAGACCCTGTCAAAAGCCTTCGAGATGTCAAGGGAGACGGCAAGCGCTTCCCCGTGCCTCTCGATGGCTTCACTCCATATGTGAATGGCATACGCTAGAAGATCCCCAGTTGACCGATTTCGCCGGAAGCCATATTGGCGGTCACTGAGGATGTCGTTAGCTTCTAGGTATGCCAGGAGCTTGGAGTTGAGCACCCGTTCCATACTCTTACAGAGGATGGACGTAACTGAGATGGGTCTATAGTTGGCCGGGTCAGCCCGACTGCCCTTCTTGGGCACAGGCTGAACGTTAGCTTGCTTCCAAGCATTCGGTACTTTTCCAGTCTCATATGAAAGGCGAAACAGGCGAGTCAGGATCGGAGACAGTTCAGGCGCACAAGTTCTTAGAACAATTGCCGGTACCCCATCGGGGCCACTAGCCTTGTTCACGTCAAGATTCCGCAGCACCCTACGGACGTCTTTTTGATGAATGCGAATGTCCGACATACTCGTCTCGCATCCATCAGGAGAAGGAGGGGGCCGCGCGTCACCAGAATCCAGGCGTGAGGATTCCGCAAAAAGAGAGGCAAACAAGTTTGCTTTCTCCTCAGCGGAGTGGGCCAGCGTTCCGTCGGGTTTCAGCAGTGGTGGTAGTGAGGGCCGGCAGAAGTTCGATTCGACCGACTTAGCCAGGGACCAGAACGCTTTACTACCGGCTGGATAGGAAGCAAGTTTGGACCCAATGCGGCTTATGTGGTCAAATCGAGCCCTTCGCAATACCCTCTTGCAGGACTTGGCAGCCCTATTGAAGGCTCTCTTCCGCTGGCTGACGTCGCTAGCTTTGCGCGACCGAGCGTCGACCCAAGCCAGGAACGCCTCATGTTTCAGCGTGTTGGCACGATTGCACTCGGCGCCAAACCATGGCTGGTCAACGCTAGACATTGCTACGTCAGAGAACGGAATGAAGTACTCCATTCCCCGACGCAACACGTCCGTCACGGCGTCCGCGCACGACGAAGGATCAGCCGAAGAAAAGCAAATGGGCTGCCAAGGATAAGATGCGAAGAAAGAACGCATCCCATCCCAATCTGCTGACCTGTACCGCCAAACCCGCCGAGTGCCTCTTGGGCTGGGATCGGGCGGGGAGTAGACGGATACAGACTTCACCAGACAATGGTCGGAGCTACCCAAAGGTGAAGATACCAACACAGACTAGCGGTCTGGATCTGTTGTCAGCAGAAGGTCCAAGCAATTGGCAGTGTGCGAATGAACATCCGGCACCCTTGTTGCTCCCTGGACCAGCTGGGCGAGATTTAACGCAAGCGCAAGCTTTCGCGTCTCTCGCCCAGCATGATCAGTGCACTGGTATGGGAAGAGCCACTCCTGGTGGTGGGCATTGAAATCCCCCAGTATCACTAATTGGGCAGAAGGGTACCGCTGCTGTGCCATATCAGCCGCCTCACACAGATGTTCCGTGAGCCTGGTTGTCTCCTGATCACCACTGTGCGATCTGTAGACACAGGCGTAGATAATTTTATCCAGGCCTGTGTCCACCAGTGCCCAGAGCACAGAAAACCTGGAGTCCTCAAGGTTTCGGAGACGCCGATAACAGATGTCGTCTCGGGCGTACATGCATACACCCGCGCGTGGTTTAAAATTGTGCTCCAGGGTAAACCCTGGGTATGATAAGTACGACACGTCTGACGGACATCCGATCTGCGTCTCCGAAAGGAAAAGAAGAGCTGGTCTATCAGTCTCCAGGTGGTGATGGACTGCTTCGAGATTAGAGTGCAGCCCTCTTATGTTGCTGAGGTGCACTTTGAGTGACAGGGAGTGCTGCCGCTGTACAGCTTTTCTTTTATTTTTTCCTTGCATTTGTTTGAGTGAAAAAAGGTGAGGAGAAGGCAGTGAGATGAGGTTCCACGCTGGCAACCTACAGACACGCACTGACAGGAAGCTATCAATAGGGGACTGATCTGGAGACCGCGGGGACGCCCGAGCCCCCCCGGGAATGTCCATCGGGCCCTGTCTTCTGGTCGCCAACCAGCACGATGGTGCATTCCGGGATTTTTCGACAGTTGGCGGGGCAGCCTTTCGTGTGTGGCTGGCACACTACTTGGGCCCCCAACTACCTGCGGTCGGCCAGCGGCGCACCGTGCCTCGGATCCCGCTACCCTCCGCGACCAGTCTCCCGATAGGCCCATAACAGCGCGCGTCAGGCTGGAACGCCTGCAGTGGAACAGCTATCTCGACCCAACTCCTCTAGTTGGCTACACCGGGCATCGTACCGGAACACGGCTAGGCCGCTTGGCGGCACGTCTTTGCCCGGTGGGTGGTCGCAAGCCTTCGGCCGTAACCTACCACCAGTTAATTGATGTCACCTGATTTGCACCACCCGGGGGCCACGTGTAGGGATTCGTATGGGGTTCTCTCCTACGGACGAGGGTGACTCAGCCCCCAAAATTATTGCTTCATCGAATAAATAAAAACAGACAAAGATAAACCGCATCAAAATTCAGGAGTTTGCTTGTGACGTCACTTTGTCAGTATAAAGTGTAGCACACCGTGACGTCACACGATATTTCAACGCACTGTATTTTTTTGTTTACGTGACAAAAGAAAAATACTTGTCCAATATTTTTAGGTTATCAAAGTGGCGGACAAAATAGATATTTTTTGTCAACTACCTACCCTATTTAGAATCTGCCACAAGTAATAACTATCTGTACTGTACTAATAATATATTGATAAAGGAAGAAATAGAGTTGATATGCGCCAGGAAGAAGTTTATTTAGTTTAATTTGTGTTTGTTATTACACTTTGTAAATCATTTTATACCAAAAACATCATTCAATTTTAATAGCCAGAACAGGATTAAAAAAAATTCGACCAATGTCGTTAAGAACTGCAAGAGTTTGTTTGAAACAATTTAATAGCTCGCTCGTTAAGTCGATGATGTTTTGAAGAGTTCTTGCGTCACACAGACGGATTTAGTCAAGCTTTTGATCATCGTTGATCAAATTTGAGCGGGGTAAACATACTTGGCGTGTGTAGGAGAATATTGATGGATTACCAATAGTGGGTTAGGTACAATGATATTTTACCAGTAAAGACGTCATACTAAAAACATGGCGATATCTTACTTTAGCTACCTACATAGGAGCTATGGATCTTGGAACTTTATTTCTGTCACTGAGTAGGTTAAAAGATGACAGAGATATAAGTAAGACCCCGTTGTCAGAAAGAGATAAACATACTGTTCGTGTCGTGGCCAGACGCAGGACGGACTGAGTTTACTCAAGCTGGTCAGCTTGTGTTTGTATTGTCGCGCAGACGTCGGTAAAACGTGTACACGGTACGTGTATGTGGTATCCCAGTATATATATAACATCATTGGTTAGGTACGTCAATTATATAGCTGGGGAGATTCTAAGCGAGAAAGAGGTAGAATCAGAATTTTGCGCATAATTTCTATCCATCTTATTAAGATTACACTAGTCGAAAATTCTTCCATACAAGCGTAGTCTAGGGATTATTCCACTGTTTGACGATGTACGTTCAAAATAAAAAGTGATATCAATTTGTCTCATCATTATCTAGCCCTGTATGCAAGCAAAAAAGTAACAAAAGAAAATATTTTAAAGTTATGAGCGTCGAAAGTTCCACATTTCGACACTAATTTTAACGCATTTTTGGGCGCAAATAAATACCATAAGAAGACGGAAAATTGCAAAACGGCCACCATACAGGAATAGATTAGTAGTTCAACAATGCAAATAATTTTATTTTGAACAGATAGATTTAGTCGTTTTTTCATGATATCTAGACTGCCAAAGGTCTGATTATAAAATTTCGCGCGCTCGATTTCGTCCTAAATCATTATCCATTTCGCTACAAATTTGCAAAAGTGTGTTTCGTACGCGAACTAGCTTCCCACTGCTCATCACAGCATCTATCTCTTCCGCACGTGTTGTCGGTTGATATAAAATGCATTTTAACCCCGCGGACAAAATAGTTCGTGCCGTCGACTAGTGTAACCTTAAGTTAAAATGGTCCAACCTTGAATACTATTGTATAGATTCCAGTTCAGCTAACTTAAGAAAGATGTGTTGCTGGGGCGCCACTTCATCTTCCCAGTTAAATTACTAGAAAGTAAGTGAGGGACGTACTTTCTCAGCCCAATCCAAAATCATTTATTTGCGATTAAATTTGCCAAATCGCTGCGATAAATAAG